>CM046449.1:66596426-67203872 GCA_025506515.1 Flaveria trinervia
TAAAAAAACAATGGAAAAAATGTCAAAAACAAAGTAATAGGTCAAAAGACTAATGAGATAATATGATGTACTGTGAATGAAACACGTGTAGGTTACGTAATTACATGGAAACACACATCATAATGGTAGTTTGAGATGAGAAAAGTTGTTGATCTGTCTTGATATCGGTAGTTGTATTACATATAGTTCTGAATATTTACATACATGTAATATTTATATGCACCTTGGTTTTAACCTATATAAATATAACACTAGATAAGAAAACTAAAAAATAAACCTTCCCCTTTTTTAATCTGAAAAGACTGAACAAATATATGTTAATTATAGATATTAGTAGTGTAATAGAAAATTCCAACACTGTATTCGAAAAGAAAACCATGGAAAAAGACCATCAGAAACAAAGTAATAAGTAATTGACTAATAAGATGACTACTGATCTTCATCATCAGGCTCTTGTTGTTCGTTGGTCTTTTTTTCTTCAGAGGACAATTACAAGAGTCATGATTATTGGTGTGTTTGTGACATGTCCTGCACAACATCTTTGGTTTTGAAAGAAATTACAATAATTTGTACAAATGGGTGAGTGAAAGAAATTACTACTGATTGATTCCTTCGTCGCTTCAACCTTCATACCTAATAATATCAATAGCAGTAAAATACAATTAACTAAAATACAGTGCATGTAACATATTTACATATACGTAAAAAATACATATAAATATATTATGTTAAAAATATTGCTTAAACTCTGACATTAATATGAACATAACTAAATCATGAAGTAAAATACAAATTATGAATCATTCAATTGCATAATATGCAAATTAAAATTTTCATATAAATGATCAACTTTTGTTTTAGACATAAAAAGACACCTCGAAATGATTTAGATAAACTGATTTAAGCATCATTCTAACAAAAGAGGGCCCCAATCTACACAACGATCATCTATAAAATTAATATTGTTAAGAACATTCTTCTCTGTAATTGAATCCGTGAATGAGCACTAAAAAATACGAGAATTGAATGAGAACTAAAAGAATAATTCATTTAAAGATTCACATCTAATCAATGGTTGATAATTATGTAACTTGCTAAATAAGTTATGGTGCTTAAAGAACAAAATTAAATGCATACAATAAAAGACTAAATTACCCTTACTGAATAATTTAACAAATAAGTTAATTACAAAATAATGAATCGTTAGGATGAGTTCTCGGAGTTCTCGCGGTCTTTAAGAGTCCTAAAAAGATTCTGACCCTATATACATATATATATATATATGTATATATGTATATATACATATATATATATGTATATAAATATATATATATATATATATATATATATATATATATATATATATTGTTAGACCCTGAAAGGATTATACATGCCAATTAAATGGGTGAGTTGATGGTTACTTTGCTGGATTCCCACAAGTCCAAGAAGTAATGCGGATGAAGATCCTGCAAAGAAGAAACACCAAGTATGGCTATCCGCATTTATAAATGCGGAAGTCATAAAATAAATGCGGACAAGCATTTGTTCTTCCGCATTAACAAACGCGGAAGACAAGAAGAAATGCGGACAAGATTTTGTTCATCCGCATTAGCCAATGCCGATGACCAGACAAATGCGCAGAAGTATTTGTTCATCCGCATTAACCAATGCGGATGACCAACATACTAATACGGAAGATCAAGTAAAGAAATGTCGATCAAGTCAACTCATCCATATTTGCCAATGCAGATGAACAAGATGTAATGCGGATCAAGACTTAGACTAGTTCTGATGTAATAGGTCAGGGGTAGTTTAGTCATTTTGAAAAGGCATCTTGTCTGTCTATAAATAGAATAGAAAACCTCGTACATATGGTGACAGAATTTAGACAATCTGAATATTTTGTATTCTCTAGGTGCGTTATTACTTCTATTGCTAAACCCTAGCAGTTATTGTAATCAATCACCTTTATTAATATATACAAAGCATTTATAAGTATTTCTTCCGCATTGAATGTTTCTTGATTGTATGATTTCGCCATTCAATTATTAACTCAATCATTATATTTGATCCTAAGTGAGAATCTCAATCTCACTAACCCAGTCAATTGGTATCAGAGCTTGGCCATACACCTAAACCTCCTAATCTATATTTATACAAGCTAAACACCTTGTTAAAAATGGATCCTCATAGTTTCTCAAAACTTGGCCATACACCTAAACCTCCTATGCTTAATCACAATCTTGTGACATCCGTCACCTTAAGGTCCGTCAAACGACATAAATAAGCATAGAATTATTTTAATTATTCTTCCTTTTCTTCATGAACTCTGCTTTAAGGAATCATGTCTGCTTTATTTTCCCTTGTGCCTGTACTTCCTCCGAGAACGTGTGCTAAGCATAAACCTTTTATAAATTTCATCACCATTACCACCAAATATATCATTTTTAATTTCAACCATTGTCATTAATAAAACCTTTAGACTATCGATTACCATTAAACAGCGTTTAACCTTAATATAACGAATATTTAAAGGTCGTAACCAACCGGAACAAATTTTGGGGAACTCGAGGGTTAAGTGCAGGGACTAAACTCGCCATTTTGCAAACTTGGCTGGGTATATAAGCCCATATTCCATCCCTTAATCTCATTTCATCTTCATCATCTTCATCCTCTTCACCTTCTTCTTCACATCTTCTTCATTCTAGCACCAAATCCAACCCGCTTGGTCTTGTTCTTGTTGTCTAGACTCCATCTACGACCTAGTCTACTCTATTCTAGCAGGTAGACGACCTTGGTTGTCCCTTTCCTTGCTTATTCATGGCTGTCCAAACTAGGGTTTCGGGTGTTCGGGTTCAACTCGAACACATGAGGTCATGTGGGTGTGTGTGAGGTCTTTCTGCTTGTGTTTCATGTTGTGTATGTTTGTAGATTGTTTCTGGAAGTCCTTGTTGTGTAAAACCCTGCTCTGCACTTCTGCAGTCGCGAACCTGCAGTTCAGGCGACTGGGTCTGTCATGCGACTGAGCCGTGTAACTGGGTGAGTCGTGCGACTGAGTCATGCGATTGTGTCTTTCGGGCGACTGAATCGTGCGACTAGGGATGCCATGCGACTGAGTTGTGCGATCGAATGAATGTGTGTGCGATTGAGTCAATGCGGATGAGTGTGTGTGCGATTGAGTCAGGTGACCGACTGAAGGTATGCGATTGTGCGTGTTTCGCATGACTGGAGTCCAATCGCACGAATGAGGGTTCAATCGCACGAAAGTAGCTAATTCGCATGATTGAGGGTTGATTCGTGCGCATGGAGGTTGGGTCGTGAGAATGTGTGTTGTGTGGTACGACTGAATGCCAGTCATGCGAATGAAGACTCAATCGTACGAATGAAGCTGATTCGTACGATTGAAGGTTGATTCGTACGGATGGAGCGTTGAGTCGAGCGTCTGGTCCTGTTGTGTGACTGATGATGTTGAGTGTGAAATTCCCCTTGAACGTCTGATGATGATAATGTAACATCAGTAAAAGTGTCATTGCTTGACCACAAAGATTAAAGTCAACGCTATCAACATGCACATACTATTTCAATTGAAAACAACCTAACATTTTACAATTATCGACAATCCAATTGGAACTCCAAAAACTTAACAAGTGCTATCTTTCATAACCACGAGATCATTTCACGGATGTCATAAACAATGACGACTACTCATAGTACTTGGATCTACATAAGATCTGATACGTGTGTCCGCTTGTGTGTGTGTGTGCTACCCACGACCGAACCGATACAACCCGAACCGACGAAACAGTACTATGCGCTTTATGCACGTCATTAATTCTTAACAATAACTGTCAATAGGTGTTTAACTGTTCTCTGCATACAACTGTTGGGAATCTCGAATCATTCATACTTACCACTTAACATGTGAGTTTCGTGGCCCTTTTATGCTTATACTACCTTACAAACATTTACAAACATAGGGGAAAAGTATGCTCGTCCGTTTTCTATGCTGTACAATATACAATAATTTACATACTTGGAATCAACGTGCTACTGTTTTGTGGGTACTTATCTGATACATGCTTGAGTCTGCTTTGTGGTTCTTTCTTACAACCATTTAATTCCAGTGTGGAACCAACGGTTAGGTATTGGTAGTACTACTGGGTGACACCCCCCACCTCGTGTTGGTATACTAGTTAGTACCAACAAAAGCCAGGAACGGGCCTTGGGTGAATATATTCCGACAAGATTCTTTGTGTACGTCATTAGGTTTGGTTGTAAAGCTCTTGTCATGTGATTTTGCTTACTTATAACTGTATGCACGGTTAAAACAACAACTTTATACAACATCAATTACTTATTTACTTTAAACCTGCGAACTCACCAACAATTTTGTTGACCATTTTGAGCATATCTTTTCAAGTGATCATGCTAGCTGAGGTTCTAGGTGTGCTGCCTTAGTGGAGACCCTAGGATGTATTTTCGGGCCAAACTGGTCATTTTGAAAACAATTGATGTATCTATTTCAAACAACATTATACTTTGTAACTTGTTCCCGGGTTGTGGGAATTGCATACAATGTTATCATCTATGTATTAGATTTATGTATCATGTTTATGCTTATGGCTATGTTGTCGTGAATACTGACTAAACACGACACAAGTCCCCTTGTTGTCGTGTGTTGTCATGACACGCTTGTCATCATTATTATTATTGCATCTCTATTGCTTACCATGTGTTATGACGATTCCCGTCTCGTTACGCCCCGTGTTTCCGCTCTTAGCGGGGGTGTGACAGACTGGTATCAGAGCTATTGGTTATAGAGAATTAGGCAATACACTTGACCTAGACTATAACCTAGGAACCTTCATGTAGATTTGCATGCCAGGGTTGTGTGCATTTGTATCTCATACGTGTTCCTCATTACTTGTTCGATTAACTATCTGTTTCATGATCATTTCACCCCATGAGGGAGCCCTTGTGCTCACTCTTTACGGGATGTTTATATTGGATCTTTCGTTTCTCTCTGCGCACCGAGTTGCTTTATCAATCCGGGTATTGAACCCAAAGAGATCTTCATAGATCATGCTATTGTGTTTGACCTTAAGCACTGGGATTTACCCCGAGGAGGTTATGTCTGAGACCTCGAGAGAGGAGGAAATAGGCAACCTCCGCTAGACTAAACTCGATTTCATGCATGGACATGCCATCATTATGATGGACTACTGTTTGGACATTACTATACATGGTGTGAGAAATTTACGATTTGTATGCGATGTGTGACAACCATAAGTATGGTCTTAACCCGGAAAGTTAGACCTTAATGTGATATGGATAATGTGTCCTGCAATGGTTAAAACTTATGCATTTTCTATTCTTATGATTAGAACATGCCGCCTCGAAGAGTTACCCGCAGCAACAGTGGCGGAAGTGAAGCCTTGAGAGGCAGAGGCAGAGATAGAGGTAGAGCACCGAGAACAAGTGATGGTCCTACCAATGTCACTCCAGGAGCAGGAAACATTGATATGGCAGCCTTAATCGCTCAACAGTTGGCCGCACTAATTCCGACTATCGTGGCCCAAGTGAGCGATGCTTTTCAGAATTCTCACCCCACGGGGATGGTGGCAATGATAACGAGGATAACGGGAACCCGACTGGGAACGAAAGCAATCGGGAGACCCGAAATGGTGGTACTGCCGGTAATGAAACTGGAATTGTGAATGTTAGACGGGGATGTTCATACAAGGAATTTGTGGCTTGTAAACCAAGAGAGTTTGATGGCAAAGGTGGAGCCATAGCTCTAACCAGATGGCTTGAAAAGATGGAGTCCGTGATCGACATCAGCGAATGCCTCGACAGTCAAAGGATTAAGTACGCCACTTGCTCACTACAGGGCAAGGCACTAACATGGTGGAACACTCAGATTCAGGCTAGGGGAAGAGAATCGGCGACGCAAAAGTCGTGGGATGAGTTCAAGGCCCTAATCACCGAGGAGTACTGTCCTCTCAATGAGATGCAAAAACTTGAGCATGAGTTCTGGAATCATGCCATGGTGGGGGCTGGGCACGCAGCTTACACCGATCGTTTTCACGAGCTAGCAAGGTTGGTTCCGCATCTAGTCACCCCGGAATCAAAAAGGATAGAGAGGTACATTTGGGGACTTGCACCTCAAATCCGGGCAATGGTAACCGCTACTGCTCCTCCTACTATTCAGAGCGCGATTCTGAAGGCTGGCGCTCTAACTGATGAGATGGTGAGAACAGGGGTATTGGGCAGGGGAGCAGAGAAAAGGAAAGAAGTTGGGGAAACGAGCCGGTCGAGTGCCGGAAAATTCGAGAGAAAAGGGCCAAGACAACCAGAAATTTTGTGGCCGTGACCCAGGGCAGGCGAGAATATGTGGGTCTGCATCCCCGATGCGATAGGTGCAACTTTCATCATCCCCTAGCTATGACGTGCCGGGTGTGCGCTAACTGTAGACGCCGGGACATTTGGCAAGAGACTGTAGAACAACACCGAATATGGTCGCACAGTCAACGCGGTTAACCCCGCCGGGAATGCCAAGGGCTGTTATGAGTGTGGAAGCTCTGATCACTACCGGAACATGTGCCCCAAACTGAATCGGGCATCAGGCCAACAAGGGAACAACCATCATCAAACTATGGCTATAGGTGGAAATCAAGGCCCGACAAACCAGGGGAACGCGACCCGGGGACGCGCTTTTGTCATTGGAGCCAATGAAGCCCATCAGGACCCAAATGTTATCACAGGTACGCACTTACTCAATAATCACTTTGCATCTGTATTATTTGACACTGGAGCAGACAATAGCTTTATATCTTCTGAATTTGTGCAATTGCTCGATTTGAGTCCTAGTAGGCTAGAAACTAGCTACTCTGTAGAAATGGCCAATGGTAGTGTTGTTCAGGCCAACGGGATTATTAGAAAGTGCTCGATAATATTAGAGAACCACACCTTCGATATAGACTTGATACCCTTTGAGCTAGGAAGTTTCGATGTGATTGTGGGAATGGATTGGTTGTCGAAACACGGGGCCGAGATTGTCTGTTGAGACAAGGTAGTGCGAATCCCTATGTCAGACGGGGGAGTACTCAGAATTCAAGGAGAAATACCGGGGAGAAACTTAAAGCTTATTTCCTGCATGAAAGCACGCCCGAGTTTACGAAAACAATGCTACTCTTTTCTGGCTCACGTGGTGGAAAAGAAGGAAGAGGAGCAGAAATTGGCAAATATCCCTGTAGTGCGGGATTACCCAGATGTATTTCCTGATGACTTGCATGGTTTGCCTCCTCCACGACAGGTGGAATTTCGTATTGAGTTGGTTCCTGGAACTATACCGGTAGCAAAGACACCATATCGGTTGGCACCGTCTGAAATGCAAGAGTTATCTAGCCAGTTACAGGAACTACTGGAGAAGGGTTTTATTCGGCCGAGTCACTCACCTTGGGGAGCACCGGTGTTATTTGTCAAGAAGAAGGATGGATCGTTCCGTATGTGCATCGACTACCGTGAGTTGAACAAACTAACTGTGAAGAATCGGTATCCTCTCCCTAGGATCGATGACCTGTTTGATCAATTACAAGGAGCTTCGTATTTTTCCAAGATCGACCTTCTATCTGGATATCACCAACTAAGGGTTTTCGAGGAGGACGTACCGAAGACAGCGTTTAGAACTCGTTATGGGCACTATGAGTTCTTGGTCATGCCGTTCGGATTGACTAACGCACCAGCTGTGTTCATGGACCTGATGAATCGGGTGTGCAAACCTTACTTGGATAAGTTTGTGATCGTATTCATTGACGACATACTTATCTACTCTCGATCGAAAGAGGATCATGAAGAACACCTTCGGGCAATACTGGAACTGTTAAGAGAAGAGAACTTTTCGCCAAGTTCCCGAAGTGTGAATTCTGGCTGCGAGAGGTGAAGTTTTTGGGTCATGTGGTTAACAAGGACGAGAGTCATGTAGATCCCGGCAAGATCAAAGCGGTAAAGAAATGGGATACACCCCAGACACCTTCAGAGATACGGCAGTTCTTAGGATTAGCCAGATACTATCATCGTTTCATTGCGAATTTTCAAAGATCGCTCAACCGTTGACGTTGCTGACTCGGAAAGACAAGAAGTTTGATTGGGAAGATGCGCAAGAACGGGCGTTCCAAACGCTGAAAGATAAGCTGCAATGCACCGATATTGTCCCTCCCAGACGGAACTGATGATTTTGTGGTGTACTGTGATACTTCGCATCAAGGGTTGGGATGTGTACTAATGCAGAAAGATATGGTGATTGCCTACGCTTCGCGACAACATAAGGTGCACGAGAAGAACTACACGACTCATGATCTTGAGTTGGGCGCTGTAGTATTCGCACTTAAAATATGGAGGCATTACCTGTATGGAACCAAATGCATCGTATACACAGATCATAAAAGCCTTCAGCATATTTGGATCAGAAGGAACTCAATATGCGACAGCGACGCTGGGTAGAGCTTCTTAGTGACTACGATTGTGAAATCCGGTATCATCCAGGAAAAGCTAACGTGGTGGCTGATGCTCTAAGCCGCAAAGAACGCGTTAAACCACTACGTGCTCGAGCTTTGGGATTGACCATTCAAACAAATTTGAAAGCTCAGATCCAAATTGCACAAAGTGAGGCGTTGAAAGGAGAAAACCTTGCAGGAGAAAAATTCCGAGGGTTGGATAAACAACTGATGTGCAAGGACGATGGCGTACAGTACTTCATGGACCGTATATGGGTACCCAAGTGGGGAGGTGTACGTACCTTGGTCATGGATGAAGCACACAAGATGCGATATTCTATTCATCCTGGCGCAGACAAGATTTACCACGATCTCAAAGATCTGTACTGGTGGCCAGGCCTGAAGAAAGATATTGCCACGTACGTCAGCAGATGCTTGACATGCTCGAAAGTTAAAGCTGAAAATCAGAAACCATCGGGACTGTTACAGCAACCTGAGATTCCTGAATGGAAATGGGAGAACATAGCCATGGACTTCATTACCAAACTACCTCGAGCGAGCAACGGGCATGACTCGATATAGGTCGTAGTGGATCGAATGACGAAATCAGCACACTTCTTGCCAATCCGAGAAGACTACAAAATGGACAAGTTGGCGAGATTGTACATAAAAGAGGTCGTGACAAGACACGGAGTGCCGGTGTCAATCATATCCGACCGTGACGGCCGATTCACTTCATGATTTTGGCAAACACTACAGAAAGCAATGGGCACTCGATTAGACATGAGTACCGCCTATCACCCTCAAAGAGATGGCCAAAGTGAACGAACCATACAAACGCTAGAAGACATGCTGAGAGCGTGTGTAATCGACTTTGGTACCACACCAGCATTGGGTGTGCTCCGTTCGAAGCGTTGTACGGAAGGAAGTGTAGATCACCCGTTTGTTGGGCCGAGATTGGTGAAAGTCAGTTAACAGGCCCGGAGATCATCCAGGAAACAACCGACAAGATCTTCCAAATCAAAGATAGGCTGAAAGCCGCTAGAGATCACCAAAAGAGCTACACCGACAATCGTCGAAAGCCTCTAGAATTCAACGTTGGGGACCGAGTGTTACTCAAAGTCTCTCCTTGGAAAGGAGTTGTTCGGTTTGGAAAGAAAGGGAAGTTAGCCCCAAGATACGTTGGACCATTCGAGATTACAGAAAGAATTGGTCTAGTGGCTTACCGATTAAGGTTACCACAAGAACTCAACGGTGTGCATGATACTTTCCATGTGTCGAACCTCAAGAAGTGTTTGGGTAACGAATCACTTCACATACCCATTGACGATATCAAAATCGACGAAAAGATTCATTTTATTGAGGAACCCATTGAGGTCATGGATCGTAAGGTCAAACAGTTGAAGCGCGGCAGAATACCAATTGTTCGCGTAAGGTGGAATTCAAAACGAGGGCCAGAGTTTACATGGGAACGGGAAGATCAAATGAAACTCAAATACCCACACCTATTCGTGGATGACACTCTTGGACCTAACTCCAGCTGAATTTCGGGACGAAATTCTCTCAACTGGGGGATACTGTGACATCCGTCACCTTAAGGTCCGTCGAAGGACATAAATAAGCATAGAATTATTGAATTATTCTTCCTTTTCTTCATGAACTCCTACTTTAAGTAATCATGTCTGCTTTATTTTCCCTTGTGCTTGTACTTCCTCCGAGAACGTGTGCTAAGCATAAACCTTTTATAAATTTCATCACCATTACCACCAAATATATCATTTTTAATTTCAACCATTGTCATTAATAAAACCCTTTTAGACTATCGATTACCATTAAACACGCATTTAACCTTAATATAACGAACATTTAAAGGTCGTAACCAACCGAAACAAATTTTGGGGAACTCGAGGGTTAAGTGCAGGGACTAAACTCGCCATTTTGCAAACTGGGCTGGGTATATAAGCCCATACTCCAGTCCTTAATCTCATTTCATCTTCATCATCTTCATCCTCTTCACCTTCTTCTTCACATCTTCTTCATTCTAGCACCAAATCCAACCCGCTTGGTCTTGTTCTTGTTGTCTAGACTCCATCTACGGCCTAGTCTACTCTATTCTAGCAGGTAGACGACCTTGGTTGTCCCTTTCCTTGCTTATTCATGGCTGTCCAAACTAGGGTTTCGGGTGTTCGGGTTCAACTCGAACACATGAGGTCGTGTGGGTGCGTGTGAGGTCTTTCTGCTTGTGTTTCATGTTTGTGTATGTTTGTAGAGTGTTTCTGGAAGTCCTTGTTGTGTAAAACCCGTGCTCGGAGCAGCCGTCGCGAACCTGCAGTTCAGGCGACTGGGTCTGTCATGCGACTGAGCCGTGCGACCGGGTGAGTCGTGCGACTGAGTCATGTGATTGTGTCTTTCGGGCGACTGAATCGTGCGACTAGGGATGTCATGCGACTGAGTTGTGCGATCGAATGAATGTGTGTGCGATTGAGTCAATGCGGATGAGTGTGTGTGTGCGATTGAGTCAGGTGACCGACTGAAGGTATGCGATTGTGCGTGTTTCGCACGACTGGAGTCCAATCGCACGAATGAGGGTTTAATCGCACGAAAGTAGCTAATTCGCACAAGTGAGGGTTGATTCATGCGCATGGAGGTTGGGTCGTGCGAATGTGTGTTATGTGGTACGACTGAATGCTAGTCATGCGAATGAAGACTCAATCGTACGAATGAAGCTGATTCGTACGATTGAAGGTTGATTCGTACAGATGGAGCGTTGAGTCGAGCGTTTGGTCCTGTTGTGTGACTGATGATGTTGAGTGTGAAATTCCCCTTGAACGTCTGATGATGATAGGTAACATCAGTAAAAGTATCATTGCTTGACCACAAAGATTAAAGTCAACGCTATCAACATGCACATACTATTTCAATTGAAAACAACCTAACATTTTACAATTATCGACAATCCAATTGGAACTCCAAAAACTTAACAAGTGCTATCTTTCATAACCACGAGATCATTTTACGGATGTCATAAACAATGACGACTACTCGTAGTACTTGGATCTACATAAGATCTGATACGTGTGTCCGCTTGTGTGTGTGTGTGCTACCCACGACCGAACCGATACAACCCAAACCGATCAAACAGTACTATGCGCTTTATACACGTCATTAATTCTTAACAATAACTGTCAATAGGTGTTTGACTATTCTCTGCATACAACTGTTGGGAATCCCGAATCATTCATACTTACCACTTAACATGTGAGTTTCGTGGCCCTTTTATGCTTATACTACCTTACAAACATTTACAAACATGGGGGAAAAGTATGCTCGCCCGTTTTCTATGCTGTACAATATACATATAATTTACATACTTGGAATCAACATGCTACTGTTTTGTGGGTACTTATCTGATACATGCTTGAGTCTGCTTTATGGTTCTTTCTTACAACCATTTAATTCCAGTGTGGAACCGACGGTTAGGTATTGGTAGGACTACTGGGTTGACGCCCCCACCCTCGTGTTGGTATACTAGTTAGTACCAACAAAAGCCAGGAACGGGCCTTGGTGAATATATTCCGACAAGATTCTTTGTGTACGTTATTAGGTTTGGTTGTAAAGCTCTTGTCATGTGATTTTGCTTACTTATAACTGTATGCACGGTATTCTGCAACAACTTTATACATCATCAATTACTTATTTACTTTAAACCTGCGAACTCGCCAACAATTTTGTTGACCATTTTGAGCATATCTTTTCAGGTGATCATGCTAGCTAAGGTTCTAGGTGTGCTGCCTTAGTGGAGACCCTAGGATGTATTTTCGGGCCAAACTGGTCATTTTGAAAACAATTGATGTATCTATTTCAAACAACATTATACTTTGTAACTTGTTCCCGGGTTATGGGAATTGCATACAATGTTATCATCTATGTATTATGATTTATGTATCATGTTTATTCTTATGGCTATGTTGTCGTGAATACTGACTAAACACGACACAAGTCCCCTTGTTGTCGGGTGTTGTCATGACACGCTTGTCATCATTATTATTATTGCATCTCTATTGCTTACCATGTGTTATGACGATTCCCGTCTCGTTACGCCCCCGTGTTTCCGTTCTTAGCGGGGGTGTGACAAATCTGAGTTTAAACAATGGAAAATTAGGTTTAGGAATTACATTACAGGTGTAGATCCTTATTTTTGGATCTCAATATGCATGGGACCACACATCCCTGTCACTCTATCTGCAGATCAAGCTGCTATCTACAAGACTGTAAGGATACACATTGAAGATCTAACTCTTGATGATGAAGATTACAGGAAAATCAAGATTGATCTGAAAGCTTATTCTATCCTAACTCAAGCACTTAAGATGTATGTGCTGAAAAAGATTGAGAAGTATGGTACTGCAAAAGCTGTATGGGATGCGCTGAAAATTATGTGTGAGGGAAGTAGTGAAGTTGCAGAAATTAACAAGGATAAGCTTGTTAATTAGTACGAAACATTTCATCACACCAAGGGGGAGTCCATATCCAAACAACTGCATAGATTTGTATAGTTGGTAAATGACTTGGAAATCATGGGAGTCACATACAAGGTGAAGGAATTAAACAAGAAAATGTTGCACAGTCTTCCAGAGACCTGGAAACAAAATGTGATAATGTTAAAAAACACTCTCGATCTTGAGAGTACAACTCTGGACATAATGATAGCCAAGTTAGTAGCTTTGGAGTTAGATGAAAGAAGCAGAAACTTGGGAGGATCCATAGTGATTGAGGCATACAAATTTCCATCAGAATCTCATTCTGTTGAAAATGTCTTCATTACTGAGAAGGATGATTTCATCTCATCAAGAGATCAACAGAATACCACAAGGTTCATTGAAACTCCATCAACTAACCATCCATCAACATCATCCCAAGCATCCAGAGTCACTGCTGCTCCTACAACCACTCCTGAAGACCCAGGATCTGAAGAACAAAAGACAACTTACAATGCCTTTGTTGCAAGCTTTGAAGCATATTTAGGAGGAAGACTCACATCTGCTCATCTGATCTAGGAAGATCTAGAGGAAATGGATCCAGATGATGTGGAAGAAATGGATCTGCAATGGCAAATGGCCATGATTGCTATGAGAGCAAAGAAAATTTTCAGAATAGGTAGAAAGCTTAGCCTTAATGAAAATACAAAGCTTGGATATGATAAATCCAAAGTGAAATGCTTCAACTGTGGCATGGCTGGCCACTTCTCCAGAGAATGCAATGCCCCCAAAAGAAACAACTTTCAAAGGAATTCTCAAAGCTAGTCAAACTCAAGCTTTCACTCCAACAATCATCAGTAGCAGTATCATCATCCACAACAACATCAATCATATCAAAATCCACCTCAACTGACAAATCAAGCTCATGGAAGCAGTCGGTCATCTGCTAATACTCTCGTGATAAAGCAAGATGGGGTATGTGACTGGAGCATGTATGTAGAGGAAGTCAAGCCGCAATTTCAAAATCATGCACTTATGGCTCACATTAACGATGGTCCATCTCCAATGCCTACTGAGGTAAAATCTAACCTTTGTAGTGAAAAATGCGTTGCTGAATTTCAAGGTTATAGAGAGCATAACCATAAACTGGCAGATAAAATTAAAGAGGAAAAGGTGAAGTCAGAGATGATGAAAAGAGAGATAAAAAGCTTTGAAATCAATAGTAATAATTTCTCATCTCTGACATTGAAAAACTACATGGTGAAAAGTACACTCTTGCAACTGAGAATGAGCCACTGACCGAAAGGTTAGCTCAATCTAAGGCTGAACATACACTTACTGAAGTGAAACTTGAAAAGTTTCAAATGTCTTCAGTCAAGCTGCAAGAGATGCTTGATTCTTAAAAGGATCCAACAGACATGTCGGGGATTGGGTATAATTCATGTCCTCCACCATACAATGACAATTACATTGTCATGATTGAATCTATTACACTCAATAAGGATATTGAAACTAAAACTATGGAACCAAAATCTATAGTAAAACAAGTAACCAGTCCTCAAAACAAACCTGATTTTATATTGAAACAAATGAGGATAAAATCAAATTAGGACACCCAATCAAAATCAAAGAGTGTTTAGACAAGGCAGTGAGTGTCATCAAACCCACAAGCCCTGTAAAGGCAATTGTTCTATTATAAAATCATACCTTCTGGTTTAAAAGTAAAAAGAAGTATGTGAAGTCAATGAAATGCACTGCTGAGAAGCAGTTCTGATAATGATATTATATCTCCAAACAAATCAATCAAATCAGATAAGGGTTCACTGGAAAGAACACAAAAGAGAGCACTGATTTCAATGTGTAAAACTCTGTCAGACCCTCAATATTCAAAATCAAGACAGGGTGTTGGTTTTGATATATGTAATAAGGAACATGTTGATCAGTTTGAGGAGGAAATAAAGAAAGGATTGAGAAAAAAACAGTCTAAAATAGATAACAACAGTAGGTTTGTGAAGCAAACTGTAAATAAGGTTGTTCTTGATTTTCCTCTAAGCAAAAGAAAGTGGCTCAGAAGCAAATGAGAAAATCAACTGAGTCCACAAATCAAAACCTGATAAAGCAACAAACAAATGTATTGTGACATTTGTGATATGTTTAATCACAAAATAGATGAGTGCTTTTACAATCAATATTGCTCTATCTGTGACATGAACAACCACTCAACCAAAAATTGTTAAATTAGCAAATACTGTTCGGTCTGTGATATGAACAATCACAATACATCTGATTGTTACTTCAATCAGAAGGGATATAGAATTCCCTAAAACCAACCCATCTCAACAACATCATCAGGCAAAACACAAGTCATGAGTCATTTGCACAACAGTCAATCTATAACATCTAGATCACTCAATGACATGAGTAAAACAAAAGAAACATGGAAAAGTCAAAGAAGCAACCATTTCATCAATAAAATGTCTGATTTTTCAAAACCCAAAATGATCTTTGAAAATCAAAAACAGTTTAAATTTCTTCAAAAGAATAAAGATCAAAGATTTCACTACTCATCTGACTCTTCTGTTGATGTTGATGAGAAGACTCCAGCAAAATATCGTAAGTAATCTCTAAGGTCACCTCTAAATAGATCACAATTTAGAGGAAAGTATCAAGAAGTCACCATAATAAATAGAAACGGGAAACCCAAGACCATCATGGCTTGGGTTCCACATTCTAATTAGTTCTTTTATGCTTGCAGGTTGATGTGCTCCAAATTATACATAAAAATCCTATCAAAAGCACATTAATTATTCCTTAATATCTTCCTTAAAATGATGAAAATATACTTAAAAGTCTTAAATTGTGTTTTCAGGTGTTTAAAAGGGCAAGATGGACAAAAGAAGCGCATTTAGCAAGAAATTGAAGTAATCCGAGCTTTGGAGTCCAAGCATGGGGCCGTGCCTCTTTAAGCACGCCCCCATGCTTTGCCAAAAACATACCCCCATGCTAAATTAACACACCCCCATGTTTGGACATCTGACAAGGACAAAAGTACTGTTCCCTAAAAGTGGACACGGGGCCGTGCCCCACCTCCAACACGAGGCCGTGCCCCATTTAGCACGGGTCCATGCCCGACACAACCTACATGTACAAGCTGACCAACTTTCGTAGGCATTGTACTAGCACGGGGCCGTGCCTTTTAGGCACGGGGCCATGCTTAAACACTCTGGAAAGCCTATAAATAGAAGCCTAGTTCACCATTTATGGCAAGCTTTGGTGGAGAGTTACTCTGCAGAACTCTCTCGGGGATCAAGACTTCAAGGTCATTTGGAGGCTCGAGAGGTGCATACAACACTTGGAAGAAGCTCGGAATCGTCTAAGCGCCATCCATTGTGGATTATCGGTTTGATTGTTCCATTTCACCGATGATTACATATCTATCTTCTTTGTTATATGTTGTTATGTTTAAGCTCATTATGAGCTAAACTCTTTTTATCATCCTAATCGGATGAAACTTACGTAATTTGTGATGAACTAATGGTGTGATAAATATTATGTTAATGTTATGGTGGTCTTGGGAAAACTATTGATAGATAGCATCTACATTTGAACGGGAAGTTATAAATTTATGGTTTGTGATTGTGATCGTCATACGAAGTTGAAAAACCATGATTAACTTTCATTCGCGAAATCGATCTTCATAATAAACCCATGGCTAATGAACTAGAAATGGTTATTAGAAATCATATCACTTTAACTTTTTGATCATTTGCGGGTTCCCTTTTATTAGTTCGGAAACTTCAGTAATTGTTACGTTTTTCTAAAATTAATGGTATGTTAGGAAGGAACCTGATCAACTCTCTTTTTGACATTAAGTTATTTTTTCAGAAATCGTATGTCAAATAGGTCACAAAAGATTTACCTACATTACTAGGGCTTTGATCTGAGCAGTAAAACTCAGCCTGACAGGATCAAGTCACTACGGCAGCAGGATAGACAAGAAATCGCGCCAGCTCATCTTTATAAACATTAACATAATTACATTAATCCATATCTTTAAATCACACCACCAATTCATCACGGTTACATAAGTGGAATCTAATTAGTATGATAACTTTTATTCCCTGGTTTTAAATCCAAACGCTTCAAATCTTAGTTTACTTCCTTTCTATTATTATTTATTTTTAAATCCTAAAAGTCTTTCCAATGCAAATTATCATTTTCTTTAACAAAAACCAAATCTGATAGTCAAACGTCAAATTTATTGAGTAGGCTAGGTGTGTCCACGGATTGATACTCGGTTCTTACCAACACTATACTACCACACGACAGGTACACTGCCTTTTGTGTGTGTGGTTTAGTATTTGTAATAACCAATTAAAACTGAATCTGTGCAATAAATCTTTTTCAAAATATATATACTAACCACACACCCATCAAGGGTCATTCATATAGGTCCAATAGCTCATGGTACGTGGACAGTGGATGCTCCCAACACATGACTGGAGATCGTTCCCTCCTTCATGACTCCAAGCATATACAAGGAACTATGGTGGCATTTGGTGGAAATTCATAGGGTGGTAGAATTATAGGTGAAGGATCTGTGATAAATGGGATGCTGAACTTTGATAGAGTGCACTACTGTGAACAACTAAACTTCAATCTACTAAGCATGTCTCAGATCTATGACAAGAAATATTCTACTCACTTTACAAACACTCATTGCTACATTCTGAAACCTGGATTTCAGATCTCTGAAGAATGGGTTGTCCTAAAGACCCTGAGGAAGAATAATACTTATGTTTTAAACCTGTGTTCTGCATCACCTAAAGAAGAAATATGTCTTTTGTCAAAAGCATCATTTGATGAGTCATAGCTATTGCACAGACGTTTGGGGCACACAAACATTAAAAACATGAACAGATTGGTCAAAGGAAACCATGTCATTGGTCTTCCACAAAAAATTTTCACTTCGTTGATCACTGTTCGGCGTGCCTCAAAGGAAAACAACACAAATCTTCTCATAAATCCAAGCTGGTGAACACAAACAATACTCCATTGAAGCTACTGCATATGGATCTGTTTGGATCAACTCATGTCATGAGTATTGGAAAGAAACAATATTGTTTAGTGATCACTGATGACTTTTCATGATTTACATGGGTTTTCTTCTTACTTCATAAAAATGAGGCATCCCAAATAATTCAAAACTTTATCACACAAATTGAAAATCAACTTGATCTTAAGGTCAAAACAATCAGAAGTGATAATGGAACTGAATTTAAAAATGAAGACATGAGTTCTTTTTGTACAACCAAAGGCATTGCTAATCAATTCAGTGCAGCTAGAACTCCTTAACAAAATAGGGTGGCTAAAAGGAGAAATAGAACACTGATTGAAGCAGCAAGAACACTGCTAGCCGATGCTAAGCTGCCAATCACCTTTTGGGCAGAGGCAGTTAACATATCATGCTTTATATAAAATCGAACTCTAATTGTAAAAGAAAGCAACATGACTCCATATGAACTGCTCTTTCATAGAAAACCATTCATTGGATTTCTTAATGTAAGGCCCCGTTCCCGGGACGCTTACAGTTGGGTTCTCATCGCACATAAAACGTATAATTACATTTGTATTTCATCAAATCGCAGCGAAAAACTAAAACAATCTTTCATTTCCATGTAAATGCTTTTGCAAATTAATACAACATTCATTACAAAATAGCTTGTTCGCATTACAATGCAAAAACATTAATCAAAAGAATGTCATCCCAAAAGAGCTGAGTAGTCGCCCGTGCCATCCTCAGCAATCATTACCTGCCAACTGGAAACACATCAAAGTCAGCGTTGCTGAGTGAGTTCTAGTTTTATAAATAAAACATACTTTATTTTACATTCGTTCGCGATCATACATCATACATACATACAGATAATATCAGTATTATCTTCATCATTCCGTTCATTAACTTTGCTTATTCAACGTGTTACATTATCGTTCACTTCTCTATCTAGATCCGGTCAGACTTTACCCTCTTCGTGGCACTCAGCCACGATTACTGAGGTCGAATGACCAAGATCCTGTTCTGTACATTATTCCGATAATTCATTTACATTCATTCATACTTTGTTCTTTCATACATAATCTTTCGTTCATTTATACTTTCGTTCCTTCGAGTCTGTTGCGACAACAGGGTCGCTCACCTCATTAACAATCCCAACGACTTCGCGCTATCCGAGTCTGTTGCAACCATAGAGTTGCTCACCCCAATTTCCAATTTCAACGATAGCATGCTATCCGAGGCTCCTGCAACCATAGGGTTGCTCACCTCATGGCAACTTCACAATAACGCCTTGTCCGAGTCTGTTGCAACCATAGGGGTGCTCACCTCATAGCAGTCTCAAGGATTGCATACCATCCGAGTCTGTTACAACAACAAGGTTGCTCACCTCATTGCCATTCTCATCGATGGCACGCCATCCGAGTCTCTTGCAACCATCGAGTTGCTCACCTCATTGCAATCCTAACGATTGCATAATATCCGAGGCTGTTGCAACAACAGGGTTGCTCACCTTATATATGTGCTTGCAAGCCTTCCTTTGTTCGTTCATCATTCAATAATGCATGCATTCTTACTTATGTTCCCCTTTCATTATCTTTCACTTTACGTACATAATACTTCATTCATTCATTAGCAAGACACATAAAGCCACAAGAAAGATAACATACATCATAATAAGGAACATTTCATACACATTCATCATCATCATACAGGGCAACATCATTCATACACAACAAGCATAAACATGCAACTTCATCATCATCATGCCAGCATGTCCTCTAAGGCCTCAATCGTCATCTTACATGCTCTTACGAAAACCTTTACATCAAAACTTACATCTGCCCTTTCTCCCGAAAGTCAGAAGTCCAACTACGCTTCCCATGGGTGCAACAGCCCTATTCGGGCGTATGGACACCTTCAGTTGCGTGGACTCCATGCGACTGAACACTATGCGAATGAACTAATGCGGATGAATACCCATGCGAATGAACGTTCGGTCGTGCGAATGGACAATGCGGATGAACCTCATGCGAATGGGATTAATGCGGATGAGCACTTATGCGACTGGACCTTCAATTGTGCAAATGGACCCCAATCACACCCTAATCGGCCGTATGGCCTCCATTCGGCCTCCAGTCAGTTGCCTAGCCCTAGCTGATGCAGAATGCAGTTCATCCCGACTACAGCGAGGGTTTTCGGCCTCCAAACTCATCTAAACCCATTTTAAGCCCAAATAGACCATCCTAAACCTTAGGGATGCATACCACGGCACCATTCAAGCACACTGGCTCACAATCAAGCCACAAACGCATCATACATACACATACACATACACAAACGGGTCAACATACACACACTCAAAAACCGGATTTCAGATGTTTTCCAGCCCCAAAATCGTTAGAAAACAAGTAAAAGTAGGGTTCTAGAACTCACACAAACGGCCACGACGAGTAGAGCTTCGGTTTGACTCGTTTCTCAATAACTTTGGCTACTCGAACCAACCCGAACCAACACTTTTCCTCTTTTTCTCTTCTTTCTCTTTTCTCCTCTTTCTTTGGCTGATTTGTGAGTGTGGGGGAGAGGGTAAGGGCTGCCCTTTCCCTTATATACTCCCACCCACCCGACTTTCTTTCGTTGGCGAGTTTGATCCCTCGACTTTGGACTTTATTTCTTTTCTTCTTTAGTCGGCTTCAAAATAAATGAATAAATAATCGGGTGTTACACTTAAATCATTTGGTAGTCATGTCTCAATATTAAACACCCGAGACTATTTGGGAAATTTTTTATCTAAGTCTGATGAAGGATTCTTTGTAGGTTATTCTTCTGTTTCAAAGGCTTACAGAGTGTTTAATTCTAGATTAAACATTATTGATGAATCAACACATGTTTAATTCAAGGAACATTTGTTTCCCAAATCTACAAATGGTCCCAACTGGTTGTTTGATATTGACTCATTTACAAAATCATTTGATCAATTTCATTTGTCTGATGCAGGAAATCTCTATTCAGGTGACACTTCTTCAGCTATAGAAATAAGAGATGACTTTCCATTCATTCCTCCTACATCTACTGAATACATGAATGAAGATGTTCCTCTCCAAGCTGATCCCATCAAACAACCATCGGAAAAACAGAGTGTTTCAACTGAAGGAGGTCCAAGCTTGTTACCATCACACTCCGATGATCTGTCAACTGAGATCAGAAATCAAAAACAAGCTACTCCTCCATCTGAAACACAAAGAACATCAAATGATGGAAGCAATCACAGTGCTGCTGAAGCTGTAGCAGGAACTAAAACGGAGTCTGACTATCTTCATAATTCCCTAATAGTACAAAATGAAGGTGCCTCTGACCATAATGAACTAAATGTCTCTAATCTTGATGTAACCATTGCTGGTGACTCCATTCCAACCACTAGAATACACAAGAATCATCCAGTTGAAACCATTATTGGTGAACTTAATGAGAGGGTGACAAGAAGCAAGTCTAGTATTGCAAACATCTGTTTGTTCTCATGCTTTCTATGTCAAACAATACCCAAGAACATCAAAGAGGCTCTTCAAGACAATAGCTGGATTGAAGTAATGTAGGAAGAATTGCTCCAATTCAAGAAGCAAGAAGTATGGCAACTAGTAGATCTTCCTGAAAGACAATATCCTATCGGTACAGATGGCTGTACAGGAACAAGACTGATGATAGAGGGATCATCATCAGATACAAAGCAAGATTAGTGGCACAGGGATACACTCAAGAAGAATGAATCGATTATGATGAAGTGTTTGCTCTTGTTGCCAGATTAGAAGCAATAAGAATCTTTCTAGCACATTCTGCGTCCATGAAATTTACTGTTTATCAAATGGATGCGAAGTATGCCTTCTTGTATGGAAATATTGATGAGGAGGTCTATGTGAGTCAATCACCTGGCTTTGAAGATCCAGATTTCCCTCATAGAGTTTACAAGCTTGACAAAGCTCTGTATGGTCTTCACCAAGCTCTAAGAAAGTGGTATGAGACTCTATCATCCTTTCTTTTTGAACATGGATATGAAAGAGGAAAGATTAATCAGACTCTCTTCAGAAGAAGAAGAGGAAAAGACATGTTGTTAGTCCAAAACTATGTGGATGATATCATTTTTGGCTCAACAAACAAGCAACTCTGCAAAGAATTTGAAGACCTTATGCATTCAAAATTCCAAATGAGTGCAATGGGGGAACTCACGTTCTTTCTAGGGGTGCAAGTCCAAAACACAACTAATGGAATCTTCATCAATCAATCAAAATACGTGAAAGCTATGTTGAAGAAATTCCACTTTGCTGATTATCAGTCTATCAGAACTCTTGTGGATACTAAAGTGAAGATTGGACCTAATCCGGAAGGTAAATCAGTGGTCCAGACTCACTATCGATCTATGATCTGTTCACTTATGTATCTAACAGCCAGTAGGCCTGACATTATGTTTGGTGTTTGTGTGTGTGCCATATATCAAGCTGATCCAAAAGAATCACATATGAATGCAGTCAAGAGGATATTCAGATTTCTGAAGGGCAAACCAGCTCTTGGGTTGTGGTATCCAAAGGAAGGAGACTTCAATCTCTATGCCTTCACTGACAGTGATTACAGAGGATGCAACTTCAATAGAAAATCCACCTCTGGCGGTTGTCAATTTCTTGGTCCCAGACTGGTCTCTTGGCAATGCAAGAAGCAGACAAAACGTATCTGTATCAACAGAAAAGCTGAGTACATTGCAGCATCAGCCTGTTGCTCTCAAGTACTCTGGATTCAAAACCAGATGCTTATTTATGGTTTTAACTTCTTGCACAAACCAATTCACATTGACAACACAACAGCTATTTTCATAACAAATAATCCAGTTCAGCACTAAAAAACAAAACATATTAAAATTAGATATCACTTTTTGAGAGACTGTGCTGAAAAAGGGTTAATCAAATTGATTCAAGTACCCACTGAAAATCAATTGGCTGATTTATTTACTAAGACATCTGAACCTAGCAGGTTTGAATTCCTGGTTCAATCAATTGGCATGATTAACCTTGAGTAAAATCAATCAAGACATCAAAAACAAGTCAAAAATATTAGAAAAACACAAAAAGAAGTCAATTTTATAAAGAATAGAATATCATTGGGAAATGATATAATTAGAGTCATTATATCATTCACTGTGCTTAATTTCAAAAATTTCAAGACTATCATGAATTACTAGATATATTGTAGGCTCAACTTGAAAGAGAAGATACATGCAGTGATGAATTAAAATATTATTCAATCGTGAAACACTCATCACAAAGTGTGTGTATGTATTGGCTTATCTGAGTGCATGTGTGTGTAGTAACCTAAACACACCAGGTAATGATATTTTATGAATCTCTTTCACCTACATCAGTTTCATCTTTGTTTTGCTGAGCAAATACCTGATGAAACAAGCACATAGTGCAGATGTACCGATCCAAAAGATTCTTAATGAGGAACACATCCAATTGGATGTAATTTACAAAAGCAATACATTCCAAGTGAATGAACCAAAGAATCCTATCATGGATCACCTTCCAAAGTGAAGTGAAAGAATCCCAATGTGGATCATCATGAAAAGGATCAAAGTAAAAGAATCCCAATGAGGATCAGTGAAAATGAGTTCTCATAACTTAAGTAACCTGTTAAGGAAAGTTGTGAAAAAATTCTACCATGCATTGTATAAGGATGGTTGATCATTCCATGCTTGTGTGTGTGAGGTACATATTGAATAATTAAATCAACCAAAAACATGATAAATATCATTTGCATCAAAATATCAACCTGGTATGAGTTAAGAGTACAAACATACCTTTAATCATCATGTTCAAAAACATGTCCATTTTATCATAAAGGATGTACATGTGCAATGTAAGATTGATATGATCCCAACAAAAGATATACTTCACTTCATTATTAATAATCAATGTATATAATAGTCAAAAAGTTTTTAAATCTTTAAAGTTTCTAACCAAACGCGGATATAAACTTTAGGGGGAGTAATTTTAAATTTTTTGATCAAATCTATATAGATTGTTACTATCTTAAATTACTTTCTTAAAAAATTTAAAAACAAAAGAAAAATAAAATACATGTGTTGATGCAAAAGTTATACCATAGTATCTCAGCCTATGCAGATTCTTGGAAGCATGAAAAGTCCAAGATCAGTCAAACACTAGAAAACTTGTATCACTTCAGACATACAAGTCAATCCAAGCAAAAATTAACAAACTTAACAGGCAACAACTTCATAATAAAAATCAATCAATGACATCTCTTCATAACATGAAAAACCAAAACAGACACATTAACTTATGATTAAGTTCAAAAGTTGATGCAGGTAAGTGCACTGGTTAATGCGGGTGAAGGTAACCCATGCTTATAACCAATGTGGGTAGCTTTGTAAAAACAAAAAAAACTAATGCGGACAAAGATTGTACTCTACCGCATTAGTGTGTCACAACTATACATGAAAATTTGAAGTGTTAAAACCTATGCAAAACAAAAAATGTTCTATCACACTTGTTAATGCGGATAGAATGTTTTTCAAGTGTTCAACCGCATTTGTCAATGCGGACAAAAACATTTTAAGTGTCCAACCGCATTTGTCAATGCGAATGAAATTTACACTTCCGCATTTGTTTTACTCATCCGCATTTATGGATGGATGTCTTTAATTTTCATGTATTTTCAAGCAAAAATAAATAAGTGCTTAATCTCTTTTCTCAATGAATGATGATCAAATAAATGTGGATTTTATTCTATCGCAAGTGCTACAGTGAGCAATGCTGAACAAGTTTTGTCAACCGCATTTGTTACAATGAACAGATGATAATGAACTTTGTTCTTCCGCATTTGCCACAATGCACAAATGCGGATAAATGAAAACAGAAGTAACAAAACTTCCGCATTCGCTACAGTGTGTAAATACGGGTGCCTAAAATCTCAAGTTAAACACTTCCGCATTTACAACAGTAAACAAATACGGATAGTCAAAGTCTAAATTTTCACTTTCGATTTACAACAGTAAACAAATACGGATAACCCAAAGAATTAAAATGTACCCTTTCGCATTTGCTACAGTGACTTAAAAATGTGACCAAATTTGCTCTGGAACTTGTAAAATTTTGTAAAAGACATCATTTGACTATTTAAAGGAATATCAAAGGGTCATTTAATACTTTTCAAATTTGAGAGACTACATAGTGAGACGAGCGTAAAAACACTGTATACCTTCTTTGATCATCATCATTATCAACAACCAAAGATTTTAGTGTGTTCTACTCAACCTGTTCTTATCATTGATTCTAAACTACAGTAGCATTGAAAGAAAGGTGAAATTTCCAAAAAATCTTTCATGACCTAACTTTCGGACTGTTGAATCAAAATGGAATGAAGAACCAAATGATAATGAAGAACACCCAAAATTTGATTTATTCAAAGATAAGTTATACATTTTCGACATCAATGAACATGAAAACTAAGAGGAATTCTAACCATCATGAAAAATCTTCATAGTTGTGTTCATCATAACAATAGAGTCTGATGAAAAATGAAAATATGTAACAGATTAATGAAATAACATCTAATAAATGGTTTATTTAAACTTGAAAAACAGAGAAACTGTGATTGTTCAACAACGAATTCACCATTTGATGTGACAACAATGAAACAGTAACTTCAAGCGTTCATCTTTGACCATTAAAAGTCAAACTGATGAATTGTGCACATGCTTTCTCATCAAAACTGATACATATATCTCTTATGCAGATTAAATGGCTAATCTTTCATGGAGCAAGCTCCATAATGTCAGCGGTTATTTAGACCGTGGTGTACCAGAGGCTGAGGGACTCAGAGACATAATCAGATTCATCTCTACAACAAGGGTGGCTTATGCTATCACTGTTAGACTCATCATCTATGAGAACCTCAGAAGGTCATTCTGGAACTCCGCTGAAGTGATTGAGGCTGATGGTGTTAGGTCTTTATCTGGAAAGATTGATGGTGAGCATACTCTGATCATAACTGGAGATTTTATGAGAAGGTGTCTGTAATTTGGTGATGATACAGATGCACCAATTGAGCTAGATGATAATGATATCACTACCTTCTTTGCAGAAATTGGATATGAAGGAGGTTTTGAAGCTAAACAGATTGTGAAGGGATTAGTGGACTTGCCTTGGAGGTTTCTAATCCACATCTATCAGCATTGTTTGTCCAAAATGAAAAAAGGTGGAATGATATTCCTTTTCCTTTGCTTATTCTTCATTTATATCCTCTTGCTCTTCCATAGCAATGGTTTGAATAGCAAGAGTATCAACATGCCCACTGATTTCTTTTTTAGAATGATTATGATCGGCTTTTAAGTATTTAATCTCCTTATCTTTCTCTTTCTTTTCAGCTTCATATTTTTCTTTTAGCTTTTTTAACTCATTCTCCTTTTCATCTAGTTCAAGAATTCTATCATCAATTATTCTTGATCTCCTGTTAAGTATTCTTTCCATCCTTTCAATCTTTTGCATTAGCTCAGAGATCAACTCATCCTTTTCATCCGATTTGTTCACATTGGATTCAACAAAACTTTTTGGAAAGAGCAGTCTCAGAAGTGACTCTCTTCACAGGCATTTGCACATGTTGATCCTCCTCATCCGAAGATGATTTTGGATACTCTTGTTGTGTCATTGTTTGAGGAGCAAGAAGATATGATCAGAGAGTTATGTGAAAAAGAAAAGGAAAAGGAAGAAAAAGCAGCTGTGATCATGAACAAGTACAAACTGAGGCTGAAAAAGTGCCTGAGGAGATTAAAAAGCCTGAATCCTCTTCTGGTCCTTCACTTCAAACCTACACCAGAAAGAGAAAATATTTATCTGAAAAAGCAAAGGGCAAAAGACCAATAGTGGAAGAAGAGCATGTGAAGAAAAGTAAAAGAGATGATCCTAGAAGCTTGGCAGCTATAATTGAATTCCTAGAAGAACATGAGCAGGCTGAGGCTCAATTAAAGAAACAAGCTGCTTTTATTGATCTGGAAGAAGGAGAAATAGAAGAAGGATATGATGCTGAAAAGGTTGTAGATATGGATAGTCCTGTGCAAAAAGAAAAATTGTGGATGAAATGGTGGTAAAGGCACAAACAGATGACCTTATGATAAAAGCCATGTTCTTGGTCAATTATGGGTATGATGCTAATGAAGTATTTAGCATGACATATGAGGACATGAAAGCAGAAGAAGAGAAAGTCAACAAACTGTTGGACCCCACGGTTGAAACAGATTATGAGAAGTCCATTGCATCCAAAGTTCACAAGTCAAAGTTGTCAGTCATGAAGGATCAATCTTTAACTCTTGAACCTCTACATCTTGATCCCTATAAAGTGACTGATAGGGAAATGAAGGCTTACCTCACCAGTCAAGGCTTCACTAAAAGGAAACTGGTAAACATGAAAATTAACTCACTGAGAGCTGCCACACTCAGTTTAATCAATGAAAAGAAAGAAATGCTAAAGAGGTTAGAAGAAGAAGTCCTTAACCAAAAGCCAAGATCAAGAGTCTCTGCACAAGAAATGCAACTTACACATAAAGATCAAGACTATCTGGCACATGTTCTTCATAAATATCCAGAGTGGTTTGCTGAACCCTCCCAACTGAAACTTCAGGAAGGGTTAACCACTACTGAGATGATTAGAGGTGTATCTACTCCAAAAGGCAAAATTGACTAGAAAATCATTGCCTGGAAGTATGATAGTTCATGGAATATGTTCATGGTTAAAAGAATCTCAGGTTTGGTGTAACTTTTACAGAGTACTCTGCTCTAGTAAATGCCCTTGAGATTCATGAGCTGAAAGAACTGGCTAATCTGGAACTGATCAACCATAATGCCATGTTTAGAGGATATGAATTTGAAGGTATACTTAAACTGTTCAAGAGAACCAACAACTTGAATTCATTGAAAGCAATATGCATGAGAAAGGACAAATCATTCAAGAACCCTCTAGAGATGAAACAGACAAAACCAGCAAAATAAGTACTGTTTCCAGAACTAAAAGTGAAACCTACAGAATCATTGAAAAGAAAAATGGTGGTTGGCACTCATTCCTCAATACCAATCTCAAATGTTTATTATGATGAGAAGACCTATGAATTGGTGATTGAGAGGAAGTGGGGAGGTAAAGAAGGTGCAGAAATCAGACTATTCAGTGGGTATGAAGTGAGACTATTGGATCAATCCTATATTCACTACATATACACAAGGCACTTCATAGAGTTATCAAACAAAATGGGTGAAGAAGATCAACATTTCTTTCTAAAGTGCATCAAAATATTAAAGATGGCATATGATCAGATTAGTGCCAAGAGGGAGAAAAGAAAGAAGAAGAAGACAACTTTACAGTTGGGCAACATTGTCAAACTAGAAGTTGATGTAGATAGTGCTCTTTTAATTCATAGGGATGGGCTATCTACAGTGTCTATTGGGAACCAGTTTCACTTAAGAAACTACCACCGGAAGCCATTCACAATATGAGTAAAATGAAGATCAATGTACTAAGCAGGGAAAAGATGCAAGAAGCTCAAGACTTTGTCAACATGATAAAGGCAATTTTGAATCCAGCTCATACATCACCTTTTACACCATCACAAGACCCAGCAGAATCATTACTACCTCAATCACTACCCAAACACTGAAGTACATAGGTTGTATAATCCTTAGGGGGAGTATTATTGGACCCTGAAAGGATTATACATGCCAATTCAATGGGTGAGTTGATGGTTACTCTGCTGGATTCCCACAAGTCCATGAAGTAATGCGGATGAAGATCCTGCACAGAAGAAAAACCAAGTATAGCTATCCGCATTTGTAAATGCGGAAGTCATAAAACAAATGCGGACAAGCATTTGTTCTTCCGTATTAACAAATGCGGAAGACCAGAAGAAATGCGGACAAGATTTTGTTCATCCGCATTAGCCAATGCGGATGACCAGACAAATGTGCAGAAGTATTTGTTCATCCGCATTAACCAATGCAGATGACCAACATACTAATGCGGAAGATCAAGTAAAGAATTGCTAATCAAGTCAACTCATCCGCATTTACCAATGCGGATGAACAAGATGTAATGCGAATCAAGACTTAGACTAATTCTAATGTAATAGGTCAGGGGTAGTTTAGTCATTTTGAAATAGGCATCTTTTCTGCCTATAAATAGAATAGAAAACCTCATACATGTGGTGACAGAATTTAGACAATCAGAATATTTTGTATTCTCTAGGTGCATTATTACTTTTCTTGCTAAACCCTAGCAGTTATTGTAATCAATCACTTTTATTAATATATACAAAACATTTATGAGTATTTCTTCTGCATTAAATGTTTCTTGATTGTATGATTCCGCCATTTAATCATTAACTCAATCATTATATTCGATCCTAAGTGAGAATCTCAATCTCACTAACCCAGTCATATATGTATATATATATATGTATATACATATATATATACATATACATATATATAGGGGATGGTTCCAATGAAAACCACATTATAATTGAAAACTATAGAAACCATTTTATAGCCTTTGATTTAATTGATGAATGGTTTAGATCAATTAGTGGCATGATTGTAACTAAATGAATAATTAAAAGTGCATTATTAGTCATTAAGGGTAGAATAGGAAAATCATATTGTTTTAAATTTGGAATAACCTACTATCAAATAAAATTTCCTAAAATTACTATTTTCTCTCTCGTATATATTATTCAACAAACACAAACTTATTTTTTAAAATAACACTAAACTGATTTTTTATTTTTATAACAGAAAAAAACCAATAGTTTCAATATGTAATGTTATATATGTTACGTATATGTATCAGTGTGTCATGTATATGAAAACTATGTTACGTATACGTAACATAATCAAACTTCAAATGTTATCAGCAAATCGAATTTCAAATCCTTTTACCATCTAAACACGTATTGAAGAATCATGTTACATAATACATAAATACAGTCTTTTCAAATTACGTATATGTAATTATAACACATATAACAAGTACAAAATAATTTGTCGAACTAAAAGATTTACATATATATAGACATTGTTACGTATAAATTAAAATTACGCAAATCAAGTTATAAAGTAAAATATCACCAAAACATTAAGAGACATTTAATAAAATTGTTTCGTATATGTGGTAACAAATGATATGTCACCAAACATAAGAAAAAATTAAATAAACAAACAATGTTCCGTATGTGTAAAAGTAGTGTTTTGTATATGTAACGGTAGTGTTACGAGTTCATCATAATAATCATCATCATCATCATTCTCATTATCATCATCTTCAAGATCGTCATCAATTTATTTTTGAATTCATCATCCTCACTTTCAAATCACTATAAAAAATAAACAAATAGTTAATATTCTATATATCTTAAGAAACAACCCAACATATGATATGACCAAATAATCATCACTTGTTGTTAAATACCCGGTTACATATACATAACTATCACTTGTTACAGGTATGATTTTTACTTAAATGTAAACCACATGCTTACATATATGTATGCTAATAAGAACATGAACATTATACGTTTCATTAGCCAAAATACAGGTATAAATTATGTATGTATAAATGTATTACTAACAAAGATTCCATTCATATATAACAACAAAAAAATATTATTTATGATTACTTAGTACATATATGTAATAGTAGTAAAATTATAATTTGTATAAATATAATAGCACTAATATGTATACGTAAGGAATTACTCCAGATATGTTTTGATCTATAATACACGAATCATACATATAATAATCGGTAATCAATCATCTGAATTAAGCATTGGTACAATAAATGTACCGATAAGTATAGGCATATGTAATAATGTGCTATGTATTTAAATCATTGTGTTACGTATACGTAATCAAAATTTGAAAAGAAATAATTAAGATTAAAAGATCAGAAAGAAAAATTGAGAGCTCATATGTGATAACAGTGAAAAAATTTTGCTTACATATACGTATGAGTTATATATACTAAAAACTAAGAAAGAATAGACCGAGAAAAAGAACTAATGGCTCGCATATGTTTACATATACGGTGGTGAACGAAGATGAAAAAAATGATGGTTTTTAATATATATGTAGTGATGGTATGTGACAGAGGTGATGGTATGCGATGGTGGTGATGGTATGCGACGGAGGTGATGGTATGCGACGGAGGTGATGGTATGCGACGGAGGTGATGGTATGCGACGGAGGTGATGGTATGCGACGGAGGTGATGGTATGCGACGGAGGTGATGGTATGCGATGATGGTGATGGTTTAAGCCCTAATTAAAAAATCTGATGGTTGAATTCTTCTAGATGAGAGAAAGTTGAAAATTTAAATTTTTTAATATGGAGTTAATACAAGAATTCAAAGAATAAATGATTACCAAAATTAAAAGGGTGTCAAAATTACCTTATTAACCATTTAAGTAAAAAATAAAGGTTTAAAAGGAAATAATTTGATTGGTTGAGAGTAGTTTTCTTGGTTTTCAATTATAAAGGTGGTTTTCATTTGATCTCTTCTCTATGTATATATGTATATATATATGTATCTATATATATATGTATATGTATATATATATAAAGAAAGTCAAACATACATACGTACATTCATATATACATGATGCATGCATACCTTTATTCATAGTTCCATACATGCATACATACTTAAATTACTTAAACAAGCTTATATTTCACTTACAAAATGACAAAATTAAAAAAAAACCTATATGTGTCATATAACATTATACTACAGGAATAACACCTATATGTGGAGTATAGTGTTATACTGTTATACTTCACGTGTAGGTTTCAAGATGATAAAGTCATATGTGGCATGTAGTGCTATATGTCACGTATAGCTCCGCCATAGACATGAAAGGACACCTTAGATGTCAAAGAATATAATGGGTCACCTATATGTCTTGTATGAGGCTATACGAAACATATATGTAAGGTGAGTGTTAACTTAAAAATTAACGGTGTTCTTTTTAACGGTGTTCATATAGAGGGGATCTATTTTGATTATAGATATCAATTAAAAGGTTTGTTGCCTCATTTGGTCATTTGAATAGCTAAAGATTTTAGTGTCTAAAAATTTTAAACTAAAACTGGAATTTATGAGCTCTATGATTATTTTTTTAATTAATGTATTATTTAATTCATATTATTAAAATTATTTAATAGTATGGGATTAATTAATTAACTACCCTTTTATATATAATAGATTAAACTTAGGGATCCCGAGGTGCTACACAACGAATAACGAACTAAACGAGAGGTCAAGCAGCATAAAGATGAAGAGTTGCTTTCACAGGAACTATCTTCTTGATTCTAAATAGTTATTTGGCTCAATAACAAAGAAGTGAATATGTTTAGTAATTTCAAAATGAGTAAATTATTTGAATATTTGAAAATGACATTATTATGCTAAACACATTTTGATGCACAAAATTGCTACCGAATTTAACATTTAAACCAAAAGTATATGTGTAGTTTAGTCAAGTTATATCTTAGGGATAGATAAAAATCTTATATTGGGGTTGGTATAAATACAATACAGATAATAATGATTCAGAAGGTCCTGTTATTAGTCTGAATGACGAAGATACTAGTATATATGAAGGGTGAACACCACTATTAAAATAGATAGCTAAATGTGTACTTACCGTAAAATTATGGTTAAACTGTTTATATATTCATGCCTAACTATTTCCGTGTCTATTGAATGTATTCACCGGTTTTTATGGTGACGTAAAATTTTATAAACTTTTTAGGTAAGCATGTTTACTATTTAAAATAGCCCAGAATAAATGTTAGAATGAATAATGAATTCTATGTACGTATTATATCTTGTGTCTATATTTTAAAAATATGTTTATGACAAAATATTTTGTTAAAAAACATCATTTATAATGATGTTAACGTAAATACAAGGATTACTTATCCTTTTGAAAATATGAGTTTCAAATAGATGTATTTATTAAAAACATGTGTACCAATCACTCACACTCCCCTGGCTTGACAAGGTTAACCATTATGTCACTGGAAATACAAGTGAAACCAAGACGAAACCATACCGGAAAACCTTTAGGGTCTGTTTGGTACGAGGTAATGTAATGAACAAATGAATAGAATGAACAAGAGAATGAAATAAATAAGTGAATGAAATTAATAATTACATTCTATTGTCATGTTTGGTTATCCTTTAATAATAAATGAATCATTACTTTGTTGTTTGTTAGGTATGAAAAAACAAAACAATAAAATGTCGAAGTAGTTATGATGGTGATTGCGAGCAGGGGTGGTGGCCGATGGTGGTGGCTGGCGGTGGTTTTCGGGGGCGATTTCCGGTGACAGTGGTTTCCGGGGACAGTTTCCGGTAGCGGTGGTGGCCGGCGGTAGTTTTTGGCGGCGGCGGTGGCCGGAGGTGGTTTCCGAAGACAGCGGTGACCTTTGGTGGTTTCTTGCGGTAGTGGTCCCCGGTGGCGGTGGTGGCCTTCAGAGGTGGTTTCAGCGGTGGCGGTGGCTGGTGGTGGTTCCCGGCGGCGACGGTGGCCTGAGGGTGGTTTCCGGTGGCTGGTGGTGGTTCCCGGCGGTGACGGTGGCCTGAGGGTGGTTTCCGGTGGCGGTGGTGGCTGGTGGTAGTTTTCGGCGCCGGCAGTGGCGGCTAGTGGTGGCCAACGGTAGTTTTCGGCGGCCGTGGTTTCCAACGCCGGCAGTGGTGGCCCTCGGTGGTTTCTGGCAGCCGTGGTTTCCCGCGCCGGTAATGGCCGATGGTGGTGGCCTTCTTGGTTTTCGGCAGCCGTGGTTTCCGGTGCCGATAATGGCCGGTGGTGGTGGCCTTTGGTGGTTTTTGGCAACCGTGGTTTCCGGCGCCGACAATGGCTAGTGGTGGTGGCCTTCAGTGGTTTCCAACGGCGGCGGCGGTGTCTGACGATGGTGTTCCCGGGGTAGTGGTGGCCGGTGATGGTTGCTGGTGACGAGTGATCTTGGTGGTCGGTGGTGGTTTTTGTAGTGGGTGAGTGGGTGGTGTTGGTGACTAATAATGGAAGAAGAGATGTAATGAAAAAAAAGAATGAGGAGTGGATGGAATGAATTTAAGGGAATAAAATCAACTACGTAATGATTCATTCCATTACCTCCACCAACTAAACATGTCTTATTCATTCACCTTCGATGGTTCATTTCATTCCGCCCCTATTCATGCATACCAAACGTTACCTAAAGGGTTAACCGGAATAAAAGCAAATGGCCTCCTTGAGACAACCGGTCGACGGTGAGGACCGTAGTGAAGAACAATGAAACGATGGAGTGCAAATGCAGAAATGAGAGATGTGTAAGCTTATAAACAAAATAATGTACAACACCACAAAAACAACGTACAACAATAATAAACACAAAAAACCCAAAACATGACGTACAACACCTAAACGCACAACTAAGTTGGTAATTAAAATATAGAAAACTTTAAATGAATCTAAGTATCATGCATTAAAATCTAACTGAGATCATCTTAAAAATATCATATCATCACCAAAAACCAGCTAATAACATATCATAAAGTTTGGATCAAAATCATATGCCCAGTCTTCGGTAGCATAACAAAAACTAGCTAATATATGTATCGGTATTTGGTTTTCAAAGATAATCATCTTAGGCATGACCACATCTCATCATGATTTACCTGTAAAGTTCTTGTAAATATAGTTACTGCATTTCTGGCATGACACTTACATCTATTGTTATAATTCGTTGATCGGGTTCCGTTTTTACAAGCTTCATTCTCTGCCTTCAATGTGGCAATGTTTTGACACCAGGTGGATTGTTACAGGCACTGTTTTTCAACTCAGATCAAACCGTCTAGTAGAACCCATTGGACTAGTTTGATCCACCCTAAATCGTTTTGTTTTCAAGGAATCATGTGGTTCGAACCGATTCTGTGGTTGGACCAGGAACATGGTTGAACCGGATTTTTAATTTTTTTATTTTTGTTTTAGATTTTTAGATTTTAATGAGTTTAATGGGTGGTTCAAATTATGAATTAAAGTGTTGTATATAAGATTATTGTTGAGTTTTTATATATAACTATAAACTATACATTTAAAATATTTATTTTGAATTATATATATAACTATATAATATATATATATATTATATATATATATATATATATATATAATATATATATATATATATATTATATATATATATATATATATTATATAATATATCTGGTTCTTAATTCCGTCCGATTAGTTTGACCGGTTCAACCAGTCAACCAATAAGGTGATTGGTTTGATGTTCGATCCGGTTCTGAACACATTTGTTACAAGGTAAGGTTGGAGAGTCATTAACACTCAGACCTTTTATTTTGACCAACACAAGTGAGACTGAGTTGAGAATCTTAGCTAATAATATTAGTGAAGTACATATGCCTTTTGGTCTTGCTAATCCATATCTAAAACATTAATGAAAATGTTAGAAAGAACATTACATCGAAAAATTAAAGATTGATAGTCCAGTGAATTCCGATATATGGAATTATTGTGGCATCCATTAACCCTTTCTTTGTTTTGGAGGTTACATATGAAAAGAATCCTTATATTTTCCCTTGTAGGGTTTAACAGAGACTGTTAAAAATGCTCTTAGGCTTACTTAAATTTCAATTTCAATTCTTATAAGTTGCTTGTGGTCTATGCACAAGTGCCAATATCATATACTCACCAAAACAACCAAAAAAGCAAATGAAGTCTTGTTCTCCAGTGTTATCACTGAATCTACTGGTTTTTGAGTCATCTTTTCGATCGTATCTTTACCAATTTAGCTAAAGTTTTAAGAGAGAAGAACATATCGAACGATCATGCTCAACTTATCATTGTTATTACATTCTCGATGATTTAATACACCACACACCTAATCAGCTAACTATCTACTCTTACTTATCTCCCAAATATTACAAATAGAACCTTTTTTAGTTTGAACATATCAATGTGAACACGACAACCAAAACCTGATATTTTTTCGTCGTGTTTTAGGTCATGTCAAGGATATATTTTGACAGAAAAGTTAATAAATAAGTTTATAAAGAAAAGAATATTGCTAAATAATAGTGAGAAGAATTTCAAACATCAATGGCATCAACAGGAAGGGATGTAGCCCTATGAAGATGCTCGGGAAGCAATACCCTGTGACCATTAAATGCCAAATTTTCATCTTTCATGCATCTTTTTCTATCCAAATCTATATTAAAACCGCGTGACGATTTTGATGCAAGTCCTAGTTGTTGATCTCTAAGCTGTATTTGATACTTTGCCTTGAGCCACCTTAACTCCTGTGTAATCTCGTTTTCATAATCATCATGAGCTTCGGATTGCTGGAATCCTAGTTCAGGTTGATCGTGTTGCAACCATGCATCAGAATAGTGCAAATCATCTGAATGGCTCGAGACCATTGGTGCACCATCTGTGACACATTGCTCGGAAGCATCAACCTGATATGTTATTTCTTCAAAACGGCCGTGAATGGATGCACCTTCGTGTCTTGAACCGTTGGCTGCTTCTAACTTATTTTCTAACTGATGGTTTTCTTGTGATAAGTTGTTTAGTCCTGTTTGCCATTCTGGCACCAAGCATAATATTTCACCATTGATCATGTCAGCTATCTTATGAACATCTTGATTGGCAATATCCAAGTCAGACACCATTTCATTTGCGACGTCATATGCTGTGTCGGCTTCAATGTCAAATCGAAAGTAGATATTCCTAACTCGGCCTGCAAAATTTAGTCATCAATGAATACACTCAACTGAGTCAGTCCAACTTATATTGATGACAGAGGTGGCGAAATGGACTGGAAGCGGGTCCAGGTAACTGGTTTGGGTCAAAACAGGTCGAAGTGAGTTGACCAACAAACAATTTTTTCCCCAATAAGAATTTACTTCTTTTAATAAATAAATAAAGTGTTTATTATTATGATGAAACCACAACAACAGAAAAAACAAATTTTTTATATAAAACAATTTAGGAAGCCGTATGAATCAGATAATCACTTCAGGACTTTCCGCCCATTTGAATCCCTTTGATCCACTCCACTTTAGGACAAACGGGACGTGCGATCGGGTTGAACCACAAACATGTTTGTCAACTTTTTTGAAACTTTTAACAAAACCAATGCCTTAAATATGACTACAAAGCCATATTATTATGATTACTTGATTGTTTTGATAAAACAGTTTAGGAGGTTGTATGTGTTAAAAATACACTTCGGGTGTCTTTCAACTAGTTTGACTCATTTGACTAGTTAGGTTTTAGCTAATATTTATTTGACCCGTTCCGAGGTAAAATATAACCAAATCGACCCATTTACAATTACCATGGGTTGACATTGCTACCTCTAGTCAGAAAAAATAGGCCCAGAAAAAAAAGGGATACCTTCTTTATCTGCAATCCGTAGCTTCAGTATTATATCATCATCTTCATTTCTTCTTCCCTTGATAGAAATATTGACATCTCCAAGATGGTCAACTTCTTGACTCGTGACTAATTGATTTTCAGTTGTTTCAAATCCACCTTGTTGATTATCTAAGTCGGTTTCCCATTCATAACCAAAATCATGTAAATCGTTGTCAACAGGATAATCATTACTATGATGGTCATGCATAAGATCTATTCCCTCAAACTCTCTACAATAATCGAATGATCTCGAGTCAAACCCATAACCATCAGGCTGGAGAAAAGGATCTTTAAGTAGCTCGATTGCTGGAAGTCTGTGAGACACTGTAACAAGACATTTTTCAACAAATCGTCGCACCTCAGGATCCTTAACTTTGTAGAAAGCATTGGGCTTTTTCCCCTATTTTGATATGATACTTTATTAGTGGAATTAACATGTAAAGCATATGCTGATTTTAGCTATGTTTCATTCCCAATGGGCAAAATTAAAGACTTAACTATGAACAAAAAGGCCAAATGGGTATACCTGTTAAAAGTAGTGCAAAGTGTCTCAAAATGTTTGCAACCTTCTAATTTAGTCAAAAGTATATGATTATCAGTTTAATGGTATAGTTTCTGAATAATGTTGAATACACTCAATATTTATAATTTAATAACAGAAAAAGAAAAACAAGCGTTGACAGGTCAACACAAACCAACCCATATAAAAAACTTGCCCGTTCAAATCAACCGCCAATATGAACACATAAAAAATCTTCGACTAGAAATTCGACTAATAAAATGGAAGATAACAATTCATACCGAAGTAACTTTCTTGTAGATCTGAGCAGGATGGGTGCATTCACTATAAGGATATTCAAAGGTAACCATTTCCAAAACGCACATTCCAAACGCATATATGTCAACCAGTTCATTGTATTCCTCGGCATAAACCTCTGGAGCCATGAACTCTGGTGTTCCTGAGAAGAAACAAGATAATCAATTAATAAGTAAGTTACTATGCAATACAGAATTACAGATCGATATCAGCATTAACTCCAATTATTTGCAATTGTAACAAATACATATTTAAACATGATAATATAATCAATGCTAGAGGCAAACACAGTGATTTTAACCATATCATAGATCGGAGAACTTACCAACACAGCGAGCAGCATGTGATTTATGGAGGATAGCAGCTAGGCCCAAATCACCAATCTTAACCTCTCCTTGATTACCATTGATAAAAATATTATCACATTTAAGATCTCTGTGAATCACAGGTGGATCATGGCTGTGAAGATACACCAAACCTCTCAAAATCTGCCTACACCAGTTCTTGATCGCGTTTATATTAACCCGTTTGTGCTTTTGCCTATACCTAATTACCAATCAACAGCACACACATTCAATAACTACCATTCAAAGCATCATCAACCACCACAATTATCCAAACAAAACTCATTACATCTGAACTTACTGCCTAAGGGTGCCAGAAGTAAACATCTCAGTGACAAAATTAATATTCCTGCTGTCGGTATCAACCCACCAAGTGTAAAACTTCATAATATTACCATGCTTTAACGTCTTCAGCAGATGAATTTCACCATACAACCTCTCAAGATCTTCGGGACTCTGAAGAAAATCATAAAGCTTCACCTGATTCCACGCTACATCTATCCCCTCATACTCATCAAAAGCCCTATAACTGTAAACCAAATTACCACAAATCACATCTAAATCCAAAAGAAAAAAAAACCCTAAAACCACATATTGAAAGGAGTAAAACTGCATACACTGTCTTTGAAGCTCCTTTGCCCAAGATTTCGTTATACTGCAACAAAAGATTCGAACTTTAAACAATCTTGATCGATAATGAAAGATGAAATCAATGCAAAAGGGGGTAGGTGAAGGTGAAGGTGTTATTTTACCCGACCGTATCTTCCTGTGGGATCTACTTCAACGAACTCTGATTGATCTGATTGAATGGGTTCAGCATTATTCATTACTTGATTCTAGCAGAAACAGAGGAGATGGTTGAATGAAGATGAAGATAATGAGAGGATTATTGATTTATTATTATTACAACGGTTGAAGAACAGTTCTTTAACTCGTGTTGAATCATGAAATGGGGGTAAGGTCATCCTCGATTTTATCAATGAGTGTTATCTAGGCATACCATTTTATGTGTATTGACTAGTCAGAAACCATGGTAACGTTAATCATTTTTTAAAGTACTAAACATGAACTTGTATAATAATACTAGTAAATCTTTTTTTTTCAGAACATATGGATCCACGGCATTTTGACTACTTTCACATTCACAAATTAAATTGAAACTGTTACGGTGCACCCACTTCAAATTAGACTGTTTAGTTTTATTTTTAACACAAAAGAAACCCATTGTTTTGATATTTTCTGCTATCTTGTCAATAGAAATGTGTTTATTGGTGAAGAACAATGGATTTTGAGTAGTGTTAGAAAACGTTAGCGAATTGTCCTTGAACCGTTCGGGTGTAGGTTCGTTTAATATATGTTTGTTTGTGATTGTTCATTTAAAAGTTAAAAATATTTAAATTTATTGGTTATGAATTCGTAAATTTAAAACCCTAGTTATATTATACGTCTCAACATCGCTCAATTATTTATTTTTAGTGGATTTTGTGTAATGTTGATGAAAAATATAGATTATATTCTTATATGAATATATAATCACTTGTATTCGTTTATGATCATTAACATTCGTTTGTGTTCGTTTATGTTCATTAATGTTCATTTATATTCATTAATATTTGTTTGTGTTTATTTGTATTCAGTAAGTTTTTGTGAACAGTTAATAAGCATGTTCATTTTCTTAATGAACAAAGACGAAAAAGAAATCTCGCTTAGTCGGTGTTCATGAACAGATTCATATCGTTAATGAATGAACACGAATAAGGCATATTCGTATTTGTTAGGTTAATTTGCAACCCTAATTTTAAGCCTTCCAAATTGTGTAGCAAGCTGTGAGGATCCTGAATTGCATAATTTTTTTTGTCGCGTTACATCATTGGTCAATAACAGTCTTCCCAATTTCCTCATTTTCCCCGAGTGATACATCAACATTACGTCAAATTTACCATTTCCCCTTGTATTTCTTGTTTTGTAGCGTCTAGACCTAGTTTTTCTCTTATTCCATGTTTTGTTAGGTAACAGTCAAAATAAGAAGGATGTGGAGTTGGTGATGCCATATATCTTTACACCAAGTGTCATGGTCTTACGGCTCACCCGGTCAAGGAGGTGGTGTTCCTACCCGAGGCCAATTTCCTCCACCCTCACCCCGTTATAACACAGACTCCTTAGGCTACAACAAAATTTACACGATAACTAATATTACACTAATTTGTTATTGTGCCAGACTCGAACTCAACTTCAAAGTTTAAAAGTTTCCAATCAACTACACACCTTCTTATATCATTTCTTTACTTCTAATTAAGATATTAACTCCAAATTTGGTTCTTTGTCTCAACTATAATCCTAAGCACATCACCATTTCATTAGGACACCAATGTCGTCATTAGAATAGATGGTGGACCTCTTATCGGAAAGATGGTGGCAACAATGTCGATGGCGGTGGCGATGCCGATAGAAGTGCTATGGCGATCACGATCTCTCCTTTTTTCACTCTCAGCTTCTCGCGCTCTCTATCTTCACGTGTTCTAAATAGTGTTTTTTAGTAACCCATCTGCCATCTTTCATCCTAACATATGTTTAATCCACTTATACTTGTACCCTCCTATTCGTTAAATTCTAAAAAAAGCTTCACTACTCTAAGACCAGTCATATACCCTAACACCCAGGTGTTAAGAGTGATGTGAAACATTAATGTCCATGAAACACACTCCCCTATGGCATTAAGGGATGTTAGCGGTAAGGATGAGTACTTAACTAATTTAACCAAACCATAACTGAATTAAGCACATTAACCGAGCCAAATTAACCGAACCGAACAATTAACCAACGATTCGGTTAAGCCATAACCAATTAACCACACATTGCGATTCGGTTTCGGTTTTGGTGTACCAATTAACCGAATTAACTGCACTGAACCGAATTACATTAATATGCAAAAAATTAGAATACTCCTCATTATTTTATTAGAATTTCATATGTTAACCTTATTAATTTACATTTTTAAAAATATTTTTACATTGTGGGATTCCATTATGTATAGAGTGAACCCCTAAATAAGTAGAAGTAATGCAAGATGCATGTACACATTGTTATATGCACACTCTGACTTTGGTTTAAGTTTTGGTGGGACCTTAAAAACAAACCTTGTCGTGAACATTCTTATAAAGTTGGTACAAACATAGTCTATTAATAATTTTTTAGTTAAAATTTGTGTTTAAAAGCATATGTTAAATTTATTGGTTAATTAACCGAAATTAACCAAAATTAACCACAACTAGCGGTTGTAAGGCCCCGTTCCCGGAACGCTTACAGCTGGTAATTCATAGCACATAATACATATACTTTGCATTTAATCATCAAAACATTGCAGCGGAAACATAAAACAAATGGCATTTCCTTTCATCGTAAAAAGTTTTGCAAAATAATGCATCGTTTGTCGGTTACAAAACTTTATTGTTGTATTACATCACAAAAGCTTTAAATAAATGGTTGCCTTCCAAAAGAGCTGAGTAGCTGCCTCATGCCATCCTCAACAACCTTACCTGCCAACTGAAAAATGCATAAAAGTCAGCGTCGCTAATCGAGTTCTAGTTTTATAGCAAAACATACGTTTCTATCATAAAACCGTCCTTTCTTTTAAAATCATATTATACTTTACATTCGTTCGTGATCATTCATCGTACGTACATACAGATAATAACATTATTATCTTCGTCATTCTTTCGTTCATACTTTCATTCATTCATCATTACTTCTAGTGACATGTACATTACCCCGAACATTGTGCACGAAGCGGGTAACTGGGCCTGAGGTCTCTCATAGACCTCGAACATTGTGCACGAAGCTGACTCCAATACCTAGGGTAAGTACATTCACCATTCATCTTTTCTCTTTCATTCTGGATCAATGCCATAAGCTATACGCCGAACATTGTGCACGAAGCGGGTAACTGGGCCTGAGGTCTCTCATAGACCTCGAACATTGTGCACGAAGCTGACTCCAGTACCTAGGGCAAGCGGCAAGGATCCCATTCGTATGGTCAATCACAAAGATTAGACCCCAGTGTGCATCCTTCTGGGGTAGCTAACCCGTACACAGTTGAGCTAACACCCTTCATTGGGTGTGAACCTCCATACATTTGCTTGCAAGGCTTTCTTACATTCGTTCATTAATGCATGCATTCATTCATCATGTTCCTCTTTCATTATCTTTCACTTTACGTTACATAATACTTCGTTCATTCATTCATTATCATAACACGTAAAGCCATAGGAAAGATAATCATACATCATCACAAGGAACATAAACATATCATTCATACATCATCATGCAGGGCATCATACATACATAACATACATCATGCATAACCATGCAACATCATCATCATCATAAGCATCAAGCACACATCATTACATGCCCATCATACCATCTATGACCCCATAAGTCAACATTCATAACTCCTAGGAATCTCCTAGGTCAAAGCCTACATTACCTCATTTCTTAGAAAGTCAGAATTTTTCTAAGTGTTCATCCGCATTTTCTATACTCATCCGCATTTCCTACAGTTCGTCCGCATTCACTATAGTTCATCCGCATTGACTCATTCCTTCCGCATTGACTTACTTTAGTCAACCGCATTTCCATACTTAGTCAAATGCTCATCCGTATTGACTTACTTGCTCATCCGCATTTGCAGCACTTAGTCAAATGCTCATCCGCATTGACTCACTTGCTCATCCGCATTTGCAGCACTTAGTCAAATGCTCATCCGCATTGACTCACTTGCTTATCCGCATTTACAGCACTTAGTCAAATGCTCATCCGTATTTACTTCCAAACACTTAGGCAGATTTACCAACTTATCAAGTGGTTCTAAAACATCAGATTCAATTTCCATGCATCATTCATCATGTTCTAAGCTTAATTCTTACCCTCTAAGCCTTAGAAACACAATCATACATCATCAAGCATGAACATAGTCACACATCACATCATAACATCATCATACACGCATTCAAACATACGGGTCCCAAACCCGATTCAATGAAAACATACGTTCATGCATTTCCAGCCCCAAAATCAGTTAAAAACTAGTCAAAGAGGGGTCCTAGAACTCACCTTTGCAGCTTTTGAGTATGGCTTCCTCCAAACTCGTTTGCAAATTGAATTCAACCGCTTAGAAACCCACTAAAAACATACCCCAACACATACCAACACACATAAGCATAAACCCGAGGATAAGACCAGTCAAGAACACCATAAAAGCATGAATTCTTACCTTGAATTCGAACTCTTCCTTGTTCTTTCTTCAAAACCGAGAACTTGCTGCTCTTTCTTTCTCTAAAACCCGAAAATCAGAGGTGCATGTGACATATGGGCAGCCATACCGCCTTTACACCCACTTTTCAAACATTTTGTCTTTTTGGATACTTTTTACCCCTAGACTTGGGTTTTATTCCTTTTTCTGCTTTTCTTTCACTTTATTCATTCTTTTCTTTGACTTTAAAATAACCGGGTGTTATAGTGGTTAACCGAAGTGTCGTTAACCGAAGTATCGGTTGTGGTTTCGGTTTTGAAAATGGTATTAACTACAATTGCGGTTTCGTTTCCGGAAATGCTCTTAACTGCACCGAACCGCACCGTGCACACCTTTAGTTAGAGGGTTGCATAAAGTGGTTGACGGATGTGAAGCATCCCACTACTCATAATCAACCCATTTATTTTTATTCTAAATTGAGGAAGGCCTAAAGGATTCTAAACTATTTTTTTGGGGTAATGTTGAGTGAAAGGGGATAAAATGTTTGATTTGACACATACGAAAAGTTAGGAGGTATTAATGTACATCTTATAATCTAACTACAATTAGCTAGACCATTAGATCCAACGTCCTAACACCTCAAGAATAAGGAGTATACACATTCGCCACTAGACTATGCTAGTGGTTGTAGTCCTCACCCTATTTTTTAACGCCAAATGTACAACCCTAATTCAAATGATATGTATTATTTTAATCGTGTTCGTCTATCCGTTTTCAACTAGGACCGCACCCTCAACCTCCTCACGAGAAAACCCATAATTGAGAAAACGTTTTGCCCAACCCAGAGCATATATTTTTGCTTCGAGCAAAACTCGAACCCAAGATCTCCCTCATTCTAATTGTTTTGTGTATCTCAGCTTATCCACTTGGGCTGAGGATTATTGTTCCCACCCCTACTTTTATCATAATTCTAAACATATATCATTGTCCATCTTGAAATTCAAACATCACCGGCATAGAATGTGCATCACTATGTATACACCAATTGTTATTAGACTACAAGCTAATTTGATAAATATTGTCGATCAATATAATAGGTTGTTTGCTTTTTGATTAAAATTTTTGTTAACGTGTCTTTTTTTACTTTATTAATTGTTACACGGGTATCCATTAAAAAATCAACCACTAAGATAAGTGACCTAAGAAAGTAAAATCTCAATTTTAACCTTCTTATCAATGAATCAAACTATCCTAAATATGGTTAGTTTATACCTTTACTAGGTTGGAAATTCATGTATTACATGGATAGACAAAATTTAACATATTATAATTATTAGGCTTCTATAATATTTTGTATGTTATATGTCATTAACGATTAGTGAAATAATAAATAACAAACATTTAAAAAATAATAAACAATAAAAATTAAGAATTAAGAATTATAATATTATATTTAAAGATAAGATATAGTTAAAATCTTATAATCTAGCATGTTCAAATAATTTATTAAATAAGAAGATTTATATTTAAGATATTTAGAGTTTACTTATTCATAATCAAATTTCATTTGATAAAAGAGAGAAACGAAACACAAGTTTAGACTTCATTGAAAGTTGTTATCTGTCTCTAGAAAACTTTCTTTTATTAAATCATATGTAATGGATAATGTCCCTTGGGGGTGTTTTTTTATCAAATCACTAACTCATTATCATTCTTTTAGGCAAAAAGATAAGTAGTGATTGGACATTTTTTATCACATAATCACTAACTCATCATCACTTGTTTAGGCAAAAAGATAAGTAATGATTAACGCCTTTCCTTCGATCATTATTTAATTATGATTTATAAGAAGTTATGGCGTTATGATGAAAACGCCCCTACCTATATCACCCCTTAATGCCCACGGGTGTGGTGCAAAGATGTTTTAAAGTGTTATAATGCCCTTTAATGCCTCCTTACCGCTCCATTACGTTTGGTTTTATATAGTATAGATATTATAATTGTTACGGTTTCCTTTTTTGGTTTCAAAGTTAGTTAAAATTTTTTCCCCAAAACATGTCATTCTAAAAGAAGATGAAAAATAACGTACTTTTACAGGATAACACCTGAATTGTGAAATGTTATGTAAATAATATAAGCATAACTAAGAAATCATGAACTAATTTTGTATCTTGAACATTTTTAGATAATAAGAAATAAAATATACATTTAGAAAGAATTTATATTATATTATTTTAGTAACTCATGATTATATAGGTTAAATAAATTAAATATTAAGCGAATGAAAATTAATTAATTGTAAAATAATATTTTAAGATAATATATGATTGAAATATATATGAGTAAAGATTATAAGTAATTAAACAACGATATTAACATTTTATACTTTTATGTTTAAACTTTTTTTTATTTTTTCAGGAAAAAAGACTAAATATTTTGTTTCAAAACAAACCATTTTACAAAATTATTAATTTTATAACTCCTAATCTTAGTTATAATTTATTTATCAAAATTTACTTTTTAAACACCAATAAATATTTCGAATTAAAAAAAAAGATAGTTATTGTCGAGGAAATTTTATTTTATAAAACTATGATTTTTTAGAAATGACATTAATAAAAAGAAATCTTTCTTTATTTATTTAAAAAATATTTTTATCTAAAAAGAATTCACTAATATTATTATTAATTTGATTTAATCATTAAATATGAGATTAAATTGGAAAAATTTTGTTATAAAACTTTGAGGTGGTTGACATGTCCCCGAATACAAACTCGTACATCAGTTTTTCAAATCAGTTTAAAACTTACTAAAGAGGAAACTCATAATGGGTGCTAAAACTTATTGCCCCAACTTAAAAAACTTGTTTTTGTCACTGATGAAATTTGAACCAAAACTAATATAAAATGAATATTAATAGTTTATTATTAGGTATTTTTGCTTTGTCTTTTATTTAGGGTCATACACCCAAACACCTCACTTTCTTTCTTTCTTCCCATAAGCGCACACACCTTACAATCAAATTATTTAAATTATTTAAAAAAAAAGTTCAGATAAAAAAGACTTTAAAACTAAAACGTGTAAGAAATAACTATTAATCTTCTTAATTAATGGTTGAGTTTAATTTGTAGAAAAAAATTGTAAAAGGGGTATTCTATGAATAAACACTTTATTGACTTTTTGCAAATTTCTCCATTATTTTAAACTTCATAAATTTTATGACAATACAATTTATTTATAAAACTGATGTGTGATTTGATATATATATATATATATATATATATATATATATATATATATATATATATATAAAATCTTGAACACTATGAGTTATGAAATATACATGAATAAAATAACACTATTGTGTATTTTTAATTGTAAAGCACAATGGATGATAACAACAAATTTATATAATGTATAAAAAACAATGACAAAAATAACAAATTATGTTATTTTCAACACTATGAGTTTTGATACATACATCGATGAAAGTATATTATTGTTCATTTTTAATTGTAAAAGACAATGATTTGTATAATCTATAAATATAATGATAATAATAACATAAGAATGATATAAAATGTAAAATCTAATGAAGAATATATATAATAAATGATATAAAATATATAACATAATTAACATATATGACACAATGAACTGATTTATTTGATATAATGACCAAAATATCATTATATTTAAACAAAAGAAAAACACGTGTCAACCCACAATCATTCTTAGACTTTTTATATTAAATATTTTTTCTTTTCATATAACTCTACTCTTATTTTAACATTTATAACTAATTTTAAACATATTTTATGTTTTTCTTACACTTTTAAGATAGAGTTTCGTGTATTCCAAAGATGTCTCTATGACGTGGTTATTATTAATGTGATTAATTTATCTATTTTAATATATATATTTTTCAAAATCATCAAAACTACCTCAAGTCAAATATGATGTATTCTAATTTTTGTAAAATTGTTTTCATGTTTATTAGCTCCTTAATATTTTCTCCCAGATATGTATGTATGTGTGTGTCTGTATATAATATATATATATATATAGTTACATTGTGTTTTTTAATCTTTGAAGAACATTTTTTTCTTCACATAAACATCATTACGACGTGCTCCTTTTTTATTTTTATTTTTTATCTAGTCTCAATAAACAAAGTGAGTCATCATAACTTTATACGTTTCATGCCATTTTGTCCCCTTTAGCGTCTACTACTTTAAACATTTTTAAACATTTTTATGTGGTTAGTCAAGAATAAGTCAATAAATTTTAGATAGGAGAATAAATACATATACGGTCCTTCCTTATTATCTTCCTCACCTATTGCAATTGTGAAACCAATTGAAATTGAATTGAATTGAAGGGTTGCAGATAACTCAATCAAATTGTTTTTACGAACAAGAAAGAAAGATTACAATTTTAGTGTATATACTTCATTATACGCTATATCCTTATATTCAATCCCTAACAAACTTTAACAACCTATATATATATATATAGAATAACATAAATGCTCTTTAAAAATTAAACAAGACATTTGACTTTATAGGCTACATACATTGAATTGTATACTAATAAAATCTCAACCTTATACAAGACAATTATATCACTTACCACAAAGACCAACACTTAACAATTTCAAACAATTTCAAACAAAGAATAAACTTTGCACTAGGTAGAACTTTATTCAAGAAATCAGCAGCATTGCTGTCAGACTCCATCTTTTCAGACTTTAACTTCTTTTGAACTTATAATTGCTCTGCTGAAATGCAACTTGACATTAATGTGATTTGATCATTCATGTTACTTTTTTGGACAGATGTATAGCCCCTTGATTATCGCACAAAATCAAGGTATCTTGTAATTGTACACCCAGCTTAGATATGAATCCTTTAAGCCACATAGCCTTTTTGATTGCTTCGGTTAATGCAACATACTCAGATTCTATAGTAGACAAAGCAACTATCTTCTACAGTGTAGACCTCCAACTGACTAATCCATCAAATAAGGTAAAAGCATATCCTGTAACTGATCTACCTCTATCAGTTGCTTTAGCAAAATTAGAGTCGACATATCCTAACACCACATTAGAAGCACACCTGCTATTACCAAACACTAAACCAACAGCTCTTGTATCATTCAAATACCTTAGTATCCACTTCATAGCTTTCCAATGCAGCACCCTAGGTTTTGACAAGTACCTGTTGACCACACTTATAACATACCCCAAATCAAGCCTAGTACAAACCATGAGATACATGAAACTCCCCACAACTTGAGCATAAGAATAACCATCATTTCTTTAAGCTCTTCCTCACTACTAGGTGAATCTCAATTAGACAATTTGAAATGAGCAGCCAATGAAACTAAAACAAACTTATACTTATCCATATCAAACTTTCTTAACACCTTCTCAATGTAAGAAGTTTGAGATAGAAACAACTTATAACTTTTTATGTCTCTTGTAATTTCCATACCCAAAATTTTCTTGGCATTCCCAAGTTCCTTCATATCAAACTCACCTATGAGCACTCTTTTAGTGATCATGATCTCATGCTTATCTTTGCAACAAAGTAGCATATCATTAACATATAACAAAAGATATATGTAATGATCATTACTATATTCTTTAAAGTATACACAACTGTCATAACTACTCCTCATGAACCCAATTGAAATCATTTGATCATCAAACCTTCTGTACCATTGCCTTGGGGGCTGCTTGAGTCCATATAAAGAATTTTTAAGTAGGCACATCAAGTTCCGCTTATCTTTTACCTCATATCCAAAGGTTGTTTCATGTATATAACTTCCTCTAACTTTCCATGTAGAAAAAGCAGTTTTGACATCCAACTATTCCAGTTAATAATCCATAGTAGCCACTAATGATAGAATCACTCTAATAGAGGTATGCTTTACAAATATGTGAGAATATCTCATTATAATCAATTCCTGCCTATTGTGTAAAGCCTCTAGCCACTAACCTGGCCTTGTACCTAGGCAATTGAACTCCTTCAACACCCTCTTTCAACTTGAATAAACATTTGCAGTCCTTTTGACTCTCGGGCTTAGCTACTAACTCCCAAGTATTATTCTTATGAAGGGAATTAATCTCATCATTCATAGTTTCAATCCACTTCTAACTATTATTGGAATTTACTGCATCAGATTAAGACAAGGGTTCATATTCACACTCTTCCTCAGCTGCAACAAATGCAATAGAGATATGTCATCTCCATCTCTAAACCTGACTAGTGGAACAATAGTTCTTTTGATCTACCCTTAGCTAAACTATTGCAGGACCGGTGAAGGGTATGCACTTACAACATAACATCACAGCGAGGAGAGTTGCTAAGAACACTTAACAGATCATATAGGGAACTGGTTAACCTTTTGTAAAGATGCTAAGAACACAAGTAAATATGAGACAGAACAAGATAGCAAAGCACAAAAGGAGTTTGTTTTCAAGATTGCAATATATTGCCTTCTTAAGTTCTATTACAAATGTTACAAAAACATATCAGAAAGTTACAAGTACTTGAGATACATATACTATATCCTACAGCCGGCCATACTTTTAAGGCCAGTTGGATACAGTTGACTAGAAAACAAACAAAATCAATTGTAGAGTCAAAAGGCAGATTGCCTTTTGACTAGTGACTATGACATGCCATAGCTCACATCCTAATATATTACAAAAAGGATAAAAATACATAAAGTAGAAAGTTACAGACTCAAGACCTCAATGTACAGTTACTAAAAGCATGGACCTTTTCACCAACTTATGTAAGTTGGTGACTTTACAGAGTTGCAGCGGAAAGGGGTCCAACTTTATGTAAAAGGTATATCAGATAAAGCATGTGTTCAAAAGTCTTTGGAAGAAATCTATCTTCAAGTGTTGGCTTCGGAAGACTTTGTCTTTGAAGCTTCGAAATACTTCATCTTTGGTTTCGGAAGATATTGGTCTTGGCTTTGGAAGATTTCACACTTAGTGTATCTTTCTGATGCTGGTGTGAAACTTCCGAAGCATTCTACTTCAGTTCACTTGTGCATGCATGCATGAGAGACTTTGGGTGTTTGGGTTGCATCAGCCTTTACATTTAATCCTTACAAACTCCTCCTAGGCTGATGCTACCAAAACACTTGAAGACTTCAGATACTAACAGTCCTTATTAGGATAATGACCATCCCTTTCTTTATGAGATGATCAGGATCACTCAGACTCTCAAAGTGTCTTCTCATGTCAAAGAGATCATGCAAAGGTAGATTAAACATATCGTGCCATGTGTAGACATTTTCAATACCTTGATCTCTGATGACATGCCATCTTTCTGGATTTGTAATGTATGTCCAGGACAAGATGGGTATTCCTAATGCTAGAGGAGCTACTTGAATTGGAGTTGGTAGAGCATCCTCTATTTTTACATCCTCTGGATGTTCTGACTCATCCTGAGGTTTGGAGATGGTGCTTTTTTCTTTTTCTTCTTCATTGGTTTTGGTTTGAAAGCCATCCTTTTTCTCTTATTTGAATCTTTTAACTGAGAAGACTAGCCTGCAGCACCTAATTGATCTTCTTTGTCTTTCTCAGTTGGGTTTTCCTCTTTCACAAGGTTAGATTAAGAGGGGACAAAACCCTGCTGTAGATCAAAAGTGGAAGCTTGCTAAGGCTCAACAGGAGATTCAGGTTGTGTTGTCTGAAATGGTTCAATCTTAATCTCTACTTCCTGAGGGACCTAACTTGATGGGGAGTGTAAGTCAACAAGTTCATCTATTTGAATCTTATGCTTGATCACTCTAATGTGCTCATACATGGTGGATAGAGACATAGGACCAAGTCTCCTTCCGGAGAATCCATTTAGCTTCAAGAAGCTCATCATCCTCTACCTATCAGCAGACTTTTTCATATTTTTCTAGATGATGGCTTTTGACTTTGTAGCCTCTTCCCTTAACTTCCTTTTGGTGATCTTTCTTTCTTTGACTATCTCAAGTTCAACTTGTTTGAGGTACTCAAACTCAATATAGTCAAAGGTTAAGGGAAGAAGTGCAACAGCCTGATAGAGGCCTGTGGCACTCAGGTAGTTATCATGTTGATCCTATCCTTTTCTTTATCTACCTGAGATTCTTGTGGAACCACATCCTCTTGCACAAGACTTTCTTGAACTAGGGAGAGAGTAGGCACATGCTTGTAAAGTCTTTTTGTTAAGATCAGCGATCTAAGTTTGATTGAATAGAGTAGATTGTAGCGGAATTCGATCAATGAATTAAACAATTTTGCAAGAACACAATTGATATTTAATGGAATAGTGCACGGTTATAGAAAAAGAGAGAATTCTGCAAAAGGAATATTTCATTCAAATACTTTCGTGGTGGCTTAAAGTCACCACGAAAGTATTTGAATGAAATATTCCTTTTGCAGAATTCTCTCTTTTTCTATAACCGTGCACTATTCCATTGAATATCAATTGTGTTCTTGTAAAATTGTTTAATTCATTGATCGAATTCCGCTGCAATCTACTCTATTCAATCAAACTTAGATCGCTGATCCTAACAAATGGTATCAGAGCTGGTTAATCATTGATCGATCTAACAATTGATCATTGAAACTGCTATTTCGATATCTAAGTTTGATCGAATTAGCATATTTGCAAGAACTGGTTATAGAGATTGAATTTCTGTTGCTTTCGGTTATTTGCTTTGAGATTTCTCTTGGTTAATATTGAGTTTGTTGTGTTTTGCGCTAAATCAGTTAAAACTTATTTGAATTTGATTGAAGCTGAGAATGACTACTCCTTCTAATGACCCTCACAATACTGGTTCCTCAACCAAGCATCCGATGCTGGTTAGGACTGAGTATAACATATGGCAACGAAGAATGCTCCATCACCTGTCTGTTAACAGTTCAGGTTGTTGGACATCTGTGGTACATGGTCCACACAAGCCTATGGTGAACAATCCGGAAACCAACCAATGGTTCCGAAGAAGAAGGAACAATACTCAGATGAGGATCGAAAACTGTTTGAGATTGATGCTAAAGCTCATGGAATTCTAGCCATGGCACTGCCAAATGAAATCTATTCTGGGCTTATGCATGATGAATTGCTCATGACCCCTGGAATGCATTGAAAGAAAAATTTGGTGGAACAGACGAGGTCTTAGCAAACAACAGAGAAATCCTTGCCCAACAATATGAGACATTCTCTCATAGGAAGGGTGAGACACTGACTCAACAGTTTGAGCGTTTTTCCTGTTTGATCTCTGAGCTGAAAATGGTCAAACATGAATACACTAATAGCCAGATGAACAACAGATTCCTCAGATCACTGCCTGAGAGATGGGACACATATACCATCCTATGCTCCAGTGCAAATCTGGATAGCCTATCTCTCACCTAACTCCATGGGAAACTGCTTACATTTGAAAGAGAGATAGAGCAGAAAAAGAAACTGGCATCATCAGGAAAGCTCACTGATGACTTTGTACCAGGGAACACTGCCTTGGTTGGTCATGAGTCAGAATATGCTGCATCAGAAAGCCATTATGATGAGCATATAGATTTCTCTTCAAACAGTTCTGATCATGCATTTGTTAGTGTTGATAGTCAGTCAGGCTGTAATAGTGATAATTTGTGCTTCATGATGGATGATTTGAAAGGTATTACTGATGATGACTTATAAGAGATGGATATTCTGAGCCAAATGGCCTTGATTAATATCAGATCTCAAAAGTTCTACAAGAGAACTGGTAGGAAATTTCCAGGACTCTCTGGCAAAACCAAAGTTGGTTTTGACAAGAGTAAGTTGAGGTGTCACAAATGCCACAGGCTTGGGCACTTTCCAAGAGAGTGTAGATCAACTGGATCTAACTCCTCTGCACCCTTTGTGACTTTTCCAAGCAATAGTCCACAAAACAGAGGGCAACATCCTGCTAGTTCTGGTCATCACTCACAACCTATATCTTCTGCATATTTTGTCCCTCAGGGTCCAATGCCATATCCATATCCCTACTACTACATGCCACAGCCAAATCAAGTTCAAGTTCCTATTGCACAACAACCTCAAGCCTTACTTGAGCCTCAATCATCTCAATCATCTCAATCACAATCTCATCACAGCTTCTTCACCCCTGGTGTTGTTGACTGGAGCAGTTTACCAGATGATCTCTCTGGTAATGAGCAATTATTTGCTGGTGATGGTCAACATGGTGGTGAACATCCTTTTGGGAATCTTGCTCTCATGGCCCTGGAGTCTATTGAGGGTTCATGCTCCAATGCATCTTCATCACAGGTAACCCAGGTATCCTCTGAGGCTAAGGCAAGCTATGTTCTGAATCTTGCATAGCTGCATTTATCTCTATTAGAGAGGCAAATGTAGCTTTAATAAATCAAAATCTTGAGCTTGAGCAAACCCTTTCTAAAAGAAATGCTGAGTATGAGTCTGTCCTTAAAGATAAAGATGATGAGATTTATAAGCTTAAATGCCAATTAAATGATGAAAAGGCTAAGCTAGAGGTCATTCTTGAGAACCACAGGGATCTCAAAGAAAAACTTGCAGCTACCCAAGTTGAGTGTGACCGCTGGGTATCATCCTGCAAGGGATTTGAAATGCTTCTCAACAAGCAAACTGCTTCGAATGTGAAGTTTGGAATAGGTTACAATCACATTGCACCACCTACAGATTTTACTCCAAAATCAATAGTAAAACCTAAAGGTGAAAGTAATTTCCAAACCACATCATCATGTGCATCATCCTTAAGTGATCACCCAAAATCACAAGATGAAATCAATGTTGATACCTCAGCAAATCAATTGCCTGATGGGTTAACTACTGATAAGCACATGAAGCTAAGTACTTCAGATGTTGTCCCTCAAAGTACCTCAAGGACTGAAGGGCAAGTCACAACATCTGAAAACATTCAAATCAACTGAAATAAAAGATTAACAACTGTTGAGGAATCTATCATACGGTCTTTCAGGACGGATAGAGAACAGCTGAAGAACAAGTCTTCAGTTGTTACAGATCCTTCAGTACTTAACACAAGTACTGAAAGGAGAAAAGTACTGAAGATCACACTTTAGTAGTTTCCACTTCAGCAGTTGATCAATCCAAGATGAAGAATAAGCCATGTGAAATATGTGGTAAATTCAATCATCTTTCTGATGAATGTTGGTACAAAAAGGGTTCCAAACTCAACAAAGATAAGCTCATTAAAATGTAGATGGATAAAATGAAAAATGAGTTTGACACCAAGTTTGTACCACAGTCATCCCAATGTGATAAACCCAAGACTTCATCCAAATCTAAAAAGAAGGATATGGTTTATCATAAAACAGCTGATAGTGCTCCTCATGATAAACATCAGACTAAGTCTGTGAATTTCAAGGAGGAAATGGTGGGCCACAGGAACTCATCAAAAACAAGTACTGATATGTCACAAGAGCTGAAAGCTTTAGCTACAAATCAGACACAACTTGTTATGATGGTTCAACATTTTTTGAGGGAGAGTTAACCAACTAGATGCACCTGTGATCAAACCACTGAAAAGGTATTCCAAGCCCAAATCCAAGGAATCCATTTCAGCATCATCTCCACCTTCATCAGCTGTTAATCATAAGAAACAAGCTATGGTTAAATATGTTGATGAAAACAGACCCAAAACCAAAAAGGTTTGGGTCTCAAAACCTAACTAGTTCCTTGTGCTGAATACAGGGTTCTTCAGCATGCCAAAGTAGCATCTGGTATGTAGACAGTGGAGGATCTATGCATATGACTGGAAGCAGTTCTCTTCTTAATGACTACTCTCAAGGAAAGAAGGATTTGTTTCATTTGGAAATGATGCTAAGGGTTACATCATTGGGAAAGGATATGTGTCAAATGGAGAAATCAGATTTGATGATGTTAACCATGTGGAGAATCTCAAGTATAATCTACTGAGTGTCAGTCAGATGTGTGATAAAGGGCATGTTGCACTTTTCACAAGCCAGAACTGCAGAATTCTGTCTTCCACAGTTTTGAGGCTGATTGACAAGGTATTGGATGAACATACTCTCCTAAAAGCCAACAGGATTGGAAGAGTTTATGCCCTGGATTTGTCAAGAAGATTGATTTGAAGGGTCATCCTTGCTTGTTCTCCAAAGCCTCTCCTCAGGAATCTAAACTGTGGCACAGAAGGCTAGGTCGTGTAAATCTCAAAACATGAATCAGCTGGTCCACAATAGTTTAGTGAGAGGTTTACCAATAAAGGAGTTCCAATGTGATGAAAACCGTACTGCTTGTTTGAAAGGAAAACAGCACAAAGTCTCATTCCCTCCTATTGAAGAACCTAAGTCCCTGCCTGCTTGCAGTTACTGCACATGGATCTATTTGGTCCTGTGAGAGTGATGAGCATGGCCAAGAAGAAATACTGTCTGGTAATTGTGGATGATTACTCCAGATTTGTATGGACTTTTTTCTTGCATTCAAAGGATGAGTTGCTCAGACGATTATAAACTTTGTGTTGTATGTTGAGAAGCATATTCCCTATCAGTCAAGTGTATAAAGTGATAATGGAACAGAATTCAGAATCCATACACTTGATGATTTTTATCTCTCAAAGGGAATCAAGAGGCATTTTAGCATCCCAAGGACTCCAAAACAAAATGGAGTAGTGGAAAGAAGAACAGGACCCTAATTGAAGCTGCAAGGTCCATGTTGGCTGACTCTAGTTTGCCATTGACCTTTTGGGCTGAAGCTGTCAAACAGCTTGCTATTTGCAGAATAGAGTTTTAGTAAATTAGAGGTTGATGAAGACTCCATATGAAGTTCTACATCATTTGGCTCCTCTAATTTCTTTCTTCAAAGCCTTTGGGTGTCCTTGTTTCATTCTCAACACAAAGGATCAACTCCACAAATTTGATCCTAAGGTGGATGCAGGGTATTATGTAGGTTATTCATCCACATGGAGGCTTACAGAGTCTTCAACTGCAGAACAAAGATAGTTGCAGAAACCTTGCATGTGAAGTTAATGAATCTCCTAAGGATAAAATTCCACAAAACCCTGTGGAGTTGTTTGATCTGGACATACTGCAATATGTTCCCTATCAACCTCCAACTGTTGCAGATCATGTGAATAAATCATCTTTTGTAGCAAGTCTTCCACCTGGTGGTACTGAAGATGATGATGATATCAGTACTCACCTTTTCAAGTTTAATGATCAACTGCCTGATTCCACTAAACCTGATGTTCCTGTAGCTTCAGTAGCTCCATCCACAACAAATGTTGATGAGATTTCTGACTCCTCTACATCATTTGAATTGCCATCTCATACTTGTTTTCAAAAGTCTGGATCAACATCTGTTGCTGCTGAACCTACTACAAACACTTGCACTGATCTTATAGTGTACCAAGAGCTGAAGAATCACCCCATGTCTCAAATCATTGTGATATCAATGCTGGTGTCTCAACTAGAAGTCAATTGTCCAACTTCTGCTTCTATGCTCTCTTCATCAGTCAGCTAGAGCCAAAGAACTATCATGTTGCTTTAAGAGACAATGGATGGGTTGAAGCCATGCAGCTTGAGCTACTTCAGTTCAAAAAGCAGCAAGTGTGGGAACTGGTTCCTCTACCCCCAGGTAAGTGTGCAATAGGCACTAAGGGGTGTTTAGGAATAAAACTAATGAAAATGGGCTTATCGTCAAGAACAAGGCTAGACTGGTTGTACAAGGGTTTTCACAAGAAGAAGGTATTGATTATGATGAAACCTTTGCCCCTGTAGCCAGACTGGAGGCAATTAGATTGTTCTTAGCCTATGCTGCATTCCACAATCTTAAAGTTTTTCAAATGGATGTCAAAAGTGCTTTTTTATATGGAAAAATAAAAGAAGAGGTTTATGTGTGTCAACCACCAGGTTTTGAGGATAATAAACATCTGATTGGGTGTAAACTTGATAAGCTCTTTATGGGTTGAAACAAGCTCCTAGAGCCTGGTATGAAACGCTTTCAAACTTTCTTCTTCAAAATATTTCACTAGAGGCTCCATAGATAAAAATTTGTTTATTAAGAAAGTGGATCAACATAAGCTACTTGTTCAAATTTATGTTGATGATATAATTTTTTGCATCCTCTGATCCCAGTTGTGTGATGTGTTTACAAGTTTAATAAAGCAAAAGTTTGAAATGAGTGCAATGGGAGAATTACAGTTCTTTCTAGGCTTGCAAATCAACAAAAGGCTGATGGAACCTTCATTCATCAGACAAAATATACAAAAAATCTTTTGAATAAGTTTTATTTACAAAACTATAAGCCTGTTCTACTCCCATGTGCACACCACACAACTGGATGCATATCAGAAAGGTAAAGCTTTGATGAAACACTTTACAGATGTATGATTGGTTCCTTGATGTACTTAACAGCTTCTAGACCAGATATTATGTTTGCAACGTGTGTTTGTGCTAGATTTCAGGCTGCTCCTAAAGAGTCTCATTTGATTGCAGTCAAGAGATCTTTAGATATCTGCAAGTACACAATCTCTAGGTCTTTGGTATTCCACTGGACACTCTTGCAAATTAGTTGCTTTTTCGATAGTGACTATGCAGGTGTAAGTTAACCAGAAAGTCAACTTCTGGTGGATGTCAATTCCTAGGCAACTGTTTGATTTCTTGGCAGAGTAAAAACAACATCTGTTGCTACATCCACTGCTGAAGCAGAGTACATTGCTGCTGCAAGTTGTACATCTCAGGTACTCTGGCTTCAGAACCAATTATTGGATTATGGCATTACAGAGACTAAGACTCCATTGTTAATGGATAGTACTTCAGCTCTATGTATTGTCAAGAATCCAGTCTAGCATTCTAGGACCAAACATATAGAGATCAGACACCATTTTATTAGGGATTGTTTTGAAAAAGGTCTGATTGATCCAAAGTTTGTGCCAAGTGCTATGCGCTTCAAGATATATTACTAAGCCTTTGGATAGTTCAACTTTCCAAAACCTTGTGTTAAGGCTTGGTATGCTGCAGCTAGAATAAGTGACAACTACTGATGATTTCAGTAAACAAGTACTGATGATCATTAGTACACATGTCACAAATAAGTACTGATAATTTTATTCTCAGTTGATTTAATAACTACTGAAGAATAAATTACTTAAAAGGTATTGTACTTTCTGTTAAAAGAAACTGATGCAGCTACAACTACTAATGTAGTTATAACTACTGATGTCAGTAAAAACAGATAAGTATCGATGTCCTATGAAACAACTGAAAACAGCTAAAAAGTCTGATGAGTAAGTGTTGAGGATAGTATGAAATAGCTGAAAGGCTAAGAATTAATGAAAACTACTGATGAAATTTCTCTTTAGTCGTTTCCACAAACTGCTGTTTCACCTTAAACAGCTGATGACAAAACCATGTCTTCAGTAGTTTCACAACTACTGATGACTACACAAGTCTTCAGTTGTTTCTTACACCTGAAGACAAAACCAATTTTCAGTAGTTTCATAACTACTGATGACTAAACCGTCTTCAGTGTTTCAAATGTCTGATAGTTAAAACCAAGTCTTCAGTTGTTTTAAAACAATTGATGACAACACCAAAACTTTCAGTCGTTTTCTTTTCAGCCTTTCTTACCCTATAAATACCTGCACTTATAGTCGAACGTTTCATTAGCCATTTCTATCCTTTCTCTCTCTCAAAATGGCGACCATGAAACTTAAACCTAGACATAACTGTGTTGCATACCTCTCGAAATCGGCCTTCTGAACAAATTTGATAATGCCATCGATCTTATGGTGGATTCCCAATACCGAACCGCTTTTCTTTTGAATCCTACCATATACCCTAAATCCTTAACCCAATTTGGTCCAACGTCTCTGTAACAACTGGTGACAATGATAGCCAAATCACTCTCCAGTCGTTGGTTACCAAAACAGGTGGTAATCACCCTTGACATCATTCGCAAAACCCTAAACTTGCATGATGCCACCTGTGTTGTAGAATACCCGAAAGGCACCATCGATATGTCTTTCATCAACAACGGGTATGAATGAGACTTAAGTGCTACAACCATTCTCAAAAAGTACTTCCATGATGCTGAAAGACTTATCTTCCACATGGTAAATGTCTGCCTTGCTCCAAAGACATCTTCATGGATCAAATGTCCTCACGATGGCAACAGGTATTGTACTCTATCTTTGAATGACAAAATCTAAATTTTTCTGAGATAGTGTTTATGGAACTTAAGGATCTGGCTCAGAAACCTGTGTCAAACAGATGGCTATATATCCCAGGTTTCTGATGGCCATAATTTTAAATCAATTAAATTCTGAGGCCTTGTTGGTCTTGGAGTCCCTGCTCCAGCTGTCTTAGCTGAGGTATACTCCAGACATAACTCTGACCCCACTCTCAAAGGGGCTGCCCGATGCTCAAACCCAAGCAGAGGGAACCCACAGCCTCCACCTCCAGATCCAAAGTCCCCACCAAACCCAAACCCCAAAAGTCCAAAAAGGCTACTCCGGGAGATGAGTCCCTTGAGATGCCCCTGTACCACCAATACAGGAAACATATACTGGCTCTAACCCCCAGTTATGTTAGAGACTCCACCTGCTGAAACACACAGGTATCCTCTCTACAGGATCCTGTTGCAACCACACTAGGGGAACCCACACTACTGGAACCTATCTCAGTTGAGAAGGTTACCATTGAAGAGCACCTCTCACCCGGGTGCAATCTGCTTCTGACCAATCTCCCACTGCAACCGCCCCTCCAAAGCCCAACTCTTATCATTGCCAAAGTGCCGAGTCAGCTGCATTCCTCACCCCCTCCCTAGAAACCAATTCACACTGGGCATACCTCAACAATTGAGGGGGAGGACCAAAGTGCTGCTGATAACCCACAACACAGGGGTTATAATGTTCAATCTCCAAGTGTAGAAAGGAGGTTAGAACTTCTTGTCAGGCTGCCACTTCTACTGATTCAGAAAATGAACAGGATGAAGTTGGTACCATATATAAGACCTCACCAGAGGCAACTGTCAATGAAGGACAAAGTCTTGAGGCAGGAAGTCCCCAGAACCACGAACAACGGGCACATGCATATACTGATCTACACTCAGGGCATGTACATCCGGATTTAATCAGGAGGTCAGATGATTCAACAAAGATTGATGATGACCTGGGCTTTTTCTTTGATGTCTTAGCCCATAACACCATCCTTGAGACTGAGGTGAGCAGACTCAAAGAACTGCTAGCCAAAATGTCTCAGGATAAAAGTCCATCTGCCCCAATAAACCCCCAGATGTCACCTTCATTTGAAGGTTCACCAAACACTCAACCACCACACTTAACTAAGCCACCAACCCCTGTTTTTAGCACCAACTCTCAGGGACAGAACCCCTCTGAGCAGATGGTTGCAACCTTTCAAAACTCCTTACCTCTCATCACTGAGATTGTACATAAAGCCATTGATGAGAGGATCTCCTCAAATCTACAAACACTAGTTAACGATGCTGTGCAAAAGTCACTTTCTGCCATTCAAACCCCTGAACCCAATGCACCCAAAAAGGGGGAGTCTAAGGCAGTAAAAGAAAGAAAAAGAAAGAGAGTGGTTGATGAGAAACAACAAGAAAAAGAAAAGGAGCTAGAGAAAGAGAAACAATTGATAACTTATAAAAGGAAGAAAAGTGCTGAAACACAAGAGTCTGTTGAAGAGAAATCCTTAGAAGATCTGGTTAAAGAAGCTGATGAAGCTCACAACAGATCTATGGACAGAATAATAGACCAACTCTTTAGATAGGGCTTTGATACAGCCACTTTAGACACTAAGATCAGAAGGCTGGAAGTTAAGGAAATACAAGAAAGATGGGCTAGTTACAGTGTCATGGATAGGGAAAGGTTGGAGATAATGATCAGATTTATTGCAAAATACTTGGGAAGATCATTGATTGAGATCAAATCATGGACCAGAGACAGTATTCTTAACAACCACCAGAATCTGTTCTTCTGAAGCATTCAATAAAGGGTTAATTATAGAAGCATTGGATGAGGTAGGTGTTGGGAAAAGAACTGATATGGCCAAGCTCTCTAAAGCAAAACTTACCACAAAAATGCTAGATCAGCCTTCCTAACTCCAACTCATAACAACCAACTCCAAAACCTGCCAATCCTATCCCTAAACCAAAACCACTCACAACTCAACCCACAAAACCAACTCCATTACCTCAAAAACCACCTCAAACCACACCCAGTGATGCACCCAGAAGGAGGAGAAGGGAGTTGAGGGTAGAAGAAGAAGAAGAAGAGGATGATAATGAAGATAGTCTGCCAATCTCTACTGTTCTCAAACTTAAAACACCTGAGCTCAGAAGTCAGCAGATGATTACACTTGACTTGCAAATGCAAATGGTGAAAGTAAAGATTGAAGAAGCAGCATGATGAGCATTTCTCAAAATGGTTGACAAGGACTTCCCTCAGTCCTCATCCATTCAAGAAGAAATGAGAAACAAGCTCTGAGGCTGTACACTCTTAGGCATACATTCCAACATCAAAGAGAAAGAGTGAGGATTTGGCCAGACCCCAGGGTAAGTTCCAGAATTCATAAGAAAACATACCAAGTAGATATCATGGCCAAGGAAAAAGACTTTGAATGCTACAATTAGTTTGGCTATGGTAGTCTCACCCTGGGAAATTATTGAAGAACTCAAGAGAGCACATAACTCAAAGACAACCCCTCAATCTATACTTGAGAACAAAATGATCAAGAAGGGGTTGTTATACAAGAACTTGAAGATCTTCAAAAGAGTGAACTCTAGTTGCTGCTAGAAGGCTCTCACCCAGATGAATTTGCATACAGAGAGATCACAACTGTTGAGTTGAAAAATAGGAAGACAGTTAGATATCTGTCTGAATATTATGGGCCTGAGTTCTTCTTTGAGGGAGAAGCAGAAGAACTCACCAAGGAGGAACAAGTTGTTCTCCTTGAGGCCTATGCAAGAGAGTCTTACAGACTCATCAATGGGAATTAGGGTTCATGGTTGGGACAAGGCTCTGTGTCCAGTTTCCCCAAGACAGAGTTCCCTTCCATACTTAGCCAATCAAATATTCAGAAACCTTTTCCCGGCCTGTGCTTACATGATTACCTCTGAAGCTGATCAAGAGGGTGTTTCTGCCAAAGAATAAGTGGGATCGTCAATAAACTTAGAGGTTTTGGCTGCATTGATTCAGGGGGAGTTTGTTGGACCAAAAGAACCAATGAGCCTGATCAGAAAAACCTCTAAGTCCCACAGACATTACAACTGTTGAAGAAGATTACAACAGCTGAAGACATCAGCTGATTACAAAGTTTGAAAGTAAAGTACTGAAGACAAAGACTGTAGACAAAGTCTGAAAGTAAAGTACTGAAGACAAAGTCTAAAGACAAAGACTGAAGACCAGAGTGATCAGTAGTTGTCACAACAGCTGAAGTTATTAACTTCAGTAGTTGTGATGGTTTTCCTTTTAGTACTTGTAATTTACTTTTTAGTAGTTTATAGTTTCAGTAGTTTTATGTTTTTGTACTTAGCATTCTCTGAGATGTGATCAGTTGTTGTGAACATTCTCAGTAGTTTGCATAGTTTCAGTTGTTTGTATAAATCTTTTAAATGTCACTATCAAGTGACATCAGCAGACGTCACATTCCTTATATAAGAAATGCTAACCTAATTGTAACGTGTGACTTTAAGCCACCACGAAAGTATTTGAATGAAATATTCCTTTTGCAGAATTCTCTCTTTTTCTATAACCGTGCACTATTCCATTGAATATCAATTGTGTTCTTGCAAAATTGTTTAATTCATTGATCAAATTCCGCTGCAATCTACTCTATTCAATCAAACTTAGATCGCTGATCCTAACACTTTTCTTTCTTCTTTCTTCTTTGTTTTAAAGAAGTAGCTTTGCATCCTCTGCCTCCTTTCTTTCCTTTGACAATACCTTGTCAGCCAGTTCATTTAATTCATCTAAGGGGAGAGAGATGATATTATCAATATCATAGTTCTTGGTCTGCAAGTAGTTGATCCTAACTGTCCTCAACTCATCATTTTGAGTGTTTGGCCTGGGGGCAACCGGATAGCAAATTCCATGAGTCTTGTAGACCTAGTAGAGAAACTTTCTCCCCTTAGCTTCCTTTTTCTCTCTCTCTCCTCCTCCTCAATCTCCTTAGAAGTCATTTTTCTTTTCCCTTTGTCACTTACAGACCTTTGTGACTCAGGTGGAGAGAGCTTTGGCCTTCATTGCTTGGTGTAGCTTCCAAGCTGGCTAGAGAGAGGTTGAGATGCACATTCACCAGCAGGTGTCTTATAAAGGGAATGAACCTCTGCAGCAGTTGATGGTCAGACAAAGCTCTAAGGCTCTACCACTAGGCCTTCAGTCAAGGTTTCCCCTATGAAGCTAATCTTAGGGTCTGCCTCAACATCCAGTTAACCAATGATATTGCCTGATTGCCTTAGTCTCCTTCTGAAGTTGAACTCTGCAGTGATTCTATCTTGAATTCTATGAGCCAGCTTGTCTTGATTGGCTTTGGTTGACAAGTGGCATGCTGACAAGGTCAAGACTTTCATAGAAGTTCAAGGTCTGAAAATTGAAAACTTCTTGCTGCCCTTGAACTCTTTGAATGATAAGGGCTCTTCTTGCTAACCTTTAAGAAGAGCTTCAGGTTCTTGGCTGCTGGATTTCCTCTGCTCACTGACAGCCTTAGTTGAGGTGTCAATGGGCTGAGTTGGCATGGTTGAGGCCTGAATGATGTAATCACTCACAGGTTCTTATGTTCCTGGTTGAGCTCTTCTTAAAGGTCTCCCAGCTAGTTGTTTCTTGAGATAAGAAATCTCAAGTTGCTGATCATTGACCTTGTTTTGCAAGGTAGTCACCTAAGATTCAAGATGACTGACCTTGGAGACTAAATAGGTGCATGTTTGTGATAGTTTTTGCACCTTTAGCCTCAAATTCCCTTCATCTTGATTAGAAGAATCATTGGGGATGAGATGATTGGACCAAAGTCCTCTCTTTCACCACCAGCTTTAGGTTCTTGGCTGCTGGATTTCCTCAGCTCACTGACAGCCTCAGTTGAGGTGTCAATGGGCTGAGTTGCTATGGTTGAGGCCTGAATGATGTAATCAATTGCAAAAGTGAGAGTCTCTTCCATATGGATATCCTGAATAGGTTTAGAAGTATCCACCTCAGTGATGAATGGCTAATGTGGGCTAGACATAGGAGACTCAAGAGAACTCATCTTTTTTCGAGAAGTGGAAAAGAAGAGAGAGTCATGGTACTCACTGAAACCTAAGTCTTCATCAAGTTAGAAGTCAAGATTAGGAATAGGTTGGTTTATGTCCAAAGGCTAGGGATGGTAACTGTCCCCTAAAGGTTTGTTCACTTGAGTGTTGAACTCAGAGTGAATGCTTAAGGTATTTGGGTTTATGAGCTCATCAGGATGAATCAGGCTGAGCATGAGGAACCTCAGCACTGATCATTGAAATAACAGGAGTGGTTGCTCCTTAGGAGAAGTGGGAGCTCAAGTATCTACTTCCTCTTGTATGGGTGAGTATATGAGCGCTTGCACAGACTGAATAGTCTGAGTAGGGATTCGTTTGAGTTTTCTTTGGTAGGTGAGGGTGATTTGTGGCTGTTGTGGTGGTTGAGATGTAGAAGGTGTGGGTTCAACACTAGCTGGTGCTGCTAGGTTGTTACCTTGAGCAATGAGCTCTAACATTTTTGGGACAAGGGCCATTTCTACCCCTGAGAAGCCAACAGTTGGCTTCCTTAAGATTTTAAAGATGTCGGGCTTCATCTGTCCCAATTTAAGAATATTACATGTTTCCCTTAACTTTGAGCCCAGTTCACAGTTAAGAATGTATTGAACATATCTAGGAAACATGTAGTATTCTAAGGAGTCCAAGTTAGCAAGCAAATTTGTATAAACAAATTGAGAGTACCTGAACTTGACTCCTTGAACCATCTCATGCACTATAAAGGAGAGATCTTCAGGAATCTGGTCCCTCCCTCATTATTGTTGGACAAGCTGTGGATATCCACATGTAGTAGGTATTTCCACTGGGATGAGACCTTCCCTCTCCTGAAGGTCTTTACAGAGAAATCTCCCTCATAGCCCATCTGCTCAAAGGAGTGGTTAGAAGCTTCTTTGGGGAAGCACACCTCACCTTCTTCATCATCCAGCTGAAGATGATTGTTGATGATGGCCGGAGTTATGAAGATTGTTCTCCCCTACACTGTGGCAGACAGTGCCTTCTCCCTACCCATAACGACCTCTTGGCAGGTATTCTAAAATTTAAGCAGATGATCCTCATACAGAGTAGGATCAATGGTAAGGGAGGTGAAATAGTTGGATAAAGCCAAGAAACAACAAACCTATGAGAAATGTGGATCTTTCTCAGAGTTTAACAGAGTAACTTGGTTGTGTTGCTTGTGTAATGCATGGAGAAATCTGGGTCATTTCATCGGTTAAGGTTGGCCATTGTGAGAAAGCTTAAGGATGAAGGAAGTATGAACAAAGGCGGTTTCAAAGAGAAATTTGGGATTTTAGGTATGGAGGAAAGATGAAGATGATAGAAAGAGGGGGAACCGTTAGGTTTATATGTGAAAAGGATTTAAGGCAAAGTTAATGAAAGATGATAAACTTTGAAATCCAGATGTCGGTCACAACTCTGAAAAAGTAGTTTGCTTTTTTCTCAAAAAGTAGTTTTCTTGGGAATCAAAAAGCTTTCGAAGGTAAATTGTCTTCGGAAGTTTTTAATGAAAAACTTTCCGAAGCCAAAATGACTTCAAAAGAATTTCCTAAGAGTTTTGAAAAGTTTTGCTTCGGAAGAGAATTAAAACTTGGATGTTTTGTTCAAAAGAACAAAGCTTTCGAGAGTTAATTTGCTTCAGAACGAAATTGTCCTTGAAAACATATAAGTGCCTAAGAAAGGTTTTAAGCTTCAGAAGATATTTAAGAAATTTCTTCCTAAGGAAAATGACTTAGGCAGTTATTTGTTTTGAAGACATAAGTTTCTTCCGAAGGTAAAAATATACCTTTCGAAGGATAAAATTTTTTCAGAATTCTAAGGAAAGTCTTCAAAAGGTTTTCATCTAGGGAAAACAAGAGCTTATGAAGGTGATAAACTAAACAACATAGGACACAAAGATTTTAAGAAATAATATGAATTAGTTTTAAAAAGAACCTAATCATCCCAATAGCTTATATAAGATACTTAAATCTCTGTTCATCAAAGGCTTTTGTAAACAAATCAGCATATTGTTCATTTGTGTTAACTTTGACTAGTTTAATTAATCTATTTTCAAAGTTATCTCTAATTAAATGATACCTGATATTGATGTGTTTTGTCCTTGAGTGCTGCACATGATTCTCTATGATAGAGATAGCATTATTGTTATCTATGTGAATGGGAGTCCCCTTGAAGTTTAATCCATATTCAAGCATCTGATTCTGAATCCAAAGCATTTGAGCATAGCAGCTTGCAACAGCAATGTATTTAGCTTCAGCAGTTGATGCAGATTCATAGGATTGTTTCTTGCATTGCCATGAGACAACCCTCCCACCAAAAAACTGACATCCCCCAGACGTAGACTTGTAGTCATGTTGCAACCACCATAATCACTATCAGTATAAGCATACAGATTGAAGTCAGAATTCTTAGGATACCAAAGACCAAGTGTTCAGGCACCTTTGAGGTATCTTAGAATCCTTTTGACAGTGATGAGGTGAGACATCTTGGGGTTAGCTTGATATCTTGCACAAATACATATAGCAACATAATATCAGGCCTGCTAGCTGTGAGATACATAAGAGACCCAATCATAGCCCTGTAAAGGTGTTCATCTACACACTCCCCCTCAAGATCAGGCCCAAGGGAGTAGTTTCTTGCTATGGGTGTCTAAGCAATCTTACAATCAGTCATGTTAAATCTTTTGAGTATGTCTTGAACATACTTTGACCGACTAATGAAGATGCCATCTTTAACTTGCTTCACTTGAATTCCCAGAAAGAAATTGAGTTCCCCCATGGCACTTATTTCAAATCTATCCTTTATCAGCTTCTCAAAATCTTTGTAGAGCTTTGGATTAGTTGAACCAAAGATGATATCATCTACATACACTTGAACTAGCATTAAGTCATTTCCCTATCCTTTGATGAAGAGAGTTTCATATATAGTACCCCTTCTGTATCCATGCTTGCAGAGATACTGAGATAGAGTCTCATACCATTTCCTTGGTGCCTGATGCAGCCCATAAAGAGCTTTGTCAAGCTTGCAGACATAATCAGGATGATCAGGATTTGCAAAACCAGGTGGTTGTTTGACATACACTCTTCATCAATCACCCCAATAGAAAAGCACACTTGACATCAAGTTGATAGACCTTGAAGTTCTTGGACACAACAAATGCCAAGAATATCCTAACGCTTCTAGTCTTGCTACAGGGGCAAAGACATAGTGTAGTCAATTCCTTCTTCTTGTGTGTACCCTTAAACAACTAGTCTAGCTTTGTTTATGTTGACAATATCTCTATCATCTTTCTTTTTCCTAAACACCCATTTGGTTCCTATAGTAGTCTTCCTATGAGGAAGAGGACAAAGGTTCCAAACTTTCTGCCTTTTGAATTGAAGCAGCTCCTCTTGTATAGCTTCAACCCAACTTCCATCTTTCAAAGCCTCATCAATTTTCTTTGGCTCTATTTGGGATAAGAAACAAGAGTGAAGACAAACATTTGCTTCATGGGTTTGTCCTCTAGTTCTTACCCCTATGTCAATATCTCCAATGATGTTTTTGGTGGGGTGAGACTTGTGGATCCTTAGCTGAGGGATCACAACAAGTTGCTGAGGGATCACAACAAGTTGCTGAGGGATCACAACAAGTTGCTGAGGGATCACAACAAGTTGCTGAGGGATTACAACAAGTTGCTAAGGGGTCATAACAAGTTGCTGAGAGAGATCTAAATTTGAAAAATTTAAACCTGGCATTGATGTTTGTCCCACCACATCAGCACACTTATCAAGAGAAACTTGATCCAATGAGTGTGTGACATAATGATGTTGTCATCTATGGAGTGGTTATCAGCATCAAGAAATTTGAAGGCATCTCAGATGAATCAACTAAAGTGTCTTTATCTGGTTGTTGAGCCTTTGAGCTAGAATTTAAAGGCATCTTAGATGAATCAGTTGAAGTTGTCATTATGATGTTGATAGAAACCTCATTTGTAGAAGTAGTTACAACTGGAGCTAAACATGTGTAACTAGAGCTAAAGATGTGTAACTTGTCTTCGCAGATCCTGAAACAGTCTCACAAGATTTGTTAAAACAGTTGGTAACTAAATCAAGATCAAAAAGCCAATCAGGACCAGAACTAGCCACACAGGGTGTGTGTTCATTGAAAGTCACATTTGCTGACTCCTTAACAATTCTAGTTCTAAGATTGTATACTCTGTAAGCCTTAACTTGGGAAGAGTATCCAATGATGTGTCCATCATCTGATTTCTCAGCAAATTCAGCAATTTGATCCTTGGTATTCAAGATGGTGCAAGGACAACCAAATGACCTGAGAAAACCAATGAAGGGTTCCTCTTGTGCCAAAGTTCATAAAGAGTCTTGCCATGAGTCTTAACTACTAAAACTCTATTCTGCACATAGCAGGTAGTGTTGACTTCCTTTGCCCAGAAGGTGATGGGCAGCTTAGAGTTAGACAACATGGTTCTTGCAGCTTCAATCAGTGTCCTGTTTCTCCTATCAGCAACACCATTCTGCCGAGGAGTCCTGGGAGCACTGTATTGTCTTGTAATACCTTTTTCATCACAAATTGCATCAAGGATTTGGTTCTTGAATTTAGTTCCCTGATCACATCTTATGATTTTGAGCTTGTGATCAGATCGATTCTCAATCTTTAAGATGAAATTCTTTAGAATCTCAGGAGTCTCATCCTTAGTTCTAAGGAAAAAGACCCAAGTGAATCTTGTAAAGTCATCTATGATCACCAAACAATAAGAGGTCCTTCCTAAACCCATTACACTAGTGGGGCCAAAGAGATCTATATGTAATAAGTGTAGGGGTGTAGTGATGGAGTTTCTTTATTTAGGCTTATGAGATACCTTATGTTGCTTCCCTTTCAGGCATGCAACACAATGATCATCACTTGTAAACTTTTTCTTTGGCATTCTAGTTACCAAATCATTCTTAATAAGTTTATTCATGTTTTTAAAGTTTACATGACACATTCTTTTATGTCATAGGAAAGACTCGTCACTGTTAGCTTTAGATAGAAAGCATGAAACTTCTCTAGAGGGAGATGTCTCTTGTAAATCCATCTTGTACATGCTCCCTTTCCTGGGGGCTCTAAGCAAGATATGCTCATGAGAAATGACCACCCTGGGCTTGATAACAATGCACTCATGCTCAGTAAAGAGCATGTATGACTCTGATCACAAAATTGGGATACACTCAGAAGATTGTACCCAAGCTCCTTGACAAAGTTTACCTTTTTAATGCTTAGCTTACCATTTGTGACCTTGTCCCTTCCAGAATTGTAACCACCTTCATCTCCTCCAAAAACAACTGGCCCTCCATCAATTCTTTCAAAGTTTTGGTGTAGTGACCTATTGCCTGTCATGTGCCTTGAACAACCACTAAAATTAATCTAGGCATTCTTGTTTGTCTTGAGCTATTCCTACACAAAGAAAATGATTAGTTACATTGGAAATCCAAGCCTTATTGGTCTTGGTCTCATCAAAAAATGTAGAAGGTAATGTAACAGTAATAGATCCTATAGTTGTGCTTTGAGGATCTTGTGCTGTTGTTGATGGAGAACATTCAGTCACTTGGTCTTTCTTTGACTTCCACACCACCTTTGGAAGTTTGGACTTGACCTTTAACACTTTGGAAGCTTTTGAGACTTTGGAAGTTTTAATGACCGGACCCTCGGAAGATTCTACAAACACTGCAGCATACTTTATTGCTTCGGAAGTATTCCTTTCTTCCGAGACTAAATTTCCTTCCGAAGGAAATTTTCCACTTGCCTTCTTTATTTTGGAGCTTTCGAAGGAAACAGATTTTCCTTCCAAAGCTGAAATCTTCTTGGAGCTTTTGGAAGTCCTTTTCTTGGTCATATGGAGACTACCTCTTGAATTGTATGGACAATCCTTAGCAATATGAGAGATACTTTCACACATAACACATTCCACCTTTTTCTTCCAAAGAGTCTTCTTCTGAGAACAAGGTTGACTTTGATCACATCCCTTCTCCACCATCATATTTGCAGATGCTAGGACAGTCCTTTTGGTTGAGAACTGTTCTTGGAGTTGGATGGTTTAGGCTGTGTAGCAGTGGTACACAATAGATCAACCTTCTTCTTGGTGCTGAGATGATTTGAATGTAACATTTGCCCCATTTAAAAAAAAATATAAACCCAAACCCATCTTGAACTTTCATACAATGGGAAACTTCATTTTTGAAATTTATTTTCAAAAGCAATATATGTGTTATTAAATCAATATTATGGATTGTATTATCCAATTTTAATTTATTAAACTATTTAATCAATTTATAATAAATTTATAATTCATAAAAAAAATAAATTTTATAAAATTATAAAGTTTATTTATCAATTATAAGATTTTAGTCATTTAGTAAATATATCACATTTTTTTACAAAATATATAATGATTATAAGTTTTATAAATTAATAATTTAGTTTATTATGTAAAAAAATTAAGTTTTATAGGTTAAGGGATTAAATTGTAATTTTTAAAAGTTAAATCAAACACTTTCTACATAAAATAATAACAACTATAAAGGACAGGGACCAAAGTGTAACCTTCTTTTTAAATCAACCCAAACCCTTCCCACCGCTCCCTCTGTTTCCGACCGGACCTCTGGCCGAGCGCCGACGTGGTCCAACAACCCCAAATCTACCCATTTTAAGTTGATAACTGGTATTCCTGGTCGCGACCCTCTCTCGAACGGGTAACCCACCTTAATTGGACTTAATTGACTGTTTCATCATATTCAAATCGAAACTGAATGCGCATTCAAACCTCAAGCTGTTTCAAACCAAAACGCATTCCATTGATCTAATTGAATGAATTAAAACGTTCATATGATTCTGCGCGAATTCAACATCCTCATAATTGTGTTTTAATCAAGTAATTACACCCGAATCAGACTTGAAACCTTCAAATCAAATTTCTTACTAGATGAATCTGAACTGACCAAATCGTCCTCATATAAAAGAGGGGAAACTATCATATCAATCCTTTAAAACTATATCCGCACTCAATTTCATCTAACAACATACACGCACCTCAAATTCGATCACCATGTCCATGGCGACCTGCAACTCATTCGAGAGACCTCTTCTAGGTAACATATATTGCAATTGAAAGAGGGCTATAGATCTTTATCGTTCTCAGAGGCTGCATCACCCATCAATTTGGATCATCAACATCTAAATCTCCTAAATTAGTTTCTCAAACAATTACGACTTTGCTTTATCTTATCTCATCGAATCGACTTCAATCAAGGTAATTAAACCCACACATCCACTCGATTTCACTTCGGAATAAAAAGCCCTAAGTTTGATTCCATTAACATCCACGAATTGATGTTCAATTCATTTGAGTTGATTCTAGGGTTTATATGAAATTTGGGGATTTCTGTGATTAATGAATTTTTAAACTTCTTTATGGGTTTTGAACATATTCGGGCCTCTAGCCCAACCGATTAGCACACTCGACTTTTACCTAGGTGACCCAGGTTTGACCCTGGGCACCTACAAACTGTTTTTAATTTATTATTTTTTTATAAATTAAATTTGAGAAAATTATTAAAATGCTATTATATTGTATAATTTTTTTTAAAATCTGTTATTTATATTCAAAAAATTTTGAATCATATGACAGGATCAGTGATCTCAAGTTTGATGGATTAGAGTGTAACGCAGCGGAATAAGAACAAGAATTAGACAAATTATAGCAAGAATTTGATATTCGTATGCATTATGAACAAATACGGTTGTAAAGAGAGAATTATTTCTGTGAAAAGGAATGTTTCAATAATATCAAATGTTTCTGCTCAATCATTCACGATTACAATAAGGTTGACACTCCTTATATAGAGTGCAATCACTGCTGATATCACGGGATGGTGACATCTGGCAGATTTGTTATAAAAATAACTAAAACTTAACAAACTACTGAAATGTTCACAACTACTGAGAAAATATCAGAGTGCTAAGTATAAAACATAAGTATCTGATACAAAACTATTGAAACTATAACGACTGAAGAACAAGCTCTTCAGTCGTTTTACAAAACTACAGAAAGAAAACATAAAACTACTGAAAGAAAACCGTCACAACTACTGAGGAAGACCTCTTCAGCTGTTGTGACAACGACTGATACTTGGTCTTCAGCACTTGTCTTCAGACTTTGTCTTCAGCACTTGTGTCTTCAGACTTTGTCTTCAGCACTTGTCTTCAGACTTTGTCTTCAGCACTTGTGTCTTCAGACTTTGTCTTCAGCACTTGTCTTCAGACGTTGTCTTCAGCACTTGTGTCTTCAGACTTTTGTCTTCAGCTGCTGTGGACTTCAGTAGTTGTTGTGACGTCTGTGGGACTTAAGGTTTTTCTGATCCGGCTCATTGGTTCTTTTGGTCCAACAAACTCCCCCTGAACCAATGCAGCCAAAACCTTAACTTTATTGAGGTCCCACTTATTGTTGGCAATAAGATTGGTCTTTTTCCTTCTTGATCAGCTAAGAAGATGACCCAATTAAGCACTGGCCTGGGAATAGATTTCTGAAATTTGGTTGGCATAGTATGGATAGGAGCCCTGACTTTGGGGAACTGGACACAGGGCTGTGGTCCTATCCATGAAATCTACTTCCCATGTATAAGCCTGTAGGATTCTCTGGTGTATGCTCTGAGAAACATAATTTGTTCTTCCATGGTAAGATTTTCAGCTCCACCATCAAACAATCCTTCACGCCCATACAGCTCTGAAATGTACTTAGCCTGTTTGCCATATTTTAGCTTAACTGTTGTGATCTGTCTGTATGCAAACTCATCTGGGTGAGTCCCTTCAAGTAACAGACTGAGCTCATTTTGTTTGAAGTTCTCAAGCCTCTTGTAGACTAACCCCTTTTTAATTACTCTGTTCTCTAACATCTTTTGGGGTGGCTGTTTAGTTTCATAGGCCTTCTTGAAATCTTCTACAATTTCCCAGGGTGATACTACAAGGACCACTGTGATCTCTTCATCTACGATCCTTTTTACTTGGCCCTTGTATCTCGAAGGAATGTCTTTCTTCATAATTCTATGAGCCACCCTAGGATCAGGCCATATTCTCACCTTTTCCTTTTGATATTGAAATGTGTTAGCAAGGGTGTACAATCTCAAAGCTTCCTTCTTCATACTGATTATTGATGAAGAAGCAACATAAGTTTTGTCTATGCTTTTCAGCATCTCATCATCATGAAGCTTTTGCTGCTGTTCTTCTTCTATCTTTACTCTCACAGCTTCCATCTGTGAGGTGGGAGTGATGGGGCATAGGTTTGGCTTTAGGCAAAGTTAGGACTGCAGAAAGAGGCAGCCTATCTTCTTCCTCATCATCCTCTTCTTCTTCTTCTTCTAGCCTCAACACCCTTATCTTCTTCTTCTTGGTGCATCATCGGCTGTTGGTTTTGAGGGTAAAGGAGTTGGTTTAGAGGGTTGTGGTAGTGGTGATTTTGAAGTGGGAGGTTTTGCAGGTTGTTCTAGCATTCTTGTAGTGAGTGAGGCTTTTGAGTGTTTTGCTAGTTCCTTTCTGTTCCCAGCACCTGCCTCATTTAGTGCTTCAATCACCAATCCCTTAGTGTATGCTTCAGACGAACAGATCTTGGTGGTTATTGCCAAGATACTGTCCCTGGTCCATGACTTAATCTCGATCAATGATCTCCCAAGATACTTTGCAATGAATCTGATCATGATCTCTAGTCTTTCTCTTTCTAATACATCATAACTTGCCTATCTTGAGTTAATTTCTTCAACTTCAAGTCTCCTAATCTCTGAGTCAAGCTGTGCAGTATCGAACCCCTGTCTATACAGTTGATCAATAATGGAGTCCATTGATTTACTGTGTGTAGCATCCGCCATTTTGATCATCTCATCGAGTTCGAGTTCTTTTTCTTTTCCTTCAACCTTTCTCTTCTTATATGTGACATGAAAGTCTTTGTGACTTTCACCCACTTGATCAATGTCAGCTCCCTTCAAAAACTCCTCTTCCTTCTCAGTCTCCTTTTCTTTCTTCCCCTCTATGCTCTTCCTCTTTGCTTTCACTGACTGACTCTCCCCCTTTTTGGTTGCATTGGTTGCAAGGGTTTGAGTAGTAGAAAGCCTTGTGCATACAATCTCCTCCACCAGGGGTGGTATGATTGAGGGAAGCCTCTCATCCATGGTTTTGATTACAATGTCTGTGATCATTAGGGTGATGAGAGGTAGGGATTGCTGAAAGATAGCAGCTGTTTGCTCAGAGGGGTTCTGTCCCTGAGAAGCAGTGCCAGAAATAGAAGCTGGTGGCTCGGAATTTTTGAGTGGCTGAGTGTGTGGGAGACCTTCAGGTGAAGGTGCCATCTGTGGGTTTATGTTGGTGGCAGATGGACTTGCTGTTTGAGAGAATTGGTCAAGTAGTCTTTGTAGTTTACTGACTTCTTCCTCAAGAATTTTGTTCTGGGCCAGAACATCATAAAAGAAGCCCAGGTCATCATCAGCAGATGCTGAATCACCTGACCTCCTGCTTGTAGCAGGATGTACATGCACTGGGTGTAGACCAGTTGTAGCATGTGCCCCTTTTTCTTGGAACTGGGGACTTCCAGCCTCAGGACAATGTCCTTCATCAGCTGTTGCCTCTGGTGAGGTCTTAGCTATGTTACCAGCCTCAGTCTGATCATGTGCTGATTCAGAAGAGGCGGCAGCCTCACCAGATGTTCTGGTCTCCATATCCACACCAGGAGATAGAACAGTTAAACCCTCGTGCTGTGGGCTGTCAGAAGCATGTTGATCCTCTTCCTCAATTGCTGTGGTTTTCCCCTTTTTTGGTTGCTGCAGGCTCCTTTTGAGAGGAATCCTGAGCGGCTGTGGCTGGTGAAGTCCTTGTATCCACTAGGGGGTTATAACCAGTGGATATAGCCTGCGTTTGTGTTGCAGGGGCATCCTCAGGGGACTCATTTCCCTGAGTAGCCTTTTTTGTCTTCTTTTTAGTGGGTTTGGTAGGGACTTTGGATTTGGAGGTGGTGGCTGTGGGTTCCAGCTGTGTGGGTTTCCGCAGCTTGGCAGCCATTTTTAGTGATTGGTCAGAGTTGTGCCGGGAGTATACTTCAGGCAATACAGCTGTAGCAGGGACTCCCAGGCCAACAAGTCCCTCAGCTTGAAGCTGGTTTTCAATTATGGCCATTATGAACCGAGGATATAATATCCAACGGTTAGCAAGTTGTTTTTAGGCCATATCCTTGAGCTCTAAAAATAGTATTGCAGAAAAATTTAAAGGTTGTTGCTCAAGGATGGAGTACTTACCTGTTGCCACCTTGTGGACATTTGATCCCATGATGAAGTCTTGGGGGCAAGGCAGACATTTACCAGGTGAAAGATGAGACGTTCGGCATCCTGGAAATGTTTCTTCAATATGGTAGATGCACTCAGGTTACCCTGGTATCCATGCTGGGCAAATGATTGATCGATTGTGCCCTTTGGATAACCAGTTGGGAAAGTGGCATCATCCAGATTGAGGGTTTGGCGAAGAATGTCTGGAGTAATGACCACTTTTTGATGATGGACAAACGATTGAAGAGACTCTGTGTCATTCTCCTCAGAGACAAGAGTGACGTTTGTCCAAAATTGGTTAAGAGATTCGGCATATATGGTGGGATTTAACAGAAAAGCCGTTTTGTAAGGTGACTGAACCATTAAATCAATGGCGTTGTGAAACTTGGTCCAGTATGGCGATTTTGTGAGATGTGTGACACAATTGTGTCGAGGTTTTAGTTGCATGGTCGCCATTGATGAAGAGAGGTTACAGAGTTTTTTGAATGTTAGGTTTGAGAAGAGAAGAAAGTAAAACTCTGAAGGTGGGATAAGGTATTTAAAGGGTAGGGTTAGAAAACGACTGAAGGTTTTGGTGTTAGTCATCAGTTGTTGAAACTACTGATGACGTGGTATTAACTTTCAGAGGTTTGGAATGACTGACCGTATTGGTGTGATCAGCAGTTGTTATAAAACAACTGAAGACTTGGTTTTAACCGTCAGACGTTGAAACAGCTGAAGTCTCTGATTTGGTCATCAGTAGTTATAAAACTACTGAAGATTTAGTCATGAGTAGTTATAAAACTACTGAAGACAGTTTTGACTTCAGGTGATGAAACAACTGACTTGGTATTAGTCATCAGTAGTTGGGAAACTACTGAAGACAAAAGGCTCATTAGTAGTTGTCGTCAATTCATTGTTTTTCAGCTGTTTCATACTGTCCTCAACACGTACACATCAGACGTTTTCATCTGTTTTCAGATGTTTCATAGGACATCAGTACGTATTTGTATTTCTGACAACAGTAGTTGTAGCTACATCAGCTGTTGTAACCACATCAATTGTTTTAACAAATAAAGTACCTGAGTACTGAGAAGTTAAGCTCTAGTAGTTTAAGAAAACTTCCGGAGAGAAAATAATGTCAGTACTTATATATATGACAATAATAAACTAATGATCATCAGTACTTGTGAGCTGAGATCACCAGTAGTTGTCACTTATTCTAGCTGCAGCATACCAAGCCTTAACACTAGGTTTTGGAAAGTTGTGCTATCCAAGGGCTTAGTGAAAATGTCTGCAAGCTCATCAGCACTAGGAACAAATTTTGGATCAATCAGACCTTTTTCAAAACAATCTCTAATAAAATGGTGTCTGATTTCAATATGTTTAGTCCTAGAGTGCTGGACAGGATTCTTGACAATACAAAGAGCTGAAGAGCTGTCCATTAACAATGGGGTCTTAGTCTTTGTTATGCCATAATCCAATAATTGGTTTTGAAGCCAGAGTACCTGAGATGTACAGCTTGCAACAGCAATGTACTCTGCTTCAGCAGTTGATGTAGCAACTGAGGTCTGCTTCTTACTCTGCCAAGAAATCAAGCAGTTGCCTAGGAATTGGCATCCTCCAGAAGTGGACTTTCTTGTCAACTTACACCCTGCATAGTCACTATCAGAAAAAGCAACCAATTTACCAGAATGTCTAGTATAATACCATAAACCTAGAGATGGAGTGCCTTGCAAATATCTAAAGATCCTCTTGACTGCAATCAAATGAGACTCCTTAGATGCAGCCTGAAATCTAGCACAAACACATGTAGCAAACATAATATCTGGTCTAGAAGCTGTTAAGTACATCAAGGACCCAATCATACATTTGTAAAGTGTTTCATCAACCACTTTACCTTTCTGATCTGTATCCAGTTGTGTGGTGTTGCACATGGGAGTAGAACAGGGCTTACACTTTTGTAAATCAAACTTTTCCAAAAGATCTTTTGTGTATTTGGACTGATGAATGAAAATTCCATCAACCTTTTGTTTGATTTGCAAACCCAGAAAGAACTGTAATTCTCCCATGGCACTCATTTCAAACTTCTGTTTCATCAACTTTGTAAAGGCATCACATAACAGTGGATCAAAGGATGCAAAAATAATATCATCTACATAAATTTGAACAAGTAGATTATGCTGCCCAGCTTTCTTAATGAATAAAATCTTATCTATGGAGCCTCTAGTGAAATTATTTTCCAGAAGAAAGTTTGATAATGTCTCATACCAGGCTCTAGGAGCTTGTTTCAACCCATAGAGAGCCTTATGAAGCTTATACACCCAATTAGGATGTTTATTGTCCTCAAAACCTGGTGGTTGACATACATAAACCTCTTCTTTAATTTTCCCATACAAAAATGCACTTTTGACATCCATTTGAAAAACTTTAAGGTTGTGATAAGCAGCATAAGCTAAAAACAATAGAATTGCTTCCAGTCTGGCTACAGGGGCAAAGGTTTCATTATAATCAATGCCTTCCTCTTGTGAAAACCCCTATACAACCAGTTTGGCCTTGTTCTTAACAATAAGCCCATTTTCATCAGTTTTGTTCCTAAACACCCATTTAGTGCCTATTGCACACTTACCTGGAGGTAGAGGAACCAGTTCCCACACTTGCTGTTTCTTGAACTGAAGAAGCTCAAGCTGCATGGCTTCAACCCATCCATTGTCCTTTAAAGCAATGTGATAGTTCTTTGGCTCTTGCTGACTAATGAAGAGAGCATAGAAGCAGAAATTAGACAATTGACTTCTTGTTGAAACGCCAGCATTGATATCACCAATGATTTGAGACATAGGGTGATTCTTCAGATCTTGGTACACAATAAGATCTGTGCAAGTGTTTGTAGCAGGCTTAGCAGCAACAGATGGTGATGGTGAAGCATTTCCTTAAAACCAATCAGTAGATGGTAATTCAATGATCAATTATTAGATCGATCAATGATGAACAGGCTCTGATACCATTTGACAGGATCAGTGATCTCAAGTTTGATGGATTAGAGTGTAACACAGCGGAATAAGAACAAGAATTAGACAAATTATAGCAAGAATTTGATATTCATATGCATTATGAACAAATACGGTTGTAAAGAGAGAATATATTTTTGTGAAAAGGAATGTTTCAATAATATCAATGTTTCTGCTCAATCATTCACGATTACAATAAGGTTGACACTCCTTATATAGAGTGCAATCACTGCTGATATCACGGGATAGTGACATCTGGCAGATTTGTTACAAAAATAACTAAAACTTAACAAACTACTGAAATGTTCACAACTACTGAGAACATATCAGAGTGCTAAGTATAAAACATAAAACTACTGATACGAAACTACTGAAACTACAACGACTAAAGAACAAGCTCTTCAGTCGTTTTACAAAACTACAGAAAGGAAAACATAAAACTACTAAAAGAAAACCGTCACAACTACTGAGGAAGACCTCTTCAGCTGTTGTGACAACGACTGATACTTGGTCTTCAGCACTTGTCTTCAGACTTTGTTTTCAGCACTTGTGTCTTCAGACTTTGTCTTCAGCACTTGTCTTCAGACTTTGTCTTCAGCACTTGTGTCTTCAGACTTTGTCTTCAGCACTTGTCTTCAGACTTTGTCTTCAGCACTTGTGTCTTCAGACTTTTGTCTTCAGCTGTTGTGGACTTCAGCAGTTGTTGTGACGTCTGTGGGACTTAAGGTTTTTCTGATCCGGCTCATTGGTTCTTTTGGTCCAACATCATATAATTTCCATTTTCTTTAATTATTCAAAGGTTAAAAAACATTATAGATCAAATCAAAATAATTTTACAAGTCATTTAATAATTAACTATCCAATTAAATAATTTTGATCAAGTTTTAAATACTTAATTATTAAATTAATTATTACTTTTTCACACTTAAATACTCAACCATTACTTAATTAATTATTATAAACTAAATATTTAAGTAATATTCAATTTCACTAATGATTCACTATAATTTTCAATCTTAATTACTTATAAACTTATTCTGTTTTATTTGGCCAATCTACTATATTATTTTTAAACTATTTGTTAAAACCCCTAAATCTCAATTAAAACCCCATCCATATTTATCCTTCAATCTGTCATTATTCTAACCGCAAGACACCAACCTTAGGTTGAAACATGTAGAATTATTGTTGCCCAATCTCGCCTTCTATCATTATCAAATCGCTTATATTTACCAAGTGAGTATTCATAGCCCTTTTTATGTGTTTTGTATTTTGGGGAGATCATTTGATTTAATATTCAATCTTTGATATTCATTGTTATTCTATTTCATTCTATATTCAATTCAAGACATGCTATGTTATTACTTGCAATTATGTGTTCATAGTTAGATAAACTTGATAACACGATCATTAATTCGTGTAACCACGATAACATAATAGATCTATTAGTTTGACAAACTCACCCCATTTGTTTAGTTGCGTGGTGATTGGAACCGGAATCATTCATTCTATAAGGCTTCATCTGTGGACCGAGTCAAGTTAGTCATTAGGGTTGATTGTCTTGGTTTGTCTTTTATGTTACATTATTGCATTATAAGTCTTGACATTGACATGTGAATTGAATTGTTTACAATCATTTTAATCAATTTATATATGTATACAAACCTGTGTTTACTCACCGGCTAATTCGTTAGCTGACTCGTTACTTTCTCACATGATTTTAGGAATGAAGATTAATGGACTTCTAAATGCACACTTAGGATTTGGACTTAGTCAAAGTTAAGACAAATTTCATTATGTTTTTAATTGATTGTATTGATTGATTGGTATTAATCAATGAAAATGTCATTTAATACTATTTCAACGTATTTATTACCATGTGCTATGAGCAATCGATTCACATTCATCTGCCTCGATGATTCCGCCGTTGGTCGGGGTGTGACATTGAACATGAACCATAACTCTTGGTAGAAGAGTTTAGGTTGATGTCTTAAGTCTTAACCATTTCAAACCCTGTAGAGATAAAAACTTGTTTCTGCCTAGAATCAAAAGTGGCCTTGATCTCTTCAGCCTTCCTAGCTTTTCTCTTTCCCTTTCTTATCAAGTTATTCCTCATAGACTTGGTCATCACAGTCTTTCTTTTCTCCTCAGAAGGATAATGAACCTTCTTAGAATCCTCCTCTTCACTCTTCTCAGAGGAATTCTTCGCTATCACTTCTTCATCCTCTTCACTCAAAAGGTCTATAAGAGGAAGCTCATCTTCACAAGTTCCACACCTAGGTGATCTTACAGACAAGATTGCGTGTGGAAGAGCTATCTCACTAGATCCCAGTCCCTGCTTATTTTGATAACATACTTTGGCATGCAGGGATGAGGATATCATGTTTTTGATGTTCTCTTCTTCAAGAACACATTTTTCTGCCCTGGCTTTGCTGATCACAAGCTCATCCTAGCATTCAGTTAACTTAGATATGAGATCCTTGATCTGAATCCTATGATTGGTGTGCTCATGTTTTAGAACTGAAATGGTTTTCTCTAAGTCCTCTATCTTTAGCTTATAGTCACATACCGCCTTTCTAAAATAAGCTTTTAAGATGTTTAAGGACTCAAGATCAGATCTCATTTCTAAGTTGTAGGATCTGTATATGTTGACTTTAACAATACATTCAGGAGTACAGAGATCTTCCAATACCTTTGCTTCGTCATGGTCAGCCATCAATTGTGACATTCGTCATTTTCGACTAGCTTTGTATTTGTTATCCTGTATTGTAAACCCGACTCGTTTTGGTCTTCGGATCTTTGAATATTAATAAAATGATAGATTTTATGTTGTAATCATGTTTCATACTTGTCGTGGCGTGACCCACAGTTCGTTTCAGCAAAATCAGTTTTTTTAACGTTTTCGGTTCGTTTAAGGTCTGGACTTGTATTTTGTTGGACCAAAAGAACCAATGAGCCTGATCAGGAAAATCTCTAAGTCCCACAGTCATCAAAACAACTGCTGAATACTTGATCAGCTGTTTGACAAAGTCTGAAGAATTCAACAGCTGAAGACTAAAGTACTGAAGACTTCAACAGCTGAAGACCAAAGTCTGAAGATCAACAGCTGAAGACTAAAGTACTGAAGACTTCAACAGCTGAAGATCAAAGTCTGAAGATCAACAGCTGAAGACTAAAGTACTGAAGATCAACAACTGAAGTACAAAGACTGAAGACATCAGCTGATGACAACAGCTGAAGTTCAAGTACAAGTACTGAAGCCTTCAGAGTTTGTTACAACAGCTGAAGAAGCATTCTTCAGTTGTTGTGATGGTTTCCTTTCAGTAGTTTCTTTTCAGTTTCAGTATCTGTAAAACGACTGAAGAGCATGTTCTTCAGTCGTTGTAGTTTCAGTAGTTTCTTTTCAGTAGTTGTAGTGATAGTTAACACTTAGTATTTTTGTAAGAAGATGTCAGCTGTTTTGACATCTTCAGTAGTTGTGATTAACTTTCAGTAGTCTGAATAATTCTGTTAGATGTCACTATCAAATGACATCAGCAGACGTCACATATCCTATATAAGGAATGTTCCACCAAGACATTCTTATAAGGGATGATTGACCTGATTGTAAGTGTGACATTTTGCCACCACGAAAGCGCGTATTGAATGAAACATTTGATTTGCAGAATTCTTTCTATAATCGTTTGTTCTTACTTTGAATATCACTGTATTCTTGTGGATTGTCTAATTCATTGTTTGATTTTCGCTGCAATACTCTCTAATCAATCAAACGTAGATCACTGATCCTAACAATTGGTATCAGAGCTTGTTAATCATTGATCAATCTAACAATTGATCATTGAAACTGCTAATCGATATCTGCATTTGATTGAATTAGCATATTAGCAAGAGTTGGTTATTGTTGATTGAATTTCTGCTACTTTCGTTTATTGCTTTCTGTTTTCTCGTGGTTCAATTTGGTTTGTTGTGTTCTGCTCTAAATCTGTTAAAACTTAATTGACTTTGGTTGAATCTGAGAATGACTACTCCTTCTAATGACCCTCACAATACCGGTTCTTCAACTAAGCCTCCGATGCTGGTTAGGACTGAGTATAACATATGGCAACGAAGAATGCTTCATCACCTGTCTGTTAACAGTTTAGGTTGTTGGACATCGGTGGTACATGGTCCATATAAGCCTATGGTGAACAATCCGGAAACCAATCAAATGGTTCCGAAGAAGAAGGAACAATACTCAGATGAAGATCGGAAACTGTTTGAGATTGATGCTAAAGCCCATGGAATTCTGGCCATGGCACTGCCGAATGAAATCTATTCAGGGCTTATGCATCATGAAACTGCTCATGACCTCTGGAATGCACTCAAGGAACAATTCGCTGGAACTGATGAGGTCTTAGCAAACAACAGAGAAATCCTGCCCAACAATATGAAACATTCTCTCATAGGAAGGGTGAGACACTAACTCAACAGTTTGAGCGTTTTTCCAGTTTGATCTCTGAGCTAAAAATGGTCAAACATGAATATACCAATAGCCAGATGAACAACAGATTCCTTAGATCACTGCCTGAGAGATGGGACACATACACTATTGTCCTACGCTCCAATGCAAATCTGGATAAACTATCTCTCACCCAACTTCATGGGAAACTGCTTACATTTGAGAGAGAGATAGAGCAGAAAAGGAAACTGGCATCATCAGGAAAACTCACTGATGACTTTGTACCAGGTAACACTGCCTTGGTTGGTCATGAGTCAGAATATGCTGCATCTGAAAGTAATTATGATGAGCATATAGATTTCTCTTCAAACAGTTCAGATCATGCATTTGTTGGTGTTGATAGTCACTCAGGCTGTAATAGTGACAATTTATGTTTTATCATGGATGATTTGAAAGGAATAGCTGATGATGATCTAGAAGAGATGGATATTCTGAGCCAAATGGCCTTGATTAATATCAGATCTCCGAAGTTCTACAAAAGGACTGGCAGGAAATTTCCTGGACTCTCTGGCAAAACCAAAGTTGGTTTTGACAAGAGTAAGTTGAGGTGTCACAAATGCCAAAGGCTTGGACACTTTGCAAGAGAGTGTAGATCATCTAGATCTAACTCCTCTGCACCCTTTGTGACTTTTCCAAGCACTAGTCCACAAAACATGAGGCAACATCCTGCTAGTTCTGGTCATCATTCACAACCTGTTTCGCCTGCATATTTTGTCCCTCAGGGTCCAATGTCATATCCGTATCCCTGCTATTACATGCCTCAGCCAAATCCAGTTCAAGTTCCTACTGCACAACAACCACAAGCATTACCTGAGCCTCTACCATCTCAATCACAACCTCATCATAGCTTTTTCACCCCTGGTAATATTGACTGGAGCAGTTTACTAGATGATCTCTCTGGTACTGAACAATTATTTACTGGTGATGGTCAACATGGTGGTGAACATCCTTTTGGGAATCTAGCTCTCATGGCCCTGGAATCTACTGAGGGTTCATGCTCCAATGCATCTTCTTCACAAGTAACCCAGGTATCCTCTGAGGCTAAGGCCAAGCTTTGTTCTGAATCTTGCATAGATGTATTTGTCTCTATTAGAGAATCAAATGTAGCTGTAATTAATTAAAATCTAGAGCTTGAGCAAACTATTTCCAAAAGAAAAGCTGAATATGAGTCTGTCCTTAAGGATAAAGATGATGAGATTTATAAGCTTAAATGCCAATTAAATGATGAAAAGGCTAAGCTAGAGGTCATTCTTGAGAACCATAAGGAACTCAAAGAAAAACTTGCAGTTACCCAAGTTGAGTGTGACCGTTGGGTGTCATCCTGCAAGGGATTTGAAATGCTGCTCAGTAAGCAATCTGCTTCGAATGTGAAGTTTGGAATTGGTTACAACCATATTGCACCTCCAATAGATTTTACTCCAAAACCAATAGTAAAATCTGAAAGTGAAAGCAATCTCCAAACCACATTATCATGTGCATCATCCACAAGTGATCTCCCAAAATCACAAGATGAAATAAGGGTTGATACCTCAGCAAGTCAATTGGCTGATGGGTTAACTACTGATAAGCACATGAAGCTGAGTATTTCAGATGTTGTCCCTCAAAGTAACTTAAGTACTGAAGGGCAAGTTACAACAATTGAAAAGCATTTCAAATCAGCTGAAATAAATGGATTAACAACTGCTGACAATGAACAGCTAAAGAACAACTCTTCAGTTGTTACAGATTCTTCAGTACTAAACAAAATTACTGAAAGGAGGAAAGTACTGAAGAGCACACCTTCAGTAGTTTCCACATCAGCAGTTGATCAATCCAAGATGAAGAATAAGGCATGTGAAATATGTGGTAAAGTCAATCATCTTTCTGATGAATGTTGGTACAGAAAGGGTTCCAAACTCAACAGAGATAAGCTCATTAAAATCCAGATGGATGAAACGAAAATTGAGTTTGAGACCAAGTTTGTACCGCAATCATTCCATTGTGATAAACCCAAGCCTTCAACCAAATTCAAAAGGAAGGATAAGGTTCATCACAAAACAGCTGATGGTGCTCCTCATGATAAACATCAGACTAAGTCTGTTAATTTTAAGGAGGAAATGGTGGATCACAGGAACTCATCAACACAAGTACTGATATGTCACAAGAGCTGAAAGCTTTGGCTACAAATCAGACACAACTTGTTATGATGGTTTAGCATTTGTTGGGGAGAGTTAACCAACTAGATGCACCTGTGATCAAATCACTGAAAAGGCATTCCAAGCCCAAATCCAAGGAATCCATTTCAGCACCATCCCCTTCTTCAGCTGTTAATCATAAGAAACAAGTTATGGTTGCATCTGTTGATGAAAACAGACCCAAAACCAAAAAGGTTTGGGTCTCAAAATCTAACTAGTTTTCTTTTATGCAGGGTTCTTCAACATGCCAAAGGAGCATCTGGTATGTGGACAGTGGAGGATCTATGCATATGACTGGGAGCAGTTCTCTTCTTAATGACTACTCTCAAGGAAAGAAGGGATTTGTTTCATTTGGAAATGATGCCAGAAGTTACATCATTGGGAAAGGATATGTGTCTAATGGACAAATCCGGTTTGATGATGTAAACCATGTGGAGAATCTCAAGTATAATCTGTTGAGTGTTAGTCAGATGTGTGATAAAGGGCATGTTGCACTTTTCACAAGCCAGAACTGCAGGATTCTGTCTTCCCAAGTTCTTAACAGGAGCCTGTAGCAACCACCTCTGGGGCACCTATACATCTGGAACCTTCCTCACTTGAGGAGGTTGCCATTGAAACGCACCACTCTCCCCGGGTGCATACTGCCTTCACACCCTCTCCCACTGCAACCGCCCCCCAAAGTCCTACCATAATAATTGCCAAAGTGCTGACTCAGTTTCATTCCTCACCCCCTCCCCAGATACCAATCAAAACTGGGATGGCCTCAACCATTGAGGGGGAGGACTAAAGTGCTTTTAACACCCCACAGCACAGGGGTTACCATATTCAATCTCCCAGTGTAGAAATGGAGATTCGAATTTCTAGTGAGGCTGCCACTTCTCCTGCTTCAGCAAATGATCAGGATGAATCTGGTACTATTCATAAGACCTCACCAGAGGCAACTGCCGATGAAGGACACACTCCTGAGGCAGGAAGTCCCCAGTACCATGACCAAGGGGCACATGCTACTACTGATCTACACTCAGAGCATGTTCATCCTGATTCTATCAAGAGGTCAGGTGATTCAGTAAACACTGATGATGACCTGGGCTTCTTTTATGATGTTTTAGCCCAAAACACCATCCTCGAGGATGAGGTGAGCAGACTCAAAGAGCTGCTTGCCAAAATTTCTCAGGATCAAAGACCATCTACCCCTCAAAACCCACAGACCATCCTCTGAAGGTCTCCCATACACAGAGCCACTCCAAAATACTCAACCACCTGCCTCTGCTTCTGGTACTATTTCTCAGGGACAGAACCCCCCTGAGCAAATAGCTGCTATCTTTCAACATTCCTTACCTCTCATCACATCAACTATCACTGATATGGTGCTTAAAACCCTTGATGAGAGGCTTCCCTTAGTTATACAACCCTTGATAGAGGATGCTATGAGCAAAAGGCTTTCTGACAATCAACCCCTTGCAACCAATGCAACCAAAAAGGGGGAGATTCAGTCAGTGAAAGCAAAAAGAAAGAGGATTGCAGATAGAAAAGAAACTGAGAAGGAGAAGGTGAAGGATGCTGACATGGAGAAAGTGACTGAAAGTACGAAAGACTTTCATGTCACATACAAGAAAAGGAAGAATGAAAAGGAGACTGACTTGGAGACAATGGTGAAGAAGGCTGATGCCGAACACAGCCGATCAATGGATAACATCATTGATCAGTTGTTTAGGCAAGGTCACGACACTGAAAAACTTGACTCAGAAATCAGAAGACTAGAGATTGAAGAAATCCAAGCTAGATGGGCAAGTTATGATGTGTTGGAAAGGGAAAGGCTAGAAATCATGATCGGGTTCATAGCGAAGTATCTTGGTAGATCATTGATTGAAATCAAGGCATGGTCCAGGGACAACATCTTGGCAAAAACCACCAAGATCTGTTCGTCTGAAGTATACCAAAAGGATTGGTTATTGAAGCCTTAAACGAAGCTGGTGCTGGGAGCAGGACTGAACTAGTCAAGCAATCTAAAGCCAAACTCACATCCAAAATGCTAGAACAGCCTGTCAAAATTCCCACACCAAAACCTACTAAAACAATACCTTTACCCCCAAAAGCACCACAACCACAACCCACCAAACCAACTCCCTTACCCTCAAAACCAATAGCCGATGATGTACCCCAGAAGAGGAAGAGAAGGGTACTAAGGCTAGAAGAAGAAAAAGAAGATAATGACGAAGATGAAGATAGGCTGCCAATCTCAGCTATTATACAATTGCCTAAGGCCACAAGTCACCTCCCAAGAATTACTCCTGAAACTCAAAGACAAATGTGAAAGTGAAGCTAGAAGAAGAAGAGCTTCATAAACAACATGATGAGGAATTGTTGAGGAGAGTTGACAAAGCATATGCTGCCACATCTTCAATCATCAACATGAAGAAGCACGCTCTCAGGTTATACACTCTTAAACATACATTTCAATATCAAAAGGAGAGAGTGAGGATTTGGCCTGATCCCAGGGTGTCTCATAGGATTCACAAGAAAAACATTCCACAGAGATACATTGGCCAAGTGAAGAAGATTGTAGATGAAGTGATCTCACTGGTCTTTGTAGTATCACCCTGGGAAATCCTAGATGACTTCAAGAAAGCCTATAAAGCTAACCTGACCCCACAAAACATGCTGGAAAATAAAATGGTGAAAAAAGGGTTAGTATATAAGAGGCTTGAGGAAGTTAGAAAGAATGAGCTCCAGTGTTCTTAGAGGGTAATCACCCAGATGAATTTGCTTATAGAGTAATAACAACTGTGGAACTCAAAAATGGGAAACAGGTCAAATACCTATCTGAATATTATGGGCCAGAATCACTTTTTGAAGGAGGAGCTGAAGAGCTTACCATGGAGGAATAGATAACCTTCCTTGAGGCCTATACAAGGGAGTCATACAGACTCATTGTTGGGAAGTAGATCTCATGGATGGGGTAACAGCTCTGTGTCCAGTTCCCTAAGACAGAGTTCCCATTCATACTTTGCCAAACAGATCATCGAGACTTCTTCCCAGGCTTGTACTTACATGGGTCACTTCTGAGCTGATCTAGAAGATAAAAAGACCAAATCTTTCTGCCATAATAAGTGGGACATCTTCAATAAGTTTAGAGGTTTTGGCTGCATTGGTTCAGGGGGAGTTTGTTGGACCAAAAGAACCAATGAGCCTGATCAGAAAAACCTCTAAGTCCCACAGACATCACAACAACTACTGAAGACTTGATCAGCTGTTTGACAAAGTCTGAAGACTTCAACAACTGAAGACTAAAGTACTGAAGACTTCAACAGCTGAAGACCAAAGTCTGAAGATCAATAGCTGAAGACTAAAGTACTGAAGACTTCAACAGCTGAAGACTAAAGTACTGAAGACTTCAACAGCTGAAGACCAAAGTCTAAAGATCAACAGCTGAAAACTAAAGTACTGAAGATCAACAGCTGAAGTACAAAGACTGAAGACATCAGCTGATGACAACAGCTGAAGTTCAAGTACAAGTACTGAAGCCTTGAGAGTTTGTTACAACAGCTGAAGAAGCATTCTTCAGTTGTTGTGATGGTTTCCTTTCAGTAGTTTTCTTTTCTGTTTTAGTATCTGTAAAACGACTGAAGAGCATGTTCTTCAATCGTTGTAGTTTTAGTAGTTTCTTTTCAGTAGTTGTAGTGATAGTTAACACTTACTATTTTTGTAAGAAGATGTCAGCTGTTTTGACATCTTTAGTAGTTGTGATTAACTTTCAGTAGTCTAAATAATTCTATTAGATGTCACTATCAAATGACATCAGCAGACGTCACATCTCCTATATAAGGAATGTTCCACCATGACATTCTTATATAAGGGATGATTGACCTGATTGTAAGTGTGACATTTTGCCACCACGAAAGCGCGTATTGAATGAAACATTCGATTTGCAGAATTCTTTCTATAATCGTTTGTTCTTACTTTGAATATCACTGTATTCTTGTGAATTGTCAAATTCATTGTTTGATTTCCGCTGCAATACTCTCTAATCAATCAAACGTAGATCACTGATCCTAACATATTTTAACCATCCAAACCAACCAAGACCTAACCCATAACTATTTTAGAACCCTCCAAATATATAGATAACTGGTCATAATTTATTTAAATTAAAATTTATTTTAACCAAAAGAATCAAAGTGCACCCTTTTACCTACCGGACAAACGCATTACCCATTTTCCTCAAACCCTAATCTTTCCCTATAAATACCACTCATTCTCAACCATTTCACCTCCACATTTTCATCTTCTTCTCCCAAATTTTTGATCTTGTAAGTTGTTCTAGCTAGTTTTGCTTAAGTTTGACTTTAAAAAGTCAATGGAACCGAATCTTGCATTTCAAATCATTTCGGGTATCTAATTTTGGTTATTTTCAGTTTTTCTAAGTTATTTTATGTTCACAAAACCATTTTCATCTTTATTTAGGTCTTGTGGGCATTCAAACTCATATTTATGCATTTTAGACCCGTTTGGGTCGTTTTCGGGAAATTTACTCGATTAACTTTCTTGTTTGAGTTTAGATCTGGAATTTTTACCTTATTATTAGATCAATGGTTTTGGACATGTGGTAACCATTCTTGGGTTCATACCTAGTCAAAGACCGAACCAAACCGAACGCTCGTTTAAGCACTTTAAATAACTTTTAAGTGACCATGTTACATCAAACACTTTAGATCTGAGTTTTTCTTGATATTTTAGTTATTATATGGTTGATATGGAGGTGTAGAACAAATCTTGGCTTGAACCCAAGTTTCGGGTAAAAACCGAGTAAAACCGAACACCCGTTTTAACGACTTAGTCAATGTTCAAACCACCAAAAGTTCAACCAATCTTTTTAGTTATGTTTTACTTTATATTACTCATATTACTTAAGATTTTGGAAGGGTTAGAACAAATATTAGCTCAAACCAAGTTTCGGGTAAAAATAAACCCGAGTAAAAGTCGAACTTATCGTCTTAACGAGCTAGTCACCGTTCAAAACGCCAAAAGAAAAATCTTTCCTAACTTTTTCGAACTTATGTTTCACTTTATGTTATTTGTATTAATAATATTATGGTATGACGGAACCAAACTTGGTTTTATACTAAGATCGGGTTTAAACGAATTTCTTTATTAATTAAAGTCTCAAACTCTGGTTTAAGAGAGTGTAAGTCGGACCTTGATGCTTACATTAATGGGGTCGTGCATACTAGCACTAAACCAACTCCCATATGTACAACTTAACAATGGTTGAGTAAAACTAAACATCAAGGACCCGTTTTCTTGTAAAAATCATTTTATACTTACGTTATTTAAACACACTTTGTAAAATATAACTAAAACTCCCGAAAACCCAAGCCTTATTTTTATGAACTTTTATACCATTTATATTTCATCTTCAAGACTCAATACTTACTCAAGATCTTTCAATCTAGGACACGCACGTTAAAACCGTCGGACTCGCTTACTTGAGGATTTTATTCAAAATTTATTCATCAATGTCATTTTATTCCATGTGAGTAATTTCATCCCCGTTTTCTCTTCTATACTTTGGGGGTAGCAAGCATACTTACTCAACCAAAAAAATGATTTAACATCTAGATCCTCAACCCACAACCTATAGGTTATGTGTTGCTTAGAATAATTGTCCAATTATATGTTATATACCTCATATGATTAATTGCTACATGTTTATTGCTTTTGATCGTTTAGCCTCATCCTTATCCTCAATAAGTATGATCATATGCTCCTCCTTGTAATATGGTAGTATTATCAATTTGAAAGAAGCCTCATTTATTTATGATTGATATACCTCATTGTCATTTTTATTTACGGCTTCACATATTTGAGTTGTGGATTTTTGTCTTATATTATATTTATAAAGTCATGGAATTGCTCACCAACATACATGTTGACAAAACATATTTTATGCAATGCTACAGGTTTGATTATCGGTTGATTGAAGATTAAAAGACGTTACTTTATTTTGGACCGTTAGGTTATTAGTTAAAACTATTTATTTTTTGTATTTGTAAGAACATGTTATGAAATGAATGAGTTGATTAAATATTGTCACTTTAATAGTGTCGTGTGCATTTGAACAATCTTAGTTGCGCCCCGGCATGTTCCGCCGCTTTGGTCGGGGTGTGACATCAATGCTTGGTTTGGAGATGTATCTTCCACCTGAAAGCTCTAGTCAAAGCCTCCTTCTTCAACAACTACCACCATTTGTACTTGGTGCCTTGCATTCGTGGCCCATCAAGTTACAGTTGTAACATTTGACTTTGCTTTTGTCCAATCCAAACTTTCCACTGGCTGTATTGCTAGGAAACTTCCTTCCTGTCCCCTTGTAGAACTTCTTGGCTCTATGAGTAAGAAGAGCCATTTGCTGGACTATCTGCATATACTCTAGATCATCTGGATGGATACAGTTCAGATCTTCAAGGCTGAATAGAAAGCTGCCACAACTTTCATCAGAAGACACAAAGGCCTGAGAAGAGCTTGTCTTTTGGAATGGGCTTCCTTGAGTATAGTTCTCCCTTGGTGTCTCAGGGAAGGTGATGAAAGGACCCTTTTGTGAGTTGTCAAGGTAGCATATGAGATAATGTTGGGGTTCTATGCTATCCCTTTCAACCACATGAAGGGCTGAACCCATTTGATTGTTGGAGTTGCCAGATGAACCTTGCATGTTCATCTCCATCTGGTAACCACTGAGAATCCCATACAACCCTGTCAAGGTGAGAGTCTTCAAGTTCTTAGTTCTCTTGATAACAACATAGTAGTGTGTCCATTGCCTAGGAAGAGAGGACATGAACTTCCTTAGAATATCTCTGTTCTCAAGAGTCACTCCACCATCCACTAGGGTATCCACGATCTCAACATACGTGAAGTATTGTTGAGTCATGGTCTCACCTACTTTAAAGGTGAAATTTTCAAACTGCTTATAACACCCGGTTATTTTAAAGTCAAGAAAGAAGAATAAAGTGAAAGAAAAGAAGGAAAAGAAATAAAACCGAAGTCTAGGGGCAAAAAGTGTCCAAAAGGACAAAATGTTTGAAAAGTTGGTGATAAAGGTGGAATAGCCGCCCATCACCCTTTCTACACACAAATTTTCGTATTTTAGAGAGAGAGAACATCAGGAAGCAGAGAAACTCTCGGTTGGAAGAGAAAGAAGAAGGAAAGCGCGAATTCAAGGTAAGAATTCATGTTTTTATGGTATTCATAACCGGTTATGTCCTCGGCTTTATGCTTATGTGTGTTTATATGTGTTCGGGTATGGTTTTAGTGGGTTCTAAGCGGTTGAATTCAATTTGCAAACGAGTTTGGAAGAAAGCCATACTCAAGAGCTGCAAAGATGAGTTCTAGAACCCCCTTCTACATGTTTTTAACTCATTTTGGGGGCTAGAAATGCATAAATGTACGTTTTCATTAAACTGGGTTTCGGACCCGTATGCTTGATTGTGTGTATGTTGATGTTATGATGCGATGTGTGACTATGTTCATTCTTGTGGATGTACGATGGGATTTCTAAGGCTTAGAGGGTAAGATTTAAGCTTAGAACATGATGAATGGTGTATGGGGATGTAAGCTGATGTTTTAGGCTCATGTGTTAAGTTTTTGAATCTGCCTAAGTGTTGGAAAGTAAATGCGGATGAGTAATGGGAAGAAATGCGGATGACCAGTTAATGCGGATGAGCATTAACTTAAGTATGGGAAATGCAGATGGCTAATGCGGATGAGTAAGGTCAATATGGATGAGGCATTGACTTAAGTATGGGAAATGCGGATGGCTAATGCGGATGAGAAAGTCTAAGTATGAACGAATGCGAATGACTAATGCGGATGAAGCATGGGGAAATGTGGATGAAGCATGGGGAATTGCGGATGAAGCATGGGGAAATGCGGATGAACAAAAGGCAAATGTGGATAATTTTAGCAAATGCGGATGAATTATAGCAAATGCGGATGAACCCTTAGACTGTTTTCTGACTTGGAAAATGGTGAAATGTAGGCTTTGACTTGGGAGGTTCCCGGGGCTATGTAGGTTGACTGTTTGAGGTCCTAGTTGTTATGATGGGCATGTTATGATGTATGATTGGTGCATATGCATGATGATGATGATGTTGCATGATTATGCATGTTATGTATGTATGATGTTGCGCTGTATGATGATGATGTTTGTGTATGTTATGTTCCTTATTATGATGTATGTTTATCTTTCCCGTGACTTTACGTTGAATGATAATGAATAAAGTGAAAGCATTATGTAACGTAAAGCGAAAGATAATGAAAGAGGAACATGAAGTAAGAATGCATGCATTAATGAATGATGAAAGTAAAGAAAGTCTTGCAAGCATAGTATGTCGGGACACGCCATTAAAAGGTGTTAGCCCAACGGTGTGCGGGTTCGCTACCCCGGGAGGATGCACATTAGGGTCTTTCTTTGTGATTGACCATTTGTATGGAACCATTGTTGCTTGCCTTAGGTACTATGGCCAGAGGTGTTGGGCACCATGAATGAAGGTCTATGATAGGCTTAGGTCCAGTACCATGAGCATGAAGGGCATAGCACATGACAATGGTATACCTGAACTTTATCTTAGGTACTGTGGCCAGAGGTGCTACACACCGTGAATGAAGGTCTATGATAGGCTTAGGCCCAGTACCATGAGCATGAAGGGTAAAGTTCATGGTGTTGATGAAAGGAAAAGATGTAATGACGAAAGAACGAATAATGAAGATAATAATGATATTATCTATGTGTACGTATGATATATGATCGCATAAATGTAAAGAACGGTTTTAAAGAAAGAAAAGTATGTTTTATTATAAAACTAGAACTCACTCAGCAATGCTGACTTTGATGTGTTTCCAGTTGGCAGGTAATGATTGCTGAGGATGGCATGAGGTGGCTACTTAGCTCTTTTGGGTTGGCATCCATTTATTTAATGCTTTTGTGATGTAATGCAACAATGTATTTTGTAACTGATTAATGATGTATTGTTTTGAAAAAGTTTTTATAATGAAATGAGATGTCATTTTTGAATGTTTCTGCTGCAATATGTATGTAAGAGAAATGAAAATGTATGTTTTATGTGCAATGATTCACCAGTTGTAAGCGTCCCGAGAACGGGGCCTTACAAGTTGGTATCAGAGCCAAAGTTTAAGTAAAATGGGTAAATTTTCAAAATAAACTTTAACTTAAACTAAGAATGGGATGGAGAGGGAAAGGGATGCCAATCTGAGTAGCTGCGTGCCATCAAGTATTTTCATAAAGTTAACCGGTATTATGTGCGCATGTTATGTGGCGTTGTTTGTAGATTTAAATACTGATGTAGTCAGGATAGGTAATGCTTGGGGTGTGAAGAGTAAAGTAAGTGGCTAATCACAACTGGCCACTATAATTAGGGACTTACTATACTTGACATAAACTAAGCTGTTCCCTTGAATGACCGTGTTGGTGTTTAAATCTTTCAGTGTGCATGTGAATGGTCGGTGGTAGATCTTCGAAACCCTCTCATGGAGGTGGTCGTGATGGGCTTGGTGCTGGGCCGCGACCCAAATGAGGAAAACCCAGAGTTGAGAAGGTGGTTCCTGAAGAACCTAAGACCCCTCATCCGGAGGGTGGGGATGAGAGCGCAAACCTGAGGGCCTCAGTGAAAGAGGCGGTGGTTGTAGAGGTACATCAGTTATGCAGACAATCTTACCATCTATGGTGACCGAAGTGATCAAGGCAGGACGGGAAGGGGAAAGACAAGAGAGGAACAGGTCATTGGGAGGACGGGAACAACTAGAGCCTAAAACGGTTCCATCTGATGATGAAGAGGAAGAAGAAGAGCCTGTGCAGGAGGTGGCACAGTGCTGTAATTACGGGGCATTTCAGCGATGCAAGCCCCTTAATTTCGATGGAAGCAGCACTGCTGCTGCTGCTGACCGGTGGGTGAGACAAATGAAAGTTGTATTGAATATCATCGAGTGCCGGGAGGACCAAAAATTAAAGTTTGTTGCTCACTCTTTTGTGGACTCGGCTCTGTGCTGGTGGGACAATATAGTCCAAGCCGAGGGTAGCAGGGCAATTGGGAGGATGAGATGGTCGGAGCTGAAAAAGTTGGTGATTGAGGAGTTTTGTCCTCATCGGGAAATGGACAAGGTCGAAAGGGAGTTCTTGCAACTGGAGGCGGGAACCATGACACACAGCAGTACACCATAAAGTTCAACGAGATGGCACGTCTGGTGCCGAATCAGGTGACGCCTCTGTCACGAAAGATTAAGAGGTACATTCAGGGTTTACCAGCTGACATTCGCAGGCATATGATCGCCACCTGACCAAGCACGTTTAGGTCAGCGGTGGATTTGGCAGGGAGGTTATATGATGAGAGGGCTGTAGTGGTGGTGGCTAAAGGTAGCAGTAAGGGTGGAGGTGATCAAAACTGGAATGGGAAGAGGTTTGGTCGGGGCGGTGCCTCGACGGGTAACAAGAAGGCAAGGGTGGGCGACCTCCGTGTGGTCGCGTCGGGTGCGGGTATGAAGAAGTGTAGTAGGTGTGGGAGAGAGCATAGTAGGGAATGTAGGTTTGGGTCGAACTTTTGCTTTAAATGTGGGAAGGCGGGTCACATGGCAAGGGACTATCATACGATCCGGTGCTTTAACTATGGTGAAGAGGGTCACATGAGTAAGGATTGTAAGAAGCCAAGGCTGAGGGTTTCGGGGCGAAGAAGACGGGAGGTGAAGGACCGAGGGCGAGTGCTAGGGCATTCACAATGACATAGGAGGAAGCTAGGACAGACCTTGATGTCGTGTCTGGTACGTTTCTGGTGAACTAAACCTTAGCTTCTGTGTTATTTGATTCTGGTGCCAGTAAAAGTTTTATTTTTGTTGCTTTCTGTGCTAAGCTGCCTGTTAGTAGTAGACGTGTTGATGCGCCTTTTGATGTAGAAACTGCCATAGGTAAGTCTACCAGGATTTTCAAGATGATCGAGGGTTGTGATGTGGAACTTGAGGGTCATAAGTTTCCTGTTGGACCGTTCGTGATGACCTCAGGTGGTTTCGATTTGGTTCTTGGGATGGATTGGTTGGCAGACTCCGAGGCGAACATTGTGTCGCAAGAAGATGATTCGTTTGACAGCTCCTGAGGGGAGTTTGGTAACTGTTTATGGGGATCGGGTTACTATGATCCCGAATGTAATCTCAATGGCGGTGGCAGGAAAGTGTATGAGGCGAGGATGTAGCGCTTACTTGGCTTATGTAAAGTATGTGGATACGTCAACACCACAACTATCCGATGAACCGGTTGTGTGTGACTTTCCAGACGTATTCCCAGAAGACTTACCAAGAGTGCCACCTGACTGAGAGATCGAGTTTCAGATTGATATGATACCGGGTGCCCAACCTATTGCCAAGGCACCGTATCGGTTGGCTCCGACTGAGATGAAGGAGTTAATGGAGCAGCTGCAAGAGCTGCTTGATAAGGGGTTCATTAGACCGAGTATCTCTCCTTGGGGTGCTCTGGTCCTGTTTGTGAAGAAGAAATACAATAGTATGAGGATGTGTAATGACTACCGCGAGCTGAAAAAGTTGACGATCAAGAACCGATACCCCTTACCGAGAATCGATGATTTGTTTGATCAGCTTCAAGGTGCCAGTTGGTTCTCAAGAATAGACCTTCGATCTGGCTATCATCAACTAAAGGTGAATGAGCAAGACATTCCTAAAATAGCTTTTCGCACACGTTATGGTCACTACGAGTTTTTTGTAATGTCCTTTGGTTTGACCAATGCGCCAGCTGTTTTTATGGATTTGATGAATCGAGTATGTCGATCGATGTTGGATAAGTTAGTGATTGTGTTTATTGATGATATCCTGGTTTATTCAAAGAATGAAGAGGAACATGCTGGTCACATTTAGGAGGTTCTGGAGACGTTGAGAAATGAGAAGTTGTATTCTAAGTTCTTCAAGTGCGCGTTCTGGTTACGCGAGGTTCAATTCTTGGGTCACGTGGTAAATCCTGATGGGATAATGGTGGACCCGACAAAGGTGGAGGTGGTGATGCAATGGAAGTCTCCAAAGACGCCATTCGAGATTCGTAGCTTCTTGGGTTTGGCGGGCTACTATAGAAGATTTATCCAAGACTTCTCTAAGATTGCTTCTCCACTAATCAAGTTGACCCGAAAATATGTGAAGTTTGTATGGGGTCAAGCTCAAGAGAAGGCGTTCGAATAATAGAAGGCGAGGTTGACTCAAGCTCCTGTTTTGTCACTACCCGATGGAAGCGAAGATCTAGTGGTTTATTCTGATGCTTCCTACTCGGGGTTGGGGTGTGTGTTAATGCAGAGAGGAAAGGTCATAGCTTATGCATCCCAACAGTTGAAGGTTCATGAGGTCAATTATCCTACTCATGACTTGGAGCTAGCAGCCGTGGTCTTTGCGCTAAAGATTTGGAGGGACTATCTTTGCGAGACGAAGTGCACCATTTTCACTGACCACAAGAGTTGGAAGTACTTCTTTGAGTAGAAGGATCTGAACATGAAGCAGAGACGATGGTTGGAACTTATAAAGGATTATGATTGTGAGATCCACTACCATCCGGGCAAAGCCAACATGGTGGCTGATGCCCTTAGCTGAAAAGAGAGGCCCGAGCTGATTCGGGTGAAAGCATTCAACTAATCATGACCTCTGATGTGATGAAGGAAGTCAAAGAGTTTCAAGATGAGGCATTGAAAGAAGATTATCTTAACTCTGGAAGGATGAGAGGTCTGGTTGGGGAATTGCGTGAAAACAAACTTGGTGTTAAAACCCGATTTGGACGGGTGTGGATTCCTCGTTTTGGGGATCTACGGGTGAAGATTTTGGATGAAGCTCACAAGACTCGATACTCCATTCATCCAGGTGCCACAAAGATGTATCAAGACATGAAGAAGGATTATTGGTGGCCGGGTATGAAACGTGATGTAGTGGAGTATGTGAGTAAATGCCTTATTTGTGTACAGGTGAAGGCCGAGCATTAAAAGCCGTATGGGAAGATCCAACCTTTGGATATACCGGAATAAAAGTGGGAGCACATCACCATGGATTTCATTACGAAGCTGCCACGTACCCCGAAAGGGTATGATGCTATATGGGTGATTGTTGACCGCTTGACGAAGAGTGCTCACTTCCTACCGATCCGTGAGACATATTTATCGGAGAGGTGGCCGATCTTTTCATCAAGGAAATTGTAACTCGTCATGGTGTACCAGTGTCTATTGTGTCGGATTGTGACACCCGGTTACATCCAAATTTTGGAAGAAATTCCACGACGCGATGGGGATGAGGTTACACATCGTACGGATTGTCATCCCCAGACTGATGGTCAGTCCGAAAGGACCATCCAGACATTTGAGGACATGCTTCGAGCATGTGTTATTGATTTTGGGGGAAGTTGGGATGACCACTTACCGTTAACCAAGTTCTCAAACAACAACACTTATCATGCCAGCATTGTTATGCCGTCTTATGAGATGCTATACTGTAGGAGATGTAGAACGCCCGTCTGTTGCGGTGATATTAGTCCAAAAGAACTAGGGAGCGTCGAGGTAATCGAGGCTACAATTGAGAAGCTTGAAAAGATCAAGGCCTTCATGAAGGCAGCCAAAGATAGATAGAAGTCGTATGCTGATAAATGCCGCAAACCGATTGAGTTCCAGGTGGGTGACCGGGTTATGTTGAAGGTCTCATCTTGGAAGGGGATCATCCGATTCAGGAAGTGGGGAAAGTTGAGCCCAAGGTATATAGGGACTTTTCGAATAATTGCTCGAGTAGGAGAGGTGTCCTATAGACTGGAGTTACCAGATGAGTTAAGTCGAATTCACCCGACATTCCATGTATCTCACTTAAGGAAATGTTTGGCGGACGAGGATATGATTGTTCCACTAGAAGATATCGAAGTAGACGAACGACTCAATTATGTGGAGCAACTAGTGGCAATTATTGATTGTAAAGAGAAGAGGCTGAGAAATAAAGTGGTTCCTCTTGTGCATGTACAGTGGAAGCACAAGAAGGGATCCAAGTCTACGTGGGAGGGTGAAGAAGAGATGAGACAACATTACCCACAACTCTTTGAGGAATAACAGGTTTCGGGGACGAAACCTAAATAAGGGGGTGGACTTGTAACACCCGGTTATTTTAAAGTCAAGAAAGAAGAATAAAGTGAAAGAAAAGAAGGAAAAGAAATAAAACCCAAGTCTAGGGGCAAAAAGTGTCCAAAAGGACAAAATGTTTGACAAGTTGGTGATAAAGGTGGAATAGCCGCCCGTCACCCTTTCTACACACAAATTTTCGTATTTTAGAGAGAGAGAACATCAGGAAGCAGAGAAACTCTCGGTTGGAAGAGAAAGAAGAAGGAAAGCGCAAATTCAAGGTAAGAATTCATGTTTTTATGGTATTCATAACCGGTTATGTCCTCGGCTTTATGCTTATGTGTGTTTATATGTGTTCGGGTATGGTTTTAGTGGGTTCTAAGCGGTTGAATTCAATTTGCAAACGAGTTTGGAAGAAAGCCATACTCAAGAGCTGCAAAGATGAGTTCTAGAACCCCCTTCTAAATGTTTTTAACTCATTTTGGGGGCTGGAAATGCATAAATGTACGTTTTCATTAAATTGGGTTTCGGACCCGTATGCTTGATTGTGTGTATGTTGATGTTATGATGCGATGTGTGACTATGTTCATTCTTGTGGATGTACGATGGGATTTCTAAGGCTTAGAGGGTAAGATTTAAGCTTAGAACATGATGAATGGTGTATGGGGATGTAAGCTGATGTTTTAGGCTCATGTGTTAAGTTTTTGAATCTGCCTAAGTGTTGGAAAGTAAATGCGTATGAGTAATGGGAAGAAATGTGGATGAACAGTTAATGCGGATGAGCATTAACTTAAGTATGGGAAATGCGGATGGCTAATGCGAATGAGTAAGGTCAATGTGGATGAGCATTGACTTAAGTATGGGAAATACGGATGGTTAATGCGGATGAGTAAGGCTAATGCGGATGAGAAAGTCTAGGTGTGAACAAATGCGGACGACTAATGCGGATGAAGCATGGGAAATGCGAATGAACAAAAGGCAAATACGGGTGAACTATAGCAAATGCGGATGAACCCTTAGACTGTTTTCTGACTTGGAAAAGGGTGAAATGTAGGCTTTGACTTGGGAGGTTCCCGGGGCTATGTAGGTTGACTGTTTGAGGTCCTAGTTGTTATGATGGGCAGGTTATGATGTATGATTGGTGCATATGGATGATGATGATGATGTTGCATGATTATGTATGTTATGTATGTATGATGTTACCATGTATGATGATGATGTTTATGTATGTTATGTTCCTTATTATGATGTATGTTTATCTTTCCCGTGACTTTACGTTGAATGATAATGAATGAAGTGAAAGTATTATGTAACGTAAAGCGAAAGATAATGAAAGAGAAACATGAAGTAAGAATGCATGCGTTAATGAATGATGAAAGTAAAGAAAGTCTTGCAAGCATAGTATGTCGGGACACGCCATTAAAAGGTGTTAGCCCAACGGTGTGCGGGTTCGCTACCTCAGGAGGATGCATATTGGGGGCTTTCTTTGTGATTGACCATTTTTATGGAACCATTGTTGCTTGCCTTAGGTACTATGGCCAGAGGTGCTAGGCACCATGAATGAAGGTCTATGATAGGCTTAGGTCCAGTACATGAGCATGAAGGGCATAGCACATGACAATGGTATACCTGAACTTTATCTTAGGTACTGTGGCCAGAGGTGCTGGGCACCGTGAATGAAGGTCTATGATAGGCTTAGGCCCAGTACCATGAGCATGAAGGTTAAAGTTCATGGTGTTGATGAAAGGAAAAGATGTAATGACGAAAGAACGAATAATGAAGATAATAATGATATTATATATGTGTACGTATGATGTATGATCGCATAAATATAAAGAATGGTTTTAAAGAAAGAAAAGTATGTTTTATTATAAAACTAGAACTCACTCAGCAACACTGACTTTGATGTGTTTCCAGTTGGCAGGTAATGATTGCTGAGGATGGCACGAGGTGGCTACTCAGCTCTTTTGGGTTGGCATCCATTTATTTAATGCTTTTGTGATATAATGCAACAATGTATTTTGTAACTGATTAACGATGTATTGTTTTTCAAAAGTTTTTATAATGAAATGAGATGTCATTTTTGAATGTTTCCGCTGCAATATGTATGTAAGAGAAATGAAAATGTATGTTTCATATGCAATGATTCACCAGCTGTAAGTATCCCGGGAACGGGGGCATATACTACTGCTTCAGAAGATCCTTCTTGTTCTCTTTGGCTTTAGAGGAACCCTCATACATTAGTTTTAATGCATCCCACAGCTGTTTAGCTTTGTTGCATTTCTTGAAACTTGTGTACACAGAGTTTGGAAGAGCAGTCTGAAGGGCTGTCATGGCGTTTTGGTCAATCTCTACTCTCTTTCTATCTTCATCTGAGTAGTCAGCCACAACCTTGGGGATCATTCCACCTCCAGCAGCAGAAGAGGTGCTTAGTATGTAAGGTCCATTGACAATAGACTCCCACATTCTTGAGTCTAGAGACTTGATAAAGCCTTCCATTCTTTGTCACCAAGTGTCAAAGTCATCAAGAATGATTAGTGGGGACTTTGTCATGGTTCTAGTTTCCATGTTAGATTTAGAAATAGCTACCATTTGATATGTTAAGTATTTTGTGTGTGTGAGGGATCTTAAGATGGTGAGATCTTATATCAAAAGCCTGGAAAGCTCTGATACCAATTGCAGGATCGATGAAGGGCATGCACTTACAACACAACAACATAGTGGTGAGAGCTGCTAAGAACACTTAACAGATCAAATAGGGAACTGGTTAACCTTTTGTAAAGATGCTAACAACACAAGTAAATATGAGATAGAACAAGATAGCAAAGCACACAAGGAGTTGGTTTTTAAGATTGCAGTATATTGCCTTCTCAAGTTCTATTACAAATGTTACAAAAGCATATCAGAAAGTTACAAGTACTTGAGATACATATACTACATCTTACAGCCGACCATACTTTGAAGGCCAACTGGATACAATTGACTAGATAACAAACAAAATCAATTGTAGAGTCAAAAGGAGATTGCCTTTTGACTAGTGACTATGATATACCATAGCTCACATCCTAATATATTACAAAAAGGATAAAGTACATAAAGTAGAAAGTTACAGACTCAAGACGTCAATGTACATTTACCAAAAGCATGGACCTTTTCACCAACTTATGTAAGTTGGTAACTTTTACAGAGTTGCAGCGGAAAGGGGTCCAACTTTATGTAAAAGATACATCAGATAAAGCATGTGTTCAAAAGTCTTTGGAAGAAATCTGTCTTCAAGTGTTGGCTTCAGAAGACTTTGTCTTTGAAGCTTCAGAAGACTTCATATTTGGCTTCAGAAGATATTAGTCTTGGCTTCAGAAGATTTCCTACTTAGTGTAATTTTTTGATGTTGGTGTGAACCTTCTGAAGCATTCTACTTCAGTTCACTTGTGCATGCATGCAGGAGAGACTTTAGGTGTTTGGGTTGCATCAGCCTTTACATTTAATCCTTACAACTATATTCAGCATTGTGATCTTCACTTGAACTTACACCAGATGTACCAGCCATATGAGAACCCTACATCTCATTTTCATTCTTACTTGATTCTAGCTCCACCTCAGTTGACTACCCTAAGTTATTCACCATCATCCAGTGACTTTTCCTTCCATTAGATCCCATTATATCCTTACACATGATGTTTTCTCTAAATATGATGTCCCTGCTGACAATAACCTTGGGACTCACATCATTTAATCTCCAAAGTCTATAAGCCTTAATTCCTTCAGGGTATCCTAACAACATGCACTTTTGGGCTCTAGGCTCTAACTTGCCTTAATTCATATATGAATAAGATACTAACCCAAACACCCTTAAGTTCCTATAATCAGACTTATGCCCTGACCACATCTCCATGGGTGTCTTCATGTCAATAGCTGAACTAGGAGCCCTGTTTACTAGATAAGCTGTTGTTGCCACCACCTCAGCCCAAAATGCCTTGGGCAATCCAAAATAAGACAATATGCATCTCACCTTATTTAACAAGGTCCTGTTCATCCACTCAACTATACCATTTTGTTGTGGGCTTCTAGGCATAGTCAAGTGTCGTGTAATGCCATCATCCTTGCACAGTTTATTAAACATGGCATTACAAAATTCTAGTCCATTATCAGTTCTACGTTTCTTAAGTTTTCTTCTCGTTTGATTCTCAACTAAATTCTTCCACTCCTTAATATTTGTGAATGTATCATCCTTTCCTTTCAATACATGTACCCACACTCTCCTAGAGTAGTCATCTATGATTGAAAGGAAATATTTAGCTCCACCTAAAGAAGCAACCCTTGCAGGACCCCACAAGTCAGCATGTACATAATCAAGTACATTCTTTGTAGAGCTAACTCCCCTGCTAAATTTCACTCTATGAGCCTTTTCTATTACACAATTCTTACAGAACCTAACATTATTTTCATGAAGTTCAAGGATGATTTTTTTGTTTATTTAGCTCACCAAGCCCCTGGTCACTGATATGCCCAAGTCTATTATGCCATATCAATGCCTGGTTAATTCTTTCCCTATCAGCAACTGAAGCTTTCCCAACAACTACATCCCCATCCAGAGTGTATGTATTATTTTCTTTCTTGGTTCTAATTAACACCATAATGGATCCCTTAATCAATTTAGCTTTACCATTCTTCAAGCTGACCCCATAACCCTCCTTCTCAAATGTACCAACAGACATTAAGTTCCTCTTGAGATCTAGAATGTATCTTACATTATGCAGATCAAACCCTGCACACGTGTTTAGTTTAGGTTAATGGTACCATGCCTTTGATCAAACATCGCCCATCATCACCTAACTGAACACTCCCCAGATCCTCCATCATTATCTTTTGATATAATTTAATATTGGGTGTCAAATGATAAGAACATCCAGAATCCATTATCCACTCTTGTTTCATATCATCTTTGTAAGCTACTAACACATCGAAACTATCATACCCATCCATGGACCCTTCTTGTGATTGGTTACACTGTCCCTTGGGAGGGATCCTGTCACCCTTTTTCTTCTTCCTCTCAGGGAAAGATATCTTTAGGTGTTTGTCTGAATTACATATAAAACACCTTCTTTTTATTCTTGATTTAGACCTCCAACTTTGGTTTTAGATGTTTTTTGATCAGGCCTCCCTCTCACATACAAGTCATATGTTGGTTCCTCTTTATCATCTCCCCTTTTATTTAACTCTCTGGAGTTGAGGGTTGCAAGAACCTCTTCCATTGAGAGAGTATCCCTCCCATACATGAGGGTATCTATAAAATGCTTATAACTTTGGGGTAAAGATATTAAGAAGAGTATTGCTTGATCTTCTTCTTCTAATTCGACTTCAATATTTTCTAAATCAAGAATCAATTTGTTGAATTCATTAGTGTGATCTTCAAGAGTTTTACCTGAGGTCATCTGTAACGTGTATAGGCATTTCTTCAAATACAACCTATTCGCTAATGACTTAGTCATGTATAGTGATTCCAATTGGTCTAGAGCCCAGCTGCTGATGTTTCCTTTGAGACCTCGCGCAACACCTGATCACCTAGACTTTGGATGATCACATTATGATCCTTCTCAAGTACATCCTTCTTTTCCTTGCCTGACAGAGTGTTCGGCAAATTTGCTTCACCGGAGAGCGCCGCTACCAATCCTTGATGAACCAGCCGTGCCTGCATCTTCACCCTTCATAATCCGAAGTCATTTTTGCCATCAAACTTCTCAAACTCAAACTTCGTTGAAACCATCGTCTCCTGTTCGAATTCTATCCTTCAATTCGACCACTCGTTTCTTCTTTGATCCTGAGCCATTCACTGTGGCTCTGATACCACTTGTTTCAATTGTGAAACCAATTGAACATCAAAGAAAATTGAATTGAATTGAAGAGTTGCAGAGTACTCAATCGAATTATCTGTATGAACAAGAAAGAAAGATTACAATTTTAGTGTATATACGTCATTATACACTATATCCTTATATTCAATCCCTAACAAACTTTAATAACCAATATATATGTAGAAATGGCATAAGTGCCCTCTAAAAGTCGAACAAGACATTTGACTTTATAGACTATATACATTGACTTGTATATTAATAACATCACCGATTCAAATAAGCCTAAAACGCTAAAAAAAAGGGAGTCATGTTTTGGAATATATCCTAAAGGTAGATAATTATTTCATATATCACTTTTGGTTTGTTTTATTTGATAGGTGTCACTATCAAAAAACATAAAATTTCATCTTGGTTTCAGTTCCACATCTTGTGCATTAAGAAAAATGCAACGGTGTCCATCGACACCCTTCGCACACTATACCTTCAACACAGAGTGTCTCATCAGATAGAAATGTATATGTTTCGGATGGGATAGGAAGATAAATACAAAGTAAAAGAATAATGTTTTCAGAAACGGATCGGACATCTTATTGGTTTGATGGTCAGACTAGTCAAACCAGATTAAAGAACCGAATGACGTTATAATTATATATATAGTATATTATATATAGTTATATATAATTAAATATAAGTAATTATATACGATTTATATATGTATTTTATAGTTATATATAAAACTTAACTATATTTTTATATCCAACATACTAATTTATGGTTAAACACTCAGTTTTTACTCATTAAAATAAAATAAATAAATATCAAAATCCGGTTCGAACCGGTCCGGTTTCCCAGTCTGACGAGCCCAAAACGATTCATAACGAACCGGATCGGCCACCTAACCGATCCCTAGTCGGACCGGTTGGACTAGCCGGTCCGGTCCGGTCGCAACAACATTGGTGAAGAATAAAAAAGATGAAAATGAATAGATAGTGATGTTTTAGAATTGCATTAGAAAAACATTTATAGTATAAATTTTTAATAAATATTTAGTCGATGCCTAAGTCACTGCCAACACAAAATAACTGCAACACCATTATGACTTTATATATTTCAAAAGCACAACGCTCCAAAGATAAAGAAAACCTACAACTTATATTGGTGATAGGTTTGAGTCATGTCGTTCACATGGCTGTAAATGAGCATCATTTGTGTCTAAGAAAACAAAATCTCAACATTAGCCAAACAAACACAAAATTATTTGATAAGATAATCAATTGTAAAACGGAACGTAAATCAAATATTAAAGGATTTAATTGTAAGAGATAACAGTGTAAGGTTTAAAATAAACGTATCTTACTTTCTAGCTAGGTAAATGATTTCTTATGTGCATGTAGCTCTAAAGGGTCTCCTATGGAACCGTTTGTCCAATTACTAGTTTATTGTTATAATAAAAATATAGTGAGGCTGTGAGTATCGAGATATTAGCATCGAGACTGTATAAGTCTATAATCTCCTGTTCAGGTTAAAGTTTTATGAATCATTTGAGACTAGTCATTGATGTAGTCATTGGCGAATTTATAGGGTTAAAGTGAGACGATTCTATAATTTTAACGGGGATGTTAGGGATTTTTACATACATATAACACTAAAAATATTTATGGGGTGCAACTACCCCCACCTTATAACCTAGGTCCGCTCCCGATATAGTTGACGCACATCTTTACTGGAAAATTATTAGATACAATGTACTTAGAGGCAATTAGTTATGGATGGTAACATTATATTTTGCATGTTGTATACAAACGTTTAAAATAGAGAGTTTTGAGTCATAGATATGGTCATTATCAGAACTTAAGGAATCTACTTGTAAAAATCCAAGTTTAGCGATAATATCGGACTTATTGATGGTTGCATTGATTGATAGTATTCTCATAGGTGTATCATTGAGGGAACGTATTTTATACACAAACTACTGATGTTTCTAGAGTATATAATACCTTTGTCAATGTTAGTTTCAAGAACACACGTCCTTGGAGAATGCTATGATTTTTAACATTGTTGAGTCCACTTTATGTATTTTCTTTATATGTTTGAAAACTATTAATCATTAGATTCACCGAATTTTATTTGCTACCATCACGTCAAAAATGGCCTACGGCCACACAAAAAAGTGTGGCCGTAGACTTTAAGACGTAATTTTTAGGTCAAGTGTGACAGTAGTTCGAGTCATTATAGGTACCATACTATCACATTCATGTTTAGTAGTAGCAACTTGAAAGCGTGGCTAAAGACTATCTGTCTTTGTTGTTAAATCAAGCATTTAGACCATTAAATGTGGCTAACGAGTAGCAACAACCATGTAATACACTATTATGTGGCTAAAGCATAACAACTAGTATATGAATATACTAAAAAGTTGGTTTTAGCCACACTTAAATAAACCCTGTCATAAAATTACTATAATCAAGCATTTTGTCCAAATAAGTATGGCTAATAGATAGCAACGATCACATGATTTACTATTAGTGTGGCTAAAGTGTAGCTACTACCACATGAATTTACTAATGTGTGTTTTACCCATACTTGTTTAAAAAACTTGTAGGAAAAAAAGCTTTTGTAATCAAGCTATTTGCCAAAATAAGTATGACTAAAGGATAGAAATGATCACATGATTTACTATGCAGTCAATCACAATTTTTGCCAAAATAAGTATGACTAAAGGATAGAAATGATCACATGATTTACTATGCAGTCAATCACAATTATTGATCAATTAAATTAAATAGGGTGGTAAAAAGTTGTTGTACACGATCGTCTTGTCCTAATAAGTATAGTTATATGCCAGCAATGGCCACATGAATGGACAGTAAATGTGATTATTTATTTTGTGTAGACACTTAAATTGCATAATAAGTGTGGCGAAAAAGTATTTCCGGAGGCACATGCCAATCCTTCATGTGGCTATAGGCCTAAAGGGTAGTAATGGCTACATGTACTTACTCTAGGTGTGGTTGTTTATATTTTATAGTCACATGAATATAAAATAGGTGCACCTAAATTGTTTCTACACATAAACTAATTTTGTAAAGCCACATGCAATTTTGTGTTTTTTAGTGTGGCTATCGTGTTACATTTGGTCGCACACATTTTATTTTACCCAAGACAATTTCTATCATTACATCAAACATATAGAAAACAAAGAAAGATGGTGTGGCTGACGTTTGTGTAAAGCCATATGAAATTTTATGCTTTTAAGTGTGACTATTGTGTCACCATTGGTCACACACAATTTATTTTACGCAAGATATATTCTATCATTCCATCACATGTAAAGAAAATACAAACACACTATCGTGTCTAATGTCTGTGTAAAGCCACATGGAATTTTGTGCTTTTAATTATGGCAATCATATCACCTTTGATCAAGTACATTTAATTTTATCCAAGACATTTTTTATCATTCTGTTACACATATGAAACATAAGATAAGATGGTGTGACTAATGTTTGTGTAAAGGCACATAAAATTTATGCTTTTAAGTATGGCTATTGTGTCATATTTGATCACACACATTTCACCATTTCAAAATATTGTCTTTTCATCACACATAACAAAAGCAAAGGGCGGATGATGTGTCTGATGTTTGTGTAAAGCTGTATGAAAATTTATCCTTTTAAATGTTGCTATTGTGTCATCTTTGGTCACACACATTTTACTTTACCAAGACATTTTCTATCATTTCGTCACACATAAAATAAACAAAGGAAGATGGTGTGGCTAATGTCTGTGTAAAACCACATGACATTTTATGCTTTTAAGTGTGCCTATCATGTCACCTTTGATCACACAAATTTTATTTTACCAAGACATTTTCTATCATTCAATCACACAAAAAGAAAACAAAGGAAAGATGGTGTGGCTAATACTTTTGTAAAGCCACATAAAACTTTATGCTTTCAAGTGTGGCTATTGTGTTAGCTTTGGTCACACACGTATACATTTTCTTTCTATTTGGCAGTTTGTGTGTGCGCAAGTAGTCATTTTGTTTCAAATTGTTAATACATTAACTAAAAACAACAATAAACATGAAAAAACTTAAATATTAACTTAATTGTTTTTTAAAAAAATAAAAATATCCAAATCCATACGTATTTCAACCTAATTAAAAGGTTGCAAAATTTTAGAAAAGTATTTAACTTTTAATAACTATTTTGAGTTCTATTCTTTTTGATGCCTTGTAGTGTTGTAAAACATTTCTTTTGCTTCTTTGCAATTTGTGTTTAAACAGATGGTGGATTTGGTATCTCCAGGATGAATCAAACATGAAAACCAATATTAATACATAGTAATTAATCAATCATTAATTAAGGAACAAACCTCTTGGTTATGTTTAACGAGACGTTTTAGCCAAGCAACAAAACTAATCTTTGAAGACTTTTGTCATTAATATTATTAATAGCTTCGAGCTCTTCTTGGTTTTTCACACCTTTAACAACAATCTTTGTGGCATCGTCTTTAACTTCGTCACCCTATTCTTGTTTCATCTCGAATGACTTTTTGGTCTTCCATTATCTTTTAACCAACATCCTCATCAATTGTTTAAGTCTCTTCATTTGTTACATCTGTCATCAATTAAACAAAAGTTATTTTTAAACAATTAGTGTAGTTAGAAATTAACATTTGCGTAATTTATCATTTGTACATCTCCCTTCCCAGCTTCATCTTCCTTGTTAATTTCATAATTATTTTATTTTATTCATAACTTCATCATCTGTTCCTATTGTTGTTGCATAAGTGTTGTGTATTTTATTGAAACACGTTGGTGGATACTTCGTAACCTTGTTTCACATTTGTTACACATTTTTATAAAACCACCGATGAATGTGGGATCGACCACCCACCCAACCATCCCCTTCACTCATCTTCTAACAAGAAACTCCTATCTTTCTCGCTGGCCACATATTCCAGCCATCACCATCTTGTATCTCCATCGTGCAACAACATCATTGCTTCCACCATCACCCTTTCTTTATGTTCAATCTATTCACAACATCATTACTCACGCTGCCGCCATTGTTGATATGAATTGTTTCTAATTGTTTTATTATTCCTTATTTGGGTTTTAGTAATTGTTATTTAGTTGCATAGGCCAAGGACTATTATGGCTTTTGTTTAATTGTTAGGGGTTGTCCTTGTAAGTTACTATTTGATTGAATGTTATCTAAACTAACCGAGGCCTCCGATTATGCCATGAGTTAGCTATGGGGGGTCATTCGGGAATAAACGCCACAGTCCAACGGGTAAAAGGGCTGTTCTCTTGGAAGGGGATCTCGAAGGTAGTACGTGGGGTGGTTCGTACATGTGACGTATGCATGCAGGCGAAACATGAGAATGTGGCATCGCTGGGATCTTTACAACCCCTTTCGAGAACCCGATCAAGGAGTAAGGGTTCGATTTGAGAAACTGTGGTTGTGAATAGAGTTGTTCCCTGGACTCACGATAAGGCGTCAGCTGCCACATTTTCCCTGCTCTTCTTATACTCGAGAGTTCCCAAAAGTGTTCCAAATGCCACCGGGCTACCCCCTACATGGTCATTCAACCACCGGATCATTTTGAAGGCGGATACATAATCGATTAGTCAGCGGCCTTACCGATACCCAGCCGTTCAAAAAGATGTGATAGAGAAAACTACAAGGGAACTTTTGGAAGCTGGGGTCATTCAAAACAGCCAAAGTTCCTTTGTAGCCCCGTGGTGTTGGTAAATAAAAAAGACGGGCAATGGAGAATGTACATGGATTATCATCGCCTCAATGATGCCACTATCAAAGACAAGTTCCCTATTCCGTTAATTGAAGAATTGTTAGACGAACTGGGGGATCTTCTTTTTTCTCCAAGCTAGATTTACGCTCAGGTTATCATCAGGTTCGCATGGCACAGGAAGACATCCACAAAACAGCATTCCGAACACATGAAGGCCATTATGAATTCCTTGTTATGCCTTTTGGCCTTACTAATGCACCCGCCACGTTCCAGGCACTCATGAACCATGTGTTTCGAGATTTGTTACTGAAAGGAGTGTTAGTGTTTTTTGATGACATACTCATATATAGCCACAGCGAGGAGGATCACCTCCAACACTTGAGGCAGGTGTTGTCTATCATGAAGGAACACAAGCTATTTGCCAAAGAATCAAAATGTGCATTTGGGGGCCGAGCAGTCGAGTATCTCGGCCACGTTATCTCAAAAGAGGGGGTGAAAACAAACCCGGTAAAGACGAAAGCAATGCAACAATGGTCGGTCCCGAGAACCATTAAACAGCTTCGGGGTTTCTTGGGGTTAGCGGGGTACTACAGGCGGTTTATCCGGTCCTTTGGCATGATAACAAAACCCCTCATGGATCTCTTAAAAAAGGATGCCTTTCGTTGGGGGAGGAGGCCCAAGGGGCATTTCAACGGCTCAAAGAGGCCCTCTCGTCGGCCCCGGTGTTGGCCGTGCCGGATCCGACTAAACAATTCGTGATTGAAACAGCCGCATCTGCAGGTGGGCTAGGAGCTGTCTTGATGCAAGAGCGCCACCCAATCTCATTTCTGAGCCGAGCTTTATCACCAAGGCAGAATGCATTATCGGTATACGAGAAGGAACTGCTTGCTATCATGATGGCGGTAAAACAGTGGGACTATTATCTTATTACAGGATCATTTATTATACGAACTGGTCAATGAAGCCTTAAGCACCTCTTAACCCAAAAAGTGATGACCCCGTTACAACATAATGGCTCGTGAAACTTATGGGGTATGACTACGTGATCGAGGATAAGAAGGGCAGGGAAAATGTGGCAGCCGACGCCTTATCGTGAGTCCAGGGAACAACTCTCTTCACAACCGCAGTTTCTCAAACCGAACCCTTACTCCTTGATACGGTGACTCAAGAATGTAGATAGTGTGCCTAAGTTTACATGGAACGAGAGGTGGCTGTCTAAGGGAAACCGTATGGCAGTCGGGGTGGATAGTGACCTACGTCGGGACATTGTCCGATTATGCCATGAGTCAGCTATAGGGGGTCATTCAGGAATAAACGCCATAGTCCAATAGGTAAAATGGTTGTTCTCTTGGAAGGGGATCTCGAAGGTAGTACGTGGGGTAGTTCGTACGTGCGACGTATGCATGCTGGCAAAACATGAGAATGTGGCGTCGGCGGGATCTTTACAACCCCTACCGATACCCGATACAATTTTCACCGATATTTCCATGGACTTTATCGGGGGATTGCCAAAGGTTAAAGGAAAGGATACCATTTTTGTTATGGTTGATCGCCTCACAAAGTATGGGCACTTCATGGTTTTGGGTTACCCATTTTCCACTAGTGAAGTTGCCCAAGTGTTCCTCGACAATGTCTACAAGCTTCATGGGTGTCTTAACTCTATTATTTCCGATCGCGACCGGATCTTCTTGAGCGCCTTTTGGACAGAATTCCTAAAGCTACAAGGGGTGGCAGCCAAGATGTCAACAACCTACCACCCCAGACGGACGTGTAGGCAGAGGTTGTTAATAGATGCTTGGAGGGGTATTTGAGACGTATGGTGATGGAAAGGCCGCATACGTGGGTCAAATGGGTGCCATTGGCAGAATGGTCGTATAATACCACATTTCACTCTTCCTTGGGAAGAACCCCCTTTGAGGCTCTATACGGATACCGCCCCCATTGCACATTCCCTATATTCCCAGGGACGTAAAAGAACAAGATGTCGACAAGATGATGCGAGATAGAGAAGCAACCCTGAAGGTTATGAAGCAAGCATTGAGTAAGGCTCAAAATCGTATGAAGCAACAGGCCGACAAGCACCGTACTGAACGAGTCTTCGAACCCGGCTCATGGTATACCTCAAGCTTCAACCGTACATGCAGAATTCGCTACGAGTCCACAAACACTCCAAGCTCACCCCCACTTCGGGTTGTTCTTGATCGCGGAAAAGGTGGGGAATGTCGCGTACAGGTTGGATTTACCAGCGGAGGCTCAAATTCATCCCATCTTTCATGTTTCCTTGCTAAAGGAAGCAGGGGGTCCTCCTACCAAAATCGTCCCATTACCAACGGAAGCTAGATTCTCGCTGTAGCCCCACCGGGTCTTAGATCAGAAACTAGTAAAGAAGGGAAACCGGCCAGCTATGAAGGTGTTGGTGCGTAGATACATGTGTACCTAGTTTCTGAGCTTAATGTAAAATGTCTTTATTTTCTTACACATATGTAATAGAATGGGTACTTAATGAAATACAATGTGTGGTTATGCTTATAATGTTGAATGTTTCATTGCTTTTTATGTAATAACGCTTATTGAACTAACTATATAGGTTTGTGGTTGTTTGAATAGATCTAAGTCAATTAATGATTGTGAAACATATTCAAACTTAGTCGTATGAAGTTCTCATGCGAATGGACCATGTTAATGGACCATACGCATGAACAACTTCATGCTAATGAACCAGTCGCACAACTGAACCAGGAGACTGGATCAGTTGCATGATTGTAATATGAGATTGACTCAGTCACATGACTGAACACTCAGTCACACGACTGAACACTCAATCGTGCGAATGGATCAACCGCAAGACTCAATCGCACGACTGAACCATGCTAATGGTTTAGTCGGCCGAATGAGAAACCCTAGCCTATAAATACCACTTAAATCGTGGAAAAACTAGACACTTCGAAAACCTACGTACTAAATCGTACCCTAGCCATCCAGAGTCCTCTAAGAACCTGTTCCAAGTTCATAGATCGCACTAGATCGATTACCAATCGTTCTTAACGTTTAGATTCAATCTACAATTATTTCTATGTTTCTTACTTATTGGATCGCCAATCAAATAGGATTCCACACTATTTGACTTAGTATACATGTATATCAGTTAGTATTTCGTTCAATACACGATCCTAACAAGTGGTATTAGAGCTTTGGCTCTTGATCTACGTGTGATTCAATCGTTTTTATATAAAAATTGTGTTTTTCACTAAAAAACGCAATCCTTTTGTGTCAAACGGTGTCTTAGACGTCTCTAGTTCGTAAAGTTAACTTTTTCCGGCATACGACTATTAGGGTTAGTGAAAATTCGTGTTTTTGCATCCATAATACCTTAAACCTACGAATTTTCAAATCTAGCAGCTTCAGTCGCCCGATTGACTCAATCGCACGACTGAGTTCATACGCATCCCTTATACGCATGATTGGACTCATTCATACCTCCATTCGTACGATTGAACTGTCTAGTCGCATTGTTCATTCGCACGTGTCCAATCGCCCGATTGACTCATCCGCATTGGTTTATTCGCACGTTTGAGCCATCCGCATTGTTCAATCGCACGATTAGCCCAATCGCACACCTTCATTTGCACAAGTACAACAGATTGTTCTAAAGTTTAAAGTTAAGAGTAATGGAGGACCAGTATTCAGCATTCACCGCAAGGAGACACTCGAGGATCCAGAATCTATTGCTTCTGGAAAACAAAGTGGGGAATCACAACAAACCCCCTAAGTTAATTACTTTAGATGATTACCCGCAGTGGAAGCAAAGGTTTGAGATTTACTTGAATGGCGTAAATCCCAATTTGTGGGAGTCGATAGAGACGGGGTACGGCATGCCTATAGTTGCAGATAGAGTCAAACTTACATTAGGAGGCATGACTAATGGACAAAAGGTTAAGTATAATGCTGAGAAGAAAGTCTATGCATTGCTGAATCAGTCAATTCCGAAGGACATTTTCCATCAATTTTCTGAGAACAAGCAAGCTAAAAAACTATGGGATGCATTGGAAAAGAGGTATGAGGGAAATGCATCGTTGAAAGCTCTGAAGGCTAAAGCGTTGAAGAAGGAGTTTGACAACTTCTAGTCAATGGGAAAGGAGAGCTTGGACGATGTCATTGATCGTTTCTACCATCTGATGAGTGAGCTGCATACTCATGGAGTTACTACGTCTATGGAAGAGAAAGTTTCAAACTTTGCAGATGGTTTACCCGAGAAATGGAGTTCTTTTGTCTCCAACCTTAGACAGAATGATATGCTAGCGAAGTTAGACATCAACAACTTCATTCTGAAACTGTGAGAGGAGGAATTGAGGATGAAGTATAGGGCATAAAAGGCTACTTATGATCAGAACCCAGCCTTGTACAACTCAACTCCTCAAGCCAAAACATCTAGAGCTCCACTACAAACAGCCTTTGTGTCGAGTTCAGCTGGACCATCTCAAGCTTCTTCTTCAGGATCTGACACGTCAGGGTCGTCTGGTACCCAATACATTGCACCTGAAGCAAATGCTACAAAACTGAAGACCGAGAATCTCGGGAATGTGACTGTTGAGGTAGCAAAGGAGCACATGGACCTCTTAGCAGCGGTAGTCCACTCCTATGATGGGCTAGTTGTTGGGAAAATTGGAAACTACCACCTGGCAGATGAGGACTACGAGCAGGTAGATGAAACAGAGCTGGAACGGATGGATATAATGTGGGCCATAACAAGTGCTGTTCGGAGAGCAAAGAAGTTTGTCAAGAAGACTGGACATAATCTGATTGCCACTAAGGACACAACCTTTGGCTTTGACAAGTCAAAATTTACCTGCTTCAATTATGGGGAAAAAGGGCACTTCAAACGTGAATGTGTGAAGCCCAAGTAGACGGGAAATGGGAATCCATTCTCATCTTTCTCTCGTCAGGAGAAGCCCACAAATAGCCCTACTTCGTCGAGCAAGGATCCTAAAGCCTTAACAGCTCATGATGACGAAGGACAAGATTGGAGCTTCTGATTTGTTTCTCTGGGAGAATCCAACATTGCTAGTGTCGAGGACTTAGATGACGACTCAGCAAGTGAGGGTGATATTGCAGTTGAGCTCGCGATGTCAAACGTTGAAGAATCTGCAACAGTAGTTGATCACCTACCTGAAGAAGGGACAAGTACAACAAGTCCAGAATCACCAAAACTAGAGAAGCCAGACACTGTTTTCATGGCTGATTCAATCTCATCCTCTCAGGTAAGTTCCACTACTCAACTATTCAATAATCATGCTTGTTTTGATTGTAATAAATTTAGGGAAAGCATTGATTTAAAATTTGCTAGGTTATTAGATCATAATGATAGCTTAGTAAAGGACTTACAACTATGCATAGAAGCCAATAGAGTTCTAAAACAAAATAAATACAATTATAAAGAAAAGTTAGACCTTTTGAACAAACGCTTAGGGAAACCGAAGTAGCAGCCTTTAACCAAGCTAATGACATTAGGTTCTATCTAAACTCCCTTGAAGACACTAAGAAACAAAAGGCAGTTTTAGAAGTAGAAGTAAATTCCTTAAAGCAAAAACTGCACAGTTGGACAAGTTCTTCTCATATTGTCCAACACTTAGTGAGAGAACACAACAATGGGGAGGGTTTGGGATATAAAGTGGTTCCCCCACCACATGAGACCTTAATGAAGGTAAAAAGTAAACCAATCAATAATAACCCATCAAGGATCATGTGGTGTCCACTTCTCTAGTAAGTGACCCAGATACCACATGTACATCTAATGAATCTGGCACTAAACTAAAGGAGGCCACTTCAAAATCACAAGGTAAAATGCCTGGTGTCAATCTAGACAAACAATTTGAAGAGGTTACAGTTAAGTCTGGGTCAACAAAGTCTAAGTCTAAACCCAAAAAGACCAAACATGTTATCCACCCACGTGCTTCATGTCTAAGTCTAGAAAAACAACAGGCAAAGATGTTAAAAATGTTCAAATAATTAATTTTGTTAAACCAGATAAAACATCTACGCAAGAAATGCCAAAACCCAAACAAACCAATGTCACAAGTGTATCACATACTTTTCCACAGAGAAAGTTAAATCGTCAAGTTGAAAGCAGATCATGCTACAACTGTGGAAAGTATGGACACATTGCATCTTATTGCCCTAATTATAAGACACCAAAGAAAAGGATAGAACTCTATGACACTAAGGCAAGCTCTTCCAAAAGAAGATCCATGACTCCACCAAAAGGAGTCAGTGAACCTAAAGTTCAACCTATCAGCCAGTCGTCTGTTTATCACAAACATGCCTTACACAAAGCTGGCTCATGGAAAGAAAAGTCTATGTCTGGAAATGAGAACAATAAGACAAATGATCTTCCCTCACCCACTAATGGACAATGGGTAGAGTTTATGATGTGTGATGCCACTGGGTCACCCAAGCCAGTTAAGGCTCGGGTACCTAACCTTAACTAATGTTTTCAATTGAATGTGCAGGGTGTTCGCTATAATGCTAAAACAAACACTTGGATTGTAGATAGCGAAGCATCAAGGCACATGACTGGAAACTGGGCACTCCTATCAAACATCAAACAAATCAAAGCAGGTCATGTTTCTTTTGCTGGAAACAAAGGATGGTACATCACAACTCAAGGGGAGGTAGAGAACTAGAAAGTAAAATTTGATAAGGTAAACTACGTTCAACAACTACAAAACAATTTACTTTTTGTGTCCTAAATATGTGACAAAGGCTTTAAAGTAGTTTTTGATAACAAAAAGTGCTATGTCCTGAAAAGGACTATGTAATCCCGGAGGACCAAATATTAATGTCAGCCTCAAGATATAATGATCTTTATGTCTTGGATCTATTAAAGGCCTCCACAACTGATCATCAAGTTTAGTGCTTCTTGTCAAAAGCTACTAAGAAGGATTCTATCTCTTGGCATAAGAGAATGGGACACATCAATCCAAGGAAGATGAACCAATTGATCCAGAATTATCTAGTGCGTGGAGTCAATGTCAAGAACTTCCAACTCCCGGATTTTTGTGTCGCCTGCAAGAAAGGCAAACAGACAAAGAAGTCTCATAAGGCAAAGAAAGTTAATTCTATAGAACTGCCTCTTGAGCTTCTCCACATGGATTGTTTGGTCCAGTCAGTACAAGAAGCATCGTAGGTGATTTGTACTGCTATGTAGTTACAGATGACTACTCAAGATTCTCTTGGGTGATGTTTCTGAAATCAAAGTCAGAAACATTTGAGTCATTCAAAGAATTGGTAACTACACTGGAGTCTCTTTACAAGGTGAAGGTAAGACATGTACGCTCAGACAATGGAACCGAGTTCAAGAACCAATGGATGGAGGATTTCTGTAAAGGAAAGGGAATTGTGCATTAGTTCACTTCCGCCTACACTCCTCAGATGAATGGCGTTGCTGAGAGAAAGAATCCCAGCTTAATAGAGACAACACGGACAATGCTAGCGACTCAAAGCTGCCTATCCAATTTTGGAATGAGGCAATAGCCAATGCGTGTTACACGTTAAATCGAATTCTGGTAGTTAAACGCCATGGAAAGACGTGTTATAAGTTACTTCAACGACGTAAACCAAATCTAGAGTATCTTAAACCGTTTGGCACTCCGTGCACACTACTAAAGAAACATCGGGAGGGAAAGTTCAGCAAGAAGGCTGAAGAAGGAATCTTTCTTGGATACAACATACCAAATAAGAGAGTCTACAACAACTCAACAGGTCAAGTAGAAGTGTGGTGTAATGTCGACGTTCAGAGATATACCACCCCTCCTGCTGGAAAAGGTCCCGCTTTATTTTTCGACTATGATGGATTCTTCAAGTCCTTCAACATCCCTCTCTCCACGTCTGATGAAGAGTTAGCAGCCAAAATGATGTATGATGTTCTAAATACACCATCACAGGAATCTACATCATCTGGCTCACAAGGTCAGTCACCAACCATCTCAGGGAGAGCACTCGAGGTAAGTGACTCTTCCTCTGACGATCAAGCCGTGGAGAATGATCAAGACACTCAGGAGCAACAGGTTCCTCCCACTGCAAGTCCACAAGCATCTGTCTTTGATGCCTCTGAGTCTTCGAAACCTCACACTCCTACTGCCTCAGATACTGGACCAAATGTTCATAATCTTGATTCTGAGGTAGTTGTTCCCACCACTCCTGGATCATGCCTAAATGTCTATCATCCTCTGGACAATGTCATTGGGGATGTCAGCTTAGGAGTTCAGACAAGAAATCAGTTGTATTCAGCTGATTATGCCTCGGTAATGAGAAAGGGTACCTTCACGATGGTGCTTATCGTTGTTTTGTATCTCAGTTTGAGCCAAAATATGTCAGTGAAGCCCTAAATGATAAGGCATGGGTGAGTGCCATGCAAGAAGAACTTCTTCAGTTCAAGAAGTTAGGTGTATGGACATTGGTAGATAGACCTAAAGGTGTTAAGGTCATTGGCACCAAGTGGATCTTGTAATTTAAGAAAAATGACCAAAGTGTCATCATCAGGAACAAGGCTCGACTTGTAGTTCAAGGATTTCGACAAGTTAAGGGAATAGATTACAATGAAGTATTTGCACCTGTGGCGAGAATGGAAGCCATCCGTATCTTCCTAGCCTATGCCTCTTACATGAAGATTAAAGTCTATCAATTGGATGTAAAGAGTGCGTTTCTTCATGGTGAAATCCGGGAAGCAGTGTATGTCAGTCAACCTAAGGGATTTGAGGATCCATATCATTGGGACAGAGTTTACAAACTAGATAAGGCTCTTTACGGGCTTCACCAAGCCCCGTGAGCTTGGTATGAAAAACTCTCAACTCACCTGGTGAAACATGGATTTCGCAGAGGTGTAATTGACTGTACAGTGTTCATCAAAGAGAAAGATGGTGATCTGCTGCTGGTTCAGATTTACGTTGATGACATAATCTTCAGCTCTAAGAACGAAGAATTATGTAAAGAATTTGAAGCAGTGATGAAGGCAGAATTTGAAATGAGTGCCATGGGAGAGATGAAGTTCTTTATCGGGTTACAGGTGGATCAAACACCAAAGGGAATATTTCTACATCAAACCAAGTATGTAGGGGATATTCTCAGTCGATTTGACATGGAGAATGCTTCTGCAGCTGGGACTCTACTTGCTACGAACCATGATGTAGCACCCGACAAGAATGGTGATCTGGTTGATGCCACCATGTACCGAGGAATGATTGGATCCCTCATGTACCTCAAAGTCTCAAGACCTGATATTATGTATACAGCATGTCTTTGTTCAAGATATCAGGCAAAACCAAAAGTTAACCATCTGATTGGGATCAAAAGGATACCTCGTTATCTGAAGGGTACACCCACACTTGGATTGTGGTATCCTCATGACGATGACTTTGAACTAACCGCATATAGTTACTCGGATTATGGCGGCTGCAAGATGAACTACAAATCTACCTCAGCAGGGTGTCAATTCTTTGGGCGAAGATTAGTCACGTGGCAGTGTAAGAAGCAGACATCAGTTGCGTTGTCAACTTGTGAAGCTGAATATGTTGTTGCGGCAAGCTGCTGTTCTCAAATCATCTGGATTCAATAGCAGATGCGGGACTACGGTTTGCAATTTTCTAACACCCCTATCTCTGTTGATAATTCTGCTGCAATAGCCATTACTAAAAATCCGGTCCAACACCCTAAGACCAAACACATCGTCATACAATATGACTTTATACGTGATTGTTTTGAAAAGAATCTAATCGATGTTGCTAAAATAAACACACTTTTTCAACGCGCTGACTTCTATACAAAAGCTTTTGATAAACCACGTTTTCTATACTTATCAGAGGTCAATGGTATTAAAAAGAAAAGTGAGGCAATTCAAGAAGATGACCATGTCTAGTCCGATGCGTAAAGTCAAATTTTCTTTTATTTTCTTTAATTTTAGTTTATTTTATTTAATTAATTTTATTGCTATTATTTCTTCGCCTATTAAAATCCTAAAAATGCAATTCTTTTACGGTTTTAGAATTTTAGGGGGAGAATAGGTTAAGTCAGTAATAAAGAAACGAGGGAGAAGGACAGGCTAGCTGATAGAAATGAGATCGGCTCTATGAAATCGATTCAAGGACTGTGGAAAATGATAGTACACAGGAACAATTATTTGGGACTTTAAAAGATTAAATTGAATTAGATGCAAAATTCAACGTATAAGTTAGAGGAGTCTGTGCAATATAAAAGGAAAAATGATAGTACACTGGCTACTACTAAGGTAATGCAAAGAAAGTAGATCTAGAGGTTGTTAGACCGCTACATGATGTGTTGGTAGATTCAACACAATAAATGATTAGACCTCATTAGTGAACTCAATTTAAACTAAACTGTTCAACGGACTGTGGGTTTCCATCTTATCACTGGTTAACACAATCAGTTATTTCCAATAAGGGGTGACGAGCAAATAAATGCCACAAATGTGTGCGATGACCACTAAAAGAGCAAAGCATGGAAGAAAATGAAAACTAAACGCAATCAAGCTGATAACCTATGTTGTTGGTGCGTTATGTGCAAAAGAAAAAAATATGCTCTAACAAGAAGATAGGTTGTGTGCCTTTCTGCTTTGCGATGGCACTGACATGAGGATAAGCATAACCTAGATATTCTAGACTTCATTGTTGTTTGCCGCCTCTCTACTGTACGGTGGCACTAACCTGAGGCTTGGCTTCTCTTTGAAAGCACTAAGAATAGTCTCTTCTTGTCAAAATACCCGTAGACCGCTCAAAAATCTCCTTTGGAATGTTGCTTACCATATAAGCGTGGGCTCCACAAATGTTGGTTGAAATAACATAACCTATTCTATCACCATCGGTGTCAAAAAATCTGTGTATGGATTTAAGTAGACAATTATACTGACAATTAGTGTGACTGCAATTCTTGAAAATCCAAATCAACGTATGCACCTCGTAGTACCAGTATGATTTCCTAAAATTGCTAATTGACCCTCGATGAAAAAAAGAATGTAGCATCAACTAAATTTGGAAACACGTCCTGAATGATTTGATTGCTTGTATGATTCCATAATGAATTGTTTCACTTATGGTCAAAATAACTTGAAACTGCCTGTTCAATGAAATAAATCGGGTAGATTTCTATCTTAGGATTTCCACTCCACACAAAAACACAAAAACACAAAAAACATTTTAGTTCTGTTAGTTAAATTTTATTTTGTTTAAATTGGTTTGAGTCAGTTTAGTTGTATCTGTCGGACTATGGTGTGGAATTTAATCTAGAATTTAATAACTTAAAAGGGTCATGTCTGAGGTGACCACACATGCTTTCAAATGTAAAATTGAGTCACGTATGAGGTGACAAATTGTTTTAAAAGGATTACGTCTGAGGTGATAAAAAGTTTTCCAAGTTAAAAGGATCATGTCTGAGATGATCGTATGCTTAAAATGATTAATCAATAGTTAAAGGGTATAACATGTCAAATGGTCATAAAGTCAAAATCATGAGTATGATCCATTCGCATGACTGGACCATGAGTATGGACCAATCGTACGATTGGACCATACTTATGCCCTAGACAACCGAATGAAGCATGAGTATGAACCATTCACACGAATGGCTTACAAGATTGAGCCAGTCAGCCGAATGGAGTTGACCGAATGACTCAGTCGCCCGACTGAAACCCAGTCGGCCGATTGAATGTGATCGACTGAACCATCGCATGATTGAGGTCCAATCGCCCGAATGAACAGAGCGAATGGGTCCAGTCGCCCGATTGAAATAAGATTTAGTATAAATAGGGCCATAGTCGATCGCATAAACTCATCACCCCCCGTTCGCCCTAAAATCGCATAAAGTCCCATTACTCTGCCGAAATTTCTTCAGACCCAAATTAAGTTCATCTTGTGATATTCTGACGATCTATGTTAATTTTACAAGTATAATGCGATGCAATCTAACAAAAAAAACTCTATTGATTTGAGCCCTAAATAACGAGATTCTGCCCTAACCATGACCCGAGACTGAAATTGGATAAATAACCTAACTAAACTAAGTAAAATGTTGAAATCTAGGTTATTAGGTGATTAGTAGAGTGATTGCAAGTCTATTGAATCAAAACACGATGCCTAATTTAAAGAATTGGTCAAAATTCGAATTTCATTCGAACATACAGTAGGTCAGACGACTGGACACCCGGATGAACTCCAATCGCACGACTGAGTTGTCCGAACAACTCAGTCGGCCAATTGGATAATCTGAATGAACTCAGTCGCATGTTCAGTCACCCGACTGTATTAGTCGCATGTTAGGTCAACCGACTGAACTCAGTCATATGGTTCAATCGCATGATTGAACCAGACTGAGCTCAACCAGGTTAATTGGAACTGATGTTTGTTGTGTGGTGATCTAATGTCTATGTGTCTTGTATTATAGATTGATGGCTGATAGGTGAACAATAAACACAAAGCACAATATCTGTGCTTATTTGGATGCTACAACTCAGAACGTTGCCGAGTTTTCTGGGATCATTGCATTCCTAAAGAGATCCCAGATCCATAGAGCTATATCCACACCATGCACTCCCTATAGGTCTATACAACAGGCCTTCTGGGAGGGGGCATCGATTGATCATTCACATGAGCCCTACAGTATCCGGAGTACCATTTCTGGGCAGGTTATCGAGGTGACTGCTGATGATATACGACGAGTACTCAATCTGGGTGACGATGCAGATCACCCGACCATGCTACACCCTCTGACAATTAGAGGGTGCTTCCTAAGGATTAAGTACTTTGGGGACATAAATGCAGGGGTGCTTAACAAGAGAAACCTGTGTCCCCAGTACAAGTACTTAGCACATGTGGTTCTTAAGTGCATAGCCTCTCAAAGGGGTGGGTTTGATGATCTTTCAGACCAGATTCAGAATGCCTACGTGGCACTGGTACTGAACCACCCATTCAGCTTCTCGAGCATGATATTCTCATACTTGATTGAGAATCTGGAGGCTAAAGGCAAAGAGGGTTTTTGTATGTACCCGAGGTTTCTCTAAATGATTATTGATGAGAAGTTGCCCTCTCTGCCTAGGGAAAGCCAGGATGCGGTGTCACTGGAGGTTATAGATGACACGACACTAGGCCTCATGAAGGTCTACAGGGGAAAGCAGGTCAAACCCACTTTTAAGAGATTGATCGGGCATCTAGCCTAGGTGGAGTATGTGGCGTCGGCTAGGTGAAAATGGCACCATAAGGAGAGTGACTCAGATGTTGAGCAAATTTCTCTCCCATCTAATGACTCCGACGATGTCGGTGACACCGGCGAAGACTCTGGGACCGCTTTTACTAGGGGACCCACTACCCATGTTACACCTCCATCACCCACTCTTGGAGAGGCCACTACTACCAGTTACATCAGGACTTTTGCCCTCCTGATAAGGAGGAGGAGAGTGACGAGGAGAGTGGCGAGGAGCCTCTGACGAGAACTGTGGGCAGCAGGGTGGTTGCCACAGAGAGAGGTTTGAGGGTGGTTGGTGGACGCCTAGGGGAGTCCGGGGATGCTGCTGCTGAGTCAGATCCCTCATATGCCCCGGACCCGCCCAACAGCCAAGGGGGAGCCTCAGTGCCTAGAGGCTCAAGGAAGAAGAGGATGGCACACCCTATGGCAAGAAGCGGAAAATACTGAAGTTTACCTTGACCTTATCTACCACCACAGCCACAACCTCAGCCACACCTTCCACCACTACCAACACCACTCCCACACCCACTCCACCACTTACCCACATCCAATCCACCACCACTACAGCTCATCCACCACCAGCTACATCTATACCACCCCCAATCTTCACCACTGCCACCACCACCACCACTAGCCACCAAGCCAGACCATCATCCCACCCTACATACCACACAGGATCATCTCTACCCCCTATTGGGGTAGAGAAACCGCTATCAGCACTCAACCGTATGGTGCTGAAGCTGTTAGCTGCTGATGAGGAGAAGACTGCCTAACTACATCAGCTTCTGGAGCTAAACGCTACCCAAGCACAGTAGATCTCACAGCAAGCTGAGCAAATTGCCCAACTCCAGGAGCAAAACATCTACTCAGCAAAGAGGATAGAGGAGTTGGAGGCATCAAACAAGACCATCATGCTCAAGCTCAAGGGCTCAAAGGATGAGCCACTCAAGATAAGAGAAGGAGATGATGATGATGATGATGATGATGGTGAAGATGATAAAAGTGATGATGATGAGGCCAGTGAGAAGAAAGAGACAAGGGAAGGGCAGAACAGTGATAATGATGAAGAAGGAGATGCAGCTACATCTATATTAGCTCAAGGTCAAGAGAGACGTACAAAGAGAAATCAAGACCAAGGAGCCTCATCTTCTACACCCCATACTGACGCGTCGGCTATTCAGGGGAAAAGTAATGTTTAAATATTATGTACTTGAAAACTTTGTAATTGAATTTTGGATTAATGTTATGTAATTAATGTCTATGTATATATTTGATGTTTACTGCTTTGATCACTTACTAATGTATGATGTGTTTATATTTTTAAATCAAACAGATCACACATCTTAGCAAGATGAATATGACATTGCTCCCCTTCAGTAGATCAAGTCTCAACTCACAATGATACTTGATCTGCAAGGGATAGTTAGGAGGTGTACGAGTTACACTCTTGAAAAAGGAGAAAAATCCATGACCTTACTGATGAGCAACTTGCTAAGATGTTCAGACTGAATCCCGATGAGATCGTGAAGGATGCTCCTACGGTGGATATAGACAGTGACGCTGAGCTTAACGATGTTGATGAAATCAAAATTAAAGACATCACTGCACAACATTATCCAGAGTATGCTGACAAGGAGGGAAATGTAGTCCCCAATCCAGGTGACTCCCTTGTTAATGATACTTTTGAAACTCTGGATAAAATGGAGCAAGAGTCGGAGAAGAAGGAAGATCAGGCCCAAGCCTCAGAAGCTGATGTCAATATAAGAAAGGCTGAATAGGCTGCATGTTTTGCTGAAGTCAGAGCCCATCGTAGTGCTCCAAAGTCAAATGTCTACACCAAACTCTATAAAGTGAAGAAGCATCACAAGGTGTCAGGAAAAATTATAGCGTGGGCCTATTTTGAAGATCTTAACGTTTATGCTGTTAAAAGAGAGAAGGGGATCGAGTACTTCAGATTCCTACACGATCTAAAGACACTTCCGGGTTTTGAGCTTAACCAGCTAGCAAAATTGAAGTTGCTATATGCTAACCCTCGTAAGATGTCAGGCTGGTTTGAAGCAGCTTTAAAGAGAGAGTACCACACCCGGTGGGTCAACTTCAAGCCTTAACAACCAATGAGGTATATCAGAAGATCTGAATTTGATGCCATAACTGGGAAGCCAAAAATAATGCTGAAGTGGAGTCCTCCACGCACCATGTCTAGAATCCCTATACGGGAAATGCCACAGGACTTCACTCCACACTTCAAGTGGTGGTACTACGATTTGAGAACAAGCGAGGCAATCATAGTGTTGAACAGAAATGGTAGTATGGAAACTATCAGGGTGTTTGACCCTATGTGGCTCACTAACTTGTCGGCTGATGATGTTTACACCTTATACAAGTGGCCACTGTTCTATGATTCACAGGATATTGTACAAGCTCTCCAATTCCAGAATGTGATACGGCTCTGCTTTGCTTTTGAAATACATGCAGAAGTCATAAGAGAGGAGAAGTACAAGTGATATGAGAAGCTTATGAAAGATGTAAGATAGTAGATGAAACTAGGTCCAAGGGGGAGTTTGTAGATACATGTGTACCTAGTTTCTGAGCTTAATGTAGAATGTCTTTATTGTCTTGCACATATGTAATAGAATGGGTACTTAATGAAATACAATGTGTGGTTGTGCTTATAATGTTGAATATTTCATTGCTTTTTATGTAATAACGCTTATTGAACTAACTATATAGGTTTGTGGTTGTTTGAATAGATCTAAGTCAATTAATGATTGTGAAACATATTCAAACTTAGTCATATGAAGTTCTCATGCGAATGGCACATGCTAATGGACCATACGCATGAACAACTTCATGCTAATGACCAGTCGCACGACTGAACCAGGAGACTGGATCAGTCGCATGATTATAACATGAGATTGACTCAGTCGCACGACTGAGTGCACGACTGAACCAGGAGACTGGATCAGTCGCATGATTATAACATGAGATTGACTCAGTCGCACGACTGAACACTCAGTCGTACGAATGGATCAACCGCATGACTCAATCGCATGACTGAACCATGCTAATCGTTCAGTTGGCCGAATGAGAAACCCTAACCTATAAATGCCACTTAAATCGTGAAAAAAACTAGACACTTCGAAAACCTATGTACTAAATTGTACCCTAGCCGTCCAGAGACCTCTAAGAACCTGTTCCAAGTTCATAGATCGCACTAGATCGATTACCAATCGTTCTTAACATTTAGATTCAATCTACAATTGTTTCTATGTGCATTCTCACTGATTGGATCGCCAATCAAATAGGATTTCGCACTATTTGACTTGGTATACACGTATATCAGTTAGTATCTCATTCAATGCACGATCCTAACATGGTGTAGTGGAAAGGGCAGCCGACTCAAGATGCTATATGGGAGTTCTAAGACGAGTTGCAACTTCGTTTTTCTGATTTCAATGAGCTCACTTCTTGTGGACAAGAAGTGGGTTAAGGAGGGAGTATTGATATGAATTGTTCCTAATTGTTTTATTATTTCCTTTATTTGGGTTTTAGTAATTGTTATTTAGTTGCATGGGCCAAGGACTATTATGGCTTTTGTTTAATTGTTAGGGGTTGTCCTTGTAAGTTACTATTTGATTGAATGTTATTTAAACTAACTAAGGCCTCCGGGAGAAACATTCCAGGAATTCGGTTTTTTCTCTTATCTCCTTAGTTCTTCTCCTTAACCCTAACAACTGTTCACACTAGTGATGCGACTCATTTATCCTAAAGATAAAAAAAACATGAAGGTTGGTCCCGACACTTATGTTTTCCCGATTTAACATGGTGGTGGCATGGTAGAAATGGTTGTTATGTAGGGATGCTTGGCATCGTTGATGTACTCGTAGGTTGAGGTTGTAGTGGGGGCAAATATTAGAGTAATTATTGTTAGTGCGGTTGACTCCCAGTGCTGATCATGTGCTGTGGGTGGTTTATTGTATAAAATGGGACCCTCTATTAACTTTTTTTAAAATAGTTTTCTAATGGTTTATCTTTTTCTAGATTAAGGGGTGGTTTAGTCATTTCACCCAACTTAATAGAAATAGTCAACTGTCATCCAACTCAAGGACAAATGTGTTACATTTATACATAATTTGTGACCGACCTTATAGTTTTTCAATCTTAGGGACCAAAATCACAATCTGGACATAACATAGGCACTATCCATATAATTTAATCTTATGTTCTTGATCTTTTTTTCCTATTATAATTACGCAAACAATATTAATACCCAAACACATTGGTATATTGTGAAAAGCATATTACATATCATATTTCTGTTTGGATCACTTTGAAGTTGTTTATCGTTCTTCTCTATATTACGCTTCTCCTTTTGAATATATCTTTTCAAACAAAACAAAGACGAAAGTAAGAAGATGTTTTCACATGCGTATAGTCATGTTACATAACACCATTGTCTTATTTGCATCAGCCGTTTTGCAAACCTTCTTCATCATCATTGGCAAAAAATTTTACTTCAAACTACATTATGTTTCTTTGTATTGTGTTTGGAAATTGAAAAACTTTTATGAAATATTAACATGCATATTTACACTATTTAACAATTTAAAATTATCACGCATGCGTATCTTGATAATCACACAGGTGTGGGGCGATTACACCAATCTATCTTTTATGGTCATTTGGTGCAATTTTGGTTGAATTTTAATGTAAGAACTAAGAAACTTTGACTTTTCCTAGTCTTTTGACTAATTTTGGTCAATTGTTATGTGATTGCTGCAGTACACAACTTCACACTGTTATGGTATGCTTCAATTGCCAACAACTATGGCTAAAGACTATGTAATTGCTACAACAGATATGTTTAAATGGTATGTAATTGTTTCAAAACACAAAGTAAAATGGTATGCAATTTCTATAATAGACAAAGTCAAATGGTATGCAATTTCTATAATAGACAAAGTCAACAGTTATGGTTAAATGGTATACAATTCTATAGTTATACTCAAATGGCATATAACTCTCATATGGTTATGGTCAAGTGGTATGCAATTGTTGCAATAGACAGCAGTTATGGTGCTTGTTGTAAGTCTGTTAAAACGTTTCAAGTGCTGTTAAGCTCAAACATATGACAATATATATCATCGATTGTAGATGGTAGTGTTGGAAAAACCCTAGTTCTTTCATTGATTGAAACTGGTAGTTTGATAGTCTTGATTTTGTAGTGTGGATGATTGTATATAAAAGTATCCATTGATCTTCTTACAAAGAATGTTGGTGGCAGAGAGTGGAAATGTCATGATTATTTTTTAACGTATATCAAACGTTTTATTATAACCATTAATTACTTTAATCACAGATACTATGTCATTCATTACTTTTAGCCAGACATATAAACATAGAATTGTGACCATTTATAAGTTTTAGCCGCACATGAATAATATAAACATGGCAATAAAACTCTCTTAGCCATATTATTAAACAAATGGCAGTTCCTCTTAGACCACACTAATCGACCATGGCTATTAATTGTCATATTAATTTGTTACTACTTTTTGAACACATATTATAATATAAGTGGCTATATGTATCAGTCTTTAGGATCAATAAAAAGAACACCATGACAATTGGTCACATGAAGACATATTTTTTAGTATGGCTACTAAATGTTACATTATTTCAATATTACTTTTTGGGCACACAAAATAATATAAATGACATATAATTAGCCTTCACTCATATCAATAACTTATAAATCATTGCAGTTGGTCATATTTGACTATACGTTTTCAGCATGGCTAGTAAATGTCATATTATATTCTTATTACTCTTTGGTTACATAAACTAACATAAGTGACCATCTGTATTAGCCTTAAGCCATAGCAAGAACTTATAATCCATTGCAGTTGCTCGTATTTGACCACATCTTTTGAGTGTGGCTAGTAGATGACATATTATTTTCTTATTACTCTTTGGACACACAAAGTATTGTAAGTGGTCATATGTATTAGCCGTAAGCCATATCAATAACTTATAATCCATTCCAGTTGGTCATATTTGGCCACTCTTTTCGAGCATGGCTTGTAAATGTCATATTTTTCTACTAGAATATGGTTAATAGATATGTTTTTGGTCACATTAATAAGATACCATAGCAACCGGTTACATTTGGCCAAACTTATTCGAGCATGACTATTTAATGTCATAGTTTTTAATTAAAGAATAAGTGTGTTTTTTGGTCACATAAATCAAATACAATGGTAGTTGGTCATATTGGTTACTTTTTTTCAAGAATGGCTAGTTAATGTTATTTTGACGAATAGATACATGAGGGGAATTTATTAATACATAATTATTGGATATTCACATATATTATGTTTATGTATATCAGCATAGTGGTACATTACAAACGGTTGACACATGATGAAAAATTCATACATGACTTTGTAATCGCGTAATTTATGAATATTTCGACATAACCATATGGTACAATATTCCTACAAAAATTCTTATTTTCATAATTTTGTCTTATTTTATCATTTGCAAATGCGTGGATTAGTCTCACAACCAGTAGTTATGCTAATGAAATAGAGTTGTTTCCATTCACAATAAATTCTTAATTGAAATGACATTGATTCCACTAGATGAAATTTGTAAAATTTAAATAGATTGCATGCTTTGTAGTAAACAAATAAGACTACAATACTTTGATTAAACAATGAGAACGAGTTATCTCCCCAATCTCCATTCACGGTCATGAGCGTGCTCTTGAGCTTTGGTTTTATTGTTTAATATTTATTGACCAATCTTCTCCACCACGCATGCACATTTTGTTCCATCTTCTAGAACATGTAAATAAAAAAGAAAAAGGAATGCGTTACATTTTTATATGGTTTAGGCCACACTTATGCGTTTCATGACTTGTTTCAGAAAATATGGTTTTAGACAAATTCTCGTGTTCCGTTACGATTTGCTTATTTTTATATTATATTTTAATACAAATTTGATTAGGAAAAAAAATTTATTACGCCAAAATGTACAAGAAATTATGTATAACCCAATCATAAGAGTTGTTAATGTTGATTTAGTGTGTTCTTCTTTCATAGTTTACTCGAATTATCTTCTTACAACTTTTGAAATATGATTTCTTTTATAAAATCAAAATTTGTACATACTTATTTTTGTTCATGTTTTTTCCGGTGTGACACTATTTTCATCATCTTTCAGACGTTTATTTATTCAAAGCTCTGTTTTTTACATAAAGTTCTTGATATTCTCAAAGGCCTGCTGCAACACACCAGTTTGCGACAATTTCATTTTTATATAAAGTTTTTAATGTTATGAACGTCGTCTTCTTGGTTTCGATTCCCTAATACAAAGTCTTGTATGTATCATCGGGCCCCTTCAACGTACGAGTTTGTAGCGACATTTCAACCTTAGTTTTTTACATGTTTTTTCGCCCATGCATCAACATGTTTTGTCTTTGTATAGGTTTTGTGTGCTATAACTAACTTTCATGATTCATTATTTTCATATAATGTTACCAATGTTATCAACGTCTCCTTTAATAAAGATTTCAGTTCAAAATTTTCTCATGCTTTTACATCCTGACATAACGTGCGGGTTATTTATACCTTTGATCTTAAAATTTAACTCCTTTAAAATAATTATTAATATTAATATTAGAATATATTGTATTGCACAATTACGTCATGCTTTAACTTTAAATATATGTTGATATATAATACAAGTAGCCTCATATAATGACACTATTATAACTTATGAAAGAGCATTTATAGAAGATCTTGTTTGATTTTGATTCGTTTGTGATCTCAACATCTCAGATAATAATAAAATTAAATTTATATTCTTGGAATATGCTTATACAATTACAACTAATTCAACATTTACTTTCACCATATTCTACATCAAGATTTTACATTGCATACTTTATTTTGTTAAAATTAAGTTATTTTAGATACTCTAAATTAAATAGTTAGAATATTTACTTATATAGTAGATTACTTATAATTGTTTCTATTATATTCCACTTATCTAATAATCTTATCGATAACAATAATAGATGAATAATAAAACCTGTAAACCGTATCTAATATGATTCTCTTCTTAATATCACATATGTTATTTTAATTATACATATTTTTTAAAAATTCAATTCTTTACTTATATGTTGAATATTCAAGAAACTAAATTAGAAACTCATGTATTACATGTATAGAAAAAGTCAACATATTAAAAATATTAGACTTTATTATATTTTGTATGTTACATGTTATTAGCAAGTAATAAAAATAAATAATATAAATTTTAAAAATTAAAAATAACACATAAAAAAATAAAATATTATTAAACTATATTTTAAGATAAGATACTACAGAAATGTTATAATTTAGTATGTTTTAATAATTTATTAAAATAAGAAAATTATTTATTTTGAATATTTATTTACTTGGTTTACTTATTTAAAATCAATTTTGTTTAATTGAGAGAGAGATAGGAAATAAAAGTTTAGGTTTAATATAAAGCTTTCATATATCCATTCAAAAGTTTATTTTATTAGATAGTAAAGATATAAATATGTAAATATGTAAATATGTAAACTAAATGTTTTATTTAATGATTTGGTTACATTAATTTGGTATAAGTCAAGATGATGATTACAACAAAAATTTACATAATGTATTGTTTTGGTGCATATAATATTATGATATATATTATAAACTTTGGTAGGTAACTACAACATGTATAGCTTAATGTTTTTAAATATTAGCCATCAGAATTTTACAGTTTGCTATAGAATTCAGAAGTCTAAACTCAGAAGACGGTTAACAATGATGAAGACGTCGATGCCGGCGGTAAAGTGGGACGACAACAAAGGGTGCAAATGAGACGTGTAATGGGTTAGGTGGACCTGAGATAAAATGCAAAACAAGTTGTAACAAAAAGAGGAGAGAGAGAAGAGAATATTAAAAGATTGAATAATCTGATTAAAATAACATATATTTTTTTAAGAATGGTTATATATTTATCATTAAAAAATAAATAAATAACAAAAAATCGTAATAGTGCTACTTGTATGTGCATTTCCATGGTGAACTTTTGTATATTTAAAAGGCCTCTCGTACGCATCTGAATGTTCAACCGGAACTTTTGAAATATGATGTGTTAAAATGGATGTATACATGATGGATTTATACAGCTCAAAATTAAAATTTGAAAATGTTTACCTTAATTATCGTTCTCTCAAGAAATGACGAAAAACAAACGTAGCAATGTAGAGATCACAATTTTATTTAATTTAATGAACAAACTTCTTATCATTTCAAGCCAAATTGAATATTTATGTTTACGAAGTATATTTTTATATAATAAATTAACAAGGAATAATGTCATTTATACAAGTTCATCTAAGTTTTAGGTTTGTGCTTTTCAAGTACGTTACATGACTATTATTATACTCAGGTGTTTCTTTTGTGCTGCCACTTCGTGGATTGAACAATGTTAGGAATTGAGAGGATCAAACACGAATAAAGAGAGTGATATTGTCAGATGGGTTAGCCATCATTGATTGCACCGGAATAATTAGGTCTATTGATGTTCACTAATTTTAATGGAAAAAAGAAGGAAGATTAGAATCTGAGTATTAGGGTTGCACGATGAAACCAATCACACTGTTACAAAGAATCTTGCGGTAACATGCGGCAATGATTTCGTGACCGGATCGAACCAGCCGGTTCGACCGGGGATCGGTCTGGTTCGCATCGACTCGTTTTGGACTGGTCGAACCGCTAGTCGGACTGGGAAAACCGGACCGGTTCGGATCGGTTTTTGATTTTTTTTTTTTTAATGGGTAAAAACGGGGTGTTAAACCATAAATTAGTATATCAGATACACAATATAATTAAGTTTTATATATAACTATAAAATATATATGTATATCATATATAAATTACTTATATTAATTACATATATAAATATAATTAAAATATAGTTAAATCCGGTCCAACCGGTCCGACGAGCAAACCAGTAAAACGTCCGGTTCGACGTCTTATTCGGTTCTGAAAACATTGATTTGCGGGACTTAAATTTGAGTTAAAATCATAAATGTAATATTTGATTCAGACTATGTTACGTAAATTGCTAAAATTCTTCCCTAAAGTTAACTTATCTGAATTTTTAATACTACACATATATTAAAACCATTTTACATGTCCATGAAGTATGTATAGTTTTATTTTATCAATTCCAACCAAAATCATGCCGGATGGTTTAAAGGCCCTTGAAAACTTTGAAAAGACGTTATATTATTATTCGGTTGAACGTTTTCTCATTGAGGGTAGATTTGTGCTGCCAAAAGTTTGAACGACACAATTTGGTTTCAATATATTAGTGTTCTCGGCATAAAATGTGTATATGGGTTGTTGTTTTAAAAGTATAAATTGGATTTTAATAATTCAAACTATTAATTATTAGCCAATAATAATACATACTATTGTTTTAGCTAATAATAATTTTTATTTTTATTTTTATTATCAACAACAGTCTCAGTAGTATAATTATCATACATTTACATTTGATTTGTAATTATTTTAGGTGCGATTTAACTTTTATGTTTTTTCATTTCATTATATTCATTATCATGAACAAAATCAAGTCAAATCAAGCTTAAATTTGTAATAATTTTGTTATTAGGATTGTTGTTGGTAATAAAACTGAAAGTTGGGTTTGTTACCGGTCAAAATCAATAGTATGTATTATTATTGGTTGATAAATAATAGTTGTATTATTAAAATCCAGTTTACCTTTTAATAAAAGAAATTGTAAAAAAGTAATTATCAAATTTTAAAAATACTTTAATTAAATCACTCATGCATATATTATCTTAATTGGACCAATAAAGCAGAAAAATTGAGTTAATATTAGATTTGAGTTAATATTAGATTTTTTATGTCAAGAAAGAAATAATGTAAAAGATCCTTTCTAGTGGCTTTTTTCCGTCCCTTTGTGTCAAGATTTCCAATATATGTAACTATTTATTAAAATTAAAAAAACGTTCAAATTATTTTAAAAAAATAAAAAAAAAAAATACCTAAAGTTAATGTCACAACTCCACAACAGCATCAAAAGAAAAGTATAAGAAATATCTCCTAATTGAACAAAAAGAAAAAACATGTTAAAACCTATGATTTAAATAAAATATAAAAGCTAAATGACTTAATTGAATTACTTTTTAAACCTACGTGACCTAATTGGAAAAGATAGTAAATATGATCACAAAAGTCTATGTGAGTATTCTCAGTCACAAATATTGTTTTCTCAAATCTCAAACATATACCTATGTTGTGACCAAATATAATATTAGTTTTCTTAGTCAAATATTGTGATGGTTGGTGACTATTGCTACATCGATCTTAATCAAGCGACTAGGATCGAGGAACAGTGCAGGAATGCAGTTAACAATAGGAATTAGGTCAAGGCTGGGCTTGGGTTATGGTTGAAGTTTGTAAGGTTTTATTTAAGGCTAATGCACCTAAAAGATCTAAAGTCTTTCCTGTATGCATGCACTAAAGTATAGAGTAGAAATGCTTTAGAAGTTTTACACCATACACTAGAATTATTCTAAGTATAAAATCTTCCGAAGGCAAGACCAACATCTTCCGAATCCAAGAGTGTAAGTCTTCCGAAGCTTCAAAGACAAAGTCTTTTGAAGCAAAGAAGTGAATATAGATTTCTTCCGAAGACTTTTGAATACATGTTTTATCTAATGTACATTACCATAAAGCTAAACCACTTTCCATTGCAACTCTATTTAGTCACCAACTTACATGAGTTGGTGAAAAGGTCCATGCTTTTGGTAACTGTATATTGAGGTCTTGAGTTTGTTGCGTTCTACTTTATGTACTTTTATCCTTTTTGTAATATATTAGGATGTGAGCTATGACATATCATAATCACTAGTAAAGAGGCAATCTGCCTTTTGACTCTACATTTGATTTTGTTGTCTAGTTCAAATGTATCCAACTAGCCTTCTAAGTATGGCCGGTTGTAGAATGTAGTATAGAGTATCTCAGGTACTTGTAACTTTCTTTATGTTTTTACACTTCTTGAAAACCATATACTTGTGTTGTTTGTTCTTGGTTCTGTATCATATTTTGCTTGTGTTTTAAGTATCAATCCAGGATGTTACCAGTTCCCTATTTGATCTCTTAAGTGTTCTAAAACAATCTCTTCTTATTGTGTTTTGTGTTGTAAGTGACCAACCCCTCTAAACGGTCCTTTAATTGGTAACAGAGCATTCCTGGCTCTTGATTGTAAGATCTCACCATCTTAAGATCCCTTACACACACAAAATACTTAACATCTCAAATGGCAGCTCTCACTAAAGCTAATAGGGAAACTAAAACCATGACAAATTCCCTACTAATCACTCTTAAAGACTTTGACATTTAGTGCCAATAGATGGAAGGGTATATAATGTCACAAGACTCCAGGATGTGGGAATTTAGTATCTCAGGGCCTCACATACCAAGCACCTCTTCAGCTATTGTTAGGGCTGGTATGATTCCAAAAGTTGTGGCTGACTATTATAAAGAAGATACGAAGTAAATAGAGATTGATTAGAAAGCCATGACAGCCCTTCAACTGCTCTTCTGAACTCCATATACAAAGGCTTCAAAAAGTGCAAAATATCTAAACAGCTATGGGATGCACTGAAGCTGATGTATGAGGGGTCAACCAAAGCCAAGGAGAACAAGAAGGATCTCCTAAAGCAGTAGTTTGAAAACTTCATCTTCAAATCAGGTGAAACCATGACTCAAAAATACTTCAGGTATGGTGAGATTGTTGATACTCTAATGGATGTTGGAGTGACTCTTGAGAACAGGGATATTGTAAGGAAGTTTATATCCTGTCTTCCTAGAAAATGGATACATTATTGTGTTGTTATCAAGAGAACTGAGAACCTTAAGACTCTTACTTCGACAAAGTTGTATGATTCTTAGTGGATACCAGATGGAGATTGTGACAACTCACTCGATTTCGTTGTGCCAATGTAGTAAAAAGGATGTAACACAACCATGTAACGCATTTTTCGGAACGAAAATTCTTTCAACATGGGGATAATGTGACATCCGGTAATTTTTCGTTACCAAACTCCGTTAGTTCCGTTAAGTCTTGCATACATGTGTCGTGAGCACACACTAGTTTTCGTTGAACGTTGGTGACTTAATAGTTATAATCTATGATAAACAATAACAATCTAATTAATAATGTTGGTTATTAGTTGTGATTATGTGGTTCATGATTTTATAGAATTTTAAATGCTTGTTTTATAAATTTTACGCGAAAACCTAACAACGAGTTATATATATATATTTTGTGTGTTGTGTGACTTAGAATAAACGTTTATTATTATTATTGGCTAATAATACTTGTGGGTTGTAGTTAAATATTATAAAAAATACTTCAAAGGTTAAATTTTATAAAAACCTAGTTAAGGGAGGGTTTAAAGGTAAATGTTAAATAAGGTAACTTTGACGAAACCCAACCCTAGCCCCCTTGTCTCTCATTCAGCCGAACCACCTCCAAACACACTCAAACAATTTGATTTTGATTAATAACATCAAGAACAAGTCGATTTTGATTGGAATTCAAGTTGTACAAGTAGTTTTCAAGTGCTAATCATCATCTAAACATGTTTAAAGGTATGTTTCATCAACTTGTTCAGAGTTTTTGGTTCTTGAAAAACCCTAGTTTGAAATTGTTGATGATAATGCGAAATTGATGATTATTAGATGTTAATATGATGTTATTTATGTTGTATGAATGTTGAATAATGTTGATTATGCAAGAAATCTAGGATTTGATCATCTAGTTCATACATTGCCATAAGAGGAAAATTTTTGTTCTTGGAATTCATGATTTGATGATGCTAAGATCTTAGGTGTGATTCTTAGATGTTAGTTTAATTGAATTGTACAAGAAAATCCATGAAGTTGTGATATTGATCATGACTTACTAAAAGTAGAAACTTTTGTGTATGATGTTGAGAATTTGGATGTTTTGGAGGTGATTAGCATGTTAGAATGAATGCTATGAACTTGATTAGGTATATAATTGTTGAAATTATGGTTGAATTGGATGCTAGATCACTTTTGGGTATTACTTTCCCAAAAGGGAAACTTTATTTTTGTAGAACTTTGGATGTGATGATTTGGACATGCTTATGATGTTAAGATTATGCTAGAATGATTGTGGATGATGTTTGTTGTGTTAGAATGTGTAATTGAGTTGTATGGATGCTTGGTTGATCATGTAAGAAGTATAGGTTTTTATGATCATACATGATGATGAATTATGGTTAGTGATTAGGAGATCATGATTGAGTTGGAATTGGTTATCACTATGTATGCTAGTATTGTGATTATGATTGTCATACATGCATGCGAATCTGAGGCCCCTACTTGATAGGATTGGCTGGGTTTAGGATGTGAGGTTATGGGTGACTTCACATGGCATGTAGTGCATGATTAGACTTCACGTATGAATTGTTTGATGTGATGTATTATATTATTTGAGCATGATGATTACTTGAGATTTGCATGAGTGTATGATGATCTAATGTGGTATGATGACCTAGGTAGAACTTGGGTTGATGATGTGAGGCACATGAATAACTTACATGATATTCGTGTATGACAAGTTGAATTGCATGATTAAACAATATTCCATCTAATATGTCACTAACGGGTCAAACGGGTCAACTAGGTTAACCTATGGTTGTTAAGTTTTCCGTGTACACATACTTATGTACTTGTGTGATCTAGGTAACCTTTAAAGGGTTGTCTTTGCACCAATCACGAGTCTCTTTATTCATTATCAGTATACACTAGGTGAGTTCATGCCCCTCTATTTTATAAACTTTCTTCTAGGGGAGGTAGCATACTTGTACTAAAACACTATTTTATTATTATAAGTTGTGTATGTTTTAACATAGTGCTTAATACCTTGATAAGTCCTCACACTTTCGGATCGTTAATAATGGTAACTAGCGGGAAATCTTGGGTAGTACTACTAGGTATGACGAGCCCCACCTGTGTGACTCGAGATCAAACGGGTGCAATATTGTCCTAAACACTAACCTCGTCACAATCTCGTAAGTCGTGATGAGAGGCAACAAATGAAACAAAGTCAGCTTCGATCGTGAAATCGCTATAGTTTTTACTTGTGAATATAGACTAGCTATCTATTTCAATACACTTCTTATGCTATACAATTGTTATTATTTATGATAAACACAAACTCTTGAACTCACCAACCATTGTGTTGATATTTTTAGTATGCTATTCTCAGGTCGTTAGCTCTGCTTGCCATTAGAAGCACAACACGGGTCCAACATGCATCCTAAGGCTTTATTTCATAGACATATTTGTTTGTCTTTTATTTATGGGTTTTAAACATTGGGATGACGCGTGTTTTGCCATATTATGCATTTATTTACTTTGGGTATGTCTTATTTACAATTTGCTTTCGCATGGTTTTAAACGTTTGAACTTTGGTTGGTTTTGTTTTGAATGTGGCATATAGTGTCGTTTTGAGTAACTAATGACTGTGATCCTGGTTTATTCACACGCCTCGTGGTAAAACTCTGCACGTGGATTTAAGGGTGTGACATAGATGAACATGCAAGGTTGATCTGGTAACTCCAGCAATCAACTGAGTTAAGCCCTCCATGTGGTTAAAAGGGATAGTATAGAACCATAACATAATCTTATATGCTACCCTGACAACTCACAAAAGGTCCTTTTATCACCTTCCCAGAGACACCAAGAGAAAGATACACTCAAGGAAGCTCATTCCAATAGACAAGCTCTTCACAAGCCTTTGTGTCTTCTAATGAAAGCACATGAAACTTTCTCTTCACCCTTGAAGATCTGGACTGTATCTATCTAGATGACCTGGAATACAAAGAGATAGTTCAGCAAATGACTCCCCTCACTCATGGAGACAAGAAGTTCTACAAGAGGACAAGGAGGAAGTTTCCAGCAATACATCTAGTGGAAAGTTCGGGCTGGACAAAAGCAAAGTAAAGTGTGACAACTGTAACCAAAATGGGTCACTTTGCAAGAGAGTGCAAGGAACCAAGGACAAATGGTGGCCAAGCACAAGCCATGCCAAACTACACTGAGAGAGCCACCCAGAATGAGAAGCCAAAGCAGCAAGTTGTAGTTACTGTTGAAGAAGGAGGTTGTTGGATCTAGAAAGGCTAGTACAACCAAAACCAAACACTTATAAAATTTTGGTACAACTAATAAAGATCTCCTGAAGCTAAAAAAGAACTTCTGAAGGCAAAGTCAGAACTTTTGAAGATTATGTCTGAAGAATCTTTCGAAGGAAAACTCCAACTTTTGAAGACAAAGTTTTCTCTCTTTTGAAGTTCAAGACTTAGAAGAAACCAAGACAATGAATCTGAAGTATGAAGATCTGAAGAAAGCCTCAAGCCTCGAAAGATGTAGCCTCTTCCAAAGTATAAGTGGCCTCGGGGTTCTTCCGAAGCTAGTTAACCTTTGGAAGAACCTATTATGAACCAGTGGACACAAGTATGATCCTTCTGACACCTCGCTGCAAATCTCTGATATACTACATGGTGCTTTCTCAAGCCCATGTAGTTAACCATACTTTATTCCATTGTTCATTTTTATCAGTTAGTATAGTTACTAACTTTAGTTCGTGACAAAAGGTAAGTCATGGACATGTCATGAGTAGTATATCATAGATAATATTTTATCTAAGATACCTTATCTTTAGCATTGTATTATTTGCTTTAGTCATAGGTTTCCAGCTAGTATCAAAGTATATCCGGCTGTAGATGATAGTATATTTAGCTTCTCATTGTAACTCTTGTAACATGCTTGTAAGAGTCTTGTAATACTTTGAGTTGAGAAGTAATATATACAAGTACCTTGAAAATTATTCTCTTGTGTTCTTAGTTACTTAGTATATAATTATCAACTCTTAGAGGGACTTTTCATCATCTAACCGAGTGTGATTGAGTGAGTTTGAGAGAAAACAAGTGTGTAGTGACAAAAACCGATCCTACGGAGGCTTTGACTAGAGCTTTCAGGTGGAAGATGCATCTCTAAACCAAACACTAATGGCTGACCATGATGAAGCAAAGGTATTGGAACATCTCTCTACACCTGAATGTATTGCTAATGTGAATAGATACAGGTCCTACAACTAAGAGATGAGATTTGATCTTGAGTCCTTAAGTATCTTAAAATCTAACTTTAAAAAAGCTGAAATGATTATAAACTAAATATAAAGGACTTAGAGAAAACCATTTCAACTCTTAAACATGAACATACCAACTACAAGACTCAGATCAAAGATCTCATAACTAAGTTGACTCAATGCCATGCTGAGCTTATGATCAGCAAAGCCAAGACAGAAAAATATGTTCTTGAATAAGAGACCTTCAAGAATATCATATCCTCATCCTTGCATGCAAAAGTTTGTTATCAAATAGTGAGATTGCTCCTCCATACATAATCTTGTTTGTAAGATCTCCTAGGTGTGGAACTTGTAAAGATATGATTTCCCTCATAAACCCCATGACTAAAGATAATGAAGAAGAGATAATGAAGGATGCCTCTAAGAAGAGTTAAGAAGAGCATTCTAAGTAGCGTCACTATCCTTCTGAGGATAGTGAGAAGGTTGGGATGACCAAGTCAAGAAGGAAGAACTTGATCAGGAAGAGTAAGAGAAAGGAAAAGAAAGCTCAAGAGATCAGGAAGAGTAAGAGGAAGAGTAACTCTAAGTAGAAACAAGTTTTTATCCCTGTAGGTTTTGAGATGGTTAAGACTGAAGACAAAAACTCAAACTCTAGTACTAGGAGTTCTAGTTTATGTCCAACTCATCCCAGCACCATCAAAAAGGCTGATAAGTTGTGTACCACTACTATACAACCTGACCCATCCAGCTCCAAAGGTAGTTCTCACCCTAAATGAATTGCCACAACATCTACAAAGATGAAGATGGAGAAGGAAAGTGATCAAGTTCAACCTTGCTTATAGAAGAAGACTCTTAGGAAGAAGAAAATGGATTGTATTATGTGTGGTAGTGCCTCTCATCTTGCTAAGGATTGTCTTTACAGTCCAAAAAATACTGTCCACATGACCAAGAAAGATACTTCTAAGATTTTGGGAAAGAAGAGAGCTTTGAAAGAAAAATCTTTCTTTTCGGAAGCTCCAAAATTAAGAAAAAGACAAGTGGAAATTTGTTTTCGGAAGAAAATTTGGTCTTGGAAAAAAGGAATACTTCTAAAGCACTAAAGTCCACTACAATGTTAGCAAGATCTTTCGAAGGTCCAGTCATCAAAACTTTCGAAGTCTTTAAAACTTCCGAAGTATTGAAGGTCAAGTCTAAGACTCCAAAGTGGTGCGGAAGTCAAAGAAAGACCAAGTGATAGAAAGTTCTTCATTAGTCTCAGCAAGTGATCCTCAAAACATGAAAATTGGATTTATTACTGTTGCATTGTCTTCAAATTCTTTTGATGAGCCCAAGAGCAATAAGGCTTGGGTTTCCAAATGTAACTAACCATCTCTTTTGTGCAGGAACAACTCAAGACAAACAAAAATGTATGGATCATTGATAGTGGTTGTTCTAGGCACATGACAGCCAATAGGTCACTACTTCAAAGATTTGAGAAAATTGATGGACGACTAGTTGCTTTTGGAGGAGATGCTGGTGGTTACATTACAGGAAGGGGCAGGGTCATAAATGGTAAGCTCAGCATTGAGAAGGTAAACTTTGTCAAGGAGCATGGATACAATCTTTTGAGTGTATCTCAATTTTGTGATCAGAGTCATAACATGCTCTTTACTGAGCATGAATGCATTGTTCTTAGGCCCGGGATGGTCATTCCTCTTGAGCATATCCTGCTTAGAGCCCGCAGGAAAGGAAACATGTACAAGATGGACTTACAAGAAACATTTTCATCAAAAGAAGTTTCATGCTTTCTGTCTAAAGAAAATAGTGATGAGTCTTTCCTCTAGCATAAAAGAATGTGCCATGTAAACTTTAAAAACATGAATAATTTAATTAAGAATGATTTGATTATTGGAATGCCAAAGAAAGAGTTATAAGTGATAATCATTATGTTACATGCTTGAAAGGGAAACAACACAACGTATCTCACAAGCCAAAGGAAAGAAACTCCATCACTACTCCTCTACTCTTGTTACATATGGATCTCTTTGGCCCCACCAGCGTAATGAGTTTAGGAAGGACCTCTTACTATTTAGTGATCACAGATGACTTCAATAGATTCACTTGGGTCTTCTTTCTTAGAACTAAGGATGAGACCTCCCTTGAGATTTTGAAGAATTTCATCTTAAAGATTAAGAATCAATGTGGTCACAAGATCAAAACCAAAAGATATGATCAAGGAACTGGATTTAAGAACCAAATTCTTGATACATTTTGTGATGAATGGGCATTACAAGACAATATAGTGCCCCTAGGACTCCTCAGTAAAATGGTGTTGCTAAGAGAAGAAACAAGATACTCATTAAACCTGCAAGAACTATGTTGTCTAACTCTAAATTGCCGATCACGTTCTGGGTAGAGAAAGTTAACATTGCTTACTATGTGCAAACAAAGTTTTAGTAGTTAAGACATATAGTAAAACTCCTTATGAAATTTGGCACAAGAGGAAACCTTTTATTGGTTTTCTCAGGTCATTTGGATGTCCTTGCACCATCTTGAATACCAAATATCAAACTTCCAAGTTTGATAAGAAATCAGATGATGGACATTTTATTGGATATTCTTCCCAAGAAAATGCTTATAGAGTATACAATCTCAGAACTAGAGTAGTTGAGGAGTCAGCCAATGTGACTTTCAATGAGCACATTAGTAGTGTGAAAGTGTAGGACCGTTTAGAGGGGTTTGTCACTTATAACACAAGCACATAACGAGGAGAGATTGTTTTAGAACACTTAACAGATCAAACATGGAACTGGTAACACAGTGGATTGATACTGAGAACAAAAGCAAAATATGAGATAGAAAAAAATAAAAAACAACACAAGTATATGGTTTTCAAGATTGTTGTATACTACTCTTAAGTTCTTTTACAAGTGTAAAAACCATAAAGAAAGTTACAAGGACCTAAGATACTTTATACTACATCCTACAACCGACCATACTTAGAAGGCCAGCTAGATACATTTGAACTAGACAAAAAATTAAATGTAGAGTCAAAAAGAAGATTGTCTTTTGACTAGTGACTATGACATGCCATAGCTCACATCCTAAAATATTACAAAAAAGATAAAAATACATAGAGTAGAAAGCAACATAGTCAAGACCTCAATGTACAGTTACCCAAATCATAGACCTTTTCACCAACTCATGTAAGTTGGTGACTAATCAGAGTTACAACGGAAATTGGTTCAGCTTTATGGTAAAGTACTCCAGATAAAGTATGTATTCAAAAGTCTTCGGAAGAAATCTGTCTTCACTTCTTGGCTTCAGAAGACTTTGTCTTTGAAGCTTCTAAAGACTTCACTTTTGGCTTCAGAAGATATTGGTCTTGGCTTCGGAAGATGTTGGACTTGGCTTCAAAAGATTTTACACTTAGAATAATTCTAGTGCATAGTGTAAAACTTCCAAAACATCTTTACTCTGTACTTCAGTGCATGCATCCAGGAAAGTCTTTGGATGTTTTAGGTGCCTCAGCCTTACATAAAACCTTACAGAAAGGTTTTGGTCCTAATTGGTGTTTGATCTTGATTTAGTTACCAACTATTTTAATAGATCTTATGAGCATGTTTCAGGATCTACAGATACACTACCAACAGGTGATCCTGATCCAAGATTTGAGCTGAGAAAACCATCAAGTTGCACAAATTCAGCACAACAATGACAAATCTAGCTGATACCTCTGGGGTGCCTTCAAATTCCAACTTAGAGGCACAAAAATCATATGAAGGAGCTTCAAATGTAGGAGAAAATGGTGGTGGTGACAAGTGATCAAGAATTCCTTGATGCTGACAACCACTCCATTGAAGATAACATAAATGATGTCACACACTCATTAGATCAAGTCTCTCTTGTTTAGTATGCTGATGTGGTGGAAGAAACTTTAATGCCAGATCTAAATTTCTCTAATTTAGATCTCTCCAAGTAACTTGTTGTGATTTCTCAGCTAAGGATCCACAAGTCTCATCCTACCACAAAAATCATTGGAGATATTGATTCAGGGGTAAAAACAAGGGGACAAACCTATGATGCAAATTTTTGTATTCACTCTTGTTTTTTTATCCCAGGATGGAAGTTGGGTTCAAGCTATGCAAAAGGAGTTGCTTTAATTCAAAAGGCAGAAGGTTTGAAACCTATGTCCTTTTCCTCAAGAGAAGACTACCATAGAAACTAAATGGGTGTACTTCCAAAGCATTCTACTCAACACTTCTGTGCATGCATGTAGGATCGACTTTCGGATGTAATTGGATGTTTTGGATGCATCAGCCTTATACAAAACCTTACAAACTTCCCCTAGGCTGATGCTACCAAAACATTTAAAGACTTCAGATATTACTAGTCCTCATCATGATGATGACCAATCCTTTCTCATTAGATGGTCAGGATCACTCAAACTCTCATAGTGTCTTCTCATCTCAAAGAGATCATGTAGAGGTAGATTGAACATGTCTTGCCATGTATAGAAATCTTCAACACCTTGATCTCTAATAACATGCCATCTCTTTGGATTAGTAGTGTAAGTCCAGGATAAGATCGGTCTTCCTGATGCTAGAGGAGCTACTTGAATAGTAGTTATTGGAGCAGCCTCTTCATGCACCTTCTCAAGATGATCTGATTCATCCTGAGGCCTGAAAGTGGATGACTGAATTCTTCTTTTTCTTGGACTTTGGTCTAGAATCCATCTTTTTCTTCCTCTTTGAGCTTTCAACTGAGAAGACTGGCCTGTAACACCTTCTTGATCATTTTTGTCTCTCAGTTGGGTCTACCTCCCTTATAGGTTCAGAAGGAGAGGAAGGTTCACCCTGCTGTTATAGATCAGAAGCTGAAGCTTGCTAAGATTCTTGAGGTCTAGGATATGTTATCTCAAACTGTTCAACCTTAACCTCAACTTTAGGAGGAGCTTGACTTGGTGGGGAGTGTAAGTCTTGAAGCTCTCCTCTGTTGATCTTCTACTTGATCACTCTTATATGCTCATCCATTGTAGATAAAGACATTGGATCAAGTATCCTTCTAGAGAATCCTTACAACTTCAAGAAGCTCATCATCTTTTGTCTATCAACAGAATTCTTCATACTTCTTTAGATGATGGCTCTTTCACTTAGTTTCCTTTTGTTCTTTGAGAACTTAAAGTTTAAGGTGTTTGAGATACTCAAACTCAATGTATTCAAAGGATAAGGGAAGAAGTGCAGATGCTTGGTAGAGACCTATGGCACTCAGGTAGTTGATCAAGTTGATCCTATCAGTTTCTTTATCTTCCTGAGGTTCTTATGGAGCCACAGTCTCCTGCATAGAATTTTCTTGAACTGAAGAGAAAGAGAGTAGGAAAATATTTGTAGAGTCTTTTCAGCCTCTTTTCCTCCTTGATCTAAAGAAGCAATCTTGCATCCTCTGCTTCCTTCTTCTCTCTTGACATTTTCTTGTCACCCAGTTCATTCAATTCTTCTAAGGGGAGGGAGATACTTTCATCACTTAGCTTCCTTTTCCTCTCTCTCTTTCCCTCCTCAATCTCCTCAGGAGTTAGAATTGTTTTCCCTTTGTCACTAACAGAACTTTGTGACTCAGGGTGGAGAGAGCTTTGACTTTCATTGCTTGGAGTAGCATCCATGCTCTGGCCAGAGAGAGGTTGAGATACACCTTCACCAGCAGGTGTCTCATCAAGGGAATGGATTTCTGAAGCAATTATAGGTGTGACAGGGCTCTCAGGTTCTATCACTGGGCATTCAGTCAAGATTTTCCCTTTGAAGCTAATCTTAGGGTCTACCTAACATCCAGTTGACCAATGATATTGCCTGATTACCTTTGTCTCCTTCTGAGGCTGAACTCTTCACTAATCCTGTCATGAATCCTTTGAGCCAACTTGTCAGCTTGTCTAGATTGGTTTGGGTTGACAAGTGGTATATTGATAAGGTCAAGGCCTTCATAGTAGTTCAAGGTCTGAAAGTTGAAGACCTCTTAATGCCCTTGAACTCTTTGAAGAATAAGCGCTTTGAGTAGGGAAAGAGTAGAGAGACTCCTGGTACTCACTGAATCCCAAGTCCTCATCATCATAGAAGTCAAGGCTGGGTATTAGTTGGTTTAAATCTAAAGGATGGGGATGGTAGCTTTCCCCTAACGGTTGTACACTTGAGTGTTGAGACTCAGAGTGAAGGCTTAAAGTTGTTAGGCTAATGAGCTCATCAGGCTGAGCATAAGGAACCTCAGTACTGATTCTTAAAGAGATGGGAGTGTTTTGCTCTTTAGGGGAAGTGGGAGCTCCATTGTCCACTTCCTCCTATGTGGGTAGTAATATGGGGGCCTGCCCAGACTGAATAGCTTGTGCAAGGGTTTTTTTGCATCTTCTTTGGTTGGTGAGGGCAATTTGTGGCTGTTTTGGTGGTTGAGAGGTAGAAGGTGTGGGTTCAACACTAGCTTGTGTTGCTAGGTTGTCACCTTGAGCAATGAGCTCTAACATTTTGGGGACAAAGGTTGTTTTTACCCCAGAGAAGCCAAGAGTTGACTTCTTCAAAATCTTAAAGATGTTAGGCTTTATTTGTCTCACTTTAAGAATATTATTTATTTCCTTAACTGTGAGCCCAGTTCATAGTTAAGAATGTGTTAAACATATCTAGGAAACATATAATACAATAAGGAGTCTAAGTTAGCAAGTAAATTTATATAAACAAACTAAGAGTACTTGAACTTGACCTTTTGAACCATCCCATGCATTATGAAGGAAAGATCTTCAAGAATCTGGTCCCAACCCCCATGCTTGTTAGACAAGCAGTGGATGACCACATGAAGTAAGTACTTCCATTGAGAGGAGACCTTCCTTTTCCTAAAGGTCTTGATAGAGAAATCTCCTTCATAGTCCATCTGATCAAAGAAGTGGTTGATAACTTCTTTGGGAAAGGACAGTTCACCTTCCTCATCATCCAGTTGAAGATGGGTATTGATGATGGCTGGAGTGTTGAAGATTGTCCTCCCCTGCACTGTAGCAGACAGTGCCTTCTCCCCATCCATGATGACCTATTGGCAGGTCTTTCAGAATTCAAGAAAATGATCCACATAAAGAATAGGATCAATGGTAAGGAAGGTGGAATAGTTGGATAAAGCCAAAAACTGACAAACCTCTAAGAAATGAAGATCTTTCTTAGAGTGTAACAGAACAACCTGATTGTGTTACCTGTGAAGTTGCATAGAAAAATTTGGGTCATTTTTGTGGTTGAGGTTGGCCATCGTAGAAAGCTTAGAGGTGAAGGAAGTGAAGAACATAGGTGGTTTCTCGGTGAATTTTAGGTTTAGGAAAAGTTTAGAGGAAGAAGAGAGTGAAAAGAGGGGGAACCGTTGGGGTATATATATGAAATGGATATCAGACAAATTTAATGAAAGAGGATAAACTTAGAAATTTGGATATCGGTCCCACCTATGAAAAAGTAGTTGCCCAAAAGTAGTTTTCTTGGAAGTCGTAAATCTTCCAAAGGTAATTTGACTTCAAAAGTTTTGAGAAGAAAGCTTTCGAAGCCAAAGTGACTTCGGAAGAGATTTCAAAGATATTAAAGAATTTAGCTTTGGAAGAGATTAACCTTCGGAAGTTATAAAAGCTTCCGAGAGTTAATTACTTTCGGAAGAAAAAGGTTCTTTAAAACATACAAGTACTTAGAAATGAATTTAAGCTTCGGAAGATATTTTGGAAGTTTCTTCCGAAGGTAAATGTTTAATGATAGTTGTTCTGAAGAGAAATTTTCAAAGGTCTACAAATAATCAACAAAAAGAATTTTACTTCCAAATCAAACAAGGGCTTATGAAAGTGATAGATATAGACAACTTAAGGACACACGTATTTTAGATCGAAGATATGATTAAGTTTTAAAAAGAAACTTAAAGTTAATCATCCCAATAGCTGATACAAGATATTTGAATATCTGTTCATCAAAAGCTTTGGTGAACATATCAACATATTGTTCATTTGTTATAACTTTGACTAGTTTGATTAATCCTTTCTCAAGATTATGTCTAATCAAATGATACCTAATATTGATGTGTTTTATCCTTGAGTGTTGCACATGATTCTATGTAATAGAGATGGCACGGTTGTTGTCTATGTGAATGGGAGTCTCCTTGAAGTTGAACCCGTAGTCTAGCATCTGATTCAGATTTCAAAGCAATTGAGCATAGTAGCTTGCAACAGTAATGTATTCAGCTTTAGCAGTTGATGTAGAGACACATGATTACTTTTTGCATTTACATGAGACTACCCTTCCACTAAGGAACTAACAACCCCCTAATATAGACTTTGCAATTATATTGCATCCACCATAGTCACTATCTGTATATCATAAAAATTGAAGTCAGAATTCTTTGGATACGAAAGGCCAAGTGTTGAGGCTACTTTGAGATATCTTAAAATTCTCTTGACAATGATAAAGTGTGACATCTTAGGGTTGGCTTGATATCTTGCACAAATACATATGGCAACCATGATATCAAGTCTGCTAGTTGTAAGGTACATAAGAGATCCAATCATAGCCCTATAAATATGTTCATCCACACACTCCCCCTCAAGGTCAGGACCAAGGGAGTGGTTTCTTGCTATGGGTGTCTTAACAACCTTACAGTCAGTCATGTTGAATCTCTTAAGTATGTCTTGAACATACTTTGACTGACTTATGAAGATACCATCTTCAACTTGCTTCACTTGAATTCCTAGAAAGAAACTGAGTTCCCCCATGGCACTCATTTCAAATCTGTCCTTCATCAGCTTCTCAAAGTCTTTGTAGAGCTTTGGATTAGTTGAACCAAAGATGATGTCATCTACATATGCTTGAAATAGCATTTAGTCATTTCCCGTTCCTTTGATGAAGAAAGTTCCATCTATAGTACCTCTTATCATCCATGCTGACAGAGATACTGAGATAGAGTCTCATACCACTTTTTTGGTGCTTGATGTAACCCATATAGAGCTTTATCAAACCTATAGAGATAATCAGAATGATCAAGATCTGCAAACCCAAGTGGTTGTTTGACATACATCTCTTTATCAATCACCCCATAGAGGAAAGCACACTTGACATCAAGTTGGTAGACCTTCAATTCTTGGATGCAGCAAAGGCTAAGAATATCCTAACAGCTTCAAGTCTTGCCATAGGAGCAAAGACATCTGTGTAGTCAATTTCTTCTTCTTGTGTGTACCATTGAACAACTAGTATTACATTGTGTTAATGACAAGTCCTTTGTCATCCTTTTTGTTTCTAAAAACCTATTTGGTTCCTATAGCAGTCTTCCCATGAGGAAGAGGACATAGGTTCCAAACCTTTTGCCTCTTGAATTCAAGCAGCTCCTCAATTATTCTGGTTTTGAGATTATATACTCTATAAGCCTTGGATTCAGAAGAGTATCCAATGAAGTGTCCATCATCTAATTTCTCAGCAAACTTGGTGTTTTTATCTTTGGTATTCAATGTGGTGCAAGGACATCTAAATGAACTGAGAAAACCAATGAAAGGTTTCCTCTTGTACCAAAGTTTATAAGGAGTCTTACCATGTGTCTTAACCACTAAAACTCTATTTTGCACATAGCAGGCAGTGTAAATTATCTCTGCCCAGAAGGTGATAGGCAGCTTAGAGTCAGATAACATAGTTCTTGCAGCTTCAATTAGTGTCTTGTTTCTCTTCCCAAGAAAACCACTTTGTTGAGGAGTCCTGGGAGCACTGTATTGTCTTGTAATACCTTTTTCATCACAAAATATATCAAGGATTTGTTTTTGAATTCAGTTCCTTGATCATATCTTATAGTTTTGATCTTATGATTAGATTGATTCTTAATTTTCAAGATGAAATTATTTAGAATCTCAGGGGTCTCATCCTTAGTTCTAAGAAAGAAGACCTAAATGAATCTTGTAAAGTCATCTGTGATCGCCAAATAGTAAGAGGTCCTTCCAAGACTCATTACACTGGTGGGGTCAAAGAGATCCATATGTAATAAGCGTAGGAGAGTAGTGATGGACTTTCTTCCCTTTGGCTTTAGAGATACCTTGTGTTATTTCCCCTTCAGGCATGCAACACAGTGGTCATCACTTGTAAACTCTTTCTTTGGCATGCCGGTTACCAAATCATTCTTAATTAGTTTATTCATGTTTTTAAAGTTTACATAACACATTCTTTTATTCCAAAGGAAAGACTCATCACTATTTGCTTTAGACAGAAAGCATGAAACTTCTCTTGAGGGAGATGTTTCTTGCAAGTCCATCTTATACATGTTCCTTTTCCTGGGGGCTCTGAGTAGGATATGCTCATGAGGAATGACCAACCCGGGCTTCAGAAAAATGCATTCATGCTCCGTAAAGAGCATGTTATGAATTTGATCACAAAATTAAGATACACTCAGAAGATTGTATCCAAGCTCCTTGACAAACTTTACCTTCTCAATGTTGAGCTTACCGTTTGTGACCTTTCCCCTTTTGGTAATATAACCACCAACATCTCCTCCATAAGCAACTGGTCCTCCATCAATCTTTTCAAACTTTTGGAGTAGTGACCTATTGCTGTCATGTGTCTAGAACATCCACTATTAATGATCCATACGTTTTTGTTTTGTCTTTAGTTGTTCCTGCACAAAAAATATGGTTAGTTACATTTGGAAACCCAAGCCTTATTTGTCTTGGGTTCATCAAAAAAAGTTGAAGGTAATGCAATATTTATAGATCCTATAGTCATGTTTTGAGGATCTTTTGCTGATGTTGATGGAGAACTTTCAGTCACTTGGTCTTTTTTTGACTTCCACACCACCTTTGGAAGCTTAGACTTGACCTTCAATACTTTGGAAGTTTTGTTGACTTTGGAAGTTTTGATGACTGAACCTTAGAAGTCTTTTTCTTGGTCATGATCCTTTCGAAGGTTGCTTCTTCTTGAAACTCTTAGAAGTCTTTTTCTTGGTCATGATCCTTAGCAAGATAAGAGATACTCTCACACATAACACATTCCATTTTCTTCTTCCTAAGAGCCTTCTTCTATGAACAAGGCTGAACTTGATCACTTTCCTTCTCCACCTTTATCTTTGCGGATGTAGTGGAAGTACTTTTAGGGTGAGGACTTCCTTTGGAGTTGGATGGTTCCGGATGTGCAGCAGTGGTACATAACTAATCAGCCTTCTTCTCATTGTTGGGATGAGTTGAGACTAAACTAGAACTCCTAGTACTAGAGTTCAAGTTAGTATCTTCAGTCTTTACCACTTCAAATCCTGTAGAGATGAAATTTCTTTCTGTTTAGAGTTAAAGGTGGCCTTGATCTCTTGAGCCTTCTAAGCTTTTCTCTTGCTCTTCCTGATCAAGTTCTTTCTCATAGATTTGGTCATCCTAGTCTTCTTACTCTCCTTAGAAGGATATTGACCCTTCTTAGAATCCTCCTCTTCACTCTTCTCAGAGGCATTCTCCACTATCACTTCTTCATCCTCTTCAGTCAAAGGGTCTATGAGAGGAAGCTCATCTTCACAAGTTCCACACCTAGGAGAGCTTACAGACAAGATGGTGTGTGGAGGAGCTATCTTACTAGATCCTAGTCCCTGCTTATTCTAATAACAAACTTTTTCATGCAAGGATGAGGATATAATATTCTTAAAGGTCTCTTCTTCAAGAACACATTTTCCTTCCCTAGCTTTACTGATCACAAGCTCAGCCTGGCACTCAATCAACTTAGTTATGAGATCTTTGATTTGAGTCCTGTAATTTATGTGCTCATGTTTAGCAATACATTCAGGCATACAAATATGTTCCAATACCTTTTTTTTAGCGTGGGTACAGATATGTTCCAATACCTTTTCTTCATCGTGGTCAGCCATTCGTGCTTGGTTTGGAGATGCATCTTCCACCTGAAAGCTCCAGTCAAAGCCTCCTTCTTCAACAGCAACTGCAGCTTGCTGCTTTGGCTTCTCATTCTGGGTGGCTTTCGCAGTATAGTTTGGTTTGGTTTGTACTTGGCCACCATTTGTCCTTGGTGCCTTGCATTTTCTTGCAAAGTTCCTATTTGGTTACAGTTGTAACACTTCACTTTGATTTTATCCAGTCCAAACTTTCCACTGATTGTATTGCTTAGAAACTTTCTTCCTGTCCTCTTGTAGAACTTCTTGGCTCTGTGAGTGAGAAGAGCCATCTGCTGGACTATTTCCATGTACTCTAGATCATCTGGATGGATACAGTCCAGGTCTTCAAGGGTGAATAGAAAGTTGCATGTGCTTTCATCAGAAGACTTAAAGGCATGTGAAGAGCTGATCTCTTGGAATGGGCTTCCTTGAGTGTAGCTTTCTCTTGGTGTCTCCGGGAAGGTGATGAAAGGACCCTTTTGTGAATTGTCAAGGTAGCATAAAATATGATGCTGAGAACTAAGATGATGTTGAGGTTCTATGTTATCCCTTTCAACCATATGCAGGGCTGAACTCATTTGATTGTTGGAGTTACAATATGAACCTTGCATGTTCATCTCCATCTGGTATCCACTGAGAATACCATACAACTTTGTCAAGGTGAGAGTCTTAAAGTTCTCAGTCCTCTTAATAACCACACAATAATTTGTCAATTTCCTAGGAAGAGAGGACATAAAATTCTTTACAATGTCTCTGTTCTCAAGAGTTACTCCAACATCCCCTAGAGTATCCATAATCTTAACATACCTAAAGTATTGTTGAGTCATGGTTTCACCTATTTTAAAGGTGAAGTTCTCAAACTGCTACTTCGGGAGATCCTTCTTGTTCTTCTTGGCTTCAGTTGACCCCTCATACATTAGCTTTAGTGCATCCCACAACTACTTGGTTGTTTTGCATTTCTTGAAGCCTCTGTATATGGAGTTTGGAAGAGCAGTTTGAAGGGTTGTCATGGCCTTTTGATAAATCTCTAGTTTCTTCCTGTCTTCATCAGAATAATCATCCATAGCTTTTGGAATTATACAAACTTCAACAACAGTTGAAGAGGTGTTTGGTATGTAAGGTCCTGAGACAACAGATTCCCACATCATGGAGTCTTGTGACTTGATGAAACCTTCCATTCTTTGGAACCAATTGTCAAAGTCTTCAGGAGTAATCCGTGGGGACTTTGTCATGGTTCCAGTTTCCATACCAGCTTTAGTGATAACTTCCATTTGAGATGTTAAGTATTTTGTATGTGAGAGGGATCTTAAGATGGTGAGATCTTACAATCAAGAGCCTGGAATGCTCTGATACCAATTGCAGGATTGTTTAAGGGAGTTCTGGTCACCTACAATACACACACAATAAGAACAAACAATTTAGAACATTTAACAAATCAAATAGGGATCTGGTAACACAAGATTGACACTTAGAACACTTGCAAATATAAGACAAAACAAGAATAGATACAACACAAGCAATTTGGTTTTCAAGGATGTTGTATATTTCTCTCAAATTCTTTTGCAAGTTTACAAGTATTAAGATAAGTTATAAAGACCTGAAATACTTATACTACATCCTACAGCTGGCCATAATTTGAAGGTCAGCTGGACACATGATCTAGACAACAAGAAAATCAATGTAGAGTCATAAGGCAGATTGCCTTTTGACTAGTGACTATGACATGACATAGCTCACATCCTAATATATTACAAAAAGAATAAAAGTACATAAAGTAAAAAGTAAAAGACTCAAGACCTCAATGTACAATTACCAAAAGCATAGGCCTTTTCACCAACTTGTGAAAGTTGGTAAGTCAACAAAGTTGCAGTAGAAAGGTGGTCAAGCTTTATGGTAAAGTACATAAGATCAAAACATGTCTTCAAAAGTCTTCGGAAGATAATCTATCTTCACTTCTTGGCTTTGGAAGACTTTGTCCTTGAAGCTTCAGAAGACTTCACTTTAAACTTTGGAAGATGTTAGTCTTGGCTTCGGAAGATTTCACACTTAGAATATTTTCTAAGGCAAAGTGTGAAACTTCCGAATTATTCTACTCTGCACTTCTGTGCATGCATGCAGGATAGACTTTTAAATGTAATTGGATATTTTGGATGCATCAGTCTTATACAGAACCTTACATGGGTGTTTAGGAATAAGAAGGATGATAGAGGACTTGTTATCAAAAACAAGGCTAGACTAATTGTTCAAGGATACACACAAGAAGAAGGAATTGACTACATAAATGTCTTTGCTCCTGTTGCAAGACTTGAAGCTGTGAGGATATTCCTAGCTTTTGCTACATCTAAGGATTTCAACGTCTACCAATTTGATATCAAGTGTGCTTTTCTTAATGGGGTAATTCAAGTGTGCTTAAGTGCTTTGGATTCAGAATCAAATATTGGATTATGGATTCAAATTCAAAGAGACTCCTATCCATATAGACAACAATAGTGTTATCTCTAACATAAAGAATCTTGTGTAACACTCAAGGACAAAACACATAAATATCGGGTATCATTTGATAAGAGATAAATTTGAAAAAGGTTTAATCAAACTAGTCAAAGTTAAAGCAAATAAACAATATGCTAATATGTTCACCAAAGCTTTTGATGAACAAAGATTTAAGTATCTTGTATCAGTTATTGGGATGATTAACTTTGAGTAGCTTTTCTTAAAACTTAATCATATTATTTTCTAAAATCTGTGTGTCCAAGTTGTCTATTTTTATCACCTTCATAAGCCCTTGTTACTCTGGAAGCAAAATTCTTTTAAGAAGACATTCCTTAGACTTTTGAAAATTTTGCTCTTTTATTCTTCAAAAGATATGCATTTACCTTCGGAAGAAATTTAAGTCTTCAAAACAAACAATTACTTAAGAAAATTTACCTTTGGAAGAAATTTCCAAAATCTACCAATGCTTAACTTTATTCCTAAGTACTTGTCTGTTTTCAAGAACAATTTTCTACCGAAAGCGATTAACTCTCGGAAGCAAAATTTTCTAAACTCTTTGAAATATCTTCTGAAACTATTTTGGCTTCGCTTATAACGTAAAATTACCTTTGGAAGATTTTAGATTTCTAAGAAAACTAACTTTTTGGGCAAAAGCAAATTTCTTTTTCAGAGGTGGGACCGACATCTGGATTTCAAAGTTTATCCTCTTTCATTAACTTTGTCTGAGATCCATTTCATATATGTACCTAATGATTCCCCCCTTTTTCATTCTCTTCTTCCTCTGTACTTTTCTAAAACCTAAATTCATACAGAAACCACCTTTATTTTTCACTTTCTTCACCTTTAAGCTTTCTGAAATGGCCAACCTAAACCACAGAAACAACCCTGATTTCTCCATGCAACTTCATAGGCAACATAATCAGGTTGATGTGTTGAACTTTGAGAAAGATTCTAGTTTCTCAAAGGTTTGCTGATTTCTGGCTTTATCTAACTACTTCACCTCCCTAACCATTGATCCTACTCTTTATGAGGATCATCGGCTTGAAATCTGGAAGACATGTCAAGAGGTCGTAATAGATAGGGGGAAGGCATTATGTGCTACGGTGCAGGGCAGGAAAATCTTTATTACTCCAAGCATCATCAACAATTATCTTCAGCTGGATGATAAGGAAGGTGAATTGTCATTCCCAAAAGAAGCTGTTAACCATTCCTTTCAATAGATAGACTATGAAAGAGATTTCTCTATAAAGATCCTTCAGGAAAGGGAAGGTCTCCTCCCAGTGGAAGTACCTGCTTCATGTGGTCATTCACAGCTTGTCTAGCATAAGGTGGGACCAGATTCTTGAGGATCTCTTCTTCATAGTGTAGGGAATGTTTCAAGGGGTCAAGTTCAAGTACTCTCAATTTGTCTATACAAATTTGCTTGTGAATTTGGACTCCTTAGAGTATTACATGTTTCCTAGATATGTTCAACACATTCTTAGCTGTAAACTGGGCTCACATTTGAGGGAAATAGGTAATACCCTTAGATTGGGATAGATGAAGCCAATCATCTTTAAAATCATGAAAAAGCAAAATGTTGGCTTCTCTGGGGTAGAGACAACCCTTGTCCTAAAATGTTAGAGCTCGTTGCTCAAGGTGACAACCTAGAAACACAAGCTAGTGTTGAACCCATACCTTCTACCTCTCAACCACCTAAACAACCTAAAACACTCCTTACCTACAAAAGAAAATCCAAATGAACCTCTGCATTAGCTAATCAGCTTATGCAGGCCCACATATCATCACCCTATAGGTAGAAGTGGGCACTAGAGCTCCCACTTTTTTTGAGGAGCAAACCGGTCCTATCTCATCAAGAATCAGTGCTGAGGTTTCTCATGCTCATCTTGATGAGCTCATTAGCCCATCAGCCTTAAGCCTTCATTCTAAGTCTCAACACTCAAGTGAACAACCATCATGGGAAAGTTACTATCCCCAACCTCTAGATCTCAACCAACCCATCCCTCACCTTGAATTCTATGATGATGAAGACATGGGATTCCGTGAGTACCATGAGTCTCTTTATTTTTCCCCTACTCAAAGAGAGATGAGTGCTCCTGCCTCTCCCTTGTCTAGCCCACATCATCCACCTAGTACTGAGGTGGATCTTTCCAAACCTGTTCAGGAGGTTCATACGGAAGAGGCTCTAACTTCTGCAAGTGATTACATTATTGAGACCTCAACCATGGCAACTCTCCCGTTGACACTTCTCTTGAAGTTGTTAGTGAGCAGAGGAAAACCCGCAGCCAAGAACATGATGTTGGTGGTGAGAGTGAAGACTTTGGTTCAATTCTCTTATCCCCTAATGATTCTTCTGATGACGATATGGGAAAATTGAGACAAAAGGTGCAAAAACTATCACAAACATGCACCTACCTAGTCTTTAAGGTTAGTCACTTGGAATCTCAGGTGACTACCTTACAAAACAGGGTCAATGATCAGCAACTTCAGATATCTTATCTTAAGAAAAAACTAGTTGCAAGACCTTTGAGGAGAGCTCATCCCAAAACACAAGAACCTCTGGATGTGATTGACCTAACTCCTAGCTCACCTATGCAAGTGGGTGATGCTACCAAAAAAAAGGAGAAAGTCATTAAAATAACAGAACTTGGACGTTCTTCACATAGTATGGACATTAAGGACTCACCATCCTCATTTGCATTTGTTCATACTCAACAACTTCCTCAAGTTCACATTGATGTGGACTCACTAGACTCTCTGATTCAGAGTCTCTTTGAGGAAGGAATTCCAAGGGCTATGTCATTCCCACCCTAAAGAACTTCAAACTACATAATTGTGTGGATGTATGATTCTGATAGAAGAGCCCTCATGCTTCAAAGAGTTCAAGGATAGCAAGAAGTCTTCAACTTTCAGACCTTGAACTACTATAAAGGTCTTGACCTAATCAACATGCCACTTGTAAATCCAAGCTAATCTAGGCAAGATGGCAAGTTGGCTCAAAAGATTCAAGACAAGATTACCGAAGTATTCAGCGAAAGAAGAAGACAAAGACAATCAAGTAATGTCATTGGTCAACTGGATATTGAGGCAGACCCTGAGATTAGCTTCAAAGGGAAAACTTTGACTGAAGGCCCAATGATAGAGCCTAAGAGCCATTCACACCTATAACTACTTCAACAATTCTCTCCCTCAGTGAAACACCTATTGGTGAAGGTTTATCATAGCCTCTCTCTGGCTAAAGCATGGATGCTACTCCAAGCAATGAAAGCCAAAGCTCTTTCCACCTTGAGTGACAAAGGGAAAAGTAAAATGACTCCTGAGGAGAATAAAGAGGAGGAAAGAGAAGAAGAGGAAGCTAAGGGGAGATAGTTCCATTAGGTATTCAAGTTTCATGCAAGCTACAATCAAGGCTGCCTCCAGACCACATACTCAAAATGATGAGTTCAGGGCAGTCTGGATTTCTTACTTACAGGCCAAGAACTATGTTCTTGATCAAATTATCTCTCTCCTTTTAGATGAATTAAATGAATTGGCAAACATGGAAATGTCAAGCTAGAGAAAGATAGTAGAGGATGCAAGGTTGCTCCTTCAAATCAAAGAAGAAAAGAGATTGTAAAGACTCTACAAACATGTTCCTACTCTCTCTCTAGTTCAAGAAATCCTTATCAAGAGACTGTGGCAACATAAGAACCTCAGGTAGATAAAAAAACTGATAGGAAAAGCATGATCAACTACCTGAGTACCACAGGTCTCTACTAGGCAGCTGCACTTTTTCTCTTTCCCTTTGAGTATATTGAGTTTGATTACCTCAAAAAACTTGAACTTCAAGTACTCAAATAGCATAAGGCTACAAAGAGAAAAATGAGGGAAGAAGCAGCCAAAGTAAAAGCCATCATCCAGAAGAGTCAAAAGATGTATGCTGATAGGTAGAGGATGATGAGCTTCTTGAAGCTATATGGATTCTCCGGAAGGAGACTTGGCCCAATGTCTCTATCCACCATGGATGAGCACATAAGGGTGATCATGCAGAACACTAAAAGAGGAGAGCTCATTGATTTACACTCCTTACTAAGTCAAGGCCCTCAAGAAGTGGAGGTTAAGGTTGAACCTTTTGAGACAACACAACCTGGACCTGCTACTGAGTCTCAGTAAGCTTCATCTTCTGATCTACAGTAGGGTCAAGCTCCCTCTCCTTCTGAACCTATGAGGGAGATAGACCCAACTGAGAAAGACAAGACAGAATAACAAGGTGCTATAGGCTAGTTTCTCAGTTGAAGAGTTCAAAGAGGAGGAAAAGGATGACCTCTAAACCCAAGTCAAAGAAGAAGAAAATACTTGGTCATCCACATCCAGACCTCAGGATGAGTCAGAAGATTCTGAGGAAGTGCAACAAGAGGAAGCTCAAACAACTCCTATTTAAGCAACTCCTCTTACATCAGAAAGACCTATCTTGTTCTGGATTTACTCTACAAATCTAGAAAGATGGGATGTAGTCAGAGATCAAGGTATTAAAGATGTTTACACATGGAAGGACATGTTCAATCTATCTTTAAATGATCTCTTTAAGATGAGAAGATACTATGAGAGTCTGAGTGATCCTCACCATCTGATGAAGAAAGGTATGATCATCATCATAATGAGAACTGTCAACATCTAAGATCTTCAAATGTTTTTGGTAGCCTCAACCTAGGGGGAGTTTGTAAGGTTTTATGTAAGGCTGATGCACCTAAAACATCCAAAGTCTTTCCTGTATTCATGCACTAAAGTACAGAGTAGAAATGCTTCAGAAGTTTTACACCATGCACTAGAAATATTCTAAGTGTAAAATCTTCCGAGCCAATACTTACATCTTCTAAATCTAAAAGTGAAGTCTTCTGAAGCTTCAAAGACAAAGTCTTCGGAAGCAAAGAAGTGAAGACAAATTTCTTTCAAAGACTTTTTAATACATTCTTTATTTGATGTACTTTACCATAAAGTTGAACCACTTTCTGTTGCAACTTTGTTTAGTCACCAACTTACATGAGTTGGTGAAAAGGTCCATGCTTTTAGTAACTGTACATTGAGGTCCAGAGTTTGTTGCTTTCTACTTTATGTACTTTTAATCTTTTTGTAATATATTAGGATGTGAGCTATGGCATGTCATAGTCACTAGTCAAAATGCAATCTGCCTTTTGACTCTACATTTGATTTTGTTGTCTAGTTCAAATGTATCTAGTTTCCCTTCTAAGTATGGTTGGCTGTAGGATGTAGTATAAAGTATCTCCGGTCCTTGTAACTATCTTTATGCTTTTTATACCAGTAAAAGAACTTGAGAGCAATATACAACATTTTTGAAAAGGATATAATTGTGTTGTTTGTTCTTGGTTTTGTCTCATATTTTGCTTATGTTCTAAGTATAAATCCAAAGTGTTAAAAGTTCCCTATTTGATCTATTAAGTGTTCTAAAACAATCTCTCCTTATTGTGTGTTGTGTTGTAAGTGACCAACCCCTCTAAACGGTCCTGTAAAGCTAGTATTTGCAAACAAAGAACAACACCATGAGCCTTGTCACAGGCAGAAGTAGGTTCTCCTCGTGATCATTCTCTAGAGTAAGAATAAGTATGCAAATGAGAAATAATGGAATGAGAGAGTTATGGAGTTTTGAGGATTAAGGTGTGTGTTAGTCTTACCTGGAACGGAGATTGGTTTTTGTAGTGTTTTATCCTTGAGGCTCTAGGGGTCGGCTCTATTTTGGGAAACCTGTAGTCAACCATCGTCGTCTGAGTTTCCTCAAGCAGAGAGTTCTATGACTTTTTGGTATAAATTTTTCTACATAATATTAATGCACTTTGTCTATATAGTTGACTTCGACCATTTGTCATTTCTATTCGCCGCTTTACCTTGAGTCACTATCTTTGACTCCTTCTCCTTGTAATCTTGCGCCCTAATTATATTTTTGTTAACAAATGAGCTCCTTCCTTTCTTGCTATGGTTTTCTCTTGATTTCTACAAATTCTAAGTGTAGAGCCCTAATATGTTCACTTTGTGTTTATTGTGTCGCGGCTTAAACTGCATTCCTCTAGTACGCTGCAGCCCTAGGTTGTGCCCTTGCTCAACCATGTTTGTAATGTGTGTGGTTATGAAAGATTTATTTCAAACGAAGTCTTCTGGGACACGGCTTATGGAAACCGCGGTTGGTCTTAGACTCAGCTTCTATTTCAACTTATTGCTACGCTGGTCTGATGTTGTTTTTTTTCTTTATTGGCAGAGCTTGGGCTTGATGGTATCTCTGCCCACTATGACTTTAGCTTATTTATGCTGATGTCACAAAGGGTGATATACCCCATCATGCCCCGTAGTCCTATATCATGATAGTATCATGACATTGGATTATAAAATACTCCATCTTGAGTTGTCTTATTGTGCATGTGGCCGTTACTTTTGTTTTCTTACGATGTGACTCTTTGTGGTGATCATTTAGTCATGTCTTGTCAATCAAAATAGCTTGATTTTGGTTGTAACATATTTGTATCAAGCTAGATTGTTCTAGGATCATTTTAATTTCATTTTATTTTCCTTTATAAGTTCGTCTCTGTAACATCTCGTTTTTTTTTTGTTAACTAAAAGTTAATTTTGTTAGTTCTTGTAAGGGCCATTTATGCTATTTATGAAACTTGGTGGGCTATTTATGTATGATTTTTCTTATTTGATTTAAAGTTATAAATATTATATGATAATAATGTTAATATTAATAAAAGTATAAATATTATTATGTAAAAATAATAATAATAATAATTATAATAATAACAATAATAATAATAATAATGATAAATAAAAATAATAATAATAAGTTATCAAAGTTAACAAAGTTAAAACTTAATTAAGTTCAAGGGGGTTAAATAGTTATTCTTTAAAACTTTAAATGCAAGTTTTGAGCATAATTTAATAAGAACAAAACTGCAGGGACCAATTGTGTAAATACAATTAAAACCCAAACCACCCGCCCCCTTTACCCCGATTTTCCGGCCGCCGGCCGGCGGAACTCCGACACGGCGCCGGCGAGGTTCCAACTCCGTAAAAATTCATCCGTTTTATTCCCAATTATACCAATCGCTTCGTGAACACAATTCGAACCTCGTTATGAACTTTAAGGCGTTTATCAGTCGGTTACAAACTCCATTCGAAGATGTAACCGAAGCACTTTAAGATCCATAACCGTTTGAGCATTAAACTCCAATCATAACCCAATTAACTGAACCAAAACGAGCGTTTATCTGATTCTAATCGATTGAAATCATCAATTTCACCTGAAATAAACAAAAACATCTCATTCGATTCTCTCGGTTGATCACGAGCTGCAACATACTCGAACGCTATCTTCCGAACACCAAGATTTGAAATCGATAAGGGGCTTTGGATCTAGCTTGACATACGAAGCTATACACAATGTTAATTGTGTTATCATCAACGTTTACATCGTTTCTGCATCTCCCTTTGACCGCGACTTGTGCATCGTTGGTTCACCTTCAATTCGAACTTGTTCGGGTAAATTACATACATGAATATCTCGTTTTAGCATGGGGAACAAAAGCCCCATGGTTAATTCGATCAACAACCTCGAATTGACAATCAATTTGGATCGATCGGGTTCTAGGTTCTTAAGGATTTGGGGGTGTTGTTTAGTTATGCTTTTTATTATTTAAACGCGAACACTATCGCGGCTGGATGCCTTGGTTCACTGGTTATGTTACTCCACTCACACACATGAGGTCCCGGTTCGAACCCGGGCACCATCATGTTATTTTTTTAAAGGTTTTAACCCTTAATTAAATTATAAAAACGTTTTAATATATATAAAAATTATTTTATAAACTTTATATTTTCAAAAAGCCACCATATATTTTCTGTATATTTTTTTAGTCTAAGTATTATTATTATATATATATTTTTTTTCATGAATAATAAAATGGATTACAAATAATAACTAAAAAATTATTATTGTTCCAAAATGTTTCTTTTAATATCGTTTAATAGTACATAATCTTTTTTGCTATAAAAATCTATGCAAATTTTATAAAACTTTCAAAATGTTATAATTATTTCTTTTTCACATAATTAGTATAAAACATAAATATATATTTTTAGAAAATATAAATGATTTTTCATTTGTTAAATATAATTATTTAACAAACCTCAAACTCCACTTAACCCTAGTACTCATGAATTAGTTAAATCATTATGTTTAAGTTTAAATCTTGTATATATATATTTAGGGGCCTTGTGACGATACACCTTGGAGCGACGCTTGTTAATATTATTATTAAACCGCCATTATATATTTATTGACAAGTGAGTTTTCTTGCCCCTTTTTACTTTATTTCACACTATTTTGGGGTGAAACATGATAACTTATACATGATACACTTATACACGTTTGAAACTTGTAAATCACGTGCAATTCAACTTATTATTCTGTCATGGTTATTTGTTTATTGTAAGTGTTTATATGAGATACATAGTTTGATTACATCATTAACTATTGCTAGCCTGGCAACGTCTTAGATCTTTGGCCTGACAAGCCTATTTGGTGCTAAAGTCGATGTATTGCCGACTCCTAGGAGCTGTATGCTTGTGCACTAGGGAACCAAATACACTTAGCCAATCTTTTATACTTGTAATCAAGTCGAGGTTGGTTGTAACGATATGTGTTCTATAACCTTACTTGCTTATGACCGATGACATGAATTGCTACTTGTAACTTTATCATATTATGTATAAAAAAAAACCTTGGAAACTCACCAACTTTTCATAGTTGACCCTTTTATTTTTTATCATGTTTCAGGAAATCCCCAAGTTTAAAGTGGACTTTTGAAGCTTGGAAATAAAACTAGGACTTGGACCTAGTTAAATGAATAAATGTTATGCTACGTTTTGTTTTATCTGGGATTATTTCATGTTTTGTGGCTTATGTTTGTATTGACTTTTGAAACTTATAATTTTAATATTTACACTTAAATATAGCGTTATGTGGCTGTGAACAATCTTAACCCTCACATCTCGACGATTCCGCCGTCAAGGTTGGGGTGTGACAGATTGGTATCAGAGCCCATAACTATAGGGATTTAGGTTATTAGTAATGGTGACCTAGACTATAGCTTATGCATGAACCTCATAGGATAATATTTATATTCTTGGAAATATATATATTGTTACATGCTACATAATGCTATACTTTATGTGCAACTTGATGCCTTAGCATAGGTTGCCTTGCAATTGTCTAAACTTTGTTACTTGTCTCCCTAAACTTAACTTTGACTCATTGACTCTCCCCGACAAATGAAACTTCTTAATCTATTCTCGTCAACACGTGGAATCGTATACTTATGCATAAGAATTAAATCTTTAGACTTATGTCTAATCTATGTAAATCTCATCATGGTTTTGATTTCATAAACCTAAGAAATTTGTGTGACACATGGACACCTGTATTCTGGATTTCCTGGCAAAAGGCCCTCGGCTAAGGCAAGCATATCGCATAAATCCTACGGACTAGTTATGCTTACCTGGGGATTTCTGGGATGAGTGATAAACCATGGTCAACATACACAAATTTCTAAGGCGAGTGGGTCAACTTACCTTGACGTGTCAACGTTTCCAAATGGTAATGCGTTACCAAATGGAACCATTCCATGTGCCTTACAACTTTTTGCCTTATCCTTGTTGAACATTAATCCTTGTTATTCCAATTCTCATATCTAACTCATTTGTATATTCCAGCATGTCTCGGCATCATGGAAAGCGTGGAAGTTCCGATCGTAAGTTAGCCGCCATGATTGCTCGACAAATGGCTGCTGTTATTCCGACCATGGTTGCTGAACTTAATAGCACCTTAATGACCAACGCTAGCAACAATGGAAATGGTCATGGAGAGAATAGCAACAATCAAAACGGGAACAATCAACACGGGAATAATCAACTTGCACCTTCAAACACTTCAGCTCTTGCAAGCCCACTAGTTTTAGTGGCAAGGAAGGAGCCACTGGTCTTCTTGAGTGGTTCGAAAGCATGGAGAATACCTTTATCAATGTGAGTGTCCCGATGCACTCAAGGTTCGTTATGCCACTAGTATGTTCCAACAAAGGGCTCTTACCTGGTGGAATAGCGAGAAGAGGAATCGTGGACCCGATGCTATTCTAACACTTACATGGGAAGAGTTCAAGAACATCGCCATCGCGAAGTTCTGCCCAAGAAGTGAATTGCAAAAGTTGGAAGAAGAGTTTTGGAATTTGAAACAAAATGATGGTGATCATTTGGCCTACTCAACTAGACATCATGAGTTGAGTATACTGCTGCCCCATATGGTCGACACTGTTCCCCGCAACATCGAGAAGTTCATTAAGGGTGTACCACCCCAAATTCAAGATGCTGTGGTGGTAGCCGACCCACAACCTTGGAAGAAGCCATTACAATCACCGCTCAACTCACCGAGAACCATATAGAGCGGGCACCATGTCTGTGAAGGGTGCAAAGAAGGTAGAGAAGACGGCTACCGAGGCGGTTAAGGAGACCAAAGCTGAACCGTCTAACAGCCATAACAACACAAGAAGCACAAGTTCACACCGGCGCGTAACTATGCCGTGGCTGCACCTAAACAACCCAAAGGCAACCTGTACCTGCGGCTACATCTGTGGCACAAGTGCCTGGGGCTAGGGCTTATGCTGGTCCTCAACCGATGTGCAGCACGTGTAGGTATCATCACCCGGGGAATCAACCATGCCGCATTTGCACCTTGTGCGGTAAATATGGTCATTTGGTGGCGACTTGCCACCGTGCACCTAACAATGCCGCTGTGGTCACAAACCGTGTTTGCTATACTGTGGGGAACCTGGCCATTTTCGCCCACAATGCCCTCGTCTTGTGGGTAATGTTCCACAAGCCCGAGGACGTGCTTTCAACATCAACGCTAACCAAGCACAAGCAAACAACGATGTGGTGAATGGTACGTTAACTCACCCTTAAATTTTGTGATCGAATTTATTTCATATTTTACCTGTATTGTTAAATACCTTAAAAAATTGAAAGGTATGTTCCTTATTAACAAAACTTATGCCTATGTCCTATTTGATTCTGGAGCCGATAAAAGTTTTGTTTCATTAGAGTTTGAACCCATACTTGCTAAGCCACATACGAAACTAGAAAGACCTCTTACTGTTGAAGTTGCCGATGGAGAACCAATTACCGTTGACGTTATCGTTCGTGATTGTATCTTAAGTCTTGACACGCATGATTTTCTAATCGATCTTATCCCTATGAAACTTGGAAGCTTTGACGTCATCATTGGTATGGATTGGTTAGCCAAACACCATGCTGAGATCATTTGTTTCGAGAAGTGCATTCGTATACCGTTACCCTCTGGAGATACGTTGAAGGTGTTCGGTGAAAAATCTTCTAAAGGGCTTAAACTCATGTCTTGCACTCAAGCCCGAAGTGCTTAAACAAGAAGTATATGGCTTTCTTGGCTTATGTGGTCAACACGAAAGTCAAAGGGAAAGAACTTAAGGATGTCCCTATCGTACGGGACTTTCCTGAAGTATTTCCCGATGACCTTAGTGGTTTACCTCCCGTGCGTGAAGTCGAGTTTAAAATTGACTTGATACCGGGAGCAAACCCCGTGCCAAGTCACCGTATCGGCTTGCACCATCGGAAATGCAAGAACTCTCTTGTCAACTGCAAGAGCTGTCCGAGAAGGGCTTCATCCGTCCTAGTTCTTCGCCTTGGGGTGCACCTGTTCTTTTCGTGAAGAAGAAAGATGGATCGTTTCGTATGTGCATCGATTATCGCGAGCTTAACAAACTTACCATCAAGAATCGTTATCCTCTTCCTCGCATCGATGACTTTTGATCAACTTCAAGGAGCTGCCATATTCTCGAAAATTGATCTACGTTCTGGATATCATCAATTACGAGTTCATGAGGATGACATTCCAAAGACTGCTTTTCGTACTCGTTATGGACACTATGAGTTTATGGTGATGCCTTTTGGTTTAACCAATGCTCCTGCGGTCTTCATGGATCTCATGAACCGAGTATGCAAGCCTTATCTAGACAAGTTTGTGATCGTCTTTATTGATGACATACTTATCTATTCCAAGTCCAACACCGATCATGAGCTGCATTTGAGATTGGTTCTTGAGTTGTTAAGAAAGAGCAATTGTACGCAAAGTTCTCGAAGTGTGATTTCTGGCTCGAAGAAGTTCAATTTCTAGGACACGTGGTGAATAGCCAAGGGATTCACGTTGATCCTGCAAAGGTGGAAGCTGTGAAGAATTGGTGTATTCCTACAACTCCTACCGAAGTTCGTTCTTTTCTTGGTCTTGCTGGTTATTATCGGCGATTCATCGCCAATTTCTCGAGGATCGCGAAGCCGCTCACTACTTTGACACAAAAAATAAACCATTCGAGTGGGGTACCGAGCAAGAAGAAGCTTTTGAAGCGTTAAAGCATAAGTTGTGCAATGCTCCTATATTGACCCTACCCGATGGAAACGACGATTTCACCGTGTATTGTGATGCATCTAAGCAAGGCCTTGGTTGTGTTCTCATGCAACGAGGAAGGTCATAGCTTATGCGTCGAGACAATTGAAGGTTCACGAGGTGAATTATACAACCCACGATCTCGAGCTTGGTGCTGTTGTATTTGCTTTGAAGATTTGGAGGCACTACCTGTATGGTACGCAATGTATAGTCTACACCGATCACAAAAGCCTTCAACACGTTTTCAATCAAAAAGATCTCAACATGAGACAACGTCGTTGGGTGGAGTTGATTAGTGACTATGATTGTGACATTCGTTACCATCCTGGTAAAGCAAACGTTGTGGCCGATGCACTGAGCCGAAAGATTCACAACAAGATGATCTCATTCCAAGAAATTCGAGATCGACGTCAATGGTTTGACACCTTGGGAGAGTTCGATACTGAAATTCGATTAGATGTCAATGAGACCACCATATTACTACAAAACCTGAGAATAGATAGTGACATCGAGTATAGCATCCTGGAGGCTCAACAAATGGTTCAACGAGAAGGGAGAATGAAGGATGAGTTGGAGTATAATCTTCTAACCCAATTGGAAGCAAAATCCAATGGATTGATGTATTTCGCCAATCGTATTTGGGTTCCAAATCGCGATAACATTCGTACCTTTATTATGAACGAAGCTCATCAAACTCGTTATTCTATTCATCCTGGTTCCGATAAATGTACATGGACCTACGAGGTCAATATTGGTGGCCTGGGATGAAGAAAGACATAGCGACTTATGTAGCTAAGTGCCTCACATGTACGAAAGTTAAAGCCGAACATCAACGTCCAAGTGGATTACTTGAGCAACCAGATCCCTATGTGGAAATGGGAACACATATCCATGGACTTCATAACAAAGCTACCCCGAACCTCTCGAGGACATGATAGCATATGGGTGATCGTTGACCGATTGACCAAGACGGCACATTTCATACCATACGCGACACCTACAAGACATCAAAGTTAGCTCGTATATACATTGATGAGATTGTAAGTCGCCATGGGGTACCACTGCACATTATATCCGACCGAGATGCTCGTTTCACTTCACATTTTTGGTCGTCTATGCAAGAACTTTTGGGTACACAATTGGATCTAAGCACGGCTTACCATCCTCAAACTGATGGTCAAACCGAGCGAACGATCCAAACTTTGGAGGATTTGCTACGTCTCTGTGTTCTTGACTTTGGTGGCGATTGGGATACGCATCTACCGCTCACGGAATTTTCGTATAACAATAGTTACCACTCGAGTATCAAGATGGCACCGTTTGAAGCACTTTATGGTCGTAAATGTCGTTCACCGATTTGTTGGACTGACATTGGTGAAAACTTCATCACTGGTCCTGAACTTATACAAGAGACGACCGATAAGTTTCTATTATTCGCAAGAACCTTGAAGTGGCGAGAAGTCGTCAAAAGAGTTATGCTGACAAGCGACGTAAGCCATTAGAATTCCAAGTTGGGGAGATGGTTCTTCTCAAGGTTTCACCATGGAAAGGGGTGGTTCGTTTTGGAAAGAAGGGCAAACTGGCTCCAAGGTTTGTAGGACCTTTCAAAATCCTGAAAAGGATTGGGAAAGTGGCTTATAAACTAGAGTTACCTTCCGACCTTAGTGGAATTCATCCGGTGTTCCACGTCTCAAATTTGAGGAGGTGTTTGGCTGACGAGAGTCTGCATGTTCCGTTGGAAGACATCCAGATTGACGAGTCATTACATTTTGTCGAGAAACCTGTTGAGATCATGGACCGCATAATGAAAAAGACTAGAACCACAACAACCCCAATCGTCAAGGTTCGTTGGGAAAATAAACGTGGCGCTGAATTTACTTGGGAACGAGAGGAGCACATGATGAAGAAATACCCATTCTTATTTGTATAGTTTCATTTTTTCTTAATTTCGGGACGAAATTCTTTCAAGTTGGGGAGACTGTAACATCTCGTTTTTTTTGTTAACTAAAAGTTAATTTTGTTAGTTCTTGTAAGGCCATTTATGCTATTTATGAAACTTGGTGGGCTATTTATGTATGATTTTTCTTATTGATTTAAAGTTATAAATATTATATGATAAATGTTAATATTAATAAAAGTATAAATATTATTATGTAAAAATAATAATAATAATAATAATTATAATAATAACAATAATAATATAATAATAATGATAATAATAAAATAATAATAATAAGTTATCAAAGTTAACAAAGTTAAAACTTAATTAAGTTCAAGGGGGTTAAATTTATTCTTTAAAACTTTAAATCAAGTTTTGAGCATAATTTAATAAGAACAAAACTGCAGGGACCAATTGTGTAAATACAATTAAACCCCAAACCACCCACCCCCTTTACCCCGATTTTCCGGCCGCCGGCCGGCGGAACTCCGACACGGCGCCGCGAGGTTCCAAACTCCGTAAAAATTCATCCGTTTTATTCCCAAATTATACCAATCGCTTCGTGAACACAATTCGAACCTCGTTATGAACTTTAAGGCGTTTATCAGTCGGTTACAAACTCCATTCGAAGATGTAACCGAAGCACGTTAAGATCCATAACCGTTTGAGCATTAAACTCCAATCATAACCCAATTAACTGAACAAAACGAGCGTTTATCTGATTCTAATCGATTGAAATCATCAATTTCACCTGAATAAACAAAAACATCTCATTCGATTCTCTCGGTTGATCACGAGCTGCAACATACTCGAACGCTATCTTCCGAACACCAAGATTTGAAATCAATAAGGGGCTTTGGATCTAGCTTGACATACGAAGCTATACACAAGGTTAATTGTGTTATCATCAACGTTTACATCGTTTCTGCATCTCCCTTTGACCGCGACTTGTGCACGTTGGGTTCACCTTCAATTCGAACTTGTTCGGGTAAATTACATACATGAATATGCTCGTTTTAGCATGGGGAACAAAAGCCCCATGGTTAATTCGATCAACAACCTCGAATTGACAATCAATTTGGATCGATCGGGTTCTAGGGTTCTTAAGGATTTGGGGGTGTTGTTTAGTTATGCTTTTTATTAATTTAAACGCGAACACTATCGCGGCTGGATGCCTTGGTTCACTGGTTATGTTAGTCCACTCACACACATGAGGTCCCGGGTTCGAACCCGGCACCATCATGTTATTTTTTTAAAGGGTTTTAAGCCTTAATTAAATTATAAAAACGTTTTAATATATATAAAAATTATTTTATAAACTTTAAAATTTTCAAAAAGCCACCATATATTTTCTGTATATTTTTTTAGTCTAAGTAATTATTATATATATATATTTTTTTTCATGAATAATAAAATGGATTACAAATAATAACTAAAAAATTATTATTGTTCCAAAATGTTTCTTTTAATATCGTTTAATAGTACATAATTCTTTTGCTATAAAAATCTATGCAAATTTTATAAAACTTTCAAAATGTTATAATTATTTCTTTTTCACATAATTAGTATAAAACATAAATATATATTTTTAGAAAATATAAATGATTTTTCATTTGTTAAATATAATTATTTAACAAACCTCAAACTCCACTTAACCCTAGTACTCATGAATTAGTTAAATCATTATGTTTAAGTTTAAATCTTGTAATATATATATTTAGGGGCCTTGTGACGATACACCTTGGAGCGACGCTTGTTAATATTTTATAAACCGCCATTATATATTTATTGACAAGTGAGTTTTCTTGCCCCTTTTTACTTTATTTCACACTATTTTGGGGTGAAACATGATAACTTATACATGATACACTTATACACGTTTGAAACTTGTAAATCACGTGCAATTCAACTTATTATTCTGTCATGGTTATTTGTTTATTGTAAGTGTTTATATGAGATACATAGTTTGATTACAATCATTACTATTGCTAGCCTGGCAACGTCTTAGATCTTTGGGCCTGACAAGCCTATTTGGTGCTAAAGTCGATGTATTGCCGACTCCTAGGAGCCGTATGCTTGTGCACTAGGGAACCAAATACACTTAGCCAATCTTTTATACTTGTAATCAAGTCGAGGTTTGGTGTAACGATATGTGTTCTATAACCTTACTTGCTTATGACCGATGACATGAATTGCTACTTGTAACTTTATCAATTATGTATAAAAAAAAACCTTGGAACTCACCAACTTTTCATAGTTGACCCTTTTATTTTTATCATGTTTCAGGAAATCCCCAGTTTAAAGTGGACTTTTGAAGCTTGGAAATAAAACTAGGACTTGGACCTAGTTAAATGAATAAATGTTATGCTACGTTTTGTTTTATCTGGGATTATTTCATGTTTTGTGGCTTATGTTTGTATTGACTTTTGAAACTTATAATTTTAATATTTACACTTAAATATAGCGTTATGTGGCTGTGAACAATCTTAACCCTCACATCTCGACGATTCCGCCGTCAAGGTTGGGGTGTGACAGTCTCACTCGTGCCCTTTTGTTTACCAGGATTTCATTTTCTTCCTACTTCTGTTCATTCACCCACACCCACCATTGCATATGTTAGTACTTTCTTCCTTCCTTTTCTTCTATTTTTTGAGTTATGCAGTTTAGGAATGACATAGGTTTGCAAAAATCAGTTGTGACCAAGGATTTCTTAAATAACTTTGTGGTTCGCTATGGTGTTGATCGCTAGTTGTGTCATATCGTCAATCCGCTGGATGCCACCGTTCGGTCTGCACCAGGTAGGATGATGTATGTGTATATCGCTATTTTTGGTTTTAGTAATTTTTGGGTTCCTGTTAGCTGATTTCTATGTATTTTGTTGGGGTATTATAGCTAACATTGACTCACATTGTTCCATTAGGCCTAGTTAATGTATATAATTTTGATATTTCATGTCGTGCACTTCATATAGATCCGAAAATTAACCTTTTGCGAGCCTTTTATAAGCTTTCTCGAATAGGTGATTGAGTTACCTTTGAGAAAAGGAAAGCTCCTCACCCTTCCATTGTCTCCCGATTCCTGACTAGTTTGAAGCACCAGGAAGACTATTTCTTTTTCATCTCTTCCATATTATGCCCTCTGAGATGCATTGGTTGACTCTAGAGGATAACATAAAGGACCTGTTTCCTAAACGGAGAGAGTACAATGTTGATGCCTACAAATCTTTGACGGTTAAGCCTACCCCACTTCGCTCCTTTTTCGAGCAGTTTTTAGTGATGGTCGGTATTAGCCGTAACTAGGTGGAGCCTGACCTCTTGATGTTTATGAGTTTTCAAAGGAGATGTAAGTTTCTTATGTGCCTCCCCTTTACTTTCATTTTACTAATGTTCTTTTGACTTTGTACTTGTGCATGTAAGTATGGGGCTCTTTGATCAAATGAGGCTATCTGGCAAGGATAGTGTTATTCAGCCGTGTGAGCGGTTGCCTGTGAATACACACCCAAAATTTTGAACCTTTGCTGGTTTCATAATAAAACCTGGGGAATCCGTAGGACTGTATTTCGGTAAATGTAAGTATGTCGATGTTGGTGGTCCATCTTTGGTTAGGCGTGGGAAGGTGTCGGGTAAAAAGAAAGGATTGGGTGGTCCCGGCCTAAAACTAAAACATGCTTTGGCTTTAGGCAACTCTGTCGTGTCTCGTAAGGGGGATATGTCGGGGTCTCATTCCTTTGAATATGGGAGTGGTTCTTCCGGGTCGGTTGATGGATCAGTGGGTATGTAAGTTTCCTTGGATAAGAAGAAGGGTAGGAGCTCTTCATCTAATGATTCATCAGAAAGGATGGAGTTACATTTGGGTGAAAAGTTTGTGCTAGATTGGGAGTTGAAAAATGGCACTTCTCTTGATACTCATGAGTTGTGTAGGGAGTTCATGTTTTTAGGCTGTCCTCCGGTTGAGGTTTTTAAAGCCAAAAGTCTGAGCAAAAGCAATTATCAAACTCAGGGTGTTCTGATGTCACCAAGGGTTTCCTTGATTTTATTGAGATTCACAATCGTTGGCTTGAGGGTGAAGAGGAGGTTCGTGAGATCAAGAAACAAATGGTAAATTTGAAGGACGAGAATGCATCCCTGTATTCACATGTGTTGGCTACCAAGACCGAGAAAGAAAAAGCAATTCATGACTTATCTAAGACATAAGAGGATATTCGTATCCAATCTACTACGGTGAAGTTTCTTTGCCTTGTACTTAAAGATCATAAGGAGTCCTCTAAGACTTATGTTTCTAAACTTGAAGGCGTTTTTTCACAGCTTGTGACAGAGAAAAAATGGCTCGTATCTCATGGGATTGGGTTGGCATTTGAGATGATTCATGACAGCGATAAGTTTTTGGATATGTTGGCAGAGCTTAACACGCTTGCAGATTGGGTGGGGTACAATGTTGGTCTTTCTTATGGCATCCAACTCGCTCGTGATGGAAAAAGAATCAACGAGGCAAAACATTTTGACAAGGATGCCTTGGTAAAGTTGCAAGATTTGTGCGGTCAATTCAATAAGTCCACGTTTCTGGTGATGGATACCATTGCCACCATGTCTGGGTCCAATTTCGATAATATTCGAGCTATTTTTGGTTCCGCTAAAGATTTATGAAAGCGGTTTCAATTTTCATTGTTTTTTTGTTCACTCCACCTCATCCTTCCGATTGCCCTGGTACCCTCAGCTTGGACAATATTGTCCCACCAACACAACGCTGAATCAACAAAAGAGTGAGTCGCGAACTTCACCTTTTGGTCCTCGCGGCACGCACTGATCTCCAAGACTGCCTCCATCTCTCTCACCCAGCAGTGAGCGGTAACAACATTGCCATTGCCATTGAAAGTCGGGGGCTTACACCTTTGGAACACCCCATAACTGCACCCTTCGGTCTCTACCCCCACTACATCATCCTCCTCCTCGTCGGACAACACAGTCTCAGGCTTTGGTTGTTCCTCCTCCCTTCTGCTTCCCTTGCCCGTTGATCCCTCTCTATTCTCCTTCTCCTTCCTTTCCTCGCTTCTCACAGCCCTGATAACTTCAGTCACCACAGACGGTAAGACTGTCTGTATGACCTGGTGTACTTCATCAGCAATCGCCTCCCTAGCTGAGGCATTCAAGCTAGCATTCTCATTGTCTTCGCTCCAGCCATGAACCTCAGGGTTCTCATGGGTCGTCTCAGGAGCCTTAGCACTACTCCTAGTCACATGTGGAAGGCCTCTGCCTCTAGGAGTCTTGGAAGATTTCTGTCCAGCCATCCTCTAACACGCTCTAAGATTCAAACACTAACGCGGTCATTCAAGGTAATAACTCAGTTTATGTCAATTATAGTAAGTCCGTAATTACAGTGGCCAGTTGTGATTAACCACTTACTTTACTCTTCATGCCCCAAGCATTTCTATCCTGACTTAATCAGTATCTAAATCTACTAAGAGCACATAAATCACATAGCATGCGCACATAATACCGGTTAACATTAAGAAAAGACATACCTATTGGCATGTAACTACTCCAGCTAACATCCCTCCAATTGTCCCATTTTCAGTTTAAGTTTAGGTTTTTAAAATTTATTTTACCTAATTCTCTTAAACTTTGGCTCTGATACCAATTTGTAAGGCCCCGTTCCTGGAGACCTCACAGTTGGTCATTCACAGCATTAAATACATTAAACATTATAAATTTACAAGCTTAAGCAGCAGAATTATTTTAACAAAAGCCATTCATTTCAGTAAAACACTGTTGTTGAGCAATACACTATTGTTTAACCGAATACAAAAGAATTGTTTAATTGCATTACAAAACAACAAAAAAAATAAGTATGAATGGATGTCAGTCTTTCCCTGCCGAGTAGCTTCACCCTCGTGCCATCCTCAGCAATATTTACCTGCCAACTGAAAATGTATAAAAGTCAGCGTTGCTGAGTGAGTTCTAGTTTTAAAAGTAATAAAATATTTTCTGTAAGGTATATATATATGAAAATATTCTTTTTTGAAATTACATCTCTTTATACGTGAGCACGTATTAACTATACAATCAGATAATGCTTCTTCTCTTTACTGTATGCCTTGTTTATTCTGTACTCTTTTATCTTTATCTTTCACTGTCTATGTGGAGCAATGAGCAATACCCTAAACTATATGCGCGGGGGAAATGGTGTTGGCCCGCCTTTTCCCTAATGGGGCTCTAAATACTGTATACAAGGCTGGCCCAGTCACCTAGGGTACGCTGCAAAGGTCCGCCAATCTCAATTGACTGGCCCCGTGTGCACAATAGGGTAGCTAACCCGCATCACAGTTTAGCTAACGACAACATGGTCGTGCACCTCCTATATGTGTGCAAGACTTGTTAACATTTTAAATTAAGTTCCACTTCTCTTCTTCATTGCTCTTTTTTATTAGTAATACTTTACGTTACGATAATAAACACACCATGTAAAGTCACACACTAAAAGCAATAATACTAATATGGAACAATCATGAAGCAATCATAATAATGCATGGGACAAGCATTAACAGGCCCTACTCAAACCTCGGTCAAAACCTTAAAAGCACAAACTCCCAAAAAAATTTCGTAATAAATTCTAAGTGTTTAGGCGCACCAAAACCGTTTAAACACTTAGGCACATGAGCTATTCAAGCGCATGGATACTATTCGGGCGTATGGTCCATTCAGACGCATGGACAGTTAGGCGCATGGGGTTTGGGCGGTTGGGCATACTTAGGCGCATGGGCTATTCAGACGCATGGGCACTATTGGGGCGCATGGCCCTACACTTAGTCGTCCGATTACAAATTCTAGGCGCATGAACCATTGTTCAGGCGCATGAGTTACACTTAAACATTTCTAAGGCAATTCCAGGGGCATGAGCCTTATTTAGGCGCGTGAACTTTCTGCTCAACATATTTCTAGGATATTTCCGAACCCAAACATCAAGCCTAATTGTTCTAAGCTTACCAAGGCTATTCCAACATGATCGACTTAATAACACCTAAGGAACATCATCAAACATGCATCATAGATACGGGTATACATACATAAACATTGTAAAATCATTTAAATATATTTTTAGCCCTAAAGAGAGTTTAAAACAAGTAAAACTGGGGTCTAGAAACTCACCTGGTGCAACTTTGGGTGTATCTTCCTTCTAACCCGTATGCAAATGAGTTCAAACACCTAGAAACCTGCCAAACACACACACATGAACACACACAAGCACATAAGCACATAACCAAGACAAAACCCATCATAAACACTTAAAAACCTCGAATTCTTACCTTGAATTCAGCCTCTTCTTCTTCTTCTTCAAACCGAGAGTTTTTCTGCTCTCACTCTCTCAAATCCGATGAAAAAGTGATGTGAAAAGAGGGTGGACGGCCATGCCCACCTTTACACCAACTTTTCTGTACTTTTGTCATTTTTACACTTTTAACCCTCAACATGGGTTAAATTTCATTTCCTACTTTTATTTTTCATTTCTTATATTTCCTTTAAAAGAATAACTGGGTGTTACAAGTCCAGTCCCCTTAAATAGGTTTCGTCCTTGAAACCTGTTATTCCTCAAACAGATGAGGGTAATGCTGCCTCATCTCCTCCTCAGTCTCCCATGTAGATTCAGATCCCTTCCTGTGCTTCCACTGTACACGTACAAGAGGAACCACTTTATTTCTCAGCCTCTTCACTTTTCTATCGATGATTGCCACTGGTTGCTCCACATAATTGAGCCTTTCGTCTACTTCGATATCCTCCAGTGGAACAATCATGTCTTCATCAGCTAAGCACTTTCTTAGATGAGATACATGGAATGTCGGGTGAATTCCACTTAACTCATCTGATAACTCCAATCTATAGGCAACCTCTCCTACTCGAGCAATGATTCAAAAAGGGCCTATATACCTTAGGATCAACTTGCCCCGCTTCCTGAATCGGATAATACCCTTCCAAGGTGAGACCTTCGACATAACCCTGTCACCCACCTGGAACTCAATCGGTCTGCGTCGTTTATCAGCATACGACTTCTGTCTATCTTTGGTTGCCTTATGAAGGCTTTAATCTTCTCAAGCTTCTTAGTCGTAGCCTCGATTACCTCGACCTCCCCAATTCCTTCTGACCAATGTCACCCCAACAAACGGGTGTTCTGCATCTCCTACCGTATAACATCTCATATGGTGGCATGCCAATGCTGGCATGATAGCTGTTGTTGTATGAGAATTTAGCTAACGGTAAGTGGTCATCCCAACTTCCCCCAAAATCAATCACACATGTCTGAAGCATGTCTTCCAGTGTCTAAATGGTCCTTTCTGACTGACCATCAGTTTAGGGATGATAAGCCGTGCTAATATGTAACCTCGTCCCTATGGCGTCGTGGAATTTCTTCTAGAATTTGGATGTAAACCGGGTGTCACGATCAGATATAATAGACACCGGCACACCATGACGAGTTACAGTTTTCTTGATGAATAGATCCGCCAACCTCTCAGATGAATATGTCTCGCAGATCGGTAGAAAGTGAGCACTCTTCGTCAAACGGTCAACTATCACCCATATGGCATTGTACCCTTACGGAGTACGCGGCAGCTTCATAATGAAATCCATGGTGATGTGCTCCCACTTCCATTCCGGTTTATCCAAAGTTTGAATCTTTCCATAAGGCTTATGATGTTCGGCGTTGACCTGTAAGCAAGTAAGGCACTTACTCACATACCCCACCATATCGTGCTTCATACCCGGCTACCAATAATCTTTCTTCATATCTGGATACATTTTCGTGGCACCAGGATGAATGGAGTATCGAATCTTGTGGGCTTCATCCATAATCTTCACTCGTAGATCCCTAAAACGAGGAATCCACACCCGTCCGCATGGGGTTTTAACACCAAGTGTGTTTTCACCCAATTCCCCAACCAGACCTCTTATCCTTTCAAAGTTAAGATGATCTTCTTTCAATGCCTCATCTTGAAACTCTTTGACTTGCTTCATCACATCAGAGGTCATGATCAGCTGATATGCTTTCACCCAAATTGGCTCAGGCCTCTCTTTTCGGCTAAGGGCATCAGCCACCATATTGGCCTTGCCCGGATGGTAGTCGATCTCACAGTCATAATCCTTTATAAGCTCCAACCATCATCTCTGCCTCATATTCAGATCTTTCTGCTTGAAGAAGTACTTCAAGCTTTTGTGGTCCGTGAATATGGTGCACTTCGTCCCATACAGTTAGTGCCTCCAAATCTTTGGTGCAAAGACTACGGCTGCTAGCTCCAAGTCATGAGTAGGGTAATTGACCTCATGAACTTTCAACTGTCGGGATGCATAGGCTATAACCTTCCCTCTCTACATTGATATGCACCCTAACCCCGAGTAGAAAGTATCTGAATAGACCACCAAATCCTCGCTTCCTTAGGGGTAATGACAGGACAGGAGCTTGAGTCAACCTTGCCTTTAACTCCTCAAATGCTTTCTCTTGAGCTTGACCCATACAAACTTCACATCTTTCCGGGTCAACTTGGTTGTGGAGAAGCGATCATGGAAAAGTCTTGAATGAATCTTTTATAGTAGCCCGCCAAACCCAAGAAACTACGAATCTCGGATGGCGTCTTTGGTGACTTTCATTACGTAACCGCCTCCACCTTTGCCGGGTCCACCATGATTCCATCAGGATTCACCACATGACCCAAGAATTGAACTTCGCACAACCGGAACGCGCACTTGGAGAATTTGGCATACAACTTCTCACTTCTTAATGTCTCCAACACCTCCCGAATGTGACCGGCATGCTCTTCTTCGTTCTTCGGGTAGATCAGCAATGAACACAATCACTGATCTATCAAACATCAGCTGGCACACTCGATTCATCAAATCCATAAAGGCAGTTGGCGCATTAGTTAGACCAAAAGACATAACGAGGAACTCGTAGTGTCCATAACGCGTACGGAAAGCTATCTTAGGAATGTCTTGTTCCTTCACCTTCAATTGATGGTAGCCAGATCGTAGATCTATTCTCGAGAACCAACTGGCACCTTGGAGCTGGTCGAACAAGTCATCAATCCTTGGTAACGGGTACCGATTCTTCACTGTCAACTTGTTCAGCTCTCGATAGTCAATGCACATTCGCATACTTCCGTCCTTTTTCTTTACAAACAATACCGGAGCACCCCACGGAGAGATACTCGGTCGGATGAATCCCTTATCCATTAACTCCTACAATGGCTCATGAGTTCCTTTATCTCAGTCGGAGCTAATTGATATGGTGATTTGGCAACGGGTTGAGCACCGGGTAGCAGATCAATTGGAACTTAATCTTGCGATCCGGTGGCACGCCGGGTAAGTCTTCCGGAATACGTCTGGAAAGTCGCAAACCACTGGTACCTCAGATAATTGTGGTACCGACGCATCCACATCTTTTACATATGCCAAGTAGGCACCACATCCATGTTTCATGCACTTCCCTGCCACCGCCATCGAAATCACCTTCGGATCATAGTAATGCGATCTCCATAAATCGTAACCAAACTCCCATCTCGCGCAACTAATCGAATCATCTTCTTGCGACATATGATGTTTGCTTTATAGGTTGCTAATCGGTCCATCCCTAGTACTACATCAAATCCACCTAGGGGAATCACATGTAACCTAGCAGCAAACCTATGACCTTCTAGTTCTATAGCACAGTCCTCTATCACATCAGTAATTCTAGTGGACTTGCCAATAGCGGTTTCTACATCGAATGGTTCACTGACATTTCTACTACTAATAGGCAACTTAGCATAGAAAGTAGTGGAAATAAAACTCCTACTTCACCCTCGTGCCATCCTCAACAATATTTACCTGCCAACTAAAAATGTATAAAAGTCAGCATTGTTGAGTGAGTTCTAGTTTTAAAAGTAACAAAATACTTTCTGTAAGGTATATATATGAAAATATTCTTTTTATGAAATTACATATCTTTATATGTGAGTATGCATTAACTATACAATCAGATAATGCTTTTTCTCTTTACTGTATGCCTTGTTTATTATGTACTCTTTTATCTTTATCTTTCACTGTCTATGTGGACCAATGAGCAATACCCTAAACTATATGCGTGGGGGAAATTGTGCTGGCCCCCCTGTTCCCTCAAGGGGCTCTAAATACTGTATACAAGGCTGGCCCAGTCACCTAGAGTACGCTGCAAAGGTCCACCAATCTCAATTGACTGGCCCCGTGTGCATAATAGGGTAGCTAACCCGCATCACAGTTGAGCTAACGACAATATGGTCGTGCACCTCCTATATGCTTGCAAGACTTGTTAACATTTTAAATTAAGTTCCACTTCTCTTCTTCATTGCTCTTTCACTTTATTATTGGTAATACTTTACGTTACGATATAAACATACCACGTAAAGTCACACACTAAAAGCAATAATAATAATATGGAACAATCAAGAAGCAATCATAATAATGTATGGGACAAGCATTAACAGGCCCTAGTCAAACCTCGGTAAAAATCTTAAAATCACAGACTCCCAAAAAAAATTTCGTAATAAATTCTAAGTGTTTAGGCGCACCAACACTATTTGGACGCATGAGCCCTGTTTAGGCGTTTCATCACTATGCAGGCGCATCAGCCAATACTTAACCGTTTAAACACTTAGGCGCATGAGCTATTCAGGCGCATGGATACTATTCGGGCTTATGGTCCATTCGGACGCATGGACACTTAAGTGCATGGGGTTTGGGCGGTTGGGCATACTTAGGCGCATGGGCTATTTAGACGCATGGGCACTATTGGGGCGCATGGCCCTACACTTAGTCGTTCGATTACAAATTCTAGGCGCATGAACCACTGTTCAGGCACATGAGTTACACTTAAATATTTCTAAGGCAATTCCAGGCATATGAGCTTTATTTAGGCGCATGAACCTTCTGCTCAACATATTTCTAGGATATTTCCGAACCCAAACATCAAGCCTAATTGTTCTAAGCTTACCAAGGCTCTTCCAAGCATGAACAACTTAATAACACCTAAGGAACATTATCAAACATGTATCATACATACGGGTATACATGCATAAACATTGTAAAATTATTTATATACATTTTCAGCCCCAAGAGAGTTTAAAACAAGTAAAACCGGGGTCTAGAAACTCACCTGGTGCAACTTTGGGTGTATCTTCCTTCAAACCCGTATGCAAATGAGTTCAAACACCTAAAAACCTGCCAAACACACACACACGAACACACACAAGCACATAAGCACATAACCGAGATAAAACCCATCATAAACACTTAAAAGCCTCGAATTCTTACCTTGAATTCAGCCTTTTCTTCTTCTTCTTCTTCAAACCGAGAGTTTTTCTACTCTCACTCTCTCAAATCCGATGAAAAAGTTATCTGAAAAGAGGGTGGGCGTCCATGCCCACTTTACACCAACTTGTTTGTACTTTTGTCCTTTTTACATTTTTAACCCCTCAACTTGGGTTAAATTGCATTTTGTACTTTTATTTTTTATTTCTTATCTTTCCTTTAAAAGAATAACCGGGTGTTACACAATTAGCATTAGTCATAAGATAAAAGGCTATAGATGGTTACTTGAGTGCTTTTTCTGAACCGGTCAAGTGTTTAAAGTACGTAAACGTAACTGTACTACTTGAGTGCTTTTTCCGATTTTTCATTTCTTGGTTACTAACTTATACTTGGTTTGAGCTTTGTGGATTGTGTAGCTCTGCGGGGTTGACATCGTGTCAAGTTTCCTGAATGATTTAACTGACCAAGTAGTTATCAATACCATTTCTCAAGGTTGGTTTTAATGCCTTGGCTATTTTCATGATTGTTGTTGGCATCAGATTAATCATGGCACTTTTACATGAGTTGGTCATGTGCTTGGTTTCTGTCATGCATATTTGCCCAAATGATTTTAGGATACTTAGGTTTTCTTATTTTTATGTCGCATGTGTGAGATGTTAGTTACTAAAATAGGGTTGTACCGGTTATGACAACATTATTTCAGAGCCAAGTTGTTCGCTTGGCTTAGCTCCTTTCAACATTTGAGTTGAAAAGTTGACAAACAATTGAGTGTAAATTTGGGTGCTTGCTTGCACCTTCTTAATGAAAATTGAATTACACTTTCATATCAAATTTGACTATTTTTTGCTACATGTAACATTTGCGGAGCTAGGCTCCATTCAAGTTCTTGGGACAATCGATCCGTCTAGATCGTTGAGCTTGTATGCTCCATTGCTTCCAACTTCGACAATCTGATATGGGCCCTCCCAATGTGGCCCAAGCTTACCCATGAACAAACCCAATTAACCCAAAACGTTTGAGATTCTAATTCAAGTATAAATTTTGCAGTTTGAACCTACTCAAATTGCAAAACTTTATACTAATCTAATGTAATCGACTAATCTAGCATACTAGACGGGTTCCACTATTGACATGTACTAATGAGACTTAAAACTTATCTAGAAAAAATGTTTAGATCAATTACTAGTGAAGGAATCTATACTTACATAATTTGAAGAAATCAACAAAACGTGTAGAAATATTGCCTGCAAATGATTTAGAACATTATAACATCAGTTTGTCTAATTTTCTCAAATGTGTGTTTCATATAAATAGATAAGCAAAACATAAAATTGCATCAAATATATCTAATTAAAGCCAAAAATCAAACTAGAGTTTTAAAACACAATCTATTAACTTTGTCAAAGTTATGAATTTATCAAAAGAGTAATCCAAATATCAAACTAGTGTTTACAAAACCTCAAACTATGTATCCGTGAGCATACGATGCATGTATACTAGTCTAAATGTACCTTAATCGTCTTCAGCAACTTGCTAGAACACTTGATTTTGCCAAATCAACTTCGCATAGTTCAGGAAACTACATGAGAGTAGAGTGCTTCGTGGAGGAGTAATTGAAGGATGATGCTTGTGAATCATCAAATGTTTATACAGAAAGGATTGGCACATTCTGATTTCCATATGATGAGTCTTATCTTATAATTCTTTGATTATGCTTATTGTATTAATTACTAATTTTCAGCAACTATAAAAGTTTCATATGTTGCTTTAATAGTTTGTAACACATATACCAAGCAACATGACCACGGTTAAAGTTTCACTAATGCATTCTTTTCTTTTTTATCAACTACCACTTCTGAAAATGATTATTGGATCCAAATCACTTTAACTATTAAGTTTTAGATGTATTTAATGCTATTATAATTTTAAACTAATAAAAATACAATTTTTAAATCAAACACTCATGAAACCATATTCTTTAATCCTTTTGAACATTTTTCCATTCATATTTAATACATATGTTAGGTATATCTTAAAATCCAAAACCCCGTCAGTGGCTTTTCTATGGATGTGATGTATGGGTATGACTATGGTTAAGGTATATCCTTAATTCACTTTCTGTTTTCTTTGATGTTAATTTTCACTACAACGTAATAATTAGTGCTAGTTTTATATTCATTATAGATCTTGATAATTTTCTTTAAAACTAGTATTTGTGTTTGTTAATGTTTAGTTTCATAATTATGATTTTTCTTAAATTCCACATTTACCATTCAGACATAATTATATTTATCTACAATATTGTTTTTTAGTAATTGACATTTTTAGATGTTATATATAAAAGCACGCAACATAGCGTATAGTGTGTGTTATCATATCATAATGCGTCTTTAAAATGTTACATCGGAAGGTACTTTGATTGTTTGATTTCACATTGGTTTACCAATATATATTATTATGACTTATAATAGGTCGTCGTACATATATTGATCAACCATAATGGGTATTAAGAATAACAACAACTTTAAAGCCCTAACTGGATTGTTATTTAATCTAACCATTTATCATTGACCCTAATCGACCAACAATAATTTTACTTGACCATCAATTATCCAATTAACCATAATTTATCCTAATTAGCCAGCATTATGTCACGGAGTTATTTCTTCAACTACCGTGCGGCACTTAGATTCGATCTAAGTTCAGCCTTTGTGACCCAAAAGATGTATCGTATCAAGTAACGATGCAGAAGTGTTTGCAAGCTCGTAATACAAATAACTTTGTATTGCTTACAACAGTGTTTACAAGGGTGAGTTACAAGTATGCTTACACAAGACTTGCATGAGTTTTGGGTGTTTTTGGGTGTTTTTGGGTGATTAAAAATGAGGGCTTCACAGCCTATTTATACTATTTCATGTTGTCTAGATCCTTCATGATCTAGACATTTCTATGTACTCAATATCTAGATTTTTACAAGGTTACATCCAGAATTTTCTATGGTAAATATCTACGACATTTCAAGCATTTTCTAGAGCTTTCTTGATAGCTCTAGGGCTGGAAAATTCCAGGCCTTTCTTGGCCATTTTAGGGCTGCTCCCAAGTGCCTAAATGCTGCTAAGTTGCTTCGGTTTTGTGTGGGCTGTTCCGGAGACTTCTGGGCAGCTCTAGCCGCATCTATATGTTTCCGGAAACTTCCGGAATCCAGGTAACGTGATTTGTTTTTAGGCGGGTCGTGATATTCTCCCCTACCTAAATCCACGATGTCCTCATCGTGTTTTTGCTTGACCCTCGGCTTGGTCTCGTGAGTCGCAAGACGGATAGTGTGTTGCCTTGATGACTTGACTCCATCATGGTAGTGTGTACTTTATCGCCTTTAACGATATACAAAGTATTTAGAAATGTTGCTGGAACGGCTTTTGCTCTTCGGAAAAAGTCCATCCCGAGCACGATCTTGTAGTTGTCCAATGGTACAATCGAGAAATCAAGCTTTCCTTGCCATGTCCCGATCTTGGTCTTGACAGCCCATGACATTCCCTCGATTACTTTAGTGTTACCATTGCATCTTTAAGAAATCCATCACGAGTAGATATCCTTAGGCCGAGTCTCTTAGCCTCTTCTCGGTTTATGAAATTATGACTTGCTCCGGTGTCGATCAATGCCTTTGCAAGTCGTCAATTTATTTCCAAGTTCACAAACCGAAGTCCCTTCGCATCCGTGCTTGTGATGTTGCCCTTGCACTCCGTTGGGCAGGAGTTAACCATATTTAATAGCTTCCCTTCGTGTGCCGTTAAGGCATTTAATACTTGTAGTTGCATTGCCCCGAGACAAACCTCCTTGTCTTCGTGGGATGCATCATCGTTTCTAGCCACCATGGCTTGCAAACTTTGTTTCTTTGGGTAGTCCCGAGAGTTATGCTGTCCATCGCATATAAAACAGAATTTTGGAGGACGCCTTTCATTGTCGTATCGGGGTGGTCTCCTTTGTTCCACCTTCTGATCATGATTGGGCTTAACTCCCCCACCTTTCTCGTCATCACTTTCCTCAATCATGGGCCTATATGGTTGTTTTTCTTTATAATCGATCAAGCTTTCAGCTATTGCAATGGCTGAAGCTAGATCTTGAACACTTCGCCGCTCCAATTCATGCTTAACCCATGGTTGAAGACCGTCGAGAAAATAGAAAAGGGAGTCTTTATCCGATAAGTCTAGGATCTCAAGGACAAGTGTTGTAAACTCTTTAACATAATCCTTGATGGTCCCAGTTTGTTTGAGCTTACGAAGTCGACTTCTGGCTTCGTGCTCAGCGTTTACCAGATAAAATTGTCTTTTGAGCTCTTGAACAAATTCAGCCCAAGTTTTGATAGTACACGTACCTCGTTCAATATCCATGCTTCAGCGTCTCCACCATAGCACCGCTGTATCTTTGTGGTACATTGAAGTTGTCTTTATTTTGGTGGCGTCATCCAGGATTTGTACCCCTCCTAGGTACTTCTTTATTTCCCAAATAAAGTCATCAACCGCCCGAGCTTCCCGTTTTCCCATAAATGGTGATGGTTTGGGAATTTCAACTCTCGGTGCAAAGTTCACGACATTACCTCCTATCGTGATCATTGCTTTGTTGCAATCAACGATTTTAGTTTCCAAGCCCATTAGACTTCGATGCATGTCGCTTGACAGCTCATCCATGTCTTTTTGTATCTTGGTAGCAACATCTTTGATTGCATCTTTGATCATCAGCTTTACTTCTTCTCGAAGTAGCTCCGTAGCAGCCTTGAGTCCTTCCTGGAGCTCACTGAAATCTTCTTCCAAAGCATCCAATCGTTGGAAACACAAGTCTACGTGAGTTCCTATCTCGACAAAACCTGTTTCCATGTCACCAACTCGTTTTTACAAGGTACGATCCTTGGAAGTATCCATCCTTCTTGGATCCCTTTTGGGATTCATCACATCCTCATTTCTCTTCCATGGTTACGAGTTTGCTTGTTTCGGTTGCCATTCTCGAATGAACCGATGCGGCTCTAATGCCACTTATCATGGAGGTATTTTTTCAACTACCGTGCGGCACTTAGATTCTATCTAAGTTCAACCTTTGTGACCCAAAAGATGTATCGTATCAAGTAACGATGCGGAAGTGTTTGCAAGCTCGTAATACAAATAACTTTGTATTGCTTACAAGAGTGTTTACAAGGGTGAGTTACAAGTATGCTTACACAAGACTTGTATGAGTTTGGGTGTTTTTGGGTGATTACAAATGAGGGCTTCACCACCTGTTTATACTAGTTCATGTTGTCTAGATCCTTCATGATCTAGACATTTCTATGTACTCAATATCTAGATTTTTACAAGGTTACATCTAGAATTTTCTATGGTAAATATCTATGATATTTCAAGCATTTTCTAGAGCTTTCTCGACAGCTCTAGGGCTGGAAAAATCCAGGCCTTTCTTGGCCATTTTAGGGCTGCTCCCAAGTGTCCAAATGCTACTACGTTGCTTCGGTTTTGTGTGGGCTGTTCCGGAGACTTCCGGGCAGCTCTAGCCGCATCTATATGTTTCTGGAAACTTCCAGAATCCGGGTAACGTGATTTTGTTTTTAGGCGGATTGTGACAATTAGCTCTAAATGGCCGTTGTTGGAAGATAATGACCCTAAAAAATATAATTAACTATAAGCGATCCTAATTGACAATCATTAGTTCTAATTGACCATATTTCGCCATAATTGGAACCACTTCACTACTATTGATCTTTTTTAACATCAATTACTCTAATTTAATGATATTTCTCATAACTAACACAAGGATACGTATTCCATATACGAGTTAATTTAGAGATTAATTTTTAGTCGCTAAAATATTTTTTCAAATTAAATAGTAGAATACTTGTTGATTATTATAGAACGAATGTCAGATTCGAGTAAGATCTCCATAATTTTTAAGACTAATATTCAGTACTAGATAACTTTCTTAAAATGGTATAACCTACGCCAATAAGTAGAGGTTAGAATCAATCATTAGTTCTTTCTTATATAGAATATATTCATGAGTGAATATCAGTCCCTAATTCAATGTGTCAAAATATACAAAACTGAATGTTAGTCTATAATATGTTCTCTCGAAAAGATAGAATATGTGTTATTTATTGGAGACTAAATATCAGTCCTTGCATATCTAATATAAATAATTATTAACGACTGAATACCAATTTCGAATGAGGTTATATATAAGATTGGATCTTTAAGACTAATTTTCAGTCTTTGATATCTTTCTTTATGTAATATAATATGAACCAATTAATTCAAAACTAACAATCAATTATTTTTTAAAGAAAAGACATTCGAGACTAAATATTAGTCCTTATTGTAGTGTGCTTTATGACTATTAAGACTTAAATTTTAGTTGTGAATATGTTCCCTTGAAATTGTAGAATTTAGGTTGATTTTGGGAGGCTAGATAATACTCCATGCTTATTCATCCATAAAACTCTATAGAGACTGGATATTAGTTTCATATAAGGTTACTTATAAGAACATTTAAAACCGTTTTCATTCTTTGATGGCTTTCTTAAAATGGTATAATTTGTGCAAAATAATAAAGACTAAAAATCAGCCATTGATCTTTAAGCACAAAAATATCATTCAAGACTAATTATTATTCCCTAGTTCAATCCGATATAGAAATATTAAAAACTAATTTTTAGTTTGTATTATTATATATCTTTATCAAAGACTGAATATAAGTTATTCTTACACTGACACTAAATTTCATTAATATGAGCACTTATTGGGACTGAAATTCAGTAACAAAAAACTTTCCCTCTAAATCTTCTTACTATGAAAACGTATTTATGACTGAAATTTGTTATTAAATAAGCAGTCAAAGTATTAGGAACTAATTATTAGTCTCTAATGTAAGTCACAAAGATATGAGTTCCTAATATCATCAACAACGAATATAATTTAGTCCTTGATAACCCTTTTTGTTGTAGTGCTTCCCGGCTACTACTGGGAAAGGTCCAACAATGTCCATGGCCCATTTTTGGAAAGGCCACGTAGCACTAACGGGGACCATATAGTTCTTTGGCATGTCGCGTGCTGGAGCATGCCTTTGGCAACTCTCGCAATTTTGGATCTCAGCCACAGCGCTTCAGTGCATTCTGGGCCAGTAGTATCTTGCCCCTATGTTTTTGCTATCACCATTCTCGAACCTGAGTGGATACCACAAATACCCTCATGTATTTGTAGTGTCACGTAATCAGAGCTTCATCTAGCGTTAGACATCGGAGTAGTGACCCATGTATGACTTGCGATATAAAATCTCATGTTGCATCTCATATAGTAATGTGTTTGCCTGTACCTTTTGTGCTTTGGATCTTTCTATGGTTAGGCTTCCATTCATTAGAAATCGAATGATTGGGCTCATCCAATCTTCTTGTTGCATGCATTCTACTGAAGTCACCTCCATGTCCCCTATCGAGGATGTTTGTAGTACTTCTACTTTTATCTCTCTTGCCAGATGACTAAAGGTTACGGATGCAAGTTTGCTGAGATCATCTGCTTTCTTGTTTTTGCTTCTTGGGACATGTGACAAGTTACATTCGTCAAAAAAACTGATAATATTTCTAGATATTGCATCATTTTCTTTTCTTTTGCGCCGTAAGATCCATTGACTAGGTTTGCCACTAATAATGAATCTACATGAGCATGAATCCTTCGGATTCCTATCCATTATACCAACCTTAAACCAATGAATAGTGCCTCATACTTGGCTTCATTGTTGGAGCTTTTGAAATCTAAGCTCAAGGTGTAAGTTAATTCTTCCCCGTTAAGTCCCTCCAAAATTGGGCCAGCCCCTGACCCTTTGTCATTTGATGCTCCGTTACTATGCAAGCACTTCTTTCTTTCGGCTGACTATTAGTGTGCACGTTGTTTTCATTATTGTCTTCTTCATGGGGAATCTCGACGTGGAAGTCAACCACGACCTGTCCTCTGAGCATGACTCACGACATGTATTGGATTTCAAAAGCTCCAAGTTTGATTGCCTATTTTGCCAATCTCCTGGATGTCTCTAGCGTTCTTAGGACTTGTTGTATCATGTGTCATGTTCTAACTTCTATGATGTGAGCCTAAAAGTACCTTCGTAACCTTCTGGAAGCATGTACCATAGAAATGGTAAGTTTTTCCATTAGGGAATAACGGGTCTCTAGGTCCTTTAGGGCTTTGCTAATGAAATATATTGGTGTTTGCTCTACATTTTGTCCTGTCATGAGTACTACACTTACGACACATTTTCCTGCAGAAAAATATATTATCAACCTTTCCCTTGGGAAAGGGGCCACAAGTGTTAGTAGGTACCCATGTATGTTTTTATTTCTTTGAATGCATCTTCTACCACTTTTGTCCATACAAAGTTCTTTTTCCCTAAGAAATTCCTTAGCATGGACATAAAAGGTAGTGTGAACTTGGCATGCTTCAACAAGAACATGTTAAGGGCCGCAAGATGGCCATTAAGTGTTTGTACATCTTTGATGGATTTGGGAGACGACATTTTGACCATGGCTGCAATCTTTTATGGATTCGCCTCCAATCCTTCTTTGGTGATGATGACTCTAAGGAACTTTCCCTCTTCCACCCTAAATGAGCATTAATATGGGTTCAACTTCATGTTTATCCTATTACTGTATTGAATGTTTCCGTAATGTATTCTAGCAGAACTTCCTCACTTCAACTCTTAATCTCAATGTTCTTCTTGATTTGTGCCCGAAAGGCTTTATCGATCAGCCGTTGGTATGTGGCACCTGCATTTTTAAGTCTAAAAGGCATTTTGGTAAAGCAAAGAATACCGACATCTGTATATAAATCCGTCTTATCCTCATCCTCGGTGCCATTTGTACTTGATGATACCTTTTGTAGGTGTCCAAGAAGCACTTATGGGAAACTTGCGAGTGATTTTATCTTGAGATCAAATTCTGGTAGTGGATAACAGTCCTTGGGTCATGCATTGTTGAGGTCCTTGATGACAATACAAATTCTCCATGTGCCATCTCCTTTCTTCACCATTATTTGGTTTGTGACCCATGTCTGGTATTAGAATTCCCTGATTATACCTGCTTAAGGTAGCTTCTTGGTCTCTTCTACCACACCATGGCTTTTCTTTGGACCCATATGTTATCTTTTTAGGGCGAGCAGTTCTTTTGACCTGTTTATGTTCAGTTTATGTTCTGCCATGTCCCGAGGGACGCCCTCCATGTCCTAGGGTTTCCAGGAAAATATATCCATGTTGCTTTGTAGCAGTCATCAGAGTCGATCCTTAGTTGCATCCCCAAACTAGCCTTCGATCATGATTTTTTGTTCCAGGAATGCGTTGTTAATCACCCATTTCTATAAGGTTAAACATATTACATCCTCTGTGCCAGATGATGTTTCTGGTGAAATAACTTTTATGTCCTTACATTCTTTACTGGAGTACATCATCACTATCCTAGTTGGAGTGGATAATTTAATGGTTGTGTGTACTGTTGATATGATGACTCCCAAGGCACATAAGTCTGGTCTTCCTAAGAGAACATTATATGATGACTCCGATCATAGAACCAAGAATGTCATTGTGACATCACGCCATCCCACATTGTTTCCTAGCACCACTGGGAGTTGTATGTGGCCCAACTTTTGTACTACCTCGTTAGAAAATCCCGTAATCTGTTGCGGGCTTGTATCAAGTTTCTTTCTGATTACTTTATCAAGTTGTAGGAAACAGTGTTCATACATAATCTTTAAACTGCATCCACTTGCTACGTATACTTGATGTGCTTGATAACCTGCAATAATAGCTGAAATTATAAGTGGACCGTTAGCAAAAATTCCCCCATAGATTGGAGGAAATGATATCTCCTAAGCCATCCAAGGTTCCATGTGGTCAGAGTGACACTTGCTCTTGTAGTTCGAAAGCTGAATCATAAATATTTCCTTTCTTTTGTCTTCTACCTTTGGTGTCTTTCTCAATTCTTTTAACGGATGAGTTAGCTTTCTAGTTTTAATGGCGAGCTTGATTTGTCATTTTAATGAGAAGCAATCGTCTGTTGCGTGCCCTTTTTCCTAATTGAATTCATAAAATTTGTTGGCATCTCGTTTTACTCCTAGCTTTTGTAGGGCAAGCTTGGTGAAACTAAAGTTTTCTGTTGCTAAAATCTTGCTTGGGGTTTTGGTTAGAGGTGGGAGACTTACGTTAGGTCCTTGTGAAGTTCATACTGATGGGGTGAATGAGGCTGAAAGGAGTTGTCTCGTTGGGGAAAATGTGGCAGGAAGCGTGGTCATTCCAAGGATCTCGATCCCCCTACCTTCTTTTGTGTTTCCCGTGTGAGGGCTATGTGTCTCTATAGGGTCTATTCTTTCAACTGCTCACATGCCTTCTTTCCTCGCATAAACACATTTGCTTGTTCTAGCATCTCGTCAACTGGTCTTGGGAAGTTTTCGTGGAACCTTTCCACCAGCTGGTCATTTCGTACTCCATGAATGAATATTGAGATCCTAATTGTTTCCTCGGCTCCACGAACTTGCATGCTTTATGTTGAATATCTAGTGGTGAAGCTTTCTATTGACTCGTTGTCACCTCTCTTGATGTTATGTAGTCCAGTGGGATCTCTAGCTGGTAACCTTTGTTGGCTAAAGGTTTGAGAGAAACTTTCCTTCAATTCTTCAAAACTGTCAATTTCTCCCACGGGGAGACTATCAAACCATACTCTGGCTGCACTGGTTGGGGTCTGGCCAAACATGTGACACCAAACTGGGATTGACCATTGTTATACTTTATATGCCTTGATGAAGATTGCAAGATAGTCGTCCGAATCCTCTAGACGGTTATACCTTCCCACATTGGATAGCATCTTGAATTTGGGAGGGAAAGAGAACTTCGCTATCTTAGGGATGAACTTTGATCTTGCTTGTGATGTGGAAGATCGATATGGCTTGCTGAAGTCATCCTTGACATATGGCCTTCTAGTACTTGTTGTTCCGTCTTGTCTTGCTATTGCACTGGTCGTTCTTTTATCTTTTGGAAGTTGGTTTCATCGTCGTGACTTTCTTTTTCTTTCTCGTGATTTTCTTCTTCAAGGAGCTTGTCATACTCCAGGCGGGCTCGTATCTTTTAAACTACTTCCTCTTTTCCCGTTGCAACAAGGAAAGGATTTGTTCTTGATTTTGGTTTATGAATTTTGCGGTGATTACATCACTATGGTTGTTATCCCCTCCCAGGACGGTGTTAGTGCCATCAAATATAGAGGTAGTGGTGTTTTGATATTCAGAGCTAGGTGATTTGGTTTTTATGGGTTGGTGATTTTGGTCTGACTCCATGTTGGGTGTAACCATGGATGGCGCCAAATGTTGCTACACGGATCCTACTTAAGCGACTAGGATCGAGGAGCAATGAAGGAATGTGGCTAACACTAGGAATCAGGTCAAGGCTGGGCTTGGGTAATGGTTGAAGCTGGTATCTTCAAGATAAAAAATAACACAGTGAGCCTCGTCATGAGTAGAAAAAGGTTCTCCCCATGACCATTCTCTAATATGAGAATAAGAATGGATATGAGAAATAACGGAATGAGATAGTTATGGAGTTTTGAGGATTAAGGTGTGTGTTTGTCTTACCTGGACTGGAGGTTGGTATTTATAGTGTTTCATCCTTGAGGCTGTAGGGGTTGACTCTATTTTGGGAAACTTACAGTCAACCATAGTCGTTTGAGTTTCCTTAAACAGAGAGTTTTATGACTTTTTGGTATTAAGGATTTTCTACATAGTATTAATGCACTTTGTCTATATAGTTGACTTTGACCCTCTATTGTTTCTTGTCACCGCTTTACCTTGAGTCACTATCTTTTGTACGCCCTGATTATATTCTCTGTTAACCAATGAGTGTCTTCCTTTCTCGCTAAGGTTTTGACTCTCTTTCTATAAATTTTAAGAGTAGAGCCCTGATATATTCACTTTCGTCTTTGTTGTCACGGCTTAAACTGCCCTCCTCTGGTACGCCACGACCTTGGGTTGTGCCCTTGTTCAATCATGTTTGTAATGTGTGTGGTTATGAAAGACTTATCGCAAAGGAACTCATCTGGGACGTGGCTTGTGGAAGTCGTGGCTGGGTCATTGACTTCGACTTCTGTTTCAACTTAACGCTACGCTGGTCTAATGTTGTTTGTTTTATTTTTATTGGCTGTGACTGGGCTTGATGGTATTTTTGCCGACAGTGCCTTTAGCTTATTTATGCTAATATCGCGAGGGGTGATATACCCCATCAGTGACCGTTTTGCACCTCCTTTTAGGCTTTAGTTTTTAATTTTGCGACCGATTACAACTGTTGCAAATTTACGACATGTTAGTTTTCTCGTAGTATTTGAAAATGAATTTCATATCATTTTTAAGAGGGGATTATCTTTCATCTTTTTTTAAACATATATGTATTAACTTATACTCATTATACCGATAAGAAACTGGTTATATATCATAGTTTCTTGACAAATGACCTCAATAGGGCGCTGGAATAAGTGGTAAACAACTTTTCAACGAGGTAAATGATGTTGGTTGAAGTCCTATTCTCTTCTTTCTTGCCGTTTGATACTTTTGCTTTCTTTCTTTTATTAACTATTTTTTCTTTTGTGATCTTTTTACATCTGTGCTCTCCTTTCTAGTAATTTGAATCAAGTTTAATTTACTCAATGACATCGAAATTTTGATCTCTAGTATGTTTTGGAAACGATCATGTTAATACGCCCTATAACTACATGTATATATGGTGGATCTCCAACTATTCGATTAAAAAATCTACAGAGCCACTGTTGTAGATCTTTCAATTGATGCTTATTATGACAAGCACGGCGTGCTTTCCCAACTCAGTCGGTGGACAACAACTTTCATTCCAACTATGTCGGTATGCAGGTTGTCGATTGTTAAATGCCACCGTCTGTACCGAAGGATGTTCTATTTTATTTATGTTTTCTTGATGGTTGACCCCTTCGATAGCGGGTGAAACAAATGAATATCAAACACTACAAGTATAGAAAGTGTAGTTCTCCTTGAGTGTAAGAAGCTGATGAAGGGTGGGGGAACTATATAATGAAATGAAGGAGAAGTGCTAAAAGGAAGAAGAATATAACGCTTTCCTTTTTGTGTAAGTATTACGATTCGATTATTGTAGATTATCAAAATTTATAATTATTTCATGCAACACAGGCATAACGAAGTTTATATACGCTCTGTAACATGTTTTAATCACATTAATGTCACGACACACAACACATGATACTTAAGTGCATTAATGGCAATGAGACTACGTGTGTAGCGGAGAACAAAAGTGATGCTACACGTGGTCAATTTGCAGCGCGCCTCTATAGCTCCAAGCAGAGTTTGATTCTACGGCCCATACTTCAACTGGGTTGTTTTATTGTTCTTTTTTTGCCCGTTTTATTAAGTCTTTTCTTTTTTCTTTTGGTTTTTTAACTTTTTTAAATTAAGTTTAAAAAAAACATTTACTTTCTTTGCTACAGAACAAACTTCTTTAATGAGTAAATCATTGTAATGTTACGTCTCATGTACGTCGCAATGTAAAAGACATAACCACATTAGTGACACTAGGGCAGCGCGTGTTACGAACCTCAATGTTGGTTACGAAGCATAACTTTTATCACGCTAATGTCATTGTATGGTCCGGCCGCACCACCCGAGAGAAAAAAACTTGTTTCGAAACTCACTTGTCAACTAAGCCATCACCTAGGTTTCCCGTTCGCCTATATTATCCCTAAAAAGCATGCCATTGCTTATTATTAAAAATAAATTGTTGCAAGCTTTAATTAATAAGTAATAACATAATTCAATAATATTATATAAACTTTTAATGTTCTGCATGACCAACTTCTCGTGGATTTTATGCAAAAACTTATTTCGGTTTCTATCTATTAAGCTACTATTAGTAGCAGCGGATGTAGCTTATTAGGCTGATGAAGTGGCAAACGTGCAAATGAACCCGCTCTTGGACAATCAAATGTTGAAGACCCAGTTATATGGCAAACGTTGTGGATGGTCCATTATAACATGCATGACATTACACATTATGATTGACATATTATTATTCGTGCTTTTTTTTTGTTTTGATATTTGGTACTGTTGTTGTTGTTATTATATACTATTAATTAATATTATAAATGCGTATATTTGAAGTGTTAAAACTAAACATTACCAATATATTTTTTTATTAATATAAAACTTAAACATAAAGACATTGCAATAGTAAAACAAACATTTCAACCACATAACTATGTCTCGGAACCAGCTTGTTTTCTATTGTGTTAAGGTCGTCTTCGTCTTTCAACCCATCTAAGTCATTTGCATCATTGGCCACATATGACGAATGCAACCACTATAACTTATTTCGAGGCTTAAGGCCAGTTGGTGTGGTGAAATACCCTAAAATCACGGTCGTTCGTGTTAACTTAGATCAAGAAAAGAAAATGATTAAATGTTTAAGACTAGTCTAGAGGAAATCGAACTTCTTTTTTTGGGTATACTCATTATATTGAACATATCAATTGCGGAATAGGTTTCTTTGAGTTGTATGGAAAAAATGACATGGTAGGTTAGCCGAAAAGCTGCAAGCGACTTGAGCCTTTTTTAAACAACTCAAAACTTTGGGAATTGGTGGAGTCATTTTCATGAATTCTTGTCGATACATCTGGTTTATACAATACATCTACAAAAAGGAACACATATAATAATATTATTTAATATATATAATATAGATTTAGTTAAAGAGAGCATGTATAAACTAATATTGAGATCCTTCCCATAAATATTGAAACCTGTGTGGCATGCTAGCCTCCTAGTACCTTAGATCGATAATGCACAAGACAGTATGAACCCTAAACCTTTCCATGGATCTACTGCCACCGTAGGTGTCATGTTCCCCGTGTATAACATGTTACAAAAGCTTGTTCCAAGAAAAGATATATTGCATATGATATTTTAACTGTATGGCCTCATTTCTAGGTAACTCACAATAGATTTAAATATCATAAACACAAGTTCTTGAACAAAATTTTCATTAACCTTAAGCAATGGAAACTTAAACATTGTCAACCATCAAATCTATTACATCAAAATTAGATGTCTTTAAATAACTATAAGAAACTATGTAGGATGCTAGTCTTTAACATGATGCCATATAGCTCTAGAATCCATGTCAAGCTCACATCTTTATTCCATATGTATATGTGTCAAACAAATATTCCTACAAAAGTTAGTGTTGCTAAGTAAACTCTAGTTTTACTTTGAACAAACACTTTGTCAAATATTTAATAGTCTTCCTTTATTGTACTTTAGCTATACTATAACTTTGGCATTACATATTTAGATTCATACAATTTTCTGTTCTTTACCAAACCTTATTTGTATGTAAGATTTCTTTAACCATTACTGTGTTCATTCTTTAACTTGACTTATGCCATTTATTTATCTTTACTTTATCTTTACTTAATCATGAGTTTGTATTTCATACAACGATCCAAGAACCATAGCTTGTTAATAAATAAGACTTTTCTGTTGCATTCCATTACGTAAGCTTCATGTTTGACTTGCAACACATGCAAGACTGTTGTCGCTTGGCGTTATGTAAGACTCATATGTCGATGCTTGAATTACATCAAGACCATATTTTTGCAAGAATTCTTTATCTTACTTTAACATTTTCACAACGTTCACTCCTCTAACTACGAATGCCGGATCTTCCTATTTTTCGGTAGCATCATGGTCACATAGTCATAAGGTCTCTAGTTAAAATGTTACAAAGTATTATTATATAGATAAAAACTTATATCTAATTTAGTAATAGAAAAATAGTATTAAAAGTAAAAAACATAACATACATCATCCTTTTGTAAGGAATGTAGTAGAGAACGGTGTGTTCTCAATACGTGTGAATACACTTCTCCATAACTTTAGTTCCCACACCACCTTAAAAACAATTTAAAGCAAAGAAGATCATTAAAACAAGTTGGTAGTATTTACAATTATTAACATAAATGAAGTTGTATACTAACATGCATAACACAGTATCGTCTTTTATAATCTAAGTCGGACCCTTGTGCAGTTTTCATAATGGCAGAATGTACACTGGACGAGCAACTAATGTTTCTAGTGGTGATTGTTGTTGCTTTACATATTTTTTACTACAACAATCCTAACACAACATTGCCTTAACTAATTTGTTTTGTATTGTGTGAAATCTTCCTAAGTTATTAAAAAAGACAAAGAAATCAAATTGTTTTGAGGAATAAAAAAATAACGTGTTGCCACAAAAAAAAAGAATGATACACCATTCACATTCTATACATTATATGTCTGTAGCACTTTTAAGGAGATGAATTTTTATTTGATCTAAAATTCACCAAAATATATTAAATCTCATCAAATTAATAACCTTTTAAACCTAATAACATTTAACACTTTTTTATACGTTCACGTACTCTCATAGATCGTTATTCCCTAACCGCACAATCTCTTGATAAATCTTACAAAACCTCAATATCTTGTAACGTTATCGTCATTTCACTTAAGGGTAGGTGCTAGGTGTGGGTCTCTGAACGCCATCTCTATGCCAATGTACATTTTATTATCAACCATAACCAACAATCTAGTAGCCGTAGTTAAGCACCTCGCTGAAGCCATCAACATTTATGTAATGTGTAGTATTATTAGTGAGAGGATTCTGGCTAACAAACGACTAAAAACTCATATCCCCTCATCTAACATAAATGAGATTTGATTCCTCAGAATTTATTGAACGAACTAAACACCCGGTGTTCTTTTTTCTAAAACAAAACACTCCAATTACTGAACTGTGTCATAACTCATTTTGAAACCAAAGTTGTTTGTAAATGGGATTAAAATTGACATTTTCAAGAAAAGAGATTAAAAGAAATTGGTAACTTTACTAATCATTACAACATTCATAAAATTCAGATTCTAACAAAAGAAGCAGCTAACTTTACTAATCATTACACCATTCATAAAATTCAGATTCTACTACGGCAGCACGACACCATACTGAGTATTGCACTGAAATCATACATGCATCGACTTGCCCTATGACCAAGAAGATCACAAACGTTTAGGGCCACACTTGTCAACAAGTATGTTTGCCATCTACCATGATCTTTGTCATCTACCTAGCACTTGATGCTTCCCAAAGTGGATGCCGGCCTGTAAAGACCATACTTTGATTTATGTACATTCGCTACTTTGAAGAGTTGATACCGACTAGATTAGGGTTTTGAAATTTAACAACATAACTTATATATAGTTATTAATAGTATTATTATTGTTATAAATTTATAGTTATTAGTATTATATTTATTATTATATAGTTATAATGTTATTAATATTATTGTTATAATTGTTATAGTTATTAGTATTATAATAACTACTATTTTTTCATCCCCGCGTACTAGGTCTGGGATCCCACCACGATTTCAAATTTTAAAACACAAACATAACAAAATGTCATGAAGTCTATCGTTTACACGTAAAACCCTCAAGTGTCCATCATCATAGAAGCTATCACTCAATGTTGTCCTCTCCTATTTCGTTTGGCTCTTCACACTAGTAGAAAGGAAACGACAATCACTATAGTTCACCACACCAAATAACACTCGATTTTTAGTAAAATTCCATTTCAAAACAAAAAATTGTATCCAAACTTTAATAAAAACATTAAAGACAACAACCCATTTTGTTTCATAAAAAAATGTTAACGTGAATGTTGTTATAAAGAAAATGAAATTATTAGAAAATCAAACGAGTTAAAATGTATATTATATATACTATGAGGGTTGGAAATAAGATTAAAAAACAAAATATATATATAAATGACAATGACTATAGTGGCTAATGTCTAACTTGATGGCAAAAGTCTATCACTCCTAGATAAAACATATCACAATGTTTATTTCGCTTCTACTTAAAATGCTAAAGTGTCATTTTGTCGTAAAAGCCATTATCAGTTGATGTTGTTTTCTCATCATTCAGCTTTGTCATGGTACTATAAAGGTGACGATAATCACTCTAGGCTATGATCCATCAAAACACTTATTTATAATACAACTCCAATTTTTGATATATTTTTTAGTTATTTGATATACTTGAAACAAACGATTACAATAGAGTGGCGGCTAAATGAGAAATATGTTACATCACAACCCCCTTTTAAGAAGCTGATTTGTAGAGTAAACCCCCTTTTAAACATGTCTTCCTCCTTCCTACCCAAACATAAGGATATTCGTGGGTTGAAGAGTAGACCCCTCGTGAAGCAGGTCTGTTAGAAAATTCACAAGAGGCTTTTTTTTGCAAAAATTCATGCATGTTTAAGAACATCACATAAAACATCCCTAACCAAATCATGACTGTATTTGAACCCATAAACCTCCTTGGAATGGAGCGCATGCTAGCAAAAAAATCCAAATAAGCATTGTGGCAAACAGGACATGGCTCATCAGAAAGAAACAAAGGGATCATTAGCAGGTACTTAACCTAGTACTCCAGGGAGCCCGTAGACAGTCAGACACCGCTCTTTGACAAAGGGATAGATCACATTTCACTTTTAAAATCTGTAGACAGTCAGACAACGCTCTTTGACGAAGGGATAGTTCACATTTCACTTCTAAAATCTACATGATCTCATTAAATAAGGGACTCAACAAAACATGATGGGGTGTTGTCCTTATTAAAGAAACTATGAAGATCGAAATTAGGAAGTGGCATGTGCAAGCGATCCATCACACATATATATTCAGAGTCTATCCCATCAATACTACAACCTCAAAATTTCAAGATTGTGCCCTCAAGGGCATAAAAGCATATGTAGATACATCTTCAGTCGAACATAAACCCAAACCTTCAAAACAAGTTAGAAGTGATACTAGCCTCCATTTAAAATCTCCAAAATAGATAGACATGTTCTCAGATTGAACAACAACTTTCTATCTCGGATACATAAGTAGAAACAAAAGAATCTCATATTATGGGTCTCACAATGGGAAACAACTCATCAGCTCCATAACATGAGACGCCCATTTTCACTGCCAAGATACTAATGAAATCCTATCCCAGCTAACAGCACCCCTAAGGAGTTTCAGACCTAACATCAACCATCCAATCTCAAAAGGAAACAAACCATCATGCATCTTCACCCTATTGCACGAAGACCTAAAAAACCTCATTTTATATAATGTTAAGTTTGATGCCCAAGTGAGGTCCCTCAGCCTTGAGATATCTAAGGCTTTAGTCACCTTTTAACATCTTCTGTGATTTTACTATCATCAAGGTATCGAGCATGGAAGAGAAGTTTACGGTCATCCTTGATCAGATGAATAAGCATGCAAAACTAGGGGAAAAAGAAGAGGCCCTAAATGGTCCCTTTGACGAGCCCCATTCATGGATCAAATATGGTCATCTCCTGTATATAACCTAGCCGACTAGACATATAAAAAATCCACCCATAATTGACTGGCAACGAGTCCGAACTTCATGAAGGAGGGTAATCTTATCCACCTAGTTGAAGGCATTAGAAAAATCAACATTAAGTATAGCCAATGACCAATCCAAGTGAAACTTATTTAAGAACTTGTTCATCTTGTAGAGCACAACCTCTATCCGACAAGGAAACCCACTACAAATTGGAGGTCACCAAGATATTTAGCAATTTCCTTCCCAACACCCCTCACAGTCACCTTAAAGACCAACCACTTCTAAATCACACCTATGACAAAGGTCTAATCCTATTGTCTAGTTTGAGAAATGACGTGAGGGAAGCAGATGCAATAAACTCTACCAAGGCCCTAAGACACCTCCCCCTAAACAAACACTACCAAGACCCTAGCTTTGAGCAACACAAGTACTATAATAGATTCCTCATCAAAAAAGGCATCCAAATTATGTTAGGCCTTCAATCCGTCTCACCCACATGAAGTCCCTTTGGGAGAAAAGACTTAAGACACCCAAGCATATCATCAACATCAATAATAAGAGTAGCCTTAGAAAAGGAGGAAACATCCATAGTCAGAGGGCAAAGGAAGGGATGCTTAGCAACTAACACGCTAAAGGTATCTGTACTAAAGGTTGCTACCCTTGAAGAGCATAAAACTTTAATCGCAACAAGGAAATGACGGGGAGCAAGTTTCCACCAGTATTGTTTGACATGTGCATATTGTCAAGGTATCATATCTAAAAACCATCTCCTCACAAAATAAGGACACTGCTAAGGGTTGAGCAAAAAGCAATAGAATAAGCTTGTCAAAATCATCCCTATTTCCCTAAGCTGCTAGTAGCTGCGGAATACTAAGAGATTGCAAGGACTTCCTATTACCAGACCTGCTCTCCTGTGTAAGGCCCCATTCTCGGGACGCTTACAGCTGGCCAATCATCGCTCATAAAACATATAATTACTTTAACTTGAAATAGACGTTGCCGCGGAAACATTAAAAACAACATTTTCATTATAATAACCTTTGCAAAATACTACAATGTTGACTAGTTACAAAACATCATAATTTGCGTTACATCACAAAAAACGTCATATTTATAACAAATGGATGCCATCCAAAAATGTCAAGTAGCTGCCCCGTGCCATCCTCAGCAATGCTTACCTGCCAACTGGAAAATGCATAAAAAGTCAGCATTATTGAGTGAGTTCTAGTTTTATAAAAACATTGCATTACCTTCCATTCGTTAAAACATTTTCATAACTATCGCACGTGATCACACATCGTACATACATCAAGGTAATAATTATTATCTTCAACATCATTCGTTTGGTACATTTCGCACATCTCGAACATATCGCACATATCGCACATATTGCACATATCGCACATAGCGCACATATCGCACATATCGCACGTATGGAGTGGTCACTAGGACAGACTCCCCCTATGTGTGTGAACTCTTATGGGCTCGCCAAGATCGCACATCGTATAACACACAATAATTAGGAAATCGCACGTTATTAGAGTAGTCACCAAGACTAAACTCTTACTATGTGTATGAACCCTTATGAGTTAGCCAAAATCGCATGCTTTAGATACACACATAGTTGGACACTCCCCCTATGTGTGTGAACTCTTATGGGTTAGCCAAAATCGCACGCTATATGACACACAGTAATTAGGAAATTGCATGTATTAGAGCAGTCACCGGGACTGAACTCTTACTGTGTGTATGAACCCTTATGAGTTAGCCAATATCGCACGCTATAGACACACACGAGGTAACAACTCTCTATGAGTTGTGAACCTTCCTTCAGTTGCTTGCAAGGCTTTCATTCATTCATTATGTTCCACTTTCATTATCTTAAATCTTTCGCTTCGTTATGATAATACTTTACGTTCATTAATAATATCAAACCACGTAAAGTCATATCATCACACGTAATAGGGAACATAATAGGACATAACATGCAATCATACATAAGCATAACATCATCAATCACACATGCTCAATCACACATCATCATACATGCATAATATACATCATACATACCATCATGCATATGCATTGATTATTCATCATATCATTCTATGCCCATCACATCATCTTTGACTTCAAAAAGTCAACTTATATAGCCCCCGGGAACCTCCCAAGCCAAGGCCTACTTAACACTTTTTCCCTAAAAAGTCAGAAAATATTCTAAGTGTTCATCCACATTGACTTTACTCATCCGTATTTGTCAATGCTCATCCGCATTTGTTCATTCGCATTGACTTTATTCATCCGCATTTGTCAATGCTCATGCGCATTGACTTTACTCATCTGCATTTGTCAATGCTCATCCGCATTTGTTCAGTCGCATGAACTTACTCATCCGCATTTCTTCATTCGCATGACTTAATCATCCGCATTTGTCAATGCTCATCCATATTTGTTTAGTCGCATTGACTTACTCATCTGCATTTCCTTACCCGTCTGCATTTCTTGCTCATCCACATTTCTTACTCATCCGCATTTGTCTTTCTCATCCGCATTGACTTTCTCATCCGCATTTGTCTTTCTCATCCGCATTGACTTTCTCATCCGCATTTGTCTTTCTCATCCGCATTGACTTTCTCATCCACATTTCTTACTCATCCGCATTTCTCACACTTAAGCAGTTTTTCTAAACTTAGGCGTATGAACTACTATTGGGCGCATGAGCAGCCTAGGTCACACTTAACATCATATTCAATCCCCAACCTCATCTATCATGTTTTAAGCTTAAATCATGCATTCTAAGCCTTAGAAACACAACCATAACATCATCAAGCATGAACATAGTCCAAAATCACACCATACCCGCAACATACACACATTCAAACATATGGGTATGAAACCCTAGTTTTATAAAAACATAAATTCATGTGTTTTCAGCTTCAAAATCAGTTAAAACATGTAAAAGTGGGGTTCTAGAACTCACCTTTGCAGCTCTTGAGTATAGCTTCTTCCAAACTCGTTTGCAGTTGAGTTCAACCACCTAGAAACCCACCAAAAACACACACCTAAACATACACAACACACATAAGCACACAACCGAGGCTAAGACCAGTTGAGAACATCATAAACACACGAATTCTTACATTGAATTCGATTTTTCAGCTCTTGTTCTTCAAAATCCGAAAGTTTCAGCTCCTCTCTCTCTAAAGAAAAGATCCGATTGCTATATGTGTAGAAAGAGTGATAGGCAGCCATCACCTTTTACACCCACTTTTTCAAACATTTTGTCCTTTTGACACTTTTAACCCCTCAACTTGGATTAAATAACTTTTCTTTCTCTTTCTTTACTAACTTTTATAAATAACCGGGTATTACATCCTGACATTTAGATTACCTGAAAACTCACATCCAACGAGATAATAACAACATTCTCACCCATGCCTTAATTTGCTCTAGTACAGCTACCACCTAACCTAAGTCAATAGCTAAGGCCTAACCAACACCATATGACAATTATAAGGAATGCTCTTAATAGTCATGATAGGAAGGAAGCATACACGATCAAGGAGAACCTTGTCCATAACCACATCTCCAAAAGGAACAACTTCCCTTCTAACATGAGTCTTAGCAATCCCCATAATAAATTTTAGTTTTAAAGATAACCATGCATTCCAGTTTTTTTTTTAAAATGTAAGGCCTTTGGGAAACATCACATGTATATTGCACATTAATAACACAATTTTTAAACTTTAAACAACTATAATCAAAGCAGTGAAAATTAATTTTCATTACATGAGTCATTACTTAACACTATAGCATTTAAATATATCAAACTATTTAATTAGAACATGCTACTCTTGAGTAGTTTAGCGAGGTAACTCCAAAATCCCTGCCAAGCCATCATTCTTTATTCTATTACTTTACCTACGAAGCTAATATGCATACAAAAGTCAACGTTACCGAGTGAAATTTAGTTTTTAAAACTTCAGAGAAAACACTATGTCATATTTGTCAACTATAAATCTATAACTTTAGCATGGTTTAATCACTACTTTAAACATTATACATACTTTAACTCTATCCATATGTCAATACTTTACATAAGTATTCACACTTTAACACTTTAGTCTATCCTTTACTTTACTTTATCTTTATCTTTTTTCTTTATCTTTGAGTTTGTACAAATACAAAGCTTCTTTAGTGAGTAAATATACACTAGGCATAACTTTTTTCACATTGAACTTATGTAACGCAATCCCCCATCATTTGAGTGCAGATAACATAACTCATATTAGGATGAGAGAGCACAAGGCAAGGACCATATCCTTTGAGTGTGAATGATACAACTCCTTTGAAAAGTGAGACTTCATAAGGCAAATCTCCTTTATCATTTAGCACAACTTCTATCAGGGTGAGCGAACATAAGGCAAGGCCCCTATCGTTTAGGTGTGAATTATACAACTATTTTATCATGTGAGAATGCAACAAATGCAAATTCATGTATGGCTTGCAATACTTTTAGCTTTAGCTTTCACTAGTGACGTTATCATTTAAGCCTCGTTACTTTCTCTAATTATTGTTATGTTTCTTCATCATTATTTATCATTTTATCATAATAGTAACTATACTTTAGTACTTTATCATTCTTAGCACTTATCATCACGGTGGTCATACTTTGGTACTTCATCAATCTTTAAAATTTTATTAGAGGATTTCTCTAAATAGAATATTATGTTTCTTTAATATATATGTAAATTCATCAATACAAATACTTTATATCTTATTAGTATCTATCATTCAAATATACCAAGTATGGGTCAATACAGATAAACTTTGTCAATGTGGTTGAATAAGGGCAATATGGATTACTAAACCAAGGTGGATGGTTAAGTCAATTCCGTGTGACAATAACGCAATTCGGGTAACAATTAGATGATGTGGATAATAGTTAGGCAGTTTAGGTGAACTATGACTTAGGTAATGCGGATAATAGCTAGGGCAATGCAAAAGTACAATGTGGGTAATAATTGGGGATAATTCACTCGTTTTAGCCCATACTTAACAACCTTTCTTTAAACATTATACTATTAACCACCCCAATTTAAGGCGCATATAAAATTTACTGTTTATCATATCAATTTTATAAAAGCTTATAAAAATATTATCTTTATTTGAGTTTACCAAATTTCATGATGTTACAAAAAATAATGAACAAAACTTATTACAGAAAAATGTAATTATTAGAAATATATACATATACATACAACACATACACACACACACACACACACACACACACACACACACACACACATATATATATATATATATATATATATATATATATATATATATTTCCTTCCATCTTCATTGATTTGAGAGATGGTGGCCATGGGATCCAGCGAAGGCTACGTCCCTTGGCACCAATTTTCGTCGATCGTTGTTGGCCTAAGTGGTCGGTGATGGCGGTGGGCCTTCGTGGGGAGGTAGAGACGGTGATATCTCCTTTTTGCTGGTTCTATTTTCCTGAGGTTATAATGTTAGATGCAATGATGGTCCATGTGGATCGCCTTTGGTGGCCTCTGAGTGTAGTTAATCGGATCTTGGCCATGTATCTCTAGTAACGTTGTCCTCCACCGCCGCAGCTAGTCCTTTGCCGCCTCTATGATTTCAACCTCTATGGTATCGGCCTTAGTGCATCAACAATGTTTGCTGAGGAGGTGGCCACTCTAGTTTGGCATCTTTTGGGTCGATGATGATGTATGATTCATCTAAGACCATTTGTTTTAATTACTTATTAGGTTAGTGATGATGGATGCATGTTTGTCTAAGACCATCAGTTAGGTTTGGGTGTTGTTTACCATTCTATTTTGTGACTCGTTAAATCGGTGATGATGGATGCATGTTCATCTGAGGCCATTGGTGATGCTTGGGTGTTGTGTCTCCGGTAAAAATGGTGAACCACTATTCATTTAACTAATCTTTCAACACATTAGGTGGTTTTTTGGTCCTTTTATTAGTTGGGGTGTTCTTATGAATGTGTTTGATCTAAACCCTAACTTTAAGTTGTTGATAATGAAGATGTCTACATCTAAGAACCTGTTAAACTATTATTTTAAGATCATGTGTAGCTATTTGGGTATGTCCTGGGTGGTGATGAGATACTAGAGTGGTGTCGGTTGCTTAGACGTGGCTCCCGATTATAATTAGCAGTCGTAACTGAGTACTGGTTCTAAGATCAAGCCCAAAGTTTCAAATTGTTTTGGTTGGTTGTCATGCGCCCAACGCACGTTGATGAAAAAACCTAGTGTGTGTGTATGGAAGGTTTCATAAGAAAGTTAAGTGAAATTAAAAATCCACGAAAATTACCAACATAATTTATAACTTTTTTTGTTATTTTAAATGTTAAAATGATATTTAACTGTCTATTACATATATCTTAAACATAAATACGAGAATGAAGAGTGTAATGTATATGCAAAACTATGTTATGTTTTTTATGTCTTCCGCTATCCATTTATACACACACATATAGAGAGAGTAGTGATAAAAAATGTATAAAGTATGTGAGTGATTTTGTTAATTTTTTTGGTTTTACATAATTTATTGTTTTCTTGTGAACCATTCAACACACACACACACACACACACAACACACACACACACACACACACACACACACACATATATATATTATATAATATATATATATATATATAATATATATATATATATATATATATATATATATATATATATATATATATTATATATATATATATATGTGTGTGTGTGTGTGTGTGTGTGTGTGTGTGTGTGTGTGGGATGGTTCATTTGTAAACCATCATTTGTTGTGCGAACCAAAAAAGTAAACGAGTGTAGTGTAGTTCTAACTAGTCATATTTTTAATTAAAAGGACAATAGGTCTATCGACATATTTACTATTTCATAAACATTTAAAACATCTTCCCTCAATTTATTTAAACCATCATAATTTTTTTATACGAGCTTGTTTTTCTATATAAAGTATCCTATAAAAACAAGTTTTTCATCATCTTTAAGTGGAGTATTGTCTCGCATATTAACAAAAAAATTTCTGCAGGATCGGTTTGTGTCACTAAACACTTCGTTTTCTCTCAAACTCACTTAAACAACACTCTCGATGAAAACAAGATCTTTAAGAGTTGATAACAATATTGTAGAGATTAATGAAGAGGCTGATGCAACCTAAACATCTTTAGTCTTTCCTGCATGCTGCACAAGTGCATTGAAGTGGAATGCTTCAGAAGTTTCACATGTGCAACTAAAATACTCTAAGTGTGAAATCTTCCGAAGCCAAGACCAACATCTTCTGAAGCCAAAGATGAAGTCTTTCGAAGCTTCAAGTTCATGAAGACAGATTTCTTCTGAAGACTTTTAGTAACATGCTTTATCTGATGTACTGTTCCATAAAGCTGGACACCTTTCTGCTGCAACTCTACAAGTCACCAACTAACATGGTTTGGTGAAAAAGGTCCATGCTTTTGGTAACTGTACATTGAGGTCTTGAGTCTATAACTTTCTACTTTGTGTACTTTATCCTTTTTGTAATAGATAAGGATGTGAGTTATGGCATGTCATAGTCACTAGTCAAAAGGCAATCTGCCATTTGACTCTACAATAGATTTTATGTGTGTCTAGTCAATTGTATCCAGCTGGCTTTCAAGGTATAGCCGGCTGTAGGATGTTGTATAAGTATTTCATGTTCTTGTATCTTTTATTCATGCTTTGTAACATTTGCAATAGAACATAGAGAAAGCATATACTGCATTCTTGAAAACCAAACACTGTGCTCTTTGTGTTCTGTCTCATATACTACTTGTGTTCTTAGTGTCATCACTTGGTTAATCCAGTTTACTGTTTAATCTAAGTTTAGTTTATCTCCTCTTTGTGTTGTTGTGTTGTAACTCATACCCTTCAACGATCCTGCATTTGGTATCAGAGCATTCCAGGCTCTTGATATAAGATCTCACCATCTTTAGATCCCTCACACACACAAATACTAAACTTTTCAAATGGCAGCCATTTCCAAAACTGATATGGAAACTGGAACCATGAACAAGTCCCCACTAATCACTCTTGATGAGTTTGACACCTGGTGTTTAAGAATGGAAGGTTTCATCAGGTCTCTTGATTCAAGAATGTGGGAGTCTATTGAGAATGGACCTTTCATACCCAGCACACCTTCTGCTACTGGTGCTGGTATGATCCCCAAAGATGTGGCTAACTACTCTGATGAAGATAGGAAGAGAGTAGAGATAGATAGAAAAGCCATGACAACTCTTCAAATTGCCCTTCCAAACTCTATATACAGAGGTTTCAAGAAGTGCAAAACAGCCAAGCAGTTGTGGGATGCACTAAAACTGATGTATGAGGGTTCTTCTGAAGCCAAGGAGAACAAGAAGGATTTCTTGAAGCAGTAGTTTGAAAACTTCACCTTCAAAATAGGTGAAACCATGACTCAGCAGTACTTCAGGTATGTTGAGATAGTGGATACCCTAGTGGATGGAGGAGTTTCTCTTGAAAATAGAGACATTGTAAGGAAGTTCATGTCCTCACTTCCTAGGCAGTGGACACACTACTGTGTGGTGATCAAGAGAACTGAAAATCTCAAAACTCTTACTCTGACTGAGTTATATGGGATTCTCAAGGCTACCAGATGGAGATGAACATGCAAGGTTCATCTGGAAACCCCAACAATCAAATGGGTTCAGCCCTACATGTGGTTGAAAGGGACAACCCAAATCATTCTCTTATGCTACCCTGACAACTCACCCAAGGGTCCTTTCATCACCTTCCCAGAGACACCAAAGGAGAACTACACTCAAGGAAGCCCATTCCAAGAGACAAGCTCTTCTCAAGCTTTTGTGTCTTCTGATGAAAGTTGTGGCAACTCTCTTTTCACTCTTGAAGACTTGGACTGTATCTATCCAGATGATCTGGAATACATGGAAATAGTCCAACAGATGGCTCTTCTCCTCACAGAGCCAAGAAGTTCTACAAAAGGACTGGAATGAAGTTTCCAAGCAATGCAACCAGTGGAAAGTTTGGACTGGACAAAGGCAAAGTCCAGTGTTACAACTGTAACTGATGGCCACTTACCAGAGAGTGTAAGGAACCTAGAACAAATGGTGGCCAAACACAATCCAGACCAAACTACACTGACAAAGCTCTCCATAATGAGAAGTCAAAGCAGCAAGCTGTTGTTGCTGTTGAAGAAGGAGGCTTTGACTGGAGCTTTCAGGTTGAAGATGCCTCTCCAAACCAAGCACTGATGGTAGATCATGATGAAGCCAAGGTATTGGAACATCTCTGTACTCTTGAATGCATTGCTAAAGTTAACAGGTACAGGTCCTATAACTTGGAACTGAGATCTGATATTGAGTCCTTAAATATTTAAAATCTGATTTTAGAAAGTCTGAAAATGATTATAAGCTGAAAATAAGGACTTAGAGAAAACCATTTCAGTTCTAAAACATGAACACACAGATTTTAGGACTCAAATTAAAGATCTCATAACCAAGTTAACTGAGTGCTAGGCTGAGCTTGTGATCAGCAAAGCCAGGCAGAAAAGAGTGTTCTTGAAGAATAGACCTTCAAGAACATGATATCTTCATCCCTGCACAACAAAGTGTGCTATCAAATAGACAGGGACTGGGATCCAATGAGATTGCTCCTCCACACACAATCTTGTCAGTAAGATCTCCTAGGTGTGGAACTTGTGAAGATGAGCTTCCTCTCATAGATCCTATGAGTGAGGAGGATGAAGAAGAGATAGTGAAGAATCCCTCTACAAAGAATGAAGAGGATTCCAAGAAGGTCCATTATCCTTCTGAGGAGAAAGTGAAGACTGTGATGACCAAGTCTATGAGAAGGATCTTGATCAGAAAGAGCAAAAGAAAGGCAAGGAAGGCTCAAGAGATCAAGGCTACTTTTGACTCTAAGCAGAAACAAGTTTTTATTTCTGCAGGTTTAAAGTGGTAGGGACTGAAGGCATCAACCAAAACTCTGCTAAGAGTTCTGGTTCTTGCTCAACTCATCTCAGCACAAGAAGAAGATTGATCTGCTGTGTACCACTGCTGCACAGCCTAGTCCATCAAACTCCAAGCACAGTTCTCAGCCCAAGAGGACTGTCTCAGCATCTGCAAAGATAAAGGTGGAGAAGGGAATGACCAAAGACAGTCTTACTCTCAAGACAGGCTCTTATGAAGAAGAAGATGAATTGTGTTATGTGTGACAGCACCACTCACATTACAAAGGATTGTCCTTCAATCCTAAAGGTACTTTCCATATGGCCAAAACAAAGGCTTCAAAGAGTTCTAAGAAGATTCAGGCTTCGGAAGGAAAACCATTTTCTTTGGAAGTTTCAAATCTAACAAGTAGGGAAGTGGAAAGTTCTCTTCGGAAAGCATTTGGTCTCGGAAGAAAGGAGTTCTTCCGAAGCACTGAAGTCTGCTGCAGTGTTTGCAGAATCTTCCGAAGGTTCAGTCATCAAAACTTTTGAAACTCCAAAAGTTTCTAAAGTTTTGAAGGTCAAGTCCAAGACTCCAAAGGTGGTGTGGACGTCTAAGAAAGACCAAGTGACTGAGATTTCTCCATCAAAAACAGCTCAAGATCCTTTTGTACCAATAGGATCTATTACTGTTAATTTACCTTCTACAAGTGAGCCCAAGACAAGCAAGGCTTGGGTTTCCAGATGTAACTAATCATTCTCTTTTGTGCAGGGATAGCTGAAGACAAACAGATTTGTCTGGATCATAGATAGTAGCTACTCCAGGCACATGACTGGTAATAGGTCACTACTCCAGAACTTTGAAAGGATTAATGGAGGACCTGTTGCTTTTGGAGGAGATGAAGGTGGTTACATTTCTGGTAGGGGCAAGATCATAAATGGTAAGCTCAGCATAGAAAAGGTAAACTTTGTAAAGGAGCTTGGATATAATCTTTTGAGTGTATCTCAATTTTGTGATCAGAGTCATAACATGCTCTTTACTGAGCATGAGTGCATTGTTCTTAGCCTGGTGTGGTCATTCCTCATGAGCATATCCTGCTTAGAGCCCCCAAGAAAGGAAACATATACAAGATGGATTTACAAGAAACCTCTCCCCTGGAAACATTTCATGCTTTCTATCCAAAGCCAATAGTGATAAGTCTTTCCTATGGCATAAAAGAATGTGCCATGTAACTTTAAGAACATTAATTAATTAAGCATTACTTGGTAACTGGAATGCCAAAGAAAGAGTTTACAAGTGATGACCATTGTGTTGCATGCCTGAAAGGGAAGCAACATAAGGTATCTCACAAGCCTAAGGAAAAGAACTCAATCACTACTCCCTTACACTTGTTACACATGGATCTCTTTGGCCCCACCAGCGTAATGAGTTTAGGAAGGACCTCATACTGTCTAGTGATCACAGATGACTTTACAAGATTCACTTGGGTTTTCTTCCTTAGAACTAAGGATGAGACTCCTGAGATTTTGAAATTTTCATGTTAAAGATTGAGAATCAATCTGATCACAAGGTCGATCATAAGATGTGATCAAGGAACCGAATTTAAGAACCATATCCTTGACACATTCTGTTATGAAAAGGGTATTACAAGACAATTTAGTGCTCCTAGGACTCCTCAACAAAATGGTGTTGCTGAGAGGAGAAACAAGACACTGATTGAAGCTACAAGAACCATGTTGTCTGACTCTAAACTGCCCATCACTTCTGGGCAGAGGCAGTCAACACTGCCTGCTATGTGCAAAACAAAGTTTTAGTAGTTAAGACTCATGGCAAGACTCCTTATGAACTTTGGCACAAGAGAAGACCTTTCATTGGTTTTCTCAGGTCATTTGGATGTCCTTGCACCATCTTGAATACCAAAGATCAAATTGCCAAGTTTGCTGAGAAATCAGATGATGGACACTTTATTGGATACTCTTCCCAAGCTAAGCTTATAGAGTATACAATCTCAGAACTAGAATTGTTGAGGAGTCAGCCAATGTGACTTTCAATGAACACACACCTTGTGTTACTGGTTTTCTGGTCCGGATTGGCTGTTTGATCTTGATTTGGTTACCAACTATTTTAACAAATCTTGTGAGAATGTTTCAGGATCTGCAAAAATTTGAATACAGATGATCCTGATCCAAGATTTGAGCTAGGAAGATCTTCAAGACACATATCTTCAGTCCAGTTGGAACCACTTCTGCAAATGAGGTTTCTATCAGCCCTACAATGACAAATTCAGCTGATACATCTGGTATGCCTTCAAATTCTAGCTCAGAGGCTTTACAACCAGATAAGAACACCTCAACTGTGGAAGAGAAAAATGGTGTTGATGTGACAGTGACCAAGAATTTTTTGATGCCACTAACCACACTGTGGATAAACATCATGTACACACACTGCTTGGATCAAGTTTCACTTGAAAAGTGTGCTGATGTGGTGAGAGAAACATCTATGTCAGATCTAAATTTCTCAAATTTAGATCTTTCTCAACAACTTGCTATGATCCCTTAGCTTAGGATCCACAAGTCTCATCCTACCACAAACATCATTGGAGATGTTGTCTCAGGGGTAAAAACAAGAGGACAAACCCATGAAGCAAATGTTTGTCTCACTCTTGTTTTCTATCCCAGATAGAGCCAAAGAAAGTTGATGAAGCTCTAAAGGATGGAAGTTGGGTTGAAGCTATGCAACAAGAGCTGCTTCAATTCAAAAGGCAGAAAGTTTGGAACATTTGTCCTCTTCCTTCTGGGAAGACTACCATTGGAACCAAATGGGTGTTTAGGAACAAGAAAGATGATAGAGGCATCATCATCAAGAACAAAGCTAGACTCGTTGTTCAAGGATACACACAAGAAGAAGGGATTGACTACACTGATGTCTTTGCTCCAGTGGCAAGATTAGAAGCTGTTAGGATATTCCTGGCATTTGATGCAACAAGAACTTCAAGGTTTTTCAACTTGATGTGAAGTGTGCCTTTTTGTATGGAGTGATAGATGAAGAGGTTATTTCAAACAACCACCTGGTTTTGTAGACCCTGATCATCCTGATTATGTCTGCAAGGTTGACAAAGCTCTCTATGGGTTGCATCAGGCACCCAGAAAGTGGTATGAGACACTGTCTGAGTATCTCTGTAAACATGGATACAGGAGGGCTACTATAGATGGAACTCTCTTCATCAAAGGACAGGAAAAAGACATATTGCTAGTTCAGTATATTGGATGACATCATCTTTGGTTCAACTAATCCAAAGCTCTGCAAAGACTTTGAGAAGCTAATGAAAAACAGATTTGAAATGAGTGCCATGGGGGAAACTCAATTTCTTTCTGGGAATTCAAGTGAAGCAAGTTGAAGATGGCATCTTCATAAGTCAGTCAAAGTATGTTCAGGACATACTCAAGAGGATTAATATGACTGACTGTAAGATTGCTAAGACACCCATAGCCAGAAACCACTCTCTTGGTCCTGATATGAGGGGGAGTGTGTAGATGAGCATTTACAGGGCTATGATTGGGTCTCTTATGTATCTTACTGCTAGCAGGCTTGATATCATGTTTGCTACATGTATCTGTGCAAGATATCAAGCCACCCTAAGATGTCTCACCTTATCACTGTCAAGAGGATTCTAAGATACCTCAAGGGTGCATCATCACTTGGCCTATGTATCCCAAGAATTGTGACTTTAATCTGTATGCTTACAGATAGTGATTATGGTGGTTGCAACATGACTGCAAAGTCTACATCTGGGGGATGTCAATTTCTTGGTGGAAGGGTTGTCTCATGGCAATGCAAGAAACAATCATGTGTCTCTACATCAACTGCTGAAGCTGAATACATTGCTGCTGCAAGCTGCTGTGCTCAAGTACTTTGGATTCAAAATTAGATGCTGGACTATGGGTTAAACTTCAAGGAGACTCCCACTCACATAGAAAACAACAGTGCTATCTCAATCACAAAGAACCCTGTGCAGCACTCAAGGACAAAGCACATCAATAGCATGTATCATTTAATAAGAGATAACTATGAAAAGGGATTAATTAAACTAGTCAAGGTTCACACAGATGAACAATATGCTGATCTATTTACAAAGGCTTTGATGAAAGAGATTTAAATATCTTATATCAGCTATGGGATGATAAACTTGAGTAAGCTTTTCTTAAAACTAATTCTTATATTTCTTAAAATATGTGGTGCCTAAGTTGTCTAGTTCATCACTTCATAAGCTCATGTTTTCTTTGGATGAAAAATTTCTTTTGAAGACTTCCTTAGATTTTTTAAAAATTTTGATACTTCGGAAGTTTTGTTTTTAACTTCGGAAGTAAATCATGCCTTCAAATAAATAACTGTCTAAGAAATTTACCTTCGGAAGAGTTCAAAATTTATCTTCCGAAGCTAAATATTGTCTCAGACACTTAGTAATTTTAAGGACTATTTACTTCCAAAGCAAAATTAACTCTCGGAAGCTTTGTCTGTTTACACACAAAGCACTCAAGCTTTAATTTTTCTTCCGAAGCAAAAAAAATTTTCAAATCTCTCAGGAAATTCTTCCGAAGTCATTTTAGCTTCGGAAGCTTTTTAAACTTCCGAAGATAATTAACCTCGGAAGCTTTTTGACTTCCAAGAAAACTACTTTTTGAGCAAAAAGTAAACTACTTTTTCAGAGGTGGGACCGACATTTGGATTTCAAAGTTTATCCTCTTTCATTAAACTTTATCTGAAATCCTTCTCACATATAAACCCAATGGTTTCCCCCATCTTTCTATCATCTGTTCTTCCTCCACACCTAAAAACCCAAATTTCTCTCTGAAATTTCTTTCTTTCTTCTCCTTCATCCTTAAGCTACTTCAAAATGGCCAACCTTGCTCACAGAAATGATCCCAACTTTACGATGTAGCTACACAGACAACACAATCAAGTTGCTCTGTTACGCTCTGAGAAAGATCCTCATTTCTCAAGGTTTGCCGTTTCTTATCTCTATCGAACTACTTCACCTCCCTCCATTGATCCTCCACTCTATGAGGATCAGTTGCTTGAATTCTAGAAGACCTGCCAAGAGGTCATTATGGATGGGGAGAAGGCACTATCTGCCACAGTGCAGGGGAACAATCTTCATCACTCCGGCCATCATCAACAGACATCTTCAGCTGGATGATGAAGAAGGTCAGGTGTTTCTTCCCAAAGAAGCTGTTAATCATTCCTTTGAGAGATGGGATATGAGGAGATTTCTCTGTAAAGACCTTCAAGAAAAGGAAGGTCTCATCCCAATGGAGATTCCTGCTTCATGTGGTCATCCACAGCTTATCAAACAAGCATGGTGGATGGGACCAGATTCCTGAAGATCTCTCCTTCATAGTCCATGGAATGGTTCAAGGGGTCAAATTCAGGTACTCTCAGTTTGTTTATACAAATTTGCTTGCTAATTTAGACTCCTTAGAATATTACATGTTTCCTAGATATGTCTAGTACATTCTTAACTGTGAACTGGGCTCACAATTAAGGGGAACAGGTAACATTCTTAAATTGGGACAGATGAAGCCCGACATCTTTAAAATATTGAGAAAGTCCACTGTTGGATTCTTTGGGGTAGAAACAGCCCTAGTCCTAAAAATGTTAGAGCTCATTGCTCAAGGTGACAACCTAGCAGCACAAGCTAGTGTTGAACCCACACCTGCTGCTTCCCAACCACCCAAAAAACCTCAAATCTCCATCACCTACCAAAGAAAATCCAAACGAACCCCTGCTCAGACTATTCAGTCTGTGGAGGCCCCCATATACTCACCCATACAGGAAGAAGTGGACACTGGAGCTCCCATTTCTCCTGAGGAGCAGACCACTCCTATCTATTCAAGAATCAGTGTTGAGGTTCCTCATGCTTAGCCTGATGAGCTCATTAGCCCTACTGCCTTAAGCCATCACTCTGAGTCTTAACACTCTAGTGATCAACCTTCAGGGGACAGTTACCATCCCCAGCCTATAGATCTCAACCAACCAATTCCAAACCTTGACTTCTATACTGATGAAGATATAGGTTTCAATGAGTATAATGAATCTCTCTTCTTTCCCCTACTCAAAGAGAGATGAGTACTCCTGAGTCTCCTACATCTATCCCACATCAGTCACCTACACCGAGGTGGACACTTCTAAACCTGTTTAGGATGTCCATATGGAAGAGGCTCTTACTTCTGAAAGTGATTACATCATTAAGACCTCAACCATGGCAACTCAGCCCACTGACATCTCAACTGAGACTGCCAGTGAGCAGAGGAAATCCAGTAGCCAGAACTTAGAATGGTCATGAGAGAAAGGACTCTGGTCCAATCTTCTCCACCCCCAGTGAGCTTCTGATGAAGATGAGAGGGATCTGAGACTAAAAGTGCACAAACTGTCTAAAACATGCACTTACCTAGTCTCAAAGGCCAGTCACCTTGAATCTCAGGTGACTACCTACAAAACAGGATCAATGATCAGCAACTTGAGATTTCTTATCTTAAGGAAAAACTAGCTGGGAGACCCTTATGGAGAGCTCAACCAGGAACACAAGAACCTGTGGATGTGATTGACCTATCCTCCAGCTCACCTATGCAAGTGGGTGATGCTACCAAAAAGGGGGAGAAAGTCATTCCAGCCACAGAACCTGGGAGTTCCTCCGAGAGAATGGACATTAAGGACTCACCATCGTCACTTGCAACTGTGTATTCTCAGCAACCTCCTCTAGTTCACATTGATGTGGACTACACAGACTCTTCATACAGAGTCTGTTTGAGGATGGGATACCAAGGGCTATGACACCTTCATCATCCTTCAATTACATTATTGGGTGAAGGTATGACAACAACAGGAGAGCCCTCATTATCATAAGAGTTCAAGGACAGCAAGAAGTCTTTAATTTTCAGAACTTGGACTACTATGAAGGTCTGGATCTAGTCAACACGCCACTTGTCAACCCAAGCCAATCAAGACAAGCTGACAGACTGGCTAGAAGAATCCAAGATAGGATTATTGCAAAGTTCAGTCTAAGAAGGAGACTAAGGCAATTAGGCAATGTCATCGGTCAACTGGATGTTGAGGCAGACCCTAAGATTAGCTTCATAGGGGAAACCTTGACTGAAGGCCCAGTGACAGAACCTGAGAGCCCTGTCTCATCATCTCCAACTGCTGCAGAGATCCATATTCCTTCTGAGACACCTGCTGGTGAATGTGCTTCTCAACCTCTCTCTGGCCTAAGCTCAGATGCTGCAACGAGAAATGAAGGCCAAAGCTCTCTCCATCCTGAGTCACAAAGGTCTATGAGTGACAAAGGGAAAATAAAAATGACATCTGAGGAGATTGAGGAGGAGAGAGAGAGAGGAAAAGGAGGTTAAGGGGAGAAGGTTCCTCTACTGAGTCTCCAAGACTCATAGAGTCTGCAATCAGGGCTGCCCCCAGACCAGATACTCAGAATGATGAGTTAAGGGCAGTCAGGATCAACTATCTGCAGACTAGGAACTATGACATAGATAATGTCATTTCTCTCCCCTTGGATGAATTGAATGAGCTGGTTGATCTGGAAATGTCAAGAGAGAAGAAGGAGGCAAAAGATGCAGAACTCCTAGTACAGGTCAAAGAAGAGAGAAAAAGAAAAAGGTTGTACAGAGGTATGCCTACCCTCTCACCAGTTCAAGAAAGCCCTGAACAAGAGGATGTGGTTCAACAAGAACCTCAGGTAGATAATGAAGAAGACAGAATCAAGATGATTAACTACCTGAGTGCCACAGGTCTCTATCAGGCAGATGCACTCCTTCCCTTACCTTATGACTATGTTGAGTTTGAGTATTTAAAACAACTTAAGCTTGAGTTAGTCAAGGAAAGAAAGACAACAAAGAAGAAGATGAGGGAAGAAGCTGCAAAGTCAAGAGCCATCATCCAAAAAAGCATGAAGAAGTCTGCTGATAGGCAGAGGATGATGAGCTTCTTGAAGCTGTATGGATTCTCCGGAAGGAGACTTGGACCCATGTCTCTATCCACTATGGATGAGCATATCAGGGTAATCAAGCAGAAGATTAGGAGTGGAGTGCTCACTGACTTACACTCCACTCCAAGTCAGGCCCCACCTAAAGTGGAGGTTAAGGTTGAACAAATAGACACAACACAACCTGGACCTCCTACTAATGCTCAGCAAGCTTCATCTTCTGATCCATAGCAGGGTCAACCTCCTTCTCCATCTGAACCTAAGAGAGAGGAAGTCCCAACTGAGAAAGACAGTGAAGATCAATCTGGTGCTGTAGGCCAGTCTTCTCAATTAAAATTTGGAAAGAGAAGGAAAAGGATGGCTTCTAAACCAAAGTCTAAGAAGAAGAAGAAGCCTGAATCCCCTTCTGAACCTCAGGATGAATCAGAACGGCCTGAGGATGTGCAGCCAGAGGATGCTCAATCAACTCCAACTTCAGTAGCTCCTCTAGCATCAGGACGACCCATCTTGTCTTGGACATACACCACAAATCCAGAAAGGTGGCATGTTATTAGAGATCAAGGCATTAAGACATTTATACATGGAAAGATATGTTTCAGTTACCTCTACATGACCTCTTTGACATGAGAAGACACTTTGACAGCCTGAAGGATCCTGATCATCTTATGAAGAAAGGAATGGTGATCATCCTAATGAGGACTGTTAATATCTGAAGTTTTTTAAGTGTTTTGGTAGCATCAGCCTAGGGGGAGTTTGTAGAGATTAATGAAGAGGCTGATGCAACCTAAACATCTTTAGTCTTTTCTGCATGCTGCACAAGTGCATTGAAGTGGAATGCTTTGGAAGTTTCACATGTGCAACAGAAATACTCTAAGTGTGAAATCTTCCAAAGCCAAGACCAACATCTTCCGAAGCCAAAGATGAAGTCTTCCGAAGCCTCAGAGACAAAGTCTTCCGAAGCTTCAAGTTCATGAAGACAGATTTCTTCCGAAGACTTTTAGTAACATGCTTTATCTGATGTACTGTTCCATAAAGCTGGACACCTTTCCGCTGCAACTCTGCAAGTCACCAACTAACATGGTTGGTGAAAAAGGTCCATGCTTTTGGTAACTGTACATTGAGGTCTTGAGTCTGTAACTTTCTACTTTATGTACTTTATCCTTTTTGTAATAGATAAGGATGTGAGCTATGGCATGTCATAGTCACTAGTCAAAAGGCAATCTGCCTTTTGACTCTACAATTGATTTTGTGTGTCTAGTCAATTGTATCCAGCTGGCTTTCAAAGTATAGCCGGCTGTAGGATGTTGTATAAGTATCTCATGTTCTTGTATCTTTTATTCATGCTTTGTAACACTTGTAATAGAACATAGAGAAAGCAATATACTGCATTCTTGAAAACCAAACACTTGTACTCTTTGTGTTCTGTCTCATATACTACTTGTGTTCTGTCTCATATACTACTTGTGTTCTTAGTGTCATCACTTGGTTAATCCAGTTTACTGTTTGATCTAAGTTTAGTTTATCTCCTCTTTGTGTTGTTGTGTTGTAACTCATGCCCTTCAATGATCCTGCATAATAAAACACAAGAATTAATTTTCAAGGTACTTGCATATATTGCTTCTCAACTCAAATATTACAAGATTCTTACAAGCATGTTCTTATGAGTTACAATAAGAGACTATATATACAACTACCTACAGCCGGATATACTTTGATACCAGCTGGAATCCTCTAACTAAAGCAAATACTACAAAGCTATAGTTTAAGGTATCTCAGATAAGAATTTATTTGAGATATGGTAGTCAGGACATGTCCATGACTTACCTTTTGTCACCAACTAAAGTTGGTAACTTGTACTAACATAAAAAGGTGAATAGTGGAATAAAGTATGGTCAACTACATGGCTCTTTGAGAAAACGCCATGCAGTATCAGAGGTCTGCAGCGGAGTGTCAGAGGCCATACTTATGTCCACTGGTTCATAGCAGTGTCTTCCGAAGGTGAAATGGCTTCGGAAGAACAAGTACTTCCGAAGCCACTTCTACTTCGGAAAAGGCTGCTTCTTTCGAGGCTTGAGAACTTCTTCGTTCTTCATACTTTGGAAGTAGTCTTCTGATTTCTTTCTTTGAGACTTTATCTTCGGAAGTAGAGCTTTGCCTTCAAAAGTGGAACTTTTACTTTGTCTTTGGAAGAACTCTACTTCCTTCGGAAGTTCCACACTTGGCTTCGGAAGCCTTTGTAAGCAGCACCAAAATTTGCCTAAGTGATTTGGTTTTGGTTGCACCAGCCTTCTTCTTGATCCAACAAACTCCCACTAGGCTGATGCTACCAAAACCTCACTTGTTTCTACTCCTCAAAACTTTCAGCACCAGGGAGAGTAAATACTTATCAGTCTCTTTGTTCTTCCTGATGTGGTGCTGAGAAGTTTGTACAAATCTTTGGTTGACAGGATCTCCAGTCTGTCTCCCTGAATGATATGTACCCTTTGTTGTGGCCCTCTGAAAAGAGTTAGTTGATGGAGCTATAATCATATTCACATCAAACTATAGGTTCCAATTCAGGACCTTCCACCATCTATAGAAAGGTTGTGCCCTTGGTGGGAGATCTATCCTTGTCTTCCTTTCTTCTCAATCTTAACTCTTCCTCAATCTTGGCTTTTGCTGTTAACTCAGCCAGATGAAGACTGTTGAGATAATTCTTAATATGAGCAGTAGTTTCAGAGTTAGAGGGGTTAGAGAATGGTTTCTCTGCTAACTCAACGATATCAAACCTGCTGGAGTGTAGCAGAGAGGTGGCATTTAGCCTGTTAACTTCACCGTTCTCTCTTTCCACAACAAAGTTATGAGTAGCTTCATTGAACATCCACCGGAGTATATTCTTTCTAGGCACAAGAGACTGACTAGGAATCTTGTCCTCTTTCCTTGAATCCAGTAGAGTCACCGGCTTCCTTCTTAGTTTCTTCTCTTCATCATTTAATGATTCTGAGTTGATTCCTAGAAGTACTACAGCCTGGTCCAGTGTTCCTCTGGATAGATCAAGAAATTGATCTCTTGTGATGGAACGTGAAGATCCATCCACATAGGTTAGCTTGATGGAGTCTTCCTCACAGGAGATATCACTCAGGGTTGTGGAATTGATAAGCCTATTCTTGATGCTTTTAAACTCTTCTAGAAAGATATGTTTGGAAGGCTGAGGGGTTTGGTTGAGAAGGTTGTGGGGTAGGATGTGGTGAGGTGGTTCGGGTTAGAGTTTTGGGTTGAAGGATGGGCAGTTTTGGTGGTTGAGGTGAGGAAGTAGATGAGGGTAAAGGTGTGGTTCAGGAGTGTAAGGTTCAGTTTTGATGGTGAAGGGAGAGGGAATTGGTTCAGGTTGGGGTAGAGAGGTTGGAGTGAAGATTATCCCTTGTACCCTTCTATACATCTCTCTTCTTTTCCTCGAACAAATGTCAGATTTGATCTCACTAACAATTCGTTGGAGTGTCCTTTTAGACATGGGTCCCACCTGCCTTCCAGAGAAGCCGTGAGCCCGGAGATAGTCTTTCATCCAGGCTTTGTCACCTATCTTCCTGGTTGCAGAAGCCCTTGCTTCTTCCTCTTTCTTCTTCTCTCCTTCAACTTTTCTCTTGCAGCTCTTTTTCTTTCTTTCTTCATTTGATCCTGCTCTTTGTTGAAGAGCCAAAGGATCGTTTCATCATTGTGTGGAGAAAGTTCTTGAAGAGAGAAGCCTCTGGAGGTTAGGAAATTTATCCTTTCCCTCTTGAGCTGCATGTCAGCTTCCCTTTGTTCCTTTTCCTTCTCTTCCTTTGAGGCTAACCTTGCTGCTTCCTGCTATAGCTTGGTTGCCTTTTCCAGTTTCACCAACTCCTGTAATGGTAGTAGGAGTGTTTCTTTATTGGTAGCTCTGAGCTGAATGAGCTGATCAATGATCTCTTCTCTCTTTTTGTTGTTGACAGCCTCCTGGTTGACTGCAGCCGTTTTTGTACTAGCAGCCAACAGTTTCCCAGTTGGAAGTCTCCCTTTTCTTTTCAGCTTTTCAATCTTCTCCTCTTCCTGAAGCTCTTCCGCAGTCATCTTCTGTTTTCCTTTGGTATCTTTTGAAGAACTTGACTTTGGTGGTTCTTGGATAGTGGATATTGATTGTGTGAGAGGTAGAGATGGTGTCTGGATAGAAGGTTGGTCCCAAAAGTCTTCACTGTTCACCTCAGATGCCATTTCTAGGATTGCATCTGTGATGATCAGTTCCTCGGACATTTTGAACAGTCCTTCTGCAACTTCCATTTCAGCTTCGGAAGATTCAACTTGTTCTTCCAAGGCTTTAACTTCAGCTTCGGAAGTAAGAGGGAATGCAGATTCTATCCCAACTGTTTTAGTTGCTGGGCCATCAGTCCCCATTTCCCCTTCGAATTGAATCTCAGGTTCCATGTGGACCTCAGGTTGACCAACTTCTTCCATAGTGGTAGAAGGTGCAGTAAGCCTCTGAAGCTCTTCAGCTCCAAAGTAAATAATGGCAGCATCAAGACTTGGTTGATCACGAGCAAATGTCAACAAGAACTAAGAAAAGAAGCTGTAGAGATCTCTAAGCATCCTTGAATCAATTGTTAGAGTGACTTGAGATGGCTCAAAAGAAGTTGTGATAGGAGCTGAATATTTAGGAGATGAAGATTGGCTCTGTGGGTCCTCATATGTTTGTCTCTGAACACTCTCCCCCTTTTTGGTAGCATCATGTTGAGAGGTAGATGAGCTGGAGGAACTTCCAGTTGTAGGAGAAGTTGTATTTATAGATAGTCGACCTGCTCACATCTCCACCATATCCCATGAGTATGTATGTGCTGTCTAAATCTACCTTGGGGAACTTAGTAGGGGCACCTTTGTCATGAAGCTCCAGATGCTCCCTGATAAGTTGTTCAGAGATGTCCAACTCTTGGCCATAAATGTGGGATCGTATTACACGAACCTCATTTAAGGTTTCGACCTGATTGTTTCCCCAAAATTCAGTCATGCGGTTTAGGTAAACCGTGGGATTAACAGTCAAGGTTGTGTAGTAGGATGATTGGGTGAGGAAGGAAATGATTTCAGAGAAGTCCGCATCTCTTGAAGAATCAAGAAGTGTGACTTGGTTGTGTTGAGGATTTAGGGCCATTGTAAAAGTGAAGGTAAAGCAGTTTGAGTTTGGGTGAATTTGGAAGCAAGGAAACTTTTAGGGCTGTAAAATTTGTGATAAGAAGATGAGAGTGAACAGTCGGGATTATTTAAAAGAGGGTGGAATGGCGGTAAAGTGTTAGGATAAGATGAAATGACAGTTTAGTGGATGAAGTGACAGGGGCGGTAAGGTTTAATTTAGTTAAATAATCCGACATCATTAACAAAATCTTTGCTTTTTACAGTATGGGCCCAAGAGATTTCCGTTACACAATAAAATCTCTCTTCCGAATATAAAATATTTCCGAAGGTAATTTGTCTTCCGAAAGCAATCCCTACTTCCAAAGGGAAAAAGTAAATTCCGACAGTAGAGATTGCTTTCTGAAGGGAGAGATTTTGTAAGCTTCGGAAGTAGATCTGATATGAACTCAATCGCTTCTTTCGAGACTAAAAACTCTTCCGAGAAGAAAATTATCCTTGGAGAAATTTTTCTTCGGAAGATATGAAGATAACTTCCGAGGGTTAATTTCTCTTCGGAAGAAATTTATACTTCGAAAATTTCAGAGAGATCTTTTGTAACAGGACTTAATTTGTATTGACGTAAGACTTTACACTTTAAAAGGTTTTCAAAAGAGGTAATCTAATCAATGTTTATCATCCCAATAGCTGTTATAAGATACTTAAATCTTTGTTTATCAAAGGCTTTGGTGAACTGATCAGCATATTGTTCATTTGAATCAACTTTGATTAGTTTAATTAGATTCTTTTCATGAATATCTCTAATGAAATGGTACCTGATAAAAATGTGCTTTGTCTTGGAGTGCTTCACTGGATTTTCAGTGATGGAGATAGCACTGTTGTTGTCAATATGGATAGGAGTACTCATAAGGTTGAATCCATAGTCCAACATCTGATTTTGAATCCATAACAGCTGAGCATAGCAACTAGCAGCAGCAATGTATTCAGCTTCAGTAGTTGATGTAGAGACACAGAATTGTTTCTTGCATGGCCATGAGATGATCCTTCCACCAAAAAATTGACATCCTCCTGATATTGACTTCTTGTCAATGTTGCAGTCACCATAGTGACTGTCAAAGTATCCATAGAGATTAAAATCATTGTTTATGGGATACTAGAGACCTAGTTTAGGTGCTCCTTTGAGGTATCTGAGGATTCTCTTGGCAGCAGCTAGATGACACACCTTTGGAGCAGCTTGATATCTTGCACAGATACAAGTTGAAAACTCAATATCAGGTCTACTAGTTGTAAGATACATCAGAGAACCAATAATCACCCTATACTAATGTTGATCAGTATCCTCCCCCTCAAAGTCAGGACAAAGATTATGGTTTCTGGGTATGGGTGTCTTGGCTGGCTTGCAATCTTTCATTTCAGATCTTTCTAAGATGTCATTGACATACTTAGATTGATTAATGAAAAATCCTTCTTCAGTTGCTTCACTTGAATTCCAAGGAAAAAGTCCATTTTTTCCATAGAACTCATCTCAAACTTTTTCTTCATAATGCTTTCAAAGTCCTTACACATTTGGTCATTTGAAGAGCCAAATATGTTGTCATCAACATAGACTTGAACAAGCAAAATGTATTTACTAGACTTCCTTATGAATAAAGTCTTGTCAATGGTTCCTCTGGTGTAGCCATTCTTAAGGAGAAACTGGGACAGAGTCTCATACCACAGCGTTGGTGCTTGATCTGGCCCATATAGAGCTTTATCCAATTTGCACACATAGTGAGGATGTTGTTGGTCTTTAAATCCTGGAGGTTGGCACACATACACTTCCCTATCTATATCCTCATATAGAAAGTCACACTTGACATCAAGCTGGTAGAGAGTAAAGTTCTTGGAAGCAGCATAAGCAAGGAAGATCCTAACTGCCTCAAGTCTTGCAACAGGTGCAAAGACATCAGTATAATCAATTCCTTCCTCTTGAGTGTATCCTTGAACTACCAGTCTTTCCTTATACTTGATGATCAAGCCTCTGTCATCTCTTTTGTTCTTGAAAACCCATTTAGTGCCTATTGGTACTTGACCGGATGGTAGCGGACATAGGTTCCAAACCTTCTGTCTTTTGAATTGAAGCTGCTCCTCTTGCATCGATTCAACCAGCTATTATCCTTCAAGGCATCTTCCACCTTCTTGGGTTCCATCTGGGATAAGAAGCATGAGTACAAGCAGACATTCCCATGATGAGTCTGCTCTCTTGTTCTCACACCTTCAGAGACATCCCCAATGATGTTCTCAGCTGGATGAGTATTGTGAATCCTTAGATGAGGGATCACTTCCAGTTGCAAAAATAAGTCCAGATTAGACATATTTTGCTCAGGAACTGGAACACTTTGTCCAGCTGTTGTTTCAAGTTCATTCAATGAGGACTGATTGAATGAAAGAGAAACATCATCAATTGTTGGCTGTGAAGTAGCTTAACAGTCACCTATTCCTTCAAAATGCTACCTCCCTCAGGTTGGTGTTGTGTTAGATCACCTAATGAGTTTTGAGGATCACAGGTGATTCACTTGTTGAAGCTTCATTATTCCTTGATATGGTTATACTTTCTGATCTGTGAATAGTTGGAGCTTGATTTGTTGCATGTCTTGGAGAACCTGGAAGGGGTCTTGATAGCTCAAACAATTGATCAGCATCAGTAGCAGCATCATTTTGAGCACCTGTTCCAACTGAAACATTCTCACAAGAAAGTTTAGAATAGTTTGGAAACAATTCTAAATCAAAGATATGATCAGGGCCATTCCCCCTAACACAAGGAGTGTGCTCATTAACAACTATATTAGATGACTCCTCAAATTTTTGATTCTTAATGTTGTATACTCTGTAAGCTTTGGAGCTAGAAGAGTATCCAACAAAGATAGCATCATTCGACTTTTCAGCAAATTTTGCTAAATATCCTTTGTGTTAAGTATGGTACACCTATTTCCAAAGGACCTCAAAAAGCCAATGAATGGTGGCGTCTTGTTCCATAGCTCATAAGGGTTTTTCCATATGGTTTAACTATAAGAACTTTGTTTTGCACATAGCATGCAGTGTTGCCTGCCTCTGCCCAGAATGATAGAGGTAGTCTGGAATCAGCTAACATAGTTCAAGTAGCCTCAATAAGTTCCTATTCCTCCTCTCAGCAACACCATTATGTTAAGGAGTTTTGGGAGCACTATATTGTTTGACAATCCCTTTTGAGTTACAGAATGAGTCAAGAATGAAGTTCTTAAACTCAGTCCATTGATCACTTCTGATAATCTTAACCTTGTGATCAATTTGATTTTCTATTTTATGATAAAAGATTTTAGTGTTTCAGCAGTTTCGTCTTTAGTTTTTAAAAAGAATACCCGTGTAAATCTTGTAAAATCATCAACTATCACAAGGCAGTATGATTTCCTTCTAATGCTCATTATACTTGTGGGACCAAAAAGATCCATGTGCAATAAGTGTAATGGAGTAGTGATAGAGTTAACACATTTGGATTTATGAGAGGTCTTGTGTTGCTTCCTTTTTAGGCATGCAATACAGTTGTCTTTGCAGAAAAATTCCTTTTTAGGTAAACCATATACCAAGTTATTTTTAGCCATTTATTAATTGTCTTAAAGTTTACATGACACGTACGTTTATGCCAAAATATTGACTCATCACTATCAGCTTTGGAAAGAAAGCATGATACTTCACCCATTGGGGAAGCATTGTTCATGTCCAGCTTGTACATATCCCCTTTCCTGGGAGATCTAAGAAGCACCAATTCCGGAGGAATTGTCATCCCTGGTTTGAGGATAATGCACTCATGCTCTGTGAAAAGCATCTAGTGCTTTTGATCATAGAACTGAGAAACACTTAACAGATTGTGTTCAAGCTGTTTGACAAAGTTAACTTTGTCAACTTTTAAATTACCATTGGATATACTCCCTCTGCCAGAAATATATCCTCCAGCCTCACCTCCAAACTGGACAGGACCTCCATCATAGTGTTGAAACTGTTGAAGGAGAGATCTGTTCCCTGTCATGTGCCTGGAGCATCCACTGTCTACAATCAAGACATTCTTGTTCTTGTCATATGGATGTCCCTACACATAAGATGAGATTATTAGTTTTCATTGGAGACCCAAGCCTTGTTGGTCTTGGGTTCATCCAAAGATAGTGACATAATTGAACTAAAAGTTAAGCATGGGGGTTCAATGGATGTCTTTGAAGAAGAGGTTTGTGTTGCAGCATCTTTCTTGATCTTCCAATCCATCCTTTGGTTGATCATGGAAGATGTAGTTGTAGAAGCTTTTGCAGCATGGCATTCTTCCGAAGCTTCTTTCTTTTCGGAAGAAGCTTTCACCACCTTTTCTTCTGAAGCAGTCTTCTTCTGGGATGGTTTCAGTGGAATTTTCTTTTTCTTCAGAATTTTAACTGCTTTTACTTCCGAAGCCATTTTTCCTTCGAAAGAAGGAGTTTCTTCCGAAGACAACTTGGCTTCAGAAACTAGCTTTCCCTTTTTCATCACTTGGACCATCTGATAAGGTCCAAATGAGAAACCTTCCCTGACTCCTTCTTTTCTAATATTATTTGCATAATGTGTGCTAGCAGGATTATAGTAACAATCTTTAGCCATGTGGTTTTGTAGACCACACATGATGCATGTAATATTAGTCTTTTGGGAGCTTATAGGTTGTTTCTTAGTCTTTCTCTCTTGGTCAGCAACCTTTCTCTTCAACCTCTGATTCTTTGGTAGGACAGGAGTGCTGGTATTACAATCCTTTTCTTGAATCAGAAGTACCTATCACCTGGAATCCAGCTAAGATAAAAACACCTTTATGTTTTGGGTCAGTCATCAGCTTAGACTCAGCCACTTTCTTAGCAGTTCTTCTGGTAGCTTTAGCTCTGCTTCTACGAGCTTTGGTGGTAAGGGTTTGATCTTCACTGGGAGGGTGGGTAGATTTACCTGTTCCTTCCCTGTGGGGGCCAATATTGTTGCATCATTCTTTAACTCATGTAAAGATGGGTCAGCAGTTGGGACCTCTTGCTCTTCAGTACCACATCTAGGTTGTCTTATGGACTCATAAGAATGTGGTGGAGCAATTTCATTGGTCCCCAACCCTCCTTTGTTCTGATAACAGATTTTGGAGTGGGAGGATGATGCAATAATAGATTGGAAGTTTTGCTCAGAAATAGCATACTTCCTGGCTTGAGCCTCAGCGGTGACAAGCTGGGCTTGAGCCTCGGAAAATTTGGATATTAAATCCTTTATTTGAGTCTTGTAATTGGTGTGTTCATGTTTTAATAAGGAAACATTTTTTTCTTACTTTTTAGTTTTCTTTATGTAGTCAGATTCTGCCCTTTTAAAATCAGATTTCAAAACATTTAAAGACTCAATGTCAGATTTAATTTCCCTATTGTAGTCTTGATATAATTTAACCTTAGCTATACATGTAGGATTACAGAGATGTTCATATACCTGGTTGTCATCTATTCTGACCATGACAGCTTGAGCAGGACTCACATCCTAAACCATAAAGCTCCAGTCAACTTCTTGAGCCATTGCAGCTGTTTCAGTTGACTTTCCAGTGGGCTTTGATAAAAAGGGATGTGTGGAGGCCTGTGGGTTCCTGGGTTGATTTGGGAGCATTGCATTCCCTAGCAAAGTGACCAAGTTGGTTATAGTTGTAACATTTGGCCTTGGTCTTGTCAAACCCAAACTTGCTGGAATTTGGGTTTTGAGGGAATTGCCTTCCAGTTCTCTTAAAGAACTTTTTCGCTCTGTAGGTTAAAAGATCCATCTATTGGACGATGTCCACATACTCTACATCATCTGGACTAAAACACTCTAGATCATCAAAACAATATTGAAAATCACCAGAGTGTCCACTTCCTGAGACAAAGGCATAGCTGTCCTGAAAGGAGTTATGCGGAGCCTATTGAGACCTTGGAGTCTCAAGGAAAGTGATGTAAGGTCTAGAAGAGCAGGATGGTTGTTGGTTTTATGTCAGGTATTGCTAAGGTTGTGGGGATACTAAGCCTTTAGCAACCATTAGAGCGTTGCTAGCAGGAAGGCTCAGAGGTCTGCTTGTTTGGTGGCCCTTCTTACTTTCCATCTCTAACCGGTATCCATCAAGGATTCCGTAGAGTTCAGTCATGGTAAGAGTGTTTAATTTCTCTGTCCTCTTGATAGAGACACGGTAAAATGTCCACTCATTTGGAAGAGCACTCATGAACTTTCTTGTGAGATCTCTGAGTTCAAGAGTGATCTTCACATACTGAAATGAAGAAATAAGATCCATGTACCTAAAATACTGTTGGCTGAGGGTCTCTCCAGCAATATAAGTGAAGTTCTCAAACTACTGCTTCAGTGAGTCCTTCTTGGAGTCGTTGGAGCTTGAATACATCTGAGCAAGTGCATCAAACAATTCTTTAGCAGACTTACAATGCTCAAACCCCACCAAGATGGAGTTGGGTATTGCAGTCATCAGAATACTCATAGCTTTGTTGTCGATGTCCATTTTCTTTCGGTCCTCATCAAAATAGTCTTCAACAGCTTTTTCTATCATGGCATCGTTTCCACTAGCTGATGCCACCTTTGGTTTATACGGGCCGTTGACAATGGAGTTCCACATTTTGCTGTCTTGGTATCTGATGAAGCCTTCCATTCTTCTGCTCCAAGACCTAAAGTTTTCAGGAGTAATGATGGGAGCTTTGGTCATGGTTACTATCTTTACTTTGGATTTGTTAAGAGCCATTTTTGTGAGAGTTGTAAGGAGGAGTGAAAAACAGGTTGATTTGGATGGTTAGATCTCACAATCAAGAGCAAAAAAGCTCTGATACCAATTGCAGGATCGGTTTGTGTCACTAAACACTTGGTTTTCTCTCAAACTCACTTAAACAACAATCTCGATGAAAGCAGAATCTTTAAGAGTTGATAACATAATAATAAGTAATAATAAAACACAAGAAGTAATTTTCAAGTTTCTTGCATATATTGCTTCTTAACTCAAATATTACAAGGCTCTTACAAGCATGTTCTTATGAGTTACAATGAGAGACTATATATAATACTACCTACAGCTAGATATACTTTGATACCAGCTGGAATCCTTATCTAAAGCAAATACTACAAAGCTATAGTTTAAGGTATCTCAGATAAGACTTTATCTGAGATATGGTAGCCAGGACATGTCCCTGACTTACCTTTTGTCACCAACTAAAGTTGGTAACTTGTACTAACATAAAAAGGTGAACAGTGGAATAAGGTATGGTCAAATACATGGCTCTTTGAGAAAACACCATGTAGTATCAGAGGTCTGCAGTGGAGTGTTAGAGGCCATACTTATGTCCACTGGTTCATAGAATTGTCTTCTGAAGGTTAAATGGCTTCGGAAGAACAAATACTTCCGAAGCCACTTATACTTCGGAAGAGGCTGCTTCTTCCGAGGCTTGAGAAGTTCTTCTTTCTTCATACTTCAGAAGTAGTCTTCTGATTTCTTCGTATGAGACTTCATCTTCGGAAGTGAATACTTTATCTTTGGAAGTAAAGCTTTGCCTTCTGAAGTGGAACTTTTACTTTTTCTTCGGAAGAACTCTACTTCCTTCGAAAGTTCTACACTTGGCTTCGGAAGCCTTTGTAAGCTGCACCAAAATTTGTCTAAGTGATTTGGTTTTGGTTACACCAACCTTCTTCTTGATGCAACAATTTCTTTATAAATTTACACATTTATAAATTTGTTAGAATCATTTTTATATGTAAAACTAGATATTTTGTAAACCAACATTCCTATCTTTTTTTAATTCAAACCATATTAAAAGGTTAACAAAATTTTAAAGTTTATATATAATCAAATATTATGTCTATTAAAAACTAAACTAAACATATTATTACACATAAAAAAGTATTACACATTTAAAAAATAACAAGATAACTAGTGTTTTAACCTGGACGCGCGTTAAGCGTCTTAAAACGGGGTAAACCAAGGCTCAACTTTATGTTTCCATCATCATAGCCACAACCTAACAGTTTTAGCCGAAGCCAAAGTAATCATTAAATCAATAGCTGGTTGCGGCTGCACACCGAACATGGATCCCAAGTCATGGCAACCGACACCAGTTTTCATATAAATTCACAGCTGAACTGTTGATACATCATGTTCCTAGTTTATGTTCTTAATGTAAAAGTCTTTCATTTCTTACACATGTGTAATGTAATTATTCAATGAAATATGATATGTGTTTGATGTTTACTTATCTTTGATTATTTCATATGTATGAACTTAATAAATAGGTTTGAGGTTGTTGTACATAGTTCTTAGTCAATGATGATTGAGAAATGTGTTCAACTTAGTCAGGTGACTATTCATGCTAATGGACCATACCCATGGACCATACGTATGAATAAGTCATACTAATGAATCAGTCGCACGACTGAACCAGGAGACTGGATCAGTCGTATGATTGAGACATAAGATTGACTTAGTCGCACGACTGAATCTTCAGTCGTACGTATGCCTCAATCGCATGAGTTAGTCGCACGACTGAACCATGCTAATGATTCAGTCGTACGAATGGCAGCTACAAACCTATAAATACCAATTAATTCGTGAAAAATAAAAAATTTTGAAAGATATTTCGAATATACATAAACCCTAGCCGTCCAGAGCGTCCTATATAGCCAATCCAACTTCATAGTTCGATCTTGATCGATTCCTACTCATTCTTACGTTTACTTCATTGTTATATCGATCGAGTTATCGTTCTAACTAATTGGATCGCCAATCAAATAGGATTCCGTACTATTTGATCTGGTTTCACGCAAAATCCATTAGTACTCCGTATGTACACGGTCCTAACAAGTGGTATCAGAGCTTTGGCTCATGATTTTGCGTTGGATTCGATTAATCTTGGTGTTAAAAACCTATGTTGTAAATCAAAAGAGTCACCACTTTGCTTCAAAAGACATTTTTGATGTTTGCATGCATTAAAGTCTCAGTTTTTCATGATGCGGCAGATTAGGGTTCCTGGGAAACTCGTATTTTTGGTCAAAGTATCAAAATATTCGATTTTACAAACATAGCAGCCTTCAGTCGCACGATTGGTTCATTCGTACGATTGAATTGAATTGTATACTCCATCTGCATGACTACACTCGGTCCTATCCCTCATTCGCACGACTGAACAACTCCAGTTGTTTGATTCCAATCGTCTTGTTCATACACACGACTGAATCAAATCGCACGATTGAATTCATTCGCATCCTTCATTCGCACGAGTGATCCATACTCATAGCCCATTCGCACGAGTGAAACTGTCCTGTTCTAAAAGTACCAAGTTTAAAGCAATGGGAAACCAAATTGCTGCATTTACTGCCAGAAAGGACTCCTGCATCCAGAACCTTCTACTTCTGGAGAATAAAATTGGAAATCATAATAAACCGCCAAAGCTATTAACGATAGATGAATATCCATAGTGGAAACAGCGGTTTGAAATCTATTTAAATGGATTTGACCCAAATCTTTGGACATCCATTAGACTGGTTATACGGTACCAATCAGTGCTAATGCAGTCAAGTTGACTTTGGGAGGAATGACTGAAGCTCAAAAGATTCTGTTCAATGCTGAAAAGAAAGTATATGCCTTATTGACTCATTCAATACCTAAGTTCAAACTATAAGCTAGTTGTCTGTTTATCACAAACATGCCTTACACAAAACTGGCTTATGGAAAGAAAAGTCAAGTCCAATGTCTGGTAATGAGAATAATAAAAAGAACGATATGCCATCACCCTCAAATGGACAGTGGGTCGAGTTTATGATGTGTGATTCCTCTGGGTCTCCCAAGCTAGTTAAGGCTTGGGTCCTAAACATAAACTGATAATTTCCTCTAAATGTGCAGGGTGTCCGTTACAGTGCTGTCACAAATACCTAGATTGTTGATAGTGGGGCGTCTAGGCACATGACGGGAACCTGACTCTCCTTTCAAATATCAAACAAATTAAAGGGGGACATGTATCATTTGCTGGAAATAAAGGAGGATACATCACCGCTCAAGGCGAAGTGGGAAACCAGAAAGTCAAGTTTGATAAGGTCAACTACGTTCAACAACAACAAAAAACTTGCTTTCAGTCTCCCAGATCTTTGACAAAGGATTCAAAGTTGTTTTTGACAACAAGAAGTGCTATGTATTGAAGAAGGATTACATTATTCAGGACGACCAAATCTTAATGTCAGCTTCAAGATATAATGACTTATATGTCTTGGATCTATCAAAAGCCTCCATAACCGATCATCAAGTTCAATGCTTCTTGTCAAAGGTAACAGAGAGGGACTCAATCTCCTGGCATAGGTGAATGGGACACATAAATCTACGGAAAATGAATCATCTGATCCAGAATGATTTACTAAATGGAGTAAATGTCAAGAATTTTCAACTTTCGGATTTTTGTGTAGCGTGTAAGAAAGGTAAACAGACCAAGAAGTCTCGCAAGGCAAAGAAAGTAAGTTCCACTGAACTGCCTCTCAAACTTCTACACATGGATTTGTTTGGTCCTGTGAACACTAGGAGCGTCGCTAGTGATTTGTATTGTTATGTAGTCACTGATGACTACTCAAGATTCTCTTAGGTAAAGTTTCTGAAATCCAAATCAGAGACATTTGAATCGTTCAAACAGCTGGTGACTACATTGGAATCTCTAAACAAGCTAAAAGTGTGACAGATTCACTCAGACAATGGAACGGAGTTCAAGAACCAGTGGATGGAGGCATTCTACAAAGAGAAAGGAATTGTACACTAGTTCACATCAGCCTACACTCCAAAAATGAACGGAGTTGCTGAACGAAAGAACAGGAGCTTGATAGAGATAGCAAGAACGATGTTAGCCGACTCAAAATTGCCCATCTAATTTTGGAACGAGGCAGTTGCCAATGCATGTTATGTAAGGCCCCGTTCCCGAGACGCGTACAGCTGGCCAATCATTACACATAAAACATATATTTACATTTATACTTCATAAAACATCACAGCGGAACATTAAGACACCCATTTCATTATAATCACTTTTGCAAAATAATACAATGTTAAATGGTTACAAAATATCATTGTTTGCATTACATCACAAAAATGTCATATTTCTATCAAATGGATGCCATCCAAAATGCCAAGTAGTTGTCCCGCGCCATCCTCAGCAATGCTCACCTGCCAACTAGAAAAATGCATAAAAAGTTAGCGTTGCTGAGTGAGTTCTAGTTTCATAAAAAACATACTTTAGATTCATTAAAACCAATCTTTACTTTTGCATGTGATCACACATCATACGTACACATAGATAATATCTTTATTATCTTCACCATCGTTCATTTCGTACTTTTATTATCTTTCGTTTTCATCTAGATCCTGTCATGTACTTAACCCCCCTCTAGAGCACCAAGCAATTCATCTAGGGTTAAGCGACAAGGACCCCATACATCTAGTCAATCACAAAGATTGAACCCCTGTGTGCATTCTCATGGGCTATTTAACCCGCACATAGTTGAGCTGACAATCCCTCATTGGGTGTGAACCTCCATACATATGCTTGATCACACGGATCAAGCCCCAGTGTGCATCCTCATGGGGTAGTTAACCCGCACACGGTTGAGCTGACACTCCTCATTGAGTGTGAACCTCCATACATTTGCTTGCAAGACTTTCTTACGTTCGTTCGTTCATTAATGCATGCATTCTTCATTTCATTCCTCTTTTCATTATCTTCCACTTTACGTTACATAACACTTTTCATTTCATTCATTCACATTTAATGCAAAGCCAAGAAAAATAATCATGCAAAATAAGGAACATAACATACACAGTCAACATCATCATACAGGGGATCATACATACATAACATACATCGTACATACCATCATACATAAGAATCAATCATACAATCTATGACCTCAAAAGTCAACTTACATAGCGCCCGGGAATCTCCCAAGTCAAAGCCTAAATTACACTGTTCCAAGAAGTCAGAAATATTCTGAGTGTTCATCCACGTTTGCCTTAGTTCATCCACATTTGTCTTAGTTCATCCACATTTCTTCTACTTCATCCGCATTTGTCTCACTTAGTCAATGTTCATTCGTATTTCCCATTACTCATCCGCATTGGCTTACTTAGGGGTTAATGCTCACCCGCATTAACTGTCATGCGCATTGACTTTTCCTTACTCATCCGCATTGACTTCCCAACACTTATCCGCATTGACTTTCCAACACTTATCCGCATTGACTTTACATACTCATCCGCATTGACTTTACATACTCATCCGCATTGACTTTAAATACTCATCCACATTGACTTTACATACTCATCCGCATTGACTTTACAACACTTAGGCAGATTCTTAAACTTAACATATGAGCCTTAAACATCAGATTTCAGTTTCCAATCACTGCCCATCATGTTCTAAGCTTAAATCATACACACTAACCCTTAGAAACATCATCATAATATCATCAAGCATGAACATAGATCAAAATCACACCATACTCGCAACATACACACATTCAACATACGGGTATGAAACCCAAGTTTATAAAAAGTTCAATCATGCATCTCCAGCCCCAAAACCAGTTAAAAACATATAAAAGAGGGGTTCAAGAACTCACATTTGCAGCTCTTGAGTATGACTTCTCCCAAACTCATTTGCAATTGAGTTCAACCGCCTTGAATTCGCACTTTTCTTCTTGTTTCTCTTCAAAACCGAGAGTTCTTTGCTTCCTGCTACTTTCTCTATCTAAAAATCTGAAAATTTTGTGTGTAGAAAGGGTGATGGGCGGCCATGCCACCTTTATCACCAACTTTTCAAATATTTGTCCTTTTTGTCACTTTTAACCCCTAAACTTGGGTTTTATTTCTTTTCCTCATTTTTACTTCACTTTATTCTTTCTTTCTTTGTCTTTAAAATAACCGGGCGTTACAAGTCCACCCCCCTTAAATAGGTTTCATCCTCGAAACCAGTTATTCCTCGAACAACTGTGGGTAATGCTGCCTCATTTCTTCTTAAGTTTCCCACGTTGACTTGGATCCTTTCCTGTGCTTCCACTATACACGCACAAGGGGAACCACTTTATTCCTCAGTCTTTTCTCTTTTCGATCGATGATTGCCACCGGTTGTTCCACATAATTGAACCGTTCATCCACTTTGATATCCTCCAGTGGAACAATCATATCTTCATCTGCCAAGCACTTCCTTAGATGAGATACGTGGAATGTTGGGCGAATTCCACTTAAGTCATCCGGTAATTCTAGTCTATATGCCACCTCTCCTACTCGAGCAATGATTCGGAAAGGGCCTATATACCTTGGGCTCAACTTGTCCCGCTTCCTGAATCGGATAATACCCTTCCAGGGTGAGACCTTCAACATAACCCGGTCACCCGCCTGGAACTCAATCGGTCTGCATCGTTTATCAGCATACGACTTCTGTTTATCTTTGGCTGCCTTCATGAAGGCCTTGATCTTTTCAAGCTTCTCAGGCGTAGCCTCGATCACCTCAATGCTCCCTAACTCTTTCTGACCAATATCACCCCAACAGACGGGTGTTCTGCATCTCCTACCGTATAGCATCTCATAAGGTGGCATACCAATGCTGGCATGATAACTATTGTTGTATGAGAATTCAGCTAACGGTAAGTGGTCATCCCAACTCCCCCCAAAATCAATAACACATGCATGAAGCATGTCCTCCAATGTCTGAATGGTCCTCTCTGACTGACCATCAGTCTGGGAATGATAAGCCGTACTGATGTGTAACCTCGTCCCCATCGCGTCGTGGAATTTCTTCTAGAATTTAGATGTAAACCGGGTGCCACGATCAGACACAATAGACACCGGCACACCATGACGAGTTACAATTTCCTTGATAAACAGATCCGCCAACCTCTCAGATGAATATGTCTCGCGGATCAGTAGGAAGTGAGCACTCTTCGTCAAGCGGTCAACAATCACCCATATAGCATCATACCCTTTCGGAGTATGCGGCAGCTTCGTAATAAAATCCATGGTGATTTGCTCCCACTTCCATTCCGGTATATCCAAAGGTTGGATCTTCCCATACGGTTTCTGATGCTCGGCCTTCACCTGTAGACAAGTAAGGCATTTACCCACATACTCCACTACATCATGTTTCATACCCGCCACCAATAATCCTTCTTCATGTCTTGATACATCTTTGTGGCATCTGGATGAATGGAGTATCGAGTCTTGTGAGCTTCATCCAAAATCTTCACCTATAGATCCCCAAAACGAGGAATCCACATCCTCTAGAATTGAGTTCTAACACCAGGCGTGTTTTCACCCAATTCTACGACCAGGCCTCTCATTCTTTCATAGTTAAGATGATATTCTTTCAATGCCTCATCTTGGAACTTCTTAACCTGCTTCATCACATCTGAGGTCATGACCAACTGATAAGCTTTTACCCGAACCGGCTCGGCCTTTCTTTTCGACTAAAGGCATCCGCCATCACATTGGCTTTGCTCGGATGGTAATGGATCTCACACTCATAATCTTTTATAAGCTCCAACCATCTCCTTTGCCTCATATTCAAATCCTCTGCTCAAAGAAGTATTTCAACTCTTATGGTCAGTGAATATGGTGCACTTCACCCCGTAGAGATAGTGCCTCCAAATCTTTAACGCAAAGACCACCACTGCTAGCTCCAAGTCATGGGTAGGATAATTGACCTCATGAACCTTCAACTGTCAGGATGCATAGGCTATAACCTTCCCTCTCTACATTAACACACATCCCAGCCCCGAGTAGGAAGCGTCAGAATAAACCACCAGATCTTCACTTCCATCGGGTAATGACAGAACAGGACCTTAAGTCAATTTCGCCTTCATTCTTCGAACGCCTTCTCTTGAGCTTGACCCCATACAAACTTCACATCTTTCTGGGTCAACTTAGTTAGTAGAGAAGCGATCTTAGAAAAGTCTTGAATAAATCTTCTATAGTAGCCCGCCAAACCCAAGAAACTACGAATCTCGAATGGCGTCTTTGGAGACTTCCATTGCATCATCGCCTCCACATTTGTCGGGTCCACCATAATCCCGTCAGGATTCACCACATGACCCAAGAACTGAACCTCACGCAACCAGAACGCGCACTTGGAGAACTTAGCGTACAACTTCTCCTTTCACAACGTCTCCAAAACCTCCCGAATGTGACCGTCATGCTCAATCTCGCTCTTTGAATAAATCAGAATATCATCAATGAACACAATCACCGATTTATCAAACATTGGCCGACACACTCGATTCATTAAATCCATAAAAGAGCTGGCGCGTTGGTCAAACCAAATGACATAACAAGGAACTCGTAATGACCATAACGCATGCAAAAAGCTGTTTTAGGGTTATCCTGCTCCTTCACTTTCACCTGATGGTAACCAGATGGAAGGTCTATCCTTGAAAACCAACTGGCACCTTGAAGCTAGTCAAACAAGTCATCAATTCTTAGTAAGGGGTATCGGTTCTTTATCGTCAACTTATTCAGCTCACAGTATTCAATACACATCCTCATACTACCGTCTTTCTTCTTCACAAATAAGACCGGAGCACCCCAAGGAGAGATACTCGGTCTAATAAACCCCTTATCAAGCAGCGCTTGCAACTGCTCTATCAACTCTTTCATTTCAGTTGGAGCCAAAAGATACAGTGCCTTGGCAACAAGTTGGGCACCCGGTATCAAATCAATCTGGAACTCGATCTCACGGTCAGGTGGCACTCCTGATAAGTCTTCTGGAAACACTTCTGGAAAGTCACACATAACCGGTACATCAAACAGTTGTGGTGTTGGTGTATCCGCATCCTTTACGTAGGCCAAGTAGGCACTACATCCACGCATCATGCACTTTCCCGCCACCGCCATCGAGATTACCTTCGGAATTGGCGTGACCCGATCGCCATAAACCGGTACCGAACTCCCGTCAGGCGCTGTCAATCGAATCATCTTCTTGCAACACACAATGTTCGCCTCGTAGTCCGCCAACCAATCCATCCCAAGAACCGTATCGAAACCACTTAAGGTCATCACGAACGGTCTAACTGGAAACTTATGTCCTTCTAATTCCACATCACAGTCTTCTATCATCTCAGAAATCCTAGTAGACTTACCTATGGCAGTTTCTACATCAAAAGGCGCATTAACAATCCTACTACTAACAGGCAGTTTAGCACAAAAAGCAGCAGAAATAAAACTTTTACTGGCACCAGAATCAAATAACACGGAGGCTAAAGTTTGGTTTACTAGAAACGTACCTGACACGACATCAGGGTCCGTTCTAGCTTCCTCCTGCGTCATCGTAAACGCTCTGGCGCTCGCCCTCAGTCCTTCACCTTCAGTCTTCTTCACCCCAGAACCCTCAGCCCTCGGCTTCTTACAATCCCTACTCATATGACCAGTTTCCCCACAGTTGAAACACCTCATACCCCCACAGTCTCTAGCCATACTAAAACAGATGTTTGATCCCCACTTGCATTCCCCTGAATGTTCTTTCCCACATTTGCCACACCTCTTCAATCCTGTCCCTGACGCGACCGCACGATGGTCATCCACCCATGCCTTCTTGTTACCCGTCAGGGCATTGCCCCAACCAAACGTCTTCCTGTTCCAACTCCAATCACCACCGCCCTTCTTTCTTGCCTCAACCACCACCACCTCTCGCTCATCATACAATCTTCCTGCTAAATCAACTGCCGACCTAAACGTACTCGGTCGGGCAGCAATCATGTGCCTACGGATATCTGCTGGCAAACCCTGCACATACCTCTTGATCTTTTGCGATAAAGGCGTCACCTGATCTAGCACCAACCATGCCAATTCATTGAATTTGGTGGTGTATTATTGATGTGTCATGGTTCCCGCCTCCAGCTACAGGAATTCCCTTTCCACCTTATCCATTTCCCGGTGAGGACAGAACTCCTCAATTACCAATTTCTTCAGCTCAAACCACCTCATTCTTCCAATTGCCCGACTACCCTTGGCTTGGACTATGTTCTCCCACCAACACAGAGCCGAGTCCGCAAACGAGTGAGCAGCAAACTTCACCTTCTGGTCCTCTCGGCACTCGTTGATATTCAGAATAGCTTCCATTTCTCTCACCCATCGGTGAGTAGCAGCAGTAGTGCCATTACCATCAAAAGTAGGGGGCTTGCATCGTTGAAATGCCCCGTAATTACAGCCTCGTGCCGCCTCCGGCCCAGGCTCTTCTTCTTCCTCTTCTTCTTCTTCATCAGACAAAACTGTCTCAGTCTTGGGCTATCTCCTTTTGCCCGTAGGTCTACTCCTTTCCCTTTTTTCCCCATCTCTAACAGCCTTTATCACTTCGGTCACCACAGACGGTAGGATCATCTACATGACCTGATGTACTTCCTCCACAACCGCCTCCTTCACTGAGGCTCTCAAATTGGCGCTCTCATTGCCACCCTCTGGGTAAGGGGTCTCTGGTTCTTCATGAACCACCTTTTCGGCCCTAGGCCTTCCTCTCGTAACCCGTGGTTTAGCATCACGACCCCCACCACGTGAAGCTTTAGATGATCTACCACCGGCCATCCTCACACACACGCTGAAAGATTCAAACACCAACACGGTCATTCAAGGGAGCAGCTCAGTTTATGTCAAGTATAGTAAGTTCCTAATTACAGTGCCCAGTTGTCATTAGCCACTTACTTTACTTTTCACACCCCGAGCATTTCCTATCCTGACTACATCAGTATCTAAATCTACAAACAACACATAAGCCACATAACATGCGCACATAATACGGGTTAACACTACGAAAATACCTGATGGCACGCAGCTACTCGAACTGCCATCCCTTCCCTTTCCGTCCCATTTTCAGTTTAAGTTAAGGTTTATTTTGAAAATTTACCCGTTTCACTAAAACTTTGGCTCTGATACCAACTTGTAAGGCCCCGTTCCCGGGATGCTTACAGTTGGCCAATCATCGCACATAAAACATATATTTACATTTATACTTCATGAAACATCGCAGTGGAACATTAAGACACCCATTTTGTTATAATCACTTTTGCAAAATAATACAATGTTGATTGGTTACAAAATATCATTGTTTGCATTACAACGCAAAAACATCATATTTCTATCAAATGGATGCCATCCAAAATGCCAAGTAGTTGCCCCGCGCCATCCTTAGCAATGCTCACCTGCCAACTGGAAAAATGCATAAAAAGTTAGTGTTGCTGAGTGAGTTCTAGTTTCATATTAAAACATACTTTAGATTCACTAAAACCAATCTTTACTTTTGCATGTGATCACACATCATACGTACACATAGATAATATCTTTATTATCTTCATCATCGTTCATTTCGTACTTTTATTATCTTTCGTTTTCATCTAGATCATGTCATGTGCTTAACCCCGTCTAGAGCACCAAGCAATTCATCTAGGTTCAGCGACAAGGACCCCATACATCTGGTCAATCACAAAGATTGAACCCCTGTGTGCATCCTCATGGGGTATTTAACCCGCACACAGTTGAGTTGACAACCCCAAATGGGTGTGAACCTCCTCCATACATATGCTTGATCACATGGATCAAGCCCCAATGTGCATCCTCATGGGGTAGCTAACCCGCACACGGTTGAGCTAACACTCCTCATTGAGTGTGAACCTCCATACATTTGCTTTCAAGACTTTCTTACGTTCGTTCATTCATTAATGCATGCATTCTTCATTTCGTTCCTCTTTTCATTATCTTCCACTTTACGTTACATAATACTTTTCATTTCATTCATTCACATTTAATGCAAAGCCAAGGAAAATAATCATGCAAAATAAGGAACATAACATACACAGTCAACATCATCATACAGGGCATCATACATACATAACATACATCATACATACCATCATACATAAGCATCAATCATACCATCTATGACCTCAAAAGTCAACTTACATAGCCCTAGGGAATCTCCCAAGTCAAAGCCTAAGTTACATTGTTCCCAAGAAGTCAGAAATATTCTGAGTGTTCATCTGCATTTGCCTTAGTTCATCCATATTTGTCTTAGTTCATCCATATTTCTTCTACTTCATCCGCATTTGTCTCACTTAGTCAATGTTCATCTGCATTTCCCATTACTCATCCGCATTAGCTTACTTAGGGGTTAATGCTCATTCGCATTAACTGTCATACACATTGACTTTTCTTTACTCATCCGCATTGACTTCCCAACACTTATCCGTATTGACTTTCCAACACTTATCCGCATTGACTTTACATACTCATCAGCATTGACTTTACATACTCATCCGCATTGACTTTACATACTCATCCGCATTGACTTTACATACTCATCCTCATTGAGTTTACATACTCATCCGCATTGACTTCACATACTCATCCGCATTGACTTTACAACACTTAGGCAGATTCTAAAACTTAACATATGAGCCTTAAACATCATATTTCAGTTTCCAATCACCGCCCATCATGTTCTAAGCTTAAATAATACACACTAACCCTTAGAAACATCATCATAACATTATCAAGCATGAACATAGATCAAAATCACACCATACTCGCAAAATACACACACTCAACATACGGGTATGAAACCCAAGTTTGTAAAAAGTTCAATCATGAATCTCCAGCCCTAAAACCAGTTAAAACATATAAAAAAGGGGTTCTAGAACTCACCTTTGCAGCTCTTGAGTATGGCTTCTCCCAAAATCATTTGCAATTGAGTTTAACCGCCTTGAATCCGCACTTTTCTTCTTGTTTCTCTTCAAAACCGAGAGTTCTTTGCTTCCTGCTACTTTCTCTCTCTAAAAATCCAAAAATTTTGTGTGTAGAAAGGGTGATGGACGGCCATGCCACCTTTATCACCAACTTTTCAAAGATTTGTCCTTTTTGTCACTTTTAACCCCTAAACTTGGGTTTTATTTCTTTTCCTACTTTTTACTTCACTTTATTCTTTCTTTCTTTGTCTTTAAAATAACTGGGCATTAAATGTTACACCCTAAATCGAGTCTTTGTGGTCAAACGTCATGGTAAAACGTGTTGTGAGTTGCTCCAGCGACGTAAACCTAATCTGGGGTACCTCGAACCATTTGGCGCACCATGTACGCTGCTGAAGAAAACTGAGTTAGGGAAGTTCAGTGAGAAGGCTAAAGAAGGGATTTTTCTCGGATACAATATACCGAACAAGAGAGTTTATAACAACTCAACGAGTCAAGTAGAAGTGTGGTGCAACGTTGACGTTCAGAGATACACCACCCCCCTTGCTGGAAAAGGACCCTCATTCTTCTTCGACTATGATGGATTCCTTAAGTCCTTCAACATCCCTCTCTCCCTTCCTGATGACGAGTTATCGACCAAAATGATGTACGATGTCTTAAACACACCATCACTAGACTCGACAACATCAGGTTCACAAGGTGAATCTTCTAGTCATTTAGGGGGAGCACTTGATGTAAGCGACTCCTCCTCTGACGATGAAGAAGTGGAGACTGAACAGGTGGATCAGGAGGAACAAGTTCCTGGTACTGAAAGTACACAAGCATCAGATGTTGATGCCTCTGACACTTCGGAACCTCGCACTCCAATGACTACAGATACTGAACTAGGAATTCAATATCTGGATCAGGAAGTAGTCATTCCCACCACTCTCGGATCTCGACTAAATGTCTATCATCCTCTGGACAATGTCATAGGGGATGTACAATCAGGAGTACAGACACGAAATCAGCTATACTCACTTGATTATGCCTCAGTCATGGAAAAAGGCTATCTTCACAATGGTGTTTATTGATGTTTTGAGGCATGGGTGAGTGCCATGCAAGAAGAACTCCTTCAATTCAAGAAGCTAGGAGTATGGACACTGGTGGATAGGCCAAAAGGTGCTAAAGTAATTGGCACCAAATGGGTCCTGAAGTGCAAGAAAGATGACCAAGGGGTCATAATCAGAAACAAGGCTCGACTTGTCGTTCAAGGTTTTAGACAAGTCGAAGGAATAATTACAATGAAGTGTTTGCACCTATGGCTAGAATGAAAGCAATCCGTATCTTCCTAGCCTATGCATCTTATATGAAGATCAAAGTTTATCAACTAGATGTCAAGAGTGCATTCCTTCATGGTGAAATCCGTGAGACAGTGTATGTCAGTCAACCCGAAGGATTTGAGGATCCTTATCATCGAGACAGAGTTTACAAGCTTGATAAGGCTCTCTATGGGCTCCATCAAGCCCTAAGAGCATGGTATGAGAAACTCTCAACTCATCTGGTGAAACACGGCTTTCGCAGAAGAGTTATTGACTGCACACTGTTCATCAAAGGAAAGGATGGCGACTTACTGCTAGTACAGATTTATGTTGATGACATAATCTTCGGTTCCAAAAACGAGAGTTATGTAAAGAATTTGAATCTGTAATGAAAGCATAATTTGAGATGAGTGAAATGGGGGGATAAAGTTCTTCCTAGAATTACAGGTGGATCAGACACCAAAAGGAATCTTCCTGCATCAGACTAAATGTGTAGGGGACATTCTTAGTTGGTTTGACATGGAAAATGCTTCAGCTGCTGGAACTCCACTTGCCACGAACCACGATGTGGCACCCGACGAAAATGGTGATCTGGTTGATGCTACAATGTATAGACGAATGATTGGATCCCTTATGTATCTCACAGCGTCTCATCCAGATATCATGTATGCGACATGTCTGTGTTCCAGATATCAAGCGAAACCGAAAGTCAACCATCTCATAGGTGTTAAACAGATTTTCTGTTATCTGAAGGGTACTCCAACACTCGGGTTGTGGTATCCTCATGATGATGATTTTGAGCTTACAGCGTATAGTGACTTGGATTATGGTGGTTGCAAAATGAATTACAAGTCAACATCAGTAGGATGTCAGTTCTTTGGTAGACGGTTAGTCACCTGGCAGTGTAAGAAGCAGACATCCGTTGCTCTGTCAACATGTGAAGCTGAATACGTTGTTGCTGCAAGTTGTTGTTCACAAATCATCTGGATTAAACGGCAAATGCCAGACTACGGTTTGCAATTTTCTAACACTCCTATCTATGTTGATAATTCTGCTGCTATAGCCGTAACAAAAAATCCAGTCCAACATCCTAAAACTAAACATATCGGTATTAAGTATCACTTTATACATGATTGTTTTGAAAAAACAATTAATCGATGTGGTTAAAATATTATGGATTTTCAATGCGCTGACCTCTACACAAAAGCATTTGATAAACCAAGGTTTTTATATCTATTAAAGGTTAACGGCGTGAAAAAGAAAAGTGATGTGATTTCAGAGGAAGAAAATGCCTAGTCCGACAAATTTTTCATTTTACTTTATTTTATTTTATTTTATTTTCTTGATTATTAAAATTCAAAACACGAAAAAAAATATTTTCAATTTTAGAATTTTAGGGGGAGAATACGTTAGATTAGTATTAAATTAGCTGCTTAATTTAATTACTTACAAAAAATAAAAATGAGGGAGAAGGACAGCTTAGCTAAAGGAAAGTAATCAAATCTGTGATACTGATTCAACGTTTATGGAAAATGGTAGTACACAGGGAATAGATTGTTTGGGACTTCAAAGAGTTTAACTGATTAAGATGCAAAATTCAAAAAAGTCTGAAAAGTCTAAGCAAAATAAAACGGAAAATGATAGTAAAACTAGTATGCTACTAATGTAACATAGAGAAAGTAGACCTAGAGCCTGCTAGTTCATTATATGATGTGTTGGTAGATTCAACACAATAGATAAGTAGACCTCATTGGTGGCTTAAAATTCAAACTAAGTCATTCAACATGCTGTGGGTTTCCATCTTATCCCTGGTTAACACAATCAACGCAGTTCCAATAAGGGGTGAAGAGCAAAATAAATGCCACAAATATGTGTGGACGACCATATAAAATGAGCAAAGCACATGGAAAAATGCAAAATGCAATCAAGCTAATAACTTATGTTGTTGGTGCGTTATATGCAAAAAGAACATAAAAGCTCTAACAAGAAGATAGGTTGTCTGCCTCTTGGCTGTGCGGTGGCACTGACCTGAGGATAAACATAACCTAAATATTTTAGAATTTATTGTTGTTTGTGCCTCTCTGTTGTGCGATGGCACTGACCTGAGGCTTGGCATATCTTTGAAAGCTCTTAGAATAGTATCTTCTTGAAATATACCTGTAAACCGCTCAAAAATCTTCTGAGGAATATTGATTACCATATAAGCGTGGGATCCACAAATGCTTGTTGAGATAATTAAACCTTAACTCATCACCAATGTGTGTCAATAATCTGTGTGATTTAAGAGGACATGTATACTACCAATCATCATGAGCTGCAACTCTTGAAAGTCAAAATCATTGTGTGCACCTTGTAGCTCTAGTATGATTTCCTAAAATTGCTATTGACTTTTAGTGAAAACAAGAATCTAGCATCAAAATAGTTTATTAAAATGTCCCAAATAATTCTGATATCCATGTATGATTCCATAATGAAGTGTACCAGACATGATAAAATTGAATTGAAGTTATGCTGTCCAGGAAGTAAAATCAGTTAGAAGTACTCTAATAGGTTTAAATCCATCTCCATTCAAAAAAATACAAAAATATGTGTTGGTTTTGTTTTTAAATTTCTAGTTGTTTTTAGTTAATTATTTTTAGTCATTTGGTAGGTAAAATTCGAACTATTCATCTAAATTCAATTTGTGAATCACTCACTAAAAGGGGTCACGTCTGAGGTGACCAATCGGGTTTTTGAGTTAAAAGGATCACGTCTGAGGTGATCAACAGTTTTTCAAATTAAAAAGGTCATGTCTGAGATGATCGACGGTCATAATGTATTATCAATAATTAACAAGTTAATTGTTTGAAAGTGCATGAGATTAAACTCATAAGTCTTAGCCATTCGTACGATTGGATCATGAGTATGAGTCAACCGCATGATTAAACCATACTTATGGACCAAACGTACAATTGGACCATAAGCTTGGGTCAATTCATGCGATTGGATCACTAGAATGAACCAATCGCACGAATGGAGGAGACCGACTGAGTTAGCCGCACGACTGAACCCAAGTCACACGAATGGATGTGACCGACTGAGCCAGTCGCACGACTGAGCCCCAGTCGCACGAATGAAGCGTGCGAATAGGTCCAGTTGCACGACTGAAAGTAAAATCAATATAAATAGGGCAAAAGTCGGTCGCACATTCTCATCACTCTTCAATCACTCCCAAATCGCACGAAAGCAAACATACTCTGCCAAAATTCGATTTAGTTGATTTCGCACTAAGATTGTGTTACAAATGTGTACTCTCATCTTCTATAGGTAATTAGTGAATGAAATCGCACAAAATGTGTGGTGTAATCAAACCCTTACAGACCCAATTTAATTAAATTCAAGAAATCTATAAAGACCTTCAAATAGACAACCTAAACGTGCAAATTCGCTAAAATGAAGGACATACAATGATAGTTAGGGTTCCTGCGAACCCAACGAGTCTAAACATAACATCAAGTTTTGAGCTAGATTCAAGGTTGGAGTGTCGCACAAAGAGTTATGCGAATAGACACTTCGAATGAACTTCAATCGCACGATTGAGCTGGGCGAATGACTCAATCAGCCGAATGAACAAGGCGTATGAGCTCAATCGCCCGATTGAACTCAGCCGCATGCTCAGTCGCCCGATTGAACTCAGTCGCATGCTTAGTCGCCCGATTGAACTCAGTCGCATGCTCAATCGCACGACTGAACTTAGTCATATGGTTCAATCGCACGATTGAACCAGACTGATCTCAAAACAGTTTAAATTTCAACTGTTTCTGCTATGGACTAATCTCATGTTTATGTTTTTTTTTGTTACAGAAACATGGTAGATAGGTGGATCATCAACACCAAGCACAACATTTGTGCTCACTAGGATGCCACCACTCGGAACGCTGCTGAGTTTGTTGGTATTATTGCATTTCTGAGGTGATCAAGGATCTACAGAGCCATATCTACTCCATGCACACCCTACCGATCTATACAGCAGGCCTTCTGGGAAGAGGTGCGTTAGTTGATAGATCTACTGAGCCCTACTGCATTAGGAGCACCATTTTTGGGCAAAAGATTAAGGTTACTACAGCAGACCTTCGTTGGGTACTGGACTTGGGTGATGATGCTACCCACCCAACCAGGTTACATCCTCTGACCGTAAGGGGATGTTTTCTAAGGATGAAGTACACTGGGGACATCAACGCAGGTGTGCTCAACAAAAGCAACCGGTGTCCCCAGTTCAAGTACCTGGCATGTGTCATTCTGAAGTGCATTGCATCACGGAGGAGTGGATTTAATGATCTATCTGACCAAATCCAGAATGCTTATGTGGCACTGGTGCTGAATCACCCATTCAGCTTCTCAAACATGATTTTCTCTTATCTGATCAAGAACCTTGAGGCCAAGGGTAAGGAGAGCTTCTGCATGTATCCAAGCTTCTTGCAGATGATCATAGATGAGAAGCTCCCCCTACTGCCCAAGGAGAAGGATGATGCAGTGATGTTAGAGGTAATGGATGACACCACTCTGGGAAGGATGAAGGTGTATAGGGGGAAGCAGGTGAAACCCCCTGTTAGGAGATTGTTCAGGCACTTGGCCAATGTTTATTACATGGCGCCTTCTCACAAGAAGTGGGGTCACAATGAGAGTGACTCAGACATCGAGCCTATTGAGATACCCACTGATTATTCTGATGACGACGACAACCATGGTGATGGTCAAGGCGATGAGGCTTCGAGTGGATCTGAGCAGCCTCCAATCCACCCTAACTTTCAGTTAGATGAGGAAGAAGAGTCGGATGAGGAGCGACTAGTGAGGATAATAGGTAGCAAGGTTGATGCCACTAAGAGAGGGCATGCGGCGGATGGTGGATGCCAGGGTGAGTCCAGGGATGCTGCTGCTACTATTGATCCATCATACATCCTGGACCATCCCATCAGCCCAGGGGGAGCATCCTCTTCTATGGGCTCAAGGAAGAAGAGGATGGCTCAGCCCTATGGGATGATAAGCAAGAGGAGGAGTATTACATTGATTACCAGCACATCCACCACAGCTACCACCACCACTACCACACTCCCTACCACCACTACCACACCTCCCACCATCACTACCACACTTCCAACCACCACTACCACAACCACTCCTTCACCATCCACTCCTATTCCACCACCCATATTCACAACATCCACCACCACCGCCACCCAACAAGTCGGGACATCTGCTCACGTCCCATTAAGCCATGGATCCACTTTACCCTCCATCGGGGTAGAGGAACAGCTAGCAAACCTAAACTGGATGGTGCTAAAGCTGCTAGTTGCCGATGAGCAAAGAGCTAAACAGCTAAACCAGCTTGTGGAGCTAAATGCTGGTCAAGCTCAGCAGATTATACCGTTGCAGGAGCATAATGCTCAATCGGTTAAGAGGATTGAGGATCTGGAGGCAAAGAACAAGAAGATCATGCTCAGACTTAAAGGATCAAAAGATAAGCCTCTAAAGATCAGGGAAGGTGATTATGATGATGATGATGATGATGATGATGATGATGATGATAATGATGATGATGATGATGATGAGTCGGGTGAAGAAGATGAATGTGATGATGAAGGATTAAGGGGAAAGAAAAGAGGAGATGATGATGATGAAGAAGGTGATGCTGCTGCATCAGCCTCTGCTCAGGGTCAAGAAAGGCGCACTAAAAGAGCACAAGATCAAGGAACATCATCTTCAGCCCCTCCTGTTGAAGAATTGACCGGTCAAGATAAAAGTAAAGATTAGATGTATTGTATTTAGAAAATTTTTGTACTTGATTCAAATATTATATTGATGTAATTTATGATTATTTATGTTTATCTATGCTTAAATGTCTTGATTAATTACTAATGATTGATGTGTTAAATGTCTAAATCAAGCAGATAAAACGTCCCAGCAAGATGAATATGATATAGCTCCCCTTCAGCAAATCAAGTCTTAATTCATAATGATTCATGATTTGCAAGGGATTGTGAGGAGGTTAGTGAGCTATACTCCCGAAGAAGGAAAATCAAACACGACCTGACCGATGAGCAACTTGCAGAGATGCTCAGACTGAATCCTGACGAGCACATCAAAAACGCTCCAAAGGTTGATATTAAGAGTGATGGCGAGCTAAATGATGTTGATGAAATAGAGATAGAGGATGTCACGTCTGAGCACTACCCAGAGTACACTGACCGAGAGGGCAATGTGATCCCCGACTTGGGTGACACTCTCGGCAGTGCTACATTTGAAAAACTGGATGAGATGGAGAAAGAAACAAATAAGGATGAAAACCAAGCCCAAGCCACAAATGTAGATGTTGATATAAGAAGGCTGAATGGGCAGCTTGTTTTGCTGAAATACGAGCCCAACGCACAGCTCAAAAGCAAAATGCCTACACCAAACTCTACAAGGTCAAGAACATCTGAAGGTGTCTGGAAAGATTATTGCATGGACATATTTTGAGGATCTAAATGTTTATGTTGTAAAGAGGGAGAAGGGAATAGAGTACTTCAAATATCCACATGATCTGAAGACTCTCCCAGGTTTTAAGCTCAACCAGCTGGCACGCTTAAATCTGCTATATGTTGATCCTAGAAAGATGTCAGGTTGGTTTGAGGCTGCTCTAAAGAAAGAATACCACACCAGATGGGTAAACTTCAGACCTCAACAACCGAAGAGGTACATTCGTAGGTCTGAAGTGGATCCCATATTTGGAAAGCCTGAAGTCGTGCTGAAGTGGAGTCCCCCACACACAATGTCCAAGATTCCTTACGAGAAATGCCTCAGGACTTCACTTCACACTTCAAATGGTGGTATTATGATTGGAGAACAGGCGAAGCGGTCATAGTTCTAAATAGAGAAGGAAAAATGGAACTATCCGGGTATTCGACCCAATGTGGCTTACGAACTTGTCTGCGGGAGATGTCTACACGTTGTACAAGTGGCCAATATTCTATGACGCACAAGATATTGTACAAACCCACCAGTTCCAGAATGTTGTACGAGTTTGCTTTGCATTTGAAATACATGTAAGAGTTACTAGAGAGGAGAAGTACAAGAGGTTTGAGGAGCTTATGAAGAATGTCAAACGTTCAAGGAAACTAGGTCCAAAGGGGAGTTTGTTGATACATATGTACCTAGTTTATAAGCTTAATGTAAATGTTTGTCATGTCTTACACATATGTGATGAATGAGTTAAATGAAATACAATATGTGGTTAATGCTTATAATGTTTAATGTTACATTGTTTATAGTGTGATAAAGTATAATGAACTAACTATATAGGTTTGAGGTTGTTGTGCATAGTTCTTAGTCAATAATGATTGAGAAATGTGTTTAAGCTTAGTCGTATTAGTCTTCATGTGAATGGACCATGCTAATGAACCATACGCATGAATATCTCATGCTAATGGACCAGTCGCACAACTGAACCAGGAGACTGGATCAGTCGTACGATTGAGACATAAGATTGACTCAGTCGCACGACTGAACCTTCAGTCATGCGTATGGATCAATCGCATGATTCAATCGCACAACTGAACCATGCTAATGGTTCAGTCGTACGATTGGAAAAACCTAACCTATAAATACCACTTAATTCGTGGAAAAATAGACAATTCGAGAGACTTTTGACATATACTCATACCCTAGCCGTCCAGAGCGTCAAGAAAGCATGTTCCAAGTTCATAGCCCGTATCTGATCTTGTTCTACTCATTCTTAACATTTCTTTAATCGTTAGATTGATCGGGATTGTGTTCTCACTGATTGGATCGCCAATCAAATAGGATTCCGCACTATTTGATCTGGTTTCACGCATTATCAGTTAGTACTCTATACATATACGGTCCCCACAGCCCCAAAGCAGTTAAAAACATGTAAAAAAGAGGTCCTAGAACTCACCTTTGCAGCCTCTGGTTATGACTTCTTCAAACCTATTTGCAAATTGACTTCAAACACCTTGAATTTGAACTTTTCCTTCTTGTTCTTCAAAGACCCAAATGCTTTCTACCTTTTTCTCCTTCTCTCTCTAAAATCCAAATGAAATGGATGTCGTGAGAAGAGAGTGGGCGGCCATGCCCACTTTACACCAACTTTCAAACTTTTTGTCCTTTTGGACACTTTTTACCCTTCAACTTGGGTAAAATATATTTTCTTTCTTTTTCTTCACTTTATTCTTCTTTCTTTGTCTTTTATAAATAACCGGGTGTTACAAGTCCACACCCTTATATAGGTTTCATCCCCGAAACCTGTTATTCCTCAAACAATCGTGGGTAATGGTGTCTCATCTCTTCTTCAGTCTCTCATGTAGACTCGGATCCCTTCCTGTCTTCCACTGTACACGCACGAGAGAAACCATTTTATCCCTCAACCTCTTCTCTTTACGATCAATGATCACCACTGGTTGCTCCACGTAATTGAGCCGTTCATCTACCTCGATATCCTCCAGTGGTACAACCATATCTTCGTCTACCAAACACTTTCTCAGATGAGATACATGGAACGTCGGGTGAATCCCACTTAATTCATCAAGTAACTCTAGTCTATAGGCCACCTCCCCTACTCGAGCAATAATTTGGAAAGGCCGTATGTATCTAAGGCTCAACTTGCCCCGCTATCTGAACTAAATGATTCATTTCCAAGGTGAGACCTTCAACATGACTCTATCACCCACATGGAACTCAATCGGTCTACCTCTCTTATCGGCATACAACTTTTGCCTATATTTAGCTGCCTTCATAAAGGCTTTGATCCTTTCCAGTTCTCCATCATAGCCTCGACCACTTCAACGCTCCCTAACTCTTTATGGCTAATATCACCCCAACACACGGGTGTTCTACATCTCCTCATGTATAGCATCTCATAAGGGGGCATACCAATGCTGGCATGATAACTATTGTTATATGAGAACTCAGCTAACGGTAGGTGGTCATCCCAACTTCCTCCAAAATCAATGACGCATGCCCAAAGCATATCTTCCAGCATCTGAATGGTCCTTTCTGACTGACCATCTGTCTGGGGATGATAAGTCGTGCTAATGTGTAACCTCGTCCCCATAGCATCAAGAAATTTCATCCAAAATTTAGATGTAAACCGGTGTCACGATCAAACACAATAGACACCAGCACACCATGACGAGTTACTATCTCCTTGATGAACAGATCTGCCAACCTCTTGGATGAATTGTCTCGTGAATCGGTAGGAAGTGAGCACTCTTCATCAAACGATCCACTATCACTCATATGGCATCATACCCTCGCGCGGTACGCTGTAGCTTCATAATAAAGTCCATGGTGATATGTTCCCACTTCCACTCCGGTATATCCAAAGGTTGGATCTGCCCATACGGCTTCTGATGCTCCGCCTTCACTTGTAAACAAGTAAGACACTTACTCACATACTCCGCAACATCACGCTTCATACCCAGCCACCAATAATCTTTCTTCATGCCTGGGTACATCTTCGTAGCACCAGGATGAATAGCGTATCGAGTCTTATGAGCTTCATCCATAATCCTTACACGTAGATCCCCATAGCGAGGAATCCACATTCGCCCGAATCGGGTCCTAACACCGAGTGTGTTTTCACCAATTCCGCAACCAGGCCTCTCATTCTTTCGGAGTTAAGATGATCTTCTTTCAATGCCTCATCTTGAAACTCTTTGACTTGCTTCATCACCTTAGAGGTCATAATCAAATGGTAAGCCTTCACCCAAATCAGCTCGGGTCTCTCCTTTCGGCTAAGGGCATCCGCCACCATGTTGGCTTTGCCCGGATGGTAATGAATCTCGCAATCATAGTCTTTTATGAGCTCCAACCATCTCCTCTACCTCATGTTCAAGTCCTTCTGCTCGAAGAAGTACTTCAAGCCCTTATGATCAGTGAATATGGTGCACTTCGTCCAGTATAGGTAGTGCCTCCATATCTTTAACGCAAAGACCATGGCTGCTAGCTCCAAATCATGAGTAGGGTAATTAACCTCATGAACTTTCAACTGTTGGGATGCGTAGCCTATAACTTTTCTTCTCTGCATCAACACACATCCCAACCCCGAGTAGGAAGCATCTGAATAAACCACTAAATCTTCACTTTCATCGGGTAACGACATGACAGGAGCTTGAGTCAACCTCACCTTTAACTCCTCAAAAGCCTTCTTTTGAGCTTGACCCCATACAAACTTTACATCTTTTCGGGTCAACTTGGTCAGTGGAGAAGCGATCTTATAGAAGTCTTGAATGAATCGCCTACAATAGCTCGCCAAACCTAAGAAACTACGAATCTCGAATGACGTCTTTGGAGACTTCCATTGCATCACAGCCTCCACCTCTGTTGGGTCTACCATAATACCCTCAGGATTAAGCAAGTGACCCAAGAACTAAACCTCGTGCAACCAGAACGTGCACTTGGAGAATTTGGCATATAGTTTCTCCCTTCTTAGCGTCTCTAACACTTCCCGAATGTGACCGGTATGCTCCTCCTCACTCTTGGAATAAATCAAGATATCATCGATAAACACAATCACTGATTTATCCAACATCGGCCGACACACTCGATTCATCAAGTCCATAAAAGCAGCTGGCGCGTTAGTCAAACCAAAAGACATAACGAGAAACTCATAGTGTCCATAACGCATGCGAAAAGCTATTTTAGGAATGTCTTGCTCCTTAACCTTCAGCTGATGGTAGCCAGATCGAAGATCTATCCTCAAGAACCAATTGGCACCCTGAAGCTGATCAAACAAATCATCAATTCTCGGTAAGGGGTACCGGTTCTTCACCGTCAACTTGTTCAGCTCACGGTAGTCTATACACATTCTCATCCTACCGTCTTTCTTCTTCACAAATAAGATCCAAGCACCGCAAAGGGAGATACTCGGTCGAATGAACCCCTTATCAAGAAACTCATGCAGTTGTTCCATTAGTTCCTTCATCTCAGTCGGAGCCAACCGATACGGTGCCTTAGCAACAAGTTGGGCACCCGGTATCAAGTCAATCTGGAACTCAATCTCGTGGTCAAGTGGCACTCCTGGTAAGTCTTCGGGAAACACATCTTGAAAGTCACAAACTACCAATACGTCAGTTAGTTGTGGTGTTAGCGTATCCACGTCCTTTCATGTAGGCCAAGTAAGCACTACATCCACGCCTCATGCACTTTCCTGCCAGCGCCATCGAAATCACTTTCGGGATTGTCGTGAGTCGATCACCATAAACCGTCACTGAACTCCCGTCAGGTGCTGTCAATCAAATCATCTTCTTGTGACACACAATCTTTGCCTCGTAGTCTGCCAACCAATCCATTCCTAGGACTACATCAAACCCGCCTAAGGTCATCACAAATGGTCTAACAAGAAACTTGTGACCATCTAGTTCTATGTCACAACCTTCTATCACCTCAGAGATCCTGGTAGATTTACCTATGGCAGTTTCTACATCAAAGGACGTATCTCTATTCTTTCTACTAATAGGTGATTTAGCACAGAAAGCAGCAGAAATAAAACTTTTACTAGCACCAGAATCAAATAACACAGAGGATAAAGTTTGATTTACTAGAAACGTTCCTGACACAACATCGGGGTACGTCCTAGCCTCCTCTACGTCATTGTGAATGCTCTCGCACTCGCCCTTTGCCCTTCAGTCCCGGTTGTCTACTTCCCTGCACTAGAACTTTCAGCCTTAGGCTTCTTGCAGTCCCTGCTCATGTGGCCCTCCTCGCCATAAGTAAAACACCTCCTTACCCCGTAGTTCTTTGCCACATGTCCGGTTCTCCCACAACGAAAACGGACACTGGATCCCACTCTACATTCCCCGGTGTGCTCTCGTCCATATTTATCACACCTCCTCGACCCCGCACCGGATGTGACCACACGTCAGTCATCCACCCGTGCACCTTTGTTGTTTGGAGTGGCTCCGCCACGTCCAAATCGCTTCCCGTTCCATTCCGGTCACCACCACCTTTCTTGCTGCCTTCAGCCACTACCACAGTCCTTTTATCATACAATCTTCCTACCAAGTCAACTGTTGATCTAAACATACTCGGTCAGGCAGAGATCATATGCCTACGGACATCCACCGGCAAGCCCTGAATATATCTCTTGATCTTTCGTGACGAGGGTGTCACTTGATCTAGCACCAGCCGTGCCATCTCGTTGAACTTAGTGGTGTATTGCTGATGCGTCATTGTTCCCGCCTCCAGCTACAGGAATTCCCTTTCAACCTTGTCCATCTCTTGGTGAGGACAAAACTCCTCAATCACCAGCTTCTTCAACTCTGCCCACTTCATCCTCCCTATCGTCCGACTACCCTCGGCTTGGACGATATTATCCCACCAACATAGAGCCGAGTCCACAAATGAGTGGGTAACAAACTTCACCTTTTGGTCCTCTCGGCACTCGCTGATATTTAGTATGGCTTCCATCTCTCTCACCCACCGGTGAGTAGCAGCAACAGTGTCGTTACCATCAAAAGTTGGGGGCTTGCATCTTTGAAATGCCTCGTAGTTGCAGCCTCGTGCCGCCTACTACTCCTTTCCTTCCTCTCCCCCTCCCGTACAGCCTTTATCACTTCGGTCACCATAGACGGATCGTCTGCATGACTTGATGCACTTCCTCAACTACAGCTTCCTTCACTACGGCTCTTAAGTTGGCACTCTCATCTCCGCCTTCTGGATGAGGGGTTTCGGGTTCTTCATGAACCACCTTTTTGGCCCTAGGCCTTCCTCTTGTGGCCCGTGGTTCAGCACCACGTCCACCACGACCTCCACCACGTGAAGCTTTCGATGATCTACAACTGTTCATCCTCTAACACACTATAAGATTCAAACACCAAATTCAAGGGAACAACTCAGATTATGTCAAGTATAGTAAGTCCCTAATTACAATGGCTAGTTGTGATTAGCCACTTACTTTACTCTTCATACCCCAAGCATTACCTATCCTAACTACATCAGTATCTAAATATACTAAAGGCACACAGAAGAAATCACATAAAATGTGCACATAATGCCGGTTAACATTACGAAAATATCTGATGGCATGCAACTACTCGGACTGGCATCCCTTCCCTTTCCGTCCCATTTTCAGTTTAAGTTTAGGTTTATTTTGAAATTTTACCCATTTCACTTAAACTTTGGCTCTGATACCAACTTGTAAAGCCCTGTTCCTGGGACACTCACAGCTAGTCGATCATTGCGCATAAAACATATATTTACATTAACTTTATTAAAATATTGCAGCAGAATCATTAAAACAGACATTTCATTCATTATAAAAGCTTTTGAAAAATAATACATCGTTATCAAATTACAAAATACTTGTTGCATTACATCACAAAAGCATTATAAAAATGGATGCCATCCAAAAAGAGCCAAGTAGCCGCCATGTGCCATCCTCAGCAACCTTTACCTACCAACTGGAAACACATAAAAGTCAGTGTTGCTGAATAAGTTCTAGTTTTAAAATAAAACATACTTTACTTTCGTTAAAACCGTTCTTTACTTTCTTTCAAAATCATACTATACTTTCGTACATGATCACACATCATACGTACACATAGATAATATCATTATTATCTTCTTTATTGTTCATCACTTTCTTTCTTTATCTCTGTAACTCTTTCTGAATCAGTGTCATCAGCTATACCCCAAACGTATGCACACAGCGGGTACTGGGCCAAAGATCTTAAATGACTTTCATAATGCACAAAATCTGGCACCAGCACTGGGGCAAGTGACAAAGATCCCAACTGTATACTACACCCCAAACGTATGCACAAAGCGGGTGGTGGGCCGAAGATCATAAATGACTTCCATAACGCACAAAGCCTGGCACCAGCACCAAGGTGAGTAATCACTATAAACCATGTACTATATCACTGGTCAGTCATAAAGACCGGACCCCTGCGTGTATCCTTAAGGGTTAGCTAAACCACACACAGTTGAACTTAGGGCATTTTAGAGTCGTGCACCTCCGTACATTTTGCTTGCAAGCCTTTCTTTACTTTCTCTTTCATTAATGCATGCATTCGATCATTATGTTCCTCTTTTCATTATCTTTCACTTTATGTTACATAACACTTTATCATTTCTTTCACAACTATAACACGTAAGCCACGAAAAGATAAACATACATAACAGGAACATAAACATAATCATACAAAACATCACCATACAAGGCACCATCATACATGCATAACATACATCATACATACCAACATGCATAAGCATCAATCATACATCATCATACTATGCCCATCACATCATCTTTGACTCCAAAAGGTCAACTTACTATACCCCCAAGAACATCCCAAGTCAAAGCCTACTTTACACTTTTTCCCAAAAATCAGAAAAATATTCTAAGTCATTAGGCGCATGAACACTATGCAGGGGCATGACCTTTTAGACGCATGAGGAACACTAAGGCGCATGGGAAACTTTCAGGCGCATCAGCACTATTGGGGTGCATGAGCAAGACTTAGTCTATTATGGGCAATTCTAGGCGCATGAGCACTATGCAGGCGCATGAGTGCCTAGGCGTATAAGCTATCCGAGCGTATGAACACTTAGTCAATTTCAGCCTATTTCTAGGCGCATGAGTACTATTCGGGCACATAATATTTTGGGCACATGGGAGCACATAGGCAGTTATTTTCAGTTGGGCGCATGAGCTCCTATATAGGCGCATGAGCGGTCTATAACACACTTAACATCATAATTCAGTCCCTAATCATCACCTATCAGGTTCTAAGCTTAAATCATACATTCTAAGTCTTAGAAACATAATCATAACAACATCAAACACATACATAGCCTAAAATCAAACCCCACCTGCAACATACACACATAAACACATACAGGTATGAAACCCAACTTTGTAAAAACGTTCATACATGCATTTCCAGCCCCAAAGCAGTTAATAACATGTAATAGAGGGTTCCTAGAACTCACCTTTGCAGCCTTTGGTTATGACTTCTTCAAACCCGTTTGCAATTGAGTTCAAACACCTTGAATTCGAAATTTTCCTTCTTGTTCTTCAAAGACTCGATGCTTTCTGCCTTTTTCTCCTTCTCTCTCTAAAATCCGAATGAAATGGATGTTGTGAGAAGAGAGTGGGCGGCCATGCCCACTTTACACCAACTTTCAAACATTTTGTCATTTTGGACACTTTTTACCCTTCAACTTGGGTAAAATATCTTTTCTTTCTTTTTCTTCACTTTATTCTTCTTTCTTTTGTCTTTGATAAATAAGCAGGTGTTACATAAACCAAATTTGGAGTATCTCGAATCATTTGGTCCACCATGCATGTTGTTAAAGAAAAATCAGACTGGGAAGTTTAGTGAGAAGGCAAAAGAAGGTATCTTTCTTAGATACAGTATACCAAACAAGAGAGTTTATAACAACTCAACGGGTCAGGTAGAAGTGTGGTGCAATATTGATGTTCAAAGATACACCACCCCTTGCTGGAAAAGGACCTTCCTTCTTCTTTGACTATGATAGATTTTTTAGTCCTTCAACCTACCCCCCCCCCTCTCATCCTGATGATGAGTTATCTGCTACAATGATTTACGACATTCTGAACACTCCTCCACAAGACTCGACACCATCGGTTCCATTAGAAGATTCTTCTAGTCCTTCAGGGGAGAGCTTGAAGTAAGTGACTCCTCCTCTTATGATGAAGAAGTTGAGACTACAAATGTGGACTAGGAGGACCAAGTTCCCACCAATGAAAGTACACAAGCATCAGATCTCGATGCCTTTGACACTTCTGAACCTATACTCCAACAGCTACAGATACTGAACCTGGAATTCAAAATCTGGATCCTGAAGTAGTTGTTCCCACCACTCCCGGATCTTAAATTAATATGCATCATCCCTTGGAAAAAATCATTGGGGATGTTCTATCGGGAGTGTAGACACAGAATCAGCTATGCTTAGCTGATTATTCCTCAATCATGGAAAAAGGATATCTTCACGATGGTGCTTATCGATGTTTTGTGTCTCAATTTGAGCTAAAATATATGAGTGAAGTCTTAAATGATGAGGCATGTGTTAGTGCTATGCAAGAAGAACTCCTATAGTTTAAGAAGTTAGGAGTATGGACCCTTGTGGATAGACCAAAAGGTGCTAAGGTGATTGGCACTAAATGGGTGCTGAAGTGTAAGAAAGATGACCAAGGGGTTATAATTACAAATAAGGCTCGGCTTGTGGTTCAAGGGTTTTGACAAGTCGAAGGCATAGACTACAATGAAGTGTTGCACATGTGGCACGGATGGAAGCAATTCGTATTTTTCTAGCCTATGCATCCAACATGAAGATTAAAGTTTATCAATTAGATGTAAAAAGTGCATTCCTTCATGGTGAAATCCATGAAACAGTCTACGTCAGTCAACCCGAAGGATTTGAGGATCCTTATCATCGGGATGGAGTTTATAAACTGGACAAGGCTCTTTACGGGCTCCATCAAGCCCCTAGATCCTGGTATAAGAAACTCTCAACTCATCTAGTGAAACATGGTCTTCGCAGAGGAGTTATTGAATGCACGTTATTCATCAAAGTAATGGATGGTGATTTACTACTGGTACAGATATATGTGGATGACATAATCTTTGGTTCCAAAAGTGAAGAATTATGTAAGAATTTGAATGTGTAATGAAAGCAGAGTTTGAGATGAGTGCCATGGGGGAGGTGAAGTTCTTTCTTGATTACAGGTGGATCGGACACCAAAAGGAATCTTTCTGCATCAGTCCAAATATGTAGGAGATATCCTCAGTCGATTAGACATGGAGAATGCTACGGATGCTGGAACTCCACTTGCCACGAACCATGACGGGCACCCGACGAAAATGGTGATCCGGTTAATGCCACCATGTACAGAGGAAGGATCGGATCTCTAATGTACCTCACATCATCTTGTCCTGATATTATATACGCCACGTGTCTCTGTTCCAGATATCAGGCAAAACCAAAAGTAAATCATCTCATTAGAGTTAAAAGGATTTTTCGTTATATGAAGGGTACTCCAACACTCGGGTTGTGGTATCCTTATGATGTTGACTTTGAGCTAACAGCGTATAGTGACTCAGACTATGGTGGTTGCAAGATGAATTACAAGTCAACATCAGCGGGATGTCAGTTCTTTGGTAGACGGTTAGTCACCTGGAAGTGTAAGAAGCAGACATCAGTTGCTCTGTCAACATGTGAAGCTGAATATGTTGCTACTGCAAGTTGCTGTTCGCAAATCATTTGGATTCAACAACAAATGCGCGACTACGGTTTGCAATTTTCTAACACCTCTATCTTCGTTAATAATTCTGCAGCAATTGCTGCCATCAAAAATCCGGTTCAACACCCGAAAACAAAACACATTGGTATTAATATCACTTTATACGTGACTGTTTTGAAAAGCAATCAATCGATGTTGTTAAAATTAATACGGATTTTCAACGCGCCGACCACTACACAAAAGCATTTGACAAACCTTGGTTTTATATCTTTTAGAGGTTAATGGCGTGAAAAAGAAAAGTTATGTGATTCAAAAAGAAGAAAGTTCTTAGTCCAACAAGCATTTTCTCAGTTTATTATTTAATTTCTTTTATTTTATTTTCCTGTCTTTTAAAATCCAAAAACACAAAAAGATTTTTGGTTTTAGAATTTTAGGGGGGGAATAGTTTAGTTTAATATTTACTTAGTTGTATTTATTTACTTAAAAAACGAGGGAGGAGGGCAGATTAGCTGAAAGAAATGAATCTAAATCTGTGATTTTGATTCAAAGTTTATCGAAAATGATAGTCACAGGGAACAAATTGGTTAGGACTTCAAAAGGATCTAAGTGCTCAACATGCTAAATTCAAATTAGAAGTCTGATAAGTCTAAGCACAACAAAAGAAAAATGATAGTAAAACTAGTCTGCTACTAAGGTAACATAGAGCAAGTAGACCTAGAGGTTGCTAGTTCATTATATGATGTATCAGTAGATTCAACATAATAGATGAGTAGACTTCATTGGTGAATTAAATTCAAACTAATTGTTCAACTTGCCGTGGGTTCTCATCTTATCCCTGGTTAACACAATCAACGCATTTACAATAAGGGGTGGCGAGCAAAATAAATGCCACAAATATGTGCGGATGACCATAAAAATGAGCAAAGCACATGGAAAAACTGCTAAGAGCAATCAAGCTAATGACTAATGTTATTAGTGCGTTATGTGCAAAAGAAACAAATGCTCTAACAAGAAGATAGGTTGTGTGCCTCTCTGCTGTGCGGTGGCACTAACCTGAGGATAAGCATAACCTAAATATTCTAGAATTCATTGTTGTTTGCGCCTCTCTTCTTTACGATAGCACTGACCTGAGGCTTGGCATCTCGTTGAAAGCTCTTAGAATAGTTTCTTCTTCTTGTCAATACCTGTAGACCGCTCAAAAATCTCCTACGGAATGTTGATTACCATATAAGTGTGGGATCCACAAATGCTTGTTAAAATAATTAAACCTAACTCATGACCAATGTGAGTCAAAAATCTGTGTATGAATTTAAGTGGACAAATATACTAACAATCATTGTGGCTGCAACTCTTGACAGTCAAAATCATTATGTGAATCTTATAGCTCTAGTGCATATTAAAAGGGGTCCCAAATGATTATGATATACCTGTATGATTCCATAATGAATCTTTCTAGAAATGATCAAATTAACTTGAAGTTGTTCTGCTCAGGAAGTAAAACCGGTTAGATGTATTCTAAAAGGTTTCCATCCATCTCAAACCCAAAACCACAAAAATATGTCTGGTTTCCCTTAATTTCAAGTTGTTTTCTGTTTTCTAGTCTTTTGTTGCATAGATGTCGGACTATACAACTAGATGAAATATGTGAATCACTCACTAAAAGGGGTCATGTCTGAGGTGACCAATCAGCTCTAAACTAAAGGATCACGTTTGAGGTGATCAAATGATGTTAAATTAAAAGGGTCATGTCTGAGATGATCATAGGTCATAATGTTATATATCAAAAGTTAAAATTTTAAGTGTTTGCAAGTGTATGAAGTCAAACTCATAAGTATGAACCAATCGCACGATTGAATCATAAGGATGAGCCAATCGCACGGTTGAATCATAAGGATGAGCCAATCGCACGTTTGAAACATATGTATGAGCCAGTCAATCGATTGGACCATGAGTATGAGACAGCCAATCTATTGGATCACAAGACTGAACCAATCGTACGAATAGATGAAGGAGTATAAGCCAGTCGCACGACTGAACCCCAGTCGCATGAATGAAGCATGCGTATGGGTCCAGTCGCACGACTAAAATTTAAAACAATATAAATAAGGGGGTTAGTTGGTCGCTTTCATTACCACCCTTCAAAACTCTCATAAACCGCTCATACGACGACACTCTGCTAAAATTTTGTTTAACTGATATTACTGCTTGATTGTGATCCTAACGTGTTTCCCACTTATCTACAGGTACTGTGCAACTAAAAGCGACCCAAATGTAGGGTTTAATAGAACCCTAAATGATCAAAATTGTAAAGATCAATAATCGGGACAAAACTCTTAAAATAGACCTATTAAATGGACACTAATGGTGAGTTGACCAATACTAAGTGTTATTTCGAGTCTTTGCGGTCCAAATGAATCTAAACACGAAGAATACTGTCATGTCTTGACAAAGTTTCAAATCTATGGTGTTCAACAATGAGATATACGAATGGACACCTTGATGAACTTCAGTCGTCAAAAACTAAGCCAGACGCATGATTCAATCGCACGAGTGAATCATGCATGTGGGTTCAGTCGCATGACTGACTCAACCGCATGGCTCAGTGTACGACTAAGCTCAGACACAGGCTCAATCGTACGACTGAACTCAATCGTACGATTGAACTCAGTCGTATGGTTCAGCCAGACAATTGAATCAGTAGATCAAAATCATTCAAACTTCAACTGTTAAGTTTAGCAACCAATCTAATGTATACATTTATTGTGTTACAGCAATGTGGCTGAAAGATTAACGATAAGCCCCAAGCACAACAAATGTGCACATCTAGATGCTACTTCCCGGAACGCCTCTGAGTTCACTGGGATTATTGCTTTCCTACGTAGATCGAGGATATACAAGGCCATTTCGACTCCATGCACACCATACAGATCTCTTCAGCAGGCCTTTTGGGAAAGTGCCTCAGTTGACTGGTAGGTGGAGCCCACTGTAACCGGAGCTCCATTTTCGGACAAGACATTGAGATCCATGAAGAAGACCTGAGGAGAGTCCTAGACTTGGGGGGAAGACGGAGCCCATCCAACTAAACTGCATCCACTGGCTGTGCGTGGTTGTTTTCTTAGGATCAAGTACGCCGGAGACATCAATGTCGGCGTACTGAACTAGAGCAACATGTGCCCGCAATTCAAATACTTGGTACATGTGATCTTAAAGTGTATTACCTCCAGGCGGGGAGGATTTGATGAAATATCGGACCAAATCCAGAATGCATACGTTGCACTGGTACTGAACCACCCGTTCAGTTTTTCTCGCATTCTCTTCTCCTATCTGATCGAGAACCTTGAAGCCAAGGCAATGAAGGCTTTTGTATGTATCCATGTTTCTTATAGATGATCATAGATGAGAAGCTTCTTATGTTGCCAAAAGAGAGAGATGATGCAGTGGTGCTTGAGGTGATGGATGATACCACCTTAGGCAGGATGAAAGTATATCGGGGGAAACAGGTGAAGCCCCCAGTCAGGAGATTGTTTGGGCATCTGTCCAATGAAGACTACATGGTGCGTACTCGCAAGAAATGACATCACGATGATAGTGATTCCGATGTTGAGCTTATTGCAGTACCCACTGACGAAGAGGACGATGATGATGATGATCAGAATGATGGTCAAGGTGGTGGAGATACTGGTCCCAGTCAATCAAGGGCCACTGAAACTTCTACAATATCTCCACCATCTCCACATGACACCGCTAATGCATCTGGTGGAACGGAGAAGGATGCCTTCCACCAAGACTTCCTGCTCGATGAAGAGGAAGAATCTGACGATGAGCCTCTAGTCAGGCAAGTCGATAGCCGGTTGTGGCTATCGAAAAAGGTAAAGAGGCAGTTGGTGGACGCCAAGCTAGGTCGAAGGGTGGTGCTACTGACTTCATTGATCCTACTTACACACCCGACAAGCCAATCAGCTCAGGGGGGCCTCGATCTCCAAGGAATCAAGGAAGAAGAGGATGGCCCAACCCCACGGCAAAAAAAGCAAGAGGCATAGGATCACCCTAATCACTACAACCACCACCACTACCACAGCCACTACCACCACAACACCCACTCTCACTCCCACAGCCACTAACACTACCACCACTACTTATACATGATGGGGTTTAACAAGATTATCAAAGTCCATATAAGCCAATATATATGAAAAACGCAGCGGATAAATAGTTTAAAATCTTGTTAATGTGTAGATTATCAAACCCATTTGTTAAGCTAAACCCAAACCATGGATCCATATACGAAATGCATACAATAAAGATAACATAGGATGTTTAGAAGACAACCTTTCAAGCTTCAAGAAAACGAGTTTGGGGAGATGTAAGAGATGATCTTTGTGGCTGAATCTTCAAGCAAGAAGACCTCAAGAGATGATACCCACAAGCTCCTTCAAACACCCACTTGCTAGGTGGTGAAACACCAACTTGAAAGCCCTCTCTACAACCGTTTTTCCCAGCCAAGAACCCTTGATTCCAAGCTGAAATTCAACCTTGTTTCAGCTTCAAAACCGTTTTTGAGAGAGAGAGTAGAGAGGATTTTTGCTCTTGTGTGTGAGGAGAGAAAAGTGTTTGAGATGGAAGAGTGTTGAGTTGGAAATGCTTGCATGTTACAAGAAACAAAAGGGATTCCCAAGGCAAGGGGCGGCCGCGAAATTGGCCCTTTGTTGTTCCCTCCATTTGAATTAATTATTTTGTAAAAACACTCTTGTTTTTATAAAATTAAAACCAATTTTAATTTTATAAAATATAACACACTTTGTTTATATTACTTAAACAATTTAAATAATAAAACAACTAACATCTCATGAACAAATTATCCATATAATATTGTTCATTTACAAAAGCAATGATTTAGAAAACCGGTTTCTAAATTGGTGCTAATATTTTTGTGTGATCTTATCAGCGAATAAATATTTATCGGTGTTTGTTTGACTTGTTATTGGGTATGACCCGACTTGGATCATATCACACTAGCCACATGAATTTAATATGTATCTTGGGCAGATGTATACCTTCAATCTCCCACTTGCACAAGATTCATAGAAAATTGATGTAAGTAGCAAATAACGCCTAGCAACGGTTGCTACCCCTAATGTATATGATTAACTGCCATTCAATAACATCATCTCCTTCAAGTACCATACTTGAAATGTTTTAGGTGAATCAATCATCCATCCTTTTGTTACAGATGTCATGTTAAATCCCAGAGACACAGAATTGTCATTCTCCGATGATTTAACTTTAACAGGCCTTAGTCATCTAACTCTCAACGAATAAGAGGAACAAATTCCATCTTGACTACATATGTCTCTCACAATCGCCTTATATCATACCTGAACCTAGCCTTATGTACTGTTAATTTTACATAACAGCAAAGAACTAAGTCAAAATATAATACTTGGTGAATATCAAGACCCTTATGTATCTCAGGTCTAAGGATAAAATGATATTCGCCTTTACTCAATGTCTCTTATGACTAATCACTAAGATTCCATGCAGAGACAATTGAGAGCGGGTCAGTCCAATATCTATATCCCATAGATATCAATGAACTTTGGTAGCAACAACTTGCTATATTCATACCTTATGAATATCAACCAATCCAAGTTCATTATAGTCTTACATTCATAGTTGTTCCCACAAGTATGATCGACCACGGACATTTAGAATAACTTGCTTATTCACGGATTTAAACATGCTAAAAGAATGAACAAATGAAAATTATAAACATATAATTAAGTTAAAAACATAAGCAATATCCAAATACAAAATTTGATCAAGTCCAATCACTAGAATATCGAAGTCCTAAGGCACAAGTATGACTTTCATGTTTTGACCTATCTAGGAGCTTCGTGAGTGGATCCGCAATGTTTTGATCGGTGTGAACTTTGCGAATACATATCTTCCCTTTTCAACTTCATCCCTTATGTAGTTGAATCTCCGTTCAATGTGCCGAGTCTTTTGATGAGCACGAGGTTCTTTGATTTGAGCAATCGCACCCTCGTTGTCACAAAAGATCTCTAGGGGGTCTTGAATGGTAGCAACAACCCCTAGATCAGCAATGAATTTCCTAAGCCACGCAGCTTCTTGAGCTGCCAATGAAGCGGCGATGTATTCTGATTCTGTTGTAGATAGTGCCACCACATCTTGCTTTGAGCTCTTCCAAGAGACTGCTCCTCCATTCATAATGAAGACATATCCCGACTGTGATCGAGAATCATCTCGATCAGTTTGGAAACTCGCATCCGTGTAACCCTTTACAACGAGCTCCTCCTCACCAGATCCATATATTAAGAACATATCCTTAGTATTCCTAAGATATTTCAAAATACTCTTAACAGCCATCCAATGACTGTTACCAGGGTTCTGCTGATATCTACTTGTCATGCTCAGAGCACATGGACGTCCGGCCTAGTACATATCATTGCATACATGATGGATCCTATAGCAGATGCATATGGGACTCCATTCATTCTTTCTTGTTCAACCTTTGAACTAGGACATTGAGATGAGCTCAATATAGTCCCTTTTTGAATAGGTACCAACCTTTCTTAGAATTCTCCATCTTGAACCTTTTCAAGATCTTTTCAATGTATGCACTTTGGTTTAAACCTATCAACCGCCTTGATCTATCTCTATAGATCTTTATCCCAAGATATAGGTGGCTTCACCAAGATCTTTAATGGAAAAGCAGCTTCCAAGCCAGGTTTTTACACCTTCCAAGGTTGGAATGTCATTTCCAAATAGCAGAATGTCATCGACATATAATACCAGGAAAGTAATAATGCTCCCACTAGCTTTCTTATACACACAAGCTTCATCAGCGTTTTTGATGAAACCAAATTTCTTTACTTCATCATCAAAACGGTGATTCCAACTTCTTGACGCTTGTTTCAATCCATAGATTGATTTCTTTAACTTGCATACCTTGTTAGGATGTTTTGGATCGACAAAACCTTCAGGTTGTTTCATATGGACATCTTCCTCAAGATATCCATTAAGGAAAGCGGTTTTGACATCCATTTGCCAAATCTCATAGTCATAATATGCTGCTATGGCAAACAATATCCTAATAGACTTTAGCATTGCCACAGGCGAGAAAGTTTCATCATAATCAACTCCTTGAGTTTGAGTAAAACCTTTCGCTACAAGTCTAGCTTTATAAGTATCCAAGTTTCCATGCATATCGGTTTTCTTCTTGAAAACCCACTTACTCCCAACTATCTTGGACTTAAGAGGTGGTGTAACCAATTCCCAAACTTGGTTATCATACATGGATTGCATCTCAACGTTCATGGCTTCTTGCCATTTGTCAAAATCAGGTTTTGACATTGCATCATGGTATGTGGTTGGTTCATCCGAATCTACCACATAGCATCCATCCATGAAAAATCCATATCTCTCAGGAGGAATACTAGTTCTACCAGATCTGCGAACGTTTTGTGTATGTTGCATCCATATGATCATTCTCAACATCCTCATGTTGATTGCTAGTTTCAACCAATTGTGTATCGTCTTGTGAATCTTGAATCTCTTCAAGTTCCACTGCTCTTCCACTAGTTTCTTCCGAAAGAAACTTAGTCTCTAAGAACTCTGCCTTTCGAGCAATAAATACTTTCTGCTCTGATGGATCATAGAAATAGTATCCAATACAATCTCTAGGGTATCCAATGAAGATACACTTTGTGGATCGGGCTTCTAGTTTGTTTTGAGCGTATTGCTTAGGATAAGCCTCACACCCCCAAACTTTTAATATCAATGATGGAACCCTTCCATGCCATACTTCAAAATGTGTCCTTTCCACTTTCTTGGTTGGGGCCATATTTAAAATACGGGCCGCGGAGAGCAATGCGAAACCCCAAAATGATAGAGGTAGTGAACTTCTAGCCATCATAGATCGAACCATATCCAATAGAGTTCGATTCCTCCTTTCAGACACACCATTATGTTGTGGTGTTCCAGGTGGAGTAAGTTGTGAGACAATCCCACAACTTCTAAGATACTCTTGAAATTCACTATTCAGGTATTCACCTCCTCTATCTGTACGAAGAATCTTGACCCTTTTGTTGAGTTGATTTTCAACTTCATTCTTGAAGATTTTGAACATTTCAAAAGATTCATGTTTGTGTCTTAACAAGTACACATACCCATAACGACTATAGTCATCGGTAAAAGTAATGAAGTATTTTCACCATTCCTAGTTGTTGGTTTAAAAGGTCCACATACATCCGAATGTATAATCCCTAATAAATCCTTTGCCCTTTCATTAGTCCCACTAAAAGGGACCTTTGTCATTTTACCTTGCAAACAAGACTCGCATATATCAAATGAAACATTTTCATTAGTTTTTAAAAGACCATCCTTATGGAGTTTTTGCATACGATTCTTGTTTATATGACCAAGGCGACAATGCCAAAGATAGGAATCATTTAAATCTATTTGAGCTTTTGGTGGTTGCTTGGTACATTGAGCTATCATATGTTGTGTTATTATGAACCAATTCATAAATACCATTACAAGGTATAGCCTTAAAACAAAACACATGATTTAAAGAAACATGAATATCATTGTCAACGAACTTGAAATCATAATCACATTGTCTTAAACAGGAAACAGAAATAATGTTCCTATTTAAACTAGGAGCATACAAAACATTTTTTTAAAATAACTTCCAAACCACTTGGAAGTTTCAAAATGTAGTCTCCTTGGGCTTCCACATGAACCTTTGCACCATTGCCCATGAAGAGACTTATTTCCCCTTTTGCATAATGTTCACTTCTTTTGAACCCCTGCAACAAATTGCAAATATGAGTTCCACATCCAGTATCTAATACCCATGTGTTAGAAGAAATAACATTTAGCTCAACATGTATCATAAATGTTGTACCTGAAGTTTGCCCCGCGTCCCTCTTCGATCTCAACGCTTTGAGATAGACCGGACAATTGCGTTTCCAATGGCCTACTTCACCACACTCAAAACACGGGTCATCCTGAGCAACCTTTTGCTTCTTTTCTTTCGGTTTGGGCGGTTCCATTTTTGCTTTACCCTTACCCTTCCCTTTGACGTGCCCCTTCCCTTTGGCAACATTTGCCCTAGGGTCGTGGAGGTGCCTTTTCCTATTACCACCTTCATTGATCGTAAGGACTGGTAGAACCTTTCTACCCATGCCTGCCTCGGCCGTTTTGAGCATTGAATGAAGCTCACCAATGCTCTTGTCCCATCCATTCATGTTATAGTTCATAACGAAGCTATCAAACTTCTTGGATAAGGAGTTGAGGATCAAATCCGTTGCCAACTCATTGGACACACGACAGTTAAGCCTTTCAAGCGATCAATGTGGCTCTTCATCTTGAGAACGTAAGATGATACCGACTGGGTCTCGTCCATTCGACATGCATGGAGTGCTCGAACTGTTTCGAAGCGCTCCACCTTGATTGTTGTTGGAACATTTCCTTCAACTGGGTGATCATGTCATAGGCATTGTGGTTCTCAAAGTCCTTTTGCAAATCAGGAATCATACTCGCTAGCATGAGACATGAGACTTGCACAGAATCTTCGGTGTACTTGACCCCATCGGCAAAGGCCTCAACGTCATTTTCATCGGGTTGATTGGGAATGGGATCGTCTAGCACATAGGACTTCTTTTCTTGTTTGAGAACAATTCTCAAATTTCGGTACCAATCCATGAAGTTCCCATGGTTTAGACGTTTCTTTTCAAGGATGGTTCTTAGTGATAGGTTATGGACGGTCGGGATTGCATTGTTGTGTTAGCCATCTACAATTTTACAAAATTCAATTTTAGTACTTTTAATATCAATATATTTTGATTACTAAACCCTTTCGTCTCATAGACAATTAATAGTCAAAATTTAGAATCCAACGTTACATTTAAATATCGGTTAGGTGACCTTTATCCCTTTATTTAAATTAACAAGGTAGTCAACGTTTGACAATTGTAACCTATTACAATTTCTAGTGTATGGGATCGGTTAAACATCTTATGTTTGTTTGGCATGTTTATCCCATCAACACCCTTGTACGTCATGCTTCGGTGATCCTAATGCATGATTTCCAAATTAAGTCGTCCTACTTAGACACACGTGTGGATTTGCTAATATTAGTGGTTAGGTGACCTTTATCCATAAATGTGGCAAACCCACCTCAAAACCATAAGTTCCCTTTAATGTGGTTAGGTGACCTTTATCCCACATTAAATTCTCAAATGATTCGAGTGTTGTATAATAGGATGGTGTTTGACTTGATAAAAGGGATTTATGTTTCACAAAATTCTAGTTTGGAAAACAATTTCATGCCTTGCATTTGTATGCATTCAAATGCATGGTAGTTTATTTGAAAACTTATTTCAAAATTCCTTTTAATAGCCCAATTAATTATGAAAACAATTTTCATTTGTAAAACCCATTTTATTACTTATTGATTTCTAAGGAACCAATTTTATGCGAGTTGTTGATTTCGAGTTGTTAATATCCAATTCCATAATAAGATAAGATGAACGTAAATCAACCATACATGCATAATAAAACAACCACAAGTTCATAACCATAGCCAATGGATTTGGCAACACTTGTTGGCCAAAACAAGTGTGCCAAGGGGTCAATATAAAGCATTAACATGACACAAGGCATTGAGATGGTGTGCTCCCACTTGATCCCGCATCCTAATGCATCAAGTGTCCATTTTGTGTTGTCACCATTTTGCTTTATTTGGGCTTCCTTTTGGGCTCCAACTTCAGCTCCTAGCTTCCTTGGGCCTTCATGCTTTGGGCTTTGGTTATTGGGCTTAAAACCAATCTTGGGCTATGAGACCCATTTGGGCCTAAAATGGCCCAAACCAAAACCCAAAGTCTTCTTGAACTCCTTTTACAAAATATATCCTAATACATTTTTTTACTAGTAAAAGAGATACAACTAATCTACTTTATTATTACAAACCATCATAAATAATAAATAGATTACAAACCCAAGTAAATAATCATACAAATCACAACACAAAACACATCCATATGCAAGGTGTTGGCTAGGTTATGAACATCTATATACACATCCAAATATGCACATAACAATCGATTTGGCAGCCCCTTTTCAACCAATATTCTTGGCCAACATAAACCAAGAACAAATGGGTTTGGTTCAAACAAACAAACAACCATTTCCATATTTTAAAGATCCTAAACAAGCATATAAAATAGCATCTTTAAAACCTGAAAAGGGGACCAAACAGCCCATAAAACTCACGGCCATATGGTGTTGTACACCACAAAACCGTGAACAAGAGTACCAAATATATGTATGCATTCGTATAAGTGGCTCTTGATGCCATTGATGGGGTTTAACAAGATTATCAAAGTCCATATAAGCCAATATATATGAAAAACGCAGCGGATAAATAGTTTAAAATCTTGTTAATGTGTAGATTATCAAACCCATTTGTTAAGCTAAACCCAAACCATGGATCCATATACGAAATGCATACAATAAAGATAAACATAGGATGTTTAGAAGACAACCTTTCAAGCTTCAAGAAAACGAGTTTGGGGAGATGTAAGAGATGATCTTTGTGGCTGAATCTTCAAGCAAGAAGACCTCAGAGATGATACCCACAAGCTCCTTCAAACACCCACTTGCTAGGTGGTGAAACACCAACTTGAAAGCCCTCTCTACAACCGTTTTTCCCAGCCAAGAACCCTTGATTCCAAGCTGAAATTCAACCTTGTTCAGCTTCAAAAACCTTTTTTGAAGAGAGAGAGTGAGAGAGAGAGATTTTTGCTCTGTGTGTGAGAGTGTGAGAGAAAAGTGTGTTTGAGATGGAAGAGTGTTTGAGTTGGAAATGCTTGTTACAAGAAACAAAAGGATTCCCAAGGCCGAGGGGCGGCCGAATTGGGACCCTTTTGTTGTTTCCCTCCCATTTGAATTAATTTGTAAAAACACTCTTGTTTTTATAAAATTAAAACCAATTTTAATTTTATAAAATATAACACACTTTTGTTTTATATTACTTAAACAATTTAAATAATAAAACAACTAACATCTCATGAACAAATTATCCATATAATATTGTTCATTTACAAAAGCAATGATTTAGAAAACCCGGTTTCTAAATTGGTGCTAATATTATTTGTGTGATCTTATCAGCGAATAAATATTTATCGGTGTTTGTTTGACTTGTTATTGGGTATGACCCGACTTGGATCATATCACACTAGCCACATGAATTTAATATGTATCTTGGGCAGATGTATACCTTCAATACACCTACCTCCACCTCACCCACACTACCCAACACAACTCCACCACAATCCACTCCCATTCCTCCTCCTATCTTCACCACATCCACCACCACAACCACCACTCAACAAGTCGGTACATCCACCCAATCCCCAATGACACATGGCTCCACTCTACCCACTATCGGGTTAGAGGAACAGTTGGCCAGCCTAAACCACATTGTGCTAAAGCTGATTGCAACTGATGATCTGAGAGCTACTCAGATAAACCAGATGATGCTGGTAAATACCTCAGCTACTCAAGCCAAGTAAATAGCTCAGCTCAGTGAGAAGAATGCACTTTATGAGAGAGCTTTAGGCCGAGCTCACAATGCACTAAAGAGTAAAAACAAGTTGGTGATGGCATCGGTGAAAAGGATTGAGGGACTGGAGAAGAAGAACAAGAAGATTATGCTAAGGCTGAAGGGATCTTAGGGTGAGCCCTTAAAGATTAAAGAGGGTGATGATGATGGTGATGATGTGGATGATGATGTGATGAGCTTACTAAGGATGATGATGAGCTTACTAACGATGATGAAGAAGAAGATGATAAGGGGGAAGCAGGACCAACTGGGAAGGGCATAAAGGATGATAAAGATGATGATGATGAGCAAGAAGGTGATGGTGCTGCATCAGCCTCGACTCAAGCAGCTCGGGAGAGGCGCTCCAAAAGAGCCTCGTTCTCTGCAGCTCCAGCAGAGGAGACTCGTGATCAGGGCAAATACAAAGCTCCACAAGCCAATGATTATGATGTTCTTCCCTTTCAGCAAGTCAAGATGTAGCTAACTATGATTCTTGACTTGCAAGGGATCATCAGATGGTCAGTGAGCTACACTCCCGAAGAAGGAGAAATCATAAATGATCTGACTGACGAGCAGCTAGCTGATATGTTCAGACTAAATCCAGATGAACTTATCAAAGATGCTCCCGAAGTCAATGTTCTAAGTGATAAGGAGCTACAGGATGTCGATGAAATAGAGATTGAAGATGTGACAGTTGACCACTATCCTTAGTACACTGACCCTGAGGGCAATGTATCCCCAACTGGGTGAAACTTTTGGCAGTGCTACTTTTGATAAGATGAACGAGATGGAGAAAGAAAAGGAGAAAGATGAAAGTCAAGCCCAAGCTTCTGATACGAATGTTGATCTTAAGAAAGCTGAATGGGCCGCTTGTTTTGCTGAAATAAAAGCCCAGCGCGCACCTCCAAATCAAAATGCCTACACCAAACTGTACAGAGTCAAGAAAAATCAGAAAGTGTCTGGCAAAATCATCATGTGGGCTTATTTTAAAGACTTAAATGTTTATGCTATAAAGATAGAGAAGGGGATTGAGTACTTCAGATATCCACATGATCTGAAGATTCTTCCTGGTTTTGAGCTTAATAGATTGGCTAATTTAGATCTTTTGTATGCCAACCCGAGGAAGATGTCAGGATGGTTTGAAACAGCTTTGAAGAAAGAATACCACACCAGATGGGTCAACCTTAAACCTTAACAACCTAAATGTTTTATTCATAAGATTGATGTGATCCTATCTCTGGAAGACCGAAGTTAGTACTGAAGTGGAGTTCCCCACGCATAATGTCTAAGATTCCTCTAAGGGAGATGCCTCAAGACTTCACTCCACACTTCAAATGGTGGTATTATGATTGGAGGACGGGAGAAGCGGTCATAGTGTTGAACAAAGATGGAAAGATGGAGACTATCAGGGTATTTGACCCAATGTGGCTTACCAACTTGTCTATAGAAGATGTCTACACTCTATACAAGTGGCCACTGTTCTATGACACACAAGATATTGTCCAAGCTTTACGGTTCCAACATGTTATACGTCTCTGCTTTGCATTCGAGATACATGCAGGAGTCACCAGAGAAGAAAAGTACAAGAAATTTCAAGAATATGTAAAGATGTTAGAAAATAGACTAAATGTAGTGACTTCAGAGGAAGATCTCTCAAGCTTATGAACAGCAGATTGATCCACAACAGAGCCAAAAGCTTGCTAGAGAAGTACTAAAGATCCTAGAAGAAGGTGATGACTGTGAAGTTGAAACTAAACTTCTGGTGCATCTGTAGTTTGATAAATTCAGCCTGATTTGGTTTCAATATTGGAGCAATTGCATGCCACGAGAGTGTTAGATCAAGAAGAAGGCTAGTGCAACCAAAACCAAATCACTTAGATAATGTTGGTGCTACATGCAAAGGCTTCCGAAGCTTAGCATGGAACTTCCGAAGGTTGTAGAGTTCTTCCGAAGATAAAGTGAAAAATCAGCTTCCAAGACAGAACACTACTCCGAAGTCAAGAGCATGCTTCCGAAGGATAAGTCTTAGAAGAGCAATAAGAAGACTACTTCCGGAGTATGAAGAAAAGAAGAAGTTCCCAAGCCTTGGAAGAAGCAGCCTCTTCCGAAGTATAAGTGGCTTCGGAAGTAATTGTTCTTCCGAAGCCATTTAACCTTCGGAAGAGACTGCTACTGTATGGCAGTGGACATAAGTATGGTCTCTGACACTCCGTCGCAGACCTCTGATACTGTATGGCATTTTCTCAAAGAGCCATGCAATTGACCATACTTTATTCCATTGTTTACCTTTTTATGATAATACATGTTACCAACTTTAGTTGGTGACAAAAGGTAAGTCAGGGACATGTCCTGACTACCAAATCTCAGATAAGACTTTATCCGATATACCTTAAACTATAGTATACACTTTAGTTATAGGATCCCAGTTGGTATCAAAGTATATCCGGCTGTAGGTAGTATTATATATAGTTTCTCATTATAACTCGAAAAGATAAGCTTGTAAGAGTCTTGCAATATTTGAGTTGAGAAGCAATATACGCAAGTACCTTGAAAATTACTTTTTGTGTTCTGTATTACTTATTATATTGTGATCAACTCTTATTGACTCTATCTTCTTCCGAGTGTTGTTCAAGTGAGTTGAGAGAAAAACTAAGTGTTAATGACCCTTAACCGATCCTGCAATTGGGAACCATGAAAACCTAAAACACTTCCCAGAACCTCTGAACCACAACCTACCCAACAACCATCCCCTCAGCCTTCTCAACATCTATCCCTTGAGGAGTTCAAGGTAATCAAGACTAAGCTCATCAACTGCATAACTTTAAGCGAAGTCTCATGTGATGAAGATTCTGTCAACACTACCTATGTTGATGGATCTTCATGTTCCCTCACAAGAGATCAATTCCTTGATTTACCTAGAGGAACACTAGACCAGGCAGCTAGACTTCTAGGTCTCAACTCAGATTCACTGAATGATAAAGAAAAGAATCTTAGAAGGAAACTGGTGACTCTGCTGGATACTAAGAAAGAGGACAAGATTCCCAGTCAGTCTCTTGTGCCTAGAAAAGGAATAATCCGATGGAGGTTCGATGAAACTTCTCACAACTTTGTTGTTGAGAGGGAGAATGGCAAAGTCAACAGACTTAATGCAACCTCTCTGTTACACTCCAGCAGATTTGATATTACTGAGTTAGTAGAGAAGCCATTCTCCAATCCCTCCAACTCTGAAGCTACTACACTCATCAGAAATCATCTCAACAGTCTCCATCTGGCCAAGCTAACTGCAAAGGCCAAGATTGAAGAAGAGTTGAGATTGAGAAGACAGGAAGACAAGGAAATACCTTTTACCAAAGGTACTTCCTTTCTACAGATGGTAGAGGGTCCTGAATTGGAACCTATAGTTAGATGGGAATATGATTACAGTTCCCATTAACTAACTCTTTTCAGAGGGCAACAATAGAGGGTACATATCATCCAAGGTGACAGACTGGACTTCTTGTACCAAGGATTTGTATAAACTTCTCAGCACCACATCAGGGAAGAACAAGGAAACAGATAAATATCTACTCTCCTTGGTGCTGAAAGTTTTAAGAAGCAAAAACAAGTGAGGTTTTGGTAGCATCAGCCTAGGGGGAGTTTGTTAGATCAAGAAGAAGGCTGGTGCAACCAAAACCAAATCACTTAGATAATTTTGGTACTACATGAAAAGGCTTCTGAAGCTTAGCATGGAACTTCCAAAGGTTGTAGAGTTCTTCCGAAGATAAAGTGAAAGCTCAGCTTCCGAAGACAGAACACTACTTTCGAAGTCAAGAGCATGCTTCCGAAGGATAAGTCTTAGAAGAGCAATCAGAAGACTACTTCTGAAGTATGAAGAAAAGTAGAAGTTCCCAAGCCTTGGAAGAAGCAGCCTCTTCCGAAGTATAAGTGGCTTCGGAAGTACTTGTTCTTCCGAAGCCATTTAACCTTCGGAAGACATACTATGAACTAGTGGACATAAGTATGGTCTCTGACACTCCGCTACAGACCTCTGATATTGTATGGCGTTTTCTCCAAGAGCCATGCAGTTAACCATACTTTATTCCACTGTTTACCTTTTTATGATAGTACATGTTACCAACTTTAGTTGGTGACAAAGGTAAGTCAGGGACATGTCCTGACTACCAAATCTCAGATAAACTTTATCTGAGATACCTTAAACTATAGCCTTGTAGTATAGGCTTTAGTTATAGGATCCCAGCTAGTATCAAAATATATCCGGCTGTAGGTAGTATTATATATAGTTTCTCATTGTAACTCGAAAAGATAAGCTTGTAAGAGTCTTGTAATATTTGAGTTGAGAAGCAATATATGCAAGTACTTTGAAAATTACTTTCTGTGTTCTGTATTACTTACTATATTATGATCAACTCTTATTGACTCTATCTTCTTTCGAGTGTTGTTCAAGTGATTTTGAGAGAAAAACTAAGTGTTAAGTGACCCATAACCGATCCTACAATTACATGCCACGAGAGCAACAGCAAAAGAGAGACAGAAGAACTTGGAGAAAAGCACTAGAGCAACAGCAAAAGAGAGACGGAAGAACTTGGACCTGCATGTCAGACAATAGGGTAAACTTGGTCCAAGGGAGAGTTTGTTGATATATTATGTTCCTAATTTATGTTCTTAATGTAAAAGTATTTCATTTCTTACATATATGTAATGTAATTATTTAATGAAATATGATATGCGTTTGATGTTTACTTACCTTTGATTATTTTATATGTATGAACTTCATATATAGGTTTGAGGTTGTTGTACATAGTTCTTAGTCAATGATGATTGAGAAATATATTCAACTTAGTCGAGTGACTATTCATGCTAATGGACCATACTCATAGACCATACGCATGAATAAGTCATACTAATGAATCAGTCGCACGATTGAACCAGGAGACTGGATCAGTCGCATGATTGAGACATAAGACTAACTCAGTCGCACGACTGAATCTTTAGTCATATGTATGACTCAATCGCATGAGTCAGTCGCACGACTGAATAGTGGTGGCCAAAAAAAACCGGTTCGGGAACCGTTTGGCCAAAAACACCGGAACCGGTTTGAGGCCCAAACCGGTTCAAAACCGGCCCGAACCACCGGTTCCCCTTTTGAAGTTTAAAACTGGTTTTGGAACCGAACCGGTTTCAAACCGGGTTTCATACCGGTTCCAAACCGGTTTACAACCGGTTTTCAAACGGGTTTTTCAACCCGCTTTTTAAACCGGTTACCGTTGGGTAACGGCTATATAGCCGTTTGTACCATTTTTGACCATTTTTTGGATGTTTTTACCATTATACCCCACTAGGTTAGTATATATATGTATTTGATGTCTTGTTTGAATCACAATAACTTATAACACTCTCTACTCTCAAAAAACTCAAAAACGCTCTCACAAATACTTTGTTTTAAACGCTCTCAAAAAAAATCTCTCAAATGGATTCAACAAGTGCTCAATCATCCGTTGGTTATGAATCGTCTTCAAGCAACGTGGTGGTAGCAATCCTTCCTACGAATAGGAACCCCGAGGTATGGTGCATTTACGATTTATGTCAAATGGCTAGCGATCCAAACAAGGCTCGTTGCAAGTTTTGTCATAAGTTTTTCAAAAAAGATGCAAACACAATATTGAAAAACCATATTTCAAACCAAGTTTCAAACCGGTTCCAAACCGGTTTACAACTCGGTTTTCAAACCGGTTTTTCAACCCCGTTTTCAAACTGGTTTTTCAACCCGCTTTTCAAACCGATTACCATTGGGTAATGGCTATATAGCCGTTTGTACCATTTTTTGGATGTTTTTTTACCATTATACCCCTACTAGGTTAGTATATATATGTATTTGATGTCTTGGTTGAATCATAACAACTTATAACACTCTCTACTCTCAAAAAAACTCAAAAACGCTCTCACAAATACTTTCGTTTTAAGCGCTCTCAAAAAAAATCTCTCAAATGGCTTCAACTCAATCATCATTGGTTGTGAATCGTCTTCAAGCAACGTGGTGGTAGCAATACTTCCTACGAATAGAAGGTATGGTGCAATTACGATTTATGTCAAATGGCTAGTGGTCCAAACAAGGCTCGTTGCAAGTTTTGTCATAAGTTTTTAAAAAAATATGCAAACACAACGTTGAAAAACCATATTTCAACTAAATATTGTAAAGCGTTAAAAGGTGAACCTTCTCAAGGTCAAGCTTCGATGACAAACGAAGGAAATATTTGGGCATATAAAGTTGATGCGGTTCGGGAGCAAATGACGCAATTTGTAATTCAAGAAAGCTTGTCATTCAAACATTTTGACAACAAACGTTTGACTTGACTCATTCAACGAACTCTCCAACCACGTTACACCAATGTAAGTCGTGCTACTCTTCGAAGAGATTGTTTAAAAATGTGGAAAAAAGCAAAAAATGAATTAATATCTTATTTTGAAAATTTACAAACCGGTGTTAACTTAACTGGTGATGCTTGGTCGACACCCCACGGTTCACCGGATTCGTACATTTGTGTCACCGCCCATTGGGTTGAACCCGATTGTGGCAAATGATGAAACGTACGATTGCGTTAGAATTGTTGATTATCCTCACACCGGCCAAAACATTTTTTATCTTATTGATAAAGTTATTCAAACGCATAAATTAGAAAACAAAATATTTTCTATATCTTTTGATAATGTGTCAAATAACACTCTTGCGGTAGATCATTTGAAATTAAAATATAAACCAATGTGTGAGGGTGTGTTTTTCATAGTCGATGTGTTACGCACATCATAAACTTAGCTGTTCAAGACGGTTTAGAAACGATTGAAACAGTTAAAGATTGTTTTAAAAGAATGTTACGTGATATTTTTAGTAATAACCAAAGATATACTAAATATCGCAAGTTTTGTAAAGACGCAAATACCAAATGTTTAAGCCCGAATAGGGACGTACCAACACGATGGAATTCCACTTGTAACATGTTTGAAAAGGCTATTGAACAAAAAGAAAGTTTAATAGCCTTTCATAATAGTTTGGTAAGTCGGGGAAAGGCAAATTTTTACCATCCATCGGGTTTGGCCAATCAAAGAAGTAACAAAAATGCTTCAAATTTTTAAAAACGCAACTACGTGTCTTTCTAGAGTTTATTACCCAACGAGTCCGTTAGTACTTCACCAAATTTATTTAATGACTTCAAAATTAAATGAAATGTCATGTAGGGGTAGACCTTATTCCGATATGATACCCCCAATGAAAGAAAAATTTATAAAGTATTTTAAAGAAATGCCTCCCGTTATTACATGTGCCGCTACTTTAAACCCTTGTTTAAATTTATCGGGGGTTGAAACTTTACTTGATAAAATTACTTTTTATTTGGATTTAAAAGTTAGTAACTCAATGTATAATAAAACTTTAAAAGCTACTTTTAACAAACAGTTAGAACATATGTATGATGTTTATTTATTAAAATACACAGAAACATCACAAATCCTTGACGCTTTATGGCATGCGGCAAATACCGAAAGTTCGAATGATCCAATGTTTGATTTATAAAATACTTTAAGAGATGAATGTAATAAACGTCAACGTGGTAACACTCCGAGTAGTGAACTCGGGAGGTATGGTCTTACAAACTTTTTATCGACCATGAATCCACAAGATTTTAAAATTTTTGACTTGTTGGCTTGGTGGAAAGGTAAGGAAGATCAATTTCTCATCCTATCCACCGTTGCCCAAGATTTACTAACCGTCCAAGCTTCTACGGTAGCTTCGGAATCTGCTTTTTCTATTAGTAGCAAGGTTATATCAATAAGACGAACTCGACTCACTCCACAAGCGGTTGAAATGTCTATTTGCTTGAAAGATTATTTGGATGTCGCGGAATGAGTACAAGACAAACGTTCATTTGAAGGAGAACCGGAATACGAAGCAGAATTATACGAGGACGAGGTAGAGAGCGGATTGACACCAGGAATGACTGATGATGAAGCGGCATATGATGACTACCTTCGTAACAATTCCGGTTCTGGTGGCGACGAATAAACGTACAAGTATAATACGAATGAACGAAGAAACTACTATGTTAAATGTTTAGTTTTAAAAATTTTATAAATGTTTTATATACTTTACCCTTGTATGTTTTTTAAATTTTATAAACGTTTAGTTTTAAAGATTTTTATTTACCCTTGTATGTTTTTTAAATTTTCTAAATGTTTTATATATTTTACTTGTGTTTAAAATTTTATATATATGTCTATAAATGTTTAAATTGTTTAAATGTTTTAAGTTGTTTAAACGTTTTAATTTGGTTAAATGTTTTAAATGTTTATATACATGTTTATAAATGTTTTATATACTTTACTAGTGTTAAAATTGTATATATATGTTTATAAATGTTTTAATTGTTTAAATGTTTAAATTGTTAAATGTTTTAAATGTTTATAAATGTTATAAATTGTTTAAATTATATAAATTGTTTTATGTTTTAAATGTTTTAATAAAAAGTTTATAATTTTCTTCGAATATAACAAAAATCCAAATTTTCAAAAAAAAAACAAAAAAAAAAACAAAACCGGTTTGGACACGAACCGGTTTCCAAACCGACCCAAATCGGTTTGATAGGGTTGGGTTTTTTGGGTTTGGAACCGGTTCCAACCCGAACGATTTGGGGCCAAACCGGTTTTGACTTAATTTGACCAAACCGGTTTCGGTTTGGGCCCCCAACCCGGTTTGTACACCACTACGACTGAATGACAGCTGCAAACCTATTAATACCACTTAATTCGTGAAAAATAAACATTTTGAGAGATAATTCGAATATACATAAACCCAAGCCGTCCAGAGCGTCCTAAATAGCCAATCCAACTTCATAGTTCGATCTTGATCGATTCGTACTCATTCTTAACGTTTAGTTCATTGTTATATCGATCGGGTTATCGTTCTCACTGATTGGATCGGCAATCAAATAGGATTCCGTACTATTTGATCTGGTTTCACGCAGAACCCATTAGTACTCCGTACATACACGGTCCTAACATGAACCAAAAGCAATGGTCTTAGACAAAGACTCGTTCATCATCATCGACATCAACAAACAACAACCTCACAACATAATAAGATCACCGACCGACGATACTTTCTAGTACATGTATAGCAACAATTGAAGCAATACCCGTTACAGCTACATAATGAAAATGGATGCCAAGCCAAAGCAACCGACACCAGTTTTTATATAAAATCACAGGTGAACCAGAAGTAATGGTCTCAGATGAAGACATATACATCATCATCGACATCAATGAACAATAGTCTCATGTAAGCATACACTTATCATTATCGACATCAATAAATGACCAAAAAAACACCCAGCACCATCGTGTCAACAGAAGATTAAACAATCATCAATATCAACTATCCAAAATAGGAGATCATCTCAAAGGGAGAATGACAGTCGACAACCACAAAAGGGATGCGGAAGGCCGACAAATCCACCGCAACCATGAAAATAGCAGATTTTAGATTAGGGCTACCTTAGGCAAAGATGCAAGACCAACATGCAAGTGATCGAACTAGCATCACCATCAAAAGCATTGACGACATGCAAGCGACCGCACCGACATCACCACCGAAAGCATAGCTGCCAGCCATCGGCAACCAAGCAAAACCACATCGCTACCGACCCAAAAAACCAAAATTTTTTGCTAAAATTCTAGATCTGTGCAAGTGGGCCGAGCCAGGGTTCCGTTAGGGAAGAACATATGCAAATAGATGTCATGAACCGTTGTCGACACAAGCTATACCAGCCGCGACACCGCCACCGCTACCCTTAGAAATCGAAAACCTCCATCGAAGGCGCCGCTACCACTAATGTATGTGGTTTCCTTCGCCTTTGTCGACTATTTTAATGGGGTTGGAACCCAACACCATGAAGCGACAATGACGATACAGGTGGAAGACGATGGCGATGCAGGTGGAAGACGGTGGCGATGCAAGTGGAAGACAGTGGCGATGTAGGTGGAACGCGATGGCGATATGGGAAAATAGATAACACTTCTCTCTTTACAGAAGAACCAGTGAGAAAAGAGGATTCTCCCCCTTTAAACTCATATAGGGACAAAATACACAACTCCACAAACATATATGATCAAACAACAAATAAAAGAACCAAACTGTTTCTCCCATTCCTTTTTACACATATAGGGTAATTATATATAACAACTAGTTCGTTGCAAGTGTAAACTAGTTTTACCTAAAATGCAATAAAAATACATTTAAAAAAAACAAACAAAGAACTTAAATATATGAAAGAAGAAAAAAATCATTTAAAATAACTATTTAGAACATGTGTAATTCAATTTTACACGTGTAAAGTTATTATTAACGTATGTGTAAAACCTACCATTCACACATAAGAAAAAACTATAGCATACTTTTTTTACTTAACGCACGTGTAATTCATTAGGGCTGTAAACGAGCCGACCCGAGCCAGGATGGGTTCGAGCTCGAGCTCGAAGCTTATCGAGCCGAGCTGGCTCGTGAAAACCTCGAGCTAGCTTGTGAAAAGCTCGAGCCAGGAACTTTTTATATAGCCTTATAATTCACTTTTATGCATGTGTAAAATCACTTTTACACATGCATAAGGTCATTTATATATTTCAAACAATCTTGAAATCGTAACAAAACATAACTTGATGTTTTAGCATTAGATTTGTTCGCTCAAAACAATCAAACTTACCTTGCATACTATATATAATATATGTTTGAGTAAATTATCATTTGCATCCCTGATGTTTGTTCATTTTAACCACTTGCATCCCTACGGTTTCAAAATTGTCATCCGGCCCCTGACGTTTCATGTTATCTTCATTTGAGTCTATACATTTTATTTTTTTCTCTATTTGAGTTCAAATAAATAACACTGTTAAGAATTCTGTTAAAATTATTATTAAAAAGACGAAATTACCCTTAATGTCATCTCCCTCTGTAGCAAGACCATGAAATATAGACAACATATGATAAAAGTTATGTAAAGTGAGGATGAGATTATACCGGTTAGGACGATGGGATAACTGCGAGGGAAAGAGGAAGGGTCGGTGGAATCAAAGCCAGGGGAATGGAACTCCACACCAGCAGGAAGAACACACTTCGGTCAACAGATCCATAAAGAAGAAGAAGAAGAAGAGATCCAGAAGAAGAAGAAGAGATCCGGAAGAAGAAGAGATAGATAGATAGATAGATAGATAGATAGATAGATAGATAGATAGATAGATAGATTGATAGATAGATATATAGATAGATAGATACCGTTGGAAGCTGGGGGGCGGAGGCGGGTGCTTGTACGAGGGAGGAGGGTAAAGATCATTCAGAGAGGCCAAATACAAAACCCCCGTCCCCTGGAAACCCTTCTCCCCTCCATTGTCCGGATCTCATGCCCGATTCCACAGTAGTCCGTGAACAAGTATTTGAATCTGATTAAGCCTTTGAATGCGAAGGTCCCGAAAAGGATTAACAAGAAATCGAGGCTATCAGAGAAATGCATCACACCGTCGTCATCTCCGGCAATGTTAGTTTCATCACCGAGAAAAGAAGAGAAGAAAACCTCCGGCGGTGGTGCGATGTTCAGAGAGGTTCGTAAGCGGTTAGGGAAAAGCCGATCGGCGTCAGCAATTCTGCAAACTCCGGCGAGAAAAAGCGATGATTTGGCGACAACGATGGTGGTGCGGCGACGGCGGTGGTACGATGACGGAGGTGGGTTGCGATGGTAGTGGTGAACTAGTGGTGGACATAAAGAGAGAGAAGATAGAGAAGATAGAGAAGATAGAGATAGTATAAAAGGGATGGAGTGTGGATGGGTAAATTTTTTTTAATAAATAAGGGTATTTCTATCATTTCACTAAAACTAACGGAAAAATTAAACGTCGTTAGTGTATTGGACTCAAATGGAAATAAAAATGAAACGTCAGGGGCTGGATGGTAATTTTGAAACCGTAAGGATGCAAGTGGTTAAAATGAACAAATGTCGATGATGCAAATGGTAATTTACTCTACATTTTTTTAACACATTTAATTTTCTAATTATTTTTTTCTGCAATAGTTTTCATTAGTGAACTTTTTTTTAAAAGTTAACATTTAGGTATGGTTTTTTTCTTGAAACTAAGTTGTATTCAAAATTAAGTTTCTTTTAGTATCGTATATATGACGGAGTACAACTTTTAAGGGGTAGTACGTTTTTATGGTTTTGTGGTGGATTGACACTTGCTTTGATAATGTAGTACATGTTACACTTTTACGGCAACATGTTTTCACGTGTTTTTTTGTGTATTTCTTGATACATTTTGATTTTACATTAAAATGACCGTCGCTAAGCCAAACTTTTTTACCGTGTTTTTCGTTTGCGATCGTGACGAAATTTCTCACTGAACACGTATAAAAAAAAACTTAGTCTTTTTAATTCTTGATAAATATATAACCTTACCTTCTCATATTTGTTTCAACTATAACCCCATATAAGACGCATAATCGGATGTTTTAACATTCACACTTCAATTTGGATTCATTCGGGAACAAATACAATGAAAATAAAGGGTTTTGCTTGTTAAAGGTTACATGAATACGATTCATACATTAGAATTAGATCACAAGAACCCTATATACACACTCGCATATCTTTCAGCACACGCACATCTAACCTAAGTTCTTTGACAAAATTGGGTTTTTCCCAAACCCAATTCCTCAATCAACATTTTCCGCTGGTATACTTCTTGATTTCTTACTAAATTTCTGGTAAGAAAGTCTACTTTTTTCTCTATTCCTCATCAGTTTCTTGATTCTTGATTCTTGATTTGTTGTGTTATTTCAATTTGGCGTACTTAGATCTGTAATTTTCAATCGGTTGATGGTGTTTCTTCAATAGAATTGTGGGTATCTGTTGGTTATATTTGATGAGATGAAAGACATAGGAAGATCTGCTCATTCTGTTGACGTGGTGAAGAAGAAAAGTTCTTCTGGTTGTTTGATTATTAAAAGAAAGATTGTAGATGGTGATGGGGGAGTTAAGGGGTTTAGTGATTCATCATCAAGGAGTTTTATTAATCCCATTAAAGAGAAAAAAAGACCTAGATTGATTAGGAGTGATTCTGAGTCAAGTGATGAGTTTACAGAGCCTTATCGTCAAAATCCTGATAGATCTCATAGTCGTCTAGCGTTTAGTAATGGGGTTTCTGTGTCGAATAGAGAATCGGAGATGCAAAAAAGGGTAAGTAATGGGATGGAGTTTGATGAGTATGATGGATTCCATGAGAGGAGGGTTAGGAAGGATGTCTATGATCATAGTCATAGGTTGAATTCGCATTGGCAAGAGGGTGATCGAATGGTTTCTGGAAGTGGCAGTAGTAGGAGGATGATATGTGATAACCGAAGGGACTTTGTTCATGATAGCAGAAATACAATTTTGGATTCAAAAAGTAATAGATTTAATCACAGCTATAGAAATCATTATAAGATGGAGGATGATGAACCTCGTTTACCACATTCTGTACTGAGTAATAAATACCAACAAGTTTCTGATGCACCGATTAGGTTGCAAGGCAAAAATGGTGTTTTAAAGGTGATGGTAAAGAAACACAAGCCAATAAGTGTTCCGTATCAAAATTATGATGTTTCACAACCTGAAGAGCGTAAAGAATCAAGGCCGGATTTATACAAAAAGAAGCAGTCGAATCCGTCCCATAAAAGTCACGATCATTTGAAAATTTCTAATAAAAATAAAGCACTTATGGGTTCTTCAGTGTACCCTGGTTTAAAAAAACCAGTCTTATCTAAGAGTCAAGAGAAAAGTGACAGTGATACATCATTACTTGTAAAATCATCTAGTGTTCTACATGCTAGCAATGAAAAAGTGGTTGAAAGTGAAAAACAATCATGCCCGCAAACCAAGAATGCTACTCCAGCTAAAGGTAAGGAAACCAAGGTTAAGCGTGGCAGTGGCACTGAAAAGCAATTATTAAGAGAGAAAATTAGGAGCATGCTTCTTAGTGCTGGGTGGACTATTGATTATAGGCCAAGAAGGAACAGAGACTACCTTGATGCTGTTTATATTAATCCTTCTGGAACTGCTTATTGGTCTATAATTAAAGCTTATGAGGCACTTCAAAAGGAAGGAAAAGATCATTCACAAGTTGGTGGTGAATTTACTCCTTTACCTGTTGAAACACTAAGTAAATAACTAGACAAACCCGTAAGAAAATTGAAAGAGAAATGAAACAGAAGAGAAAAGATGAAGGAATATCTTCAGAGACAAGTAAAAGAAGATTAATGGAAGCAAGACAGGACAGTGGTGATGATTCAAATGATAATGATCACATGGAAACAGCCAAGACAGGGAATTTTGGGATTAATTCACATATGATACAGGAACGCAGGAGTAATAAACTCGGCAGATGTACATTGTTAATTAGAAGGGAAGGGAAAAAGTCTGAAAATGATAGGTTTGTTCCTTATTCAGGAAAGCGAACACTGCTTTCTTGGCTAATTGATTCTGGAACAGTTAAAATGAGTGAAAAAGTTCAATATATGAACCGTAAAAAGACACGAGTCTTGCAAGAAGGGTGGATCACAAAAGAAGGAATTCATTGTGGTTGTTGTAACAAAATCTTAACGGTTTTAAAGTTTGAGCTTCATGCAGGAAGCAAACTAAGGCAGCCATTTTTAAACATTTATGTACAGTCAGGGAAATCTTTAACACAGTGTCTGATTGATGCATGGAATGATCAAGGAGAGTTAGAAAGGACGGGGTTTCATGCTGTTGCTATGGATGGTGACGATCCTAATGATGACACATGCGGCTTATGTGGTGACGGTGGTGATTTGATTTGTTGTGATGGTTGCCCGTCCACCTTTCATCAGAGCTGTATAGGCATACAGGTACCAAAATGTTTTCCTGCCTGTTTACTCGATCGTTTGTGCAAAACAAGTAGACATATGGATCTCTGTGTGTGTTCGATACTTCACTGTTATGTTACGGACTAACGGTGGGAAAATGGGTGGATTTGGGCAGGTTGTGTAACAGGTTATTTATGGTATGGATCAATTGATCAACACGGGTTGGATTGGCCAAAAACACTTTTAGCCTTTTATATTAATATTAAATAGCTAGTGTGTCATCTTTACCAATTTATTTTATATTAATGATAATCTATTTTTTTGAATAAAATGATTTAGCCAATTTTATGCTTTAGAAGAACAATTGTATGATTTTCAACCTTTCTGACAGGTTTTCTTTTATCTGTTTTGCCTGTTACAGATAAAACATAACCTAAATTGACCTGTTTTTGAGTAAATGGGCCAAAGTGCAACCTCTTAATTGTGGTGAATGAATTGTTTTAAAGATTCTACCTATTGGTTGATCAGCTTCTTATCTTTCCTCTGATTTCAGATGCTTCCGCAAGGTGATTGGCACTGTCCAAACTGTTCGTGTAAATTTTGTGAAATGGCCACTGAAGCTGGTGTTAAAACGGAAAGTACACTTCTTGTGTGCTGCCTTTGTGAGAAAAAATGTAAATGTCTTTTCGTCTTTCTTTTGGTTCATTGTTCTTTCAAGTGGCAATTTCGACCCATTTATTTATAGCTGGGGAAAGTTGGGATGTGTTTTGTTTCAGATGGCTCAAATAATAGCTTTTTGTTTGTTGCAGATCATGAATCATGCCACCTGGAGATGGATGACAATCCTATTGATCCCACTGATCCAAATTTATCCTTTTGCGGTCACAAATGCCTGCAGGTACTAAACTTCTTTCTAGTGTTTGAGTTAATGGATTTTTAGCTTATATGAACAAGAAACCCATACAACTGCGTAAGCGTATTATAATAAGTATATTAGTAGTTTCTGTGCCAACTTTGAAGAAAGAAAGGTATTAACATAAGAGTTGTATCGTGAAGCATTTCATATATATAGCTTGATGAAAGTTCATGTTCAAACCTTCAATCTTGTAAGTTTAGGTTTTTCTTTTGAGAAGAAACTCGACTTTCGATACTTAGATTTTGTTAATTTGGTGTAAAAAGAGGGTGCGTTAAAATTTCATTGTTTTACTTTTTTAGTAACTTGGTAATAAAGTCTGTGAAGAGACAACTTTTTTGTGTACTCATATTTCAATTGAAGATTTGACTACTGCTCAATTGTCTACTATACACATCATTAGTGTAAGGGAAGCTTGTAAACCAAAAGCAATATAATCTATAATTTCGTAATGGTGAATAGGGGCCAAAAATATTAAGATGCCATTAACTTGCAAATAGAAATAAGAACCATTATTATGTTAATGGCCAAGGAACCAGACTATAATTTAGAAGGAACATAAGGATGCAATATGCTCAAGATAGCAGAACAAGATGTTATATGTATGGATATGCTTGTACATGTATTTAGTCATTTTATAATGTATATGCATTTATGGTAAAGTTGAGTTATAGTCATACATGAGGGGTTTAGGATTCACGAAAGTTAATAATAAACCATGCTGAAGAATGTCCTCCCATTAGTGTGAAGAAAGCATATCCCCCGCAGTGTATGCAGGAACAAAGGACATGTATTTCAATCAAAGCTTTGAGCAGAATGATCTCTGCTCACTATTACATATGTTTTTGTTTGCTAAGTTGCCTTTATGTTTCACTTGGATCTTTATATTCAATATTTCTTACGATATTGAAAATTTGAACTGCTGGGGTATGGTTTTGATCATTAAAGTAAAGAACTATCTTTGAGTTTTTTTGTTTGTGAAGCCTTTTTCATGCTCAGTGTTTGTTCTTTTTTGTTTATTACATTTCTTATCTAGATAGGTGCCTAGATGGTCAGATTATGGAATAAACGTGTTCAGTTTGAAAAGGGTCGTTATAAGTACGGTGAAACATGCCTGATCAGTTTGGCTTAACCCACGGACATTTTTTGTCTATTTGTATTAATAATTAACAGATTACGTTACATGAACACTTCTATTACAATAATAGTCTATATGTTTGAATAAAACATAGTAATATGTGTTGTATTATTTAAAAATACACTTACGAGTGACTTTCAACATGTTTGACACATTCCCCTTTTAACAACTTTGGTTGACTTGTTTAGATTGAGATTTCACAGCCCAATCAGGTTAAATTTGTGATTGTCTTAAATAAAAAGGTTGAGATAGTTGCCTTTTGGTTTTGCAGCTATACAACGACTTGCAGAAGCTTGTTGGGGTGAAGCATGAACTGGATTCTGGATTCTCATGGAGCCTTATTCATCGATCAAATGTATCATCATCACCAGATACTTCTTCATCCATAGAAGTATCACAGAGAGTGGAATGCAATTCTAAGCTAGCTGTTGCGCTTTCAGTCATAAACGAGTGCTTTTTGCCTGTTGTTGATAGGAGAAGTGGGATCAATTTAATTCATAATGTTGTCTACAATTGTGGGTACGTCCTATTGCTGATTAGAAGTGGGAAAATGGATGGGTCGGGTTGGGTGATGGGTGAAAGTGAGTTCAGGTCAAAACAGGTAATTTTTAGTAAGGGTGACATTGGGTTGACTAGAGCCACTTTTTGTTCAAATAATAAGTGTTTTTCATACATATGGTTAGTGTATTAACTATCAAATATAATAACAAAAATGATTTTAAATACTGATCTTATTTCATGGCTAAAATGATTTAGGAGATCATATGTATTACAAGCACACTTTGGGAGGCTTTCATTCCGATTGAACTCTTAGCAATAAAACATAGCCTGGATGGGCCCATTCATAAGAAGATATCTAGAAATTGTAACCTCTATTGCTGATTAAAAATTAGAAAGGGAAATATGTTGAAAGAAAAAGAAATTATGAGTGGACTATATTTTTGTTTTACATAAACTTATACCTTAAGTAGATTTTGCATGATGTGCGTGGTTAACCTTTCTTATTTTTGTGCTTTCTCATATAATAATGATAATGAAAAGGATTACCACAATAACAATAACACATCCTCCCTATTTTTCCATGATGAAGGGTATTTAGACATTTGATTACTGGTCAAAAGTCAAAACCTATATTACAATGTGGGTCTTCTTGTGGCAATCTTCCTCAGATGGAGGTTATAGGTCCATTTGTATGTTCGTCATTTGATAACCTATGGAAGTTTATATTTTTCAAATGGTTTTTGGGTCATTCTTGGTGGTTTAATGTACAATTGGGCTTTTTAAATGCGATGATAGAAGTTTGATAATAGCTATCTGCATGTTCTTTGTGATGCTGGCATCATTAATTTTTTCAATTTCTTGTAGATCAAACTTCAACCGATTAAACTATAGTGGCTTCTATACAGCTATTTTGGAGAGGGCTGATGAAATTATTTGCGCTGCATCCATCAGGTAGTGTGCTTTACCATTCTTGATCTGTTTAATTGGGTAACAATATTTTTAATCATTTAATACCAGGATCCATGGGAACCAATTAGCAGAGATGCCATATATTGGGACGCGCCATATATATAGACGCCAAGGAATGTGCAGGCGATTGTTATCGGCTATTGAATCCGTAAGGAAAATTATCTTATTCATTCCTCGAACTTAATTTGTGTGTAACAAATTGAAATACCTTTTATTGATAATAAACATTTATGTAACGTTTTTTTTTATTTAGGCGCTGGCTTCCCTTCATGTCGAGAAATTGATTATCCCTGCAATTGCTGAACATATGCATACATGGACTGGTGTTTTCGGTTTCAATCCTCTTGATGAATCCCACAAACAAGAAATGAGATCCATGAATATGTTGGTGTTTCCTGGAACAGATATGTTGCAAAAACCTATAAATAAGGCAAATATCGAAATTAAAAAATCAGAACCGATTTCTCCCAATGATAAAGAATTGAGTGAAAAAATTGCGCCTATGGATTCAGATTCACATGATTATCCTAAAGTTTCATTGAATGATTCCATCTGTTCTGTTAAAAATGACACCCCGTTGCCAGTTCTAGCAAAAAATGTACATTCTGATTCCATTGAAGCAAACAAAGTTGTACAGGATGCCAATGTGACTACTGATGAAACTGCTGATGCTGATTCTGCGTCCAAAGTAGAAGGATTTGCCATGCAGATTTGCAATTCCATTGCACCCAAAGACCCAAATTATGTTTTGCAGGATAATGCACTCTTGTCGAAAGAATCGGATTCTCTAGATGCAAAATCTGATTCCAATGTTAAAGAATGCGTTTCCAAGAACCCCGGTTTACTTGCAGGAATGGAATCAGTTTCTGCATCTACAGATTCTGATTCCATTATTAAAATCACTGGTGTGCAGAAAGGCAAAATTGATAATGATATTTTGTCGTAAAAGTTGCAGAAAGGCAAAATTGATAATAATATTTTGTCGTAAAAGTCATTGATGCTATTTCCTCGGATATACTTTCTGAACGCGCCTGGTAATTGTCTGGAATGGAATTGTATTCTGATGCTGACTGGCAAAGCTAAAGAGAAATAAATATTAATGGGAAAGTTGCTGCAGAGCCCCTTTTTTGTGTGCAGAAGTTGATATATTCAAACAGATGATGCTGGTATGATACACACTTCAATTTCTTGATGAGATTTTGAGTTTGCTGTTGTATCTTTGAAGTTAAATAAACGACCTGTATTCTAAAATCCCGAATCCGTATAAGTTAAATACTTTTATGAGAGATTTGTTTTCCAATATCTTTGGTATGTAACAAAATACAATATTAAAACTATCTTGAATGGTTATTTGGCTGGCCATTGCCAATATAGTATGAGATTCATGATTCATCAGTTCTTATGAACTAGTTAAATAATGTATATTTTGTTTTCATTATGTAAACACAAATTGAAATAATAAATGTTGAGATTGAGTGATTAATTGTTAATGTAATATTGTGATTGGATTACTAAAAAAAGGGTTGAGAACAATTACCAACTGGTTCTTTAAGCCCTGTCCCTAGGGGTGAGAATAACTGGTCCTGATTGAACTAGACCCGTTGGGGGCCAGCTTTGTTCTAGTATGCTGCGGGAGAGTTCAATGGTGAAGCGGCTGCAGCCTGCAGGGGTGGGTTAGCCAATGACTGCTGGACTTTGCTGATCCGGATGCATTTGAGATCAATTGTAGTGCTGTAGTTTTTGACATGCGACTGGGAGAAACAAAGAACCCTTTTGATTGATGGGGATGTGTGTCACTCTGATCAACTAAAAACCAAAAGAGGCAAAAGGATGGGGGACTGAAGGAGAAAGAAAGTTTTATTGTTCTTCTCTCCCTTAGGTCCTATAATTTTGTTTCATTGTTTTTTCAAAAGTAAGGATATTTTACTCATTTGCAAAAATTTGACATACCTTTTGATGTCTAGGAGCGTTGATGAACATGTGTTACGTTTGAATGAATAATAAGAACTGAATGCGTAATTCTTTTTAAGTCATAAAAGTGGACAATGTTAGGCACGTCTTTTGTCTCTTATTAGGTTTCATTTGAACGGTCAACTTGCAAACCTTTAATCCTTCTTTCAAAATGTATATAAACTATCATAAGATTTAAAACCTCAATCATTTGATGAAAACACATATTTTTCACACCTTGATAACATTAAGCTACAAATGTATCCATTTTGTCATATAACTTAGTTGTAGGAGCGAATTTATGTGAATTATATTTGATGTATAATATTATATCCAATACTCATGTTTGACACTCAAACAACACTAATTTTTTAAAAATTTTATAAGAGGAATTACAACACAAGAAAATAAATAAATAAATAAATCTAATGCTTGGCATTGATTTTACCACCTCTTCAAAGTTTATACCAGGACAACTCGAACCATAGCAGATAATTTAAGTTTGCATCTTTTCTAGGCTCTTTCTTAAGGTATTCCTTCAATTTGAATATTGCTTTACCAATGTCTCCTTAAATAAATGAATTCCACACATTCATGATCTAGACATATGTGTCAAATTACTTATCCCCATCCGTATATCATTACGTTGAATCCACACTTTAAATAAATGAACGAGCATACTGGCGTATATATGTATGTATACATGTAAAGGAGTAGGGTCTTCTTAAACGATAAAATAAATACATACTAATTTGTGATGTCAATATACGAATCTTGACAGTGTGGGCAAGAAATCTATCACCAACTTTGCAAAAAAAACACGAATAATATGGGAAGAAATCGTGACAACTCAATACAAAAACTGGCCCATTATGCTAATCCAACATATGGCTTATCATTAGAGTAAGACCATATAAACCACCGTGTGTGGTCATGTCCCAGAGTGGATTATAAGCGGTTCAAGGCACCTATATACTCTAGAAGTTCGATTTTGTAACTTTTTGTAGTGTGGAAGTACAAAATGAAATGTCAGTGGTGTTGGTGACACATCCGAATTATGTTTTTATAAGATGTCACTTGTTGGAATCTTTCTCCCACATGTAAAATATTTGGCTGGAATTTAGGAGGGAAGGAGAAGAAGTGACCATGTTATTATTGTGTGATCATGAATATGAGAAGGACTGAGGCACATTATTCTTCTGTGGAGAATCTTGATTCCTGAAGACATTGACATTCTGGAAAAGGGTGCGCATAGATTGAATTCTTTCTTGTTGATTTCTTGATTTTAGGTATAGCAATGCCCTTGTGGTCGCTTTCTTCTAGCATCACTTGCATTTCGTTCTTGAAGGCATGCCAACTGCAAACAAGGCAGATTTCTGTTATAGATTTGGTAAAATATATCTCAATTCCATACTGAAACAAAATAGATTTACAGTTTTGATAGTATCATTTGAAATATATCACTTTTATTCAAACTTGACGAATAACTGATTGGATGCGTAATATTCTCTCCCCGAATTGTTCTCAGCTCATCATTCTGTTCTAAATGAGCATTTCCTAGTTTATTTGAGATTAATTCTAACTCAAATAACAAAAGAGAGTGAATGAAAATCACCTTATAGTTGTATTGTGCAGCAAAATAACGAGCTTACGCTTATCTGGAATTATGGTCTTTGCATGCCCATATTGAAACTTCCGGTGACCCATTAGAAAATGTGGGAAATTTCCTCCTTGTGTGGTTACAAATACTTCACTGAACAAACAAACAAAATAGTCCAAAGCAGCCAACCTTGAAGAATAGCCCTAAATACCCCATAAATAAGTTAAAATTAAGTTTGGCATGCAATCATCATAAATAAAGATGTATGCACCTTGAATGATGCAAGCTCATCTGATGAAGCAAGCGAGTCCTTGGTGTGTAGAAACGGGAACATGTTCTTCAACGGAGCTAAATTTTTGTCAGCCTCATAAATTTTTCCAGATGCTAAATATATTGGAGTTGTGTTTGAAAATCCCATACCTCTTAGCATCATCCCTACCTATGCTGACAAAAAATAATTGTACCAAAAATATAAATGTACATTACCAAACTTATATCATAGGAATATAATTGTTCTTGAACATCAAAGAATTAAGTTAAGCCATGTTTTGGAAGTAAATAAAAATTAATAGTTAAAAAACTAACCTCCAAAGGGGTCATAGGGCACCTTCCATTGATTCGATTTCGGACAGGATCTATGATATAATCTTTACGTTTAAATTTATCTCCCCATCCCTTTTCACGTATTTGTTCCATTTCAAGTTGTTCGTATCTTCCTCCATCATACACACAACATGAGAAGGCAACCATATCCTACATGAAACCGAACATATTGAAAACTTAATAAATGAGTATCTTATTTAATACAGGATTATACAATAATGAGATGATAACAGATGCAGACACAACAATAGAAAAAATAATAAAAATTTAAAGACTGCAAAGGTATCATACATACCTCCTCAAAGCGCAGGTGGATAGAAACATATTTACCATCTGAACCTGAACTATCAAGGGTCATTCTTTTGACTAGTGAATTGGCAAGTGTGGTGATAGGGGTAGAGAATTTTAATGCTTCATAATTGGTTAGACATCTAAGATACTGGATATGAGGAGGGAGACTTGAAGCCAATCTATTTGCAAAAGGAGCAAAACGAACAATCCTGCATTTGAGTTTTGTAAACCGCCAAAAACGATAAGCCCTTTAAGAAGATTTAAACATTATTAGCATACTAAGGTAACCAACCTTGGTCCAATTTCAATTTCAGGAATTCCATCTTTTTGCCAGATAAAAGAACACCAAACTCTCTAAAAGTTTTTATAGAAACCCTCAAATTTGTGAATATGGTGTGACAATGTGACATGGCAGCTAACTTGTCCCTAACTTTTGACCATGTTGGCTTTACTCTGATGTGGTGTTTGGAAACTGTTACCCGCAGTCCGCAGACAAGGTTGAAGATATTTAGAAATTCTTTTTTAGTCTGAGGGATTTTTGTGGGGCGAAAGAAGTTAGTTTTTTCAGAATACTCAAAATGCTTAATAGTTTAAAGCACCAACCTCTGATCTTCAAGGACAGGATAAACGTGTTGCAAGTAGTATCTGGCAGATGCCCAAGCTGGAACTCTAAAGTTTGGTATGTTACTGATATTAAAATCGTATTGTTCCATTAATTCCTTTGGGAGCTCCCGCACTACATCAACATATTTCTTAAGGGTGAATATGAAATGTTCTTCATCATATATGTCCCCAAACTCACTGAAAAACCAAGTCATAAGATTCACTGTTATGAATTGTATACGTTCTTATCCTTCAAGTAGTACGCTCACTTGACTTATTTCAAAAAGGGAAAATCACAAAAATGTCAAATTTCAAGGGCTGATTTAACAAAATGTCATGTTTTCACCCTACAATGGATATTTACACTAAGCGCACAACAAACAGAGTAGCTAAGCATATGAAAAACATAAATAGAACAATAGCTTTTGACTTTTGTAATAAACCCTTAAAAACATATAATGCTCCTTCCCTCCCAAATTACAAAGCTCACACAAGTAGATATAGCCTTTATAAAGCTTTTAAAAGATATCGTTGAGCAAGCTTTTACTAGCAAAATAGAATAATATGTAAAAGTAGAAAGATAATTGATAACTTGCCTTGAATCCCTCCAAACATTATGAAAATTAAACAGAGGAATGAGTAGCGTTGCATTTAAAAGACCTGCTACTGCCACAGCATTACATATCTGCCATTTGAAGATTTATAGTTATCACTAGAGAATAGAATAAGTATCCAATATCAGAAATTGGCATCAATATATCCAATTTGTATGCTACAGGCCGAGAAAATTATAGAGCTAAAAATATATTTCTAAACTCCAAAAATATGGTACATTAAGAAAGAGGACCAAAAACTGTAATCATTGTTCTAATACTTCAAAAAGCATAGATATAATTAAAAATCATACTTTAAGATACTCTCTTATGGAGAAGATAAAAGACGCAATAAAGTTAGAGAAAGTAGTTTCTAGCAAATTTCTATATTTTAAATCTAGAAACTGTATCTTGTTGTGGGGTATAAACATATGAACATTCATGTAAAAACCAAGCATGTTAAATTTTTGTATATATATAAACAAAATTTCGCAAAAAGTAGAAGATATGAGTTAAGCCAAGTAACTCAAAAGCAACCATTAACTAATGGCATACAATTTCTAAAAGCACGAAATTTCCAACAATACATCTAGCAAACTAAATAACATAAGTGATACCACGGGATATAATATAAACATATAGTATTAAACCCAACATCAGTTGAGGTAAATTTAAGCAGCAGTTACAAGTATGTGGCATACCGATGCACGTTGCTGATTTAGACCGCCGTTTGCCTCAATAATCAAGTATTTATCAGCTATGCCTGTCTCTGTGAAAATTTCATTGATTTATAGGTCCATATAAAGAAACAGTATTAGTCAATAAGTTATTCACAAGCACTAATACCAAGATATTGACGTGTGGTTGGTTTCAGGCAAGGCTTCTGCTCTTTCAGCTTCATTTTATATCTCCATACATCAGACAACTAAAGCACAAAGATACAATTTTCCATCAGTTTCAAGCAGATGATGCAGTGGATCATATCATCATATATACTCAATGTTATAGAGATATTTTTGCTAACTACTAATGAATGATGGTAACTTTATAACCCCCAGGTATCCAAAAGTATGACATTAAACAGTGCGTGCTCATGATAGTTCACTCAATAAGTTGAGATTATTTATCAATATAAATATGTTACATTGAGGTAATGGGGAGATATTAGATACAACTGAAATAAATAAATAAAAACACGTAAGGTGGTGCCATGGTGTTTGAACATGGGATTATACTGCTTACTGCAATTGACTTCACGCTAATCAATTTTGTGTTTTGGGGGTAAACCAACTAAATTGATTTTAAATTTCTGATTAGTTATGGTCAAAGTAATCATCTATGGATAATTGGATAACTAGCAAAGGATTATCTATAGAAAAAGGAATATTCATTAAGCAACTAGTTATCTGATAATCTTCTTCTTATTCTTCAAGTTGCAGCATTCCAAACAAAACACAACTTCCCCCTAACTAAATTTGATACATACAGACGATAAAAATGACACGAATATTATTCCAGCAAGACTAATAACACTTAAAAGTGGATCAAATCAAGAGCAAACTCAAGTTGCCAAGTGAATCAATTCTAAACAGCATAAGCAACAAAAGTATTCTTACAAATACCAAATTTAAGTGTGCCAAACAACCTACTCTAGTACAAGAGACAATTAACTCACAGTTTCTCTAAATTAGGGGTGTTTGGGTGAAGAATAGATTGTCTGTAACATATAGGTATCAAAAGATTATAAACAATAACAATGTTGACATCAATAAACCTGAATTCCCGAAGAATTATCAGACTGAATGTCGCTCAGAAGATTCTGGAAGACCTCATGACTCCGGTAAATCGACCCAGGCAACGGGGTAGGGTAGAGCATTGCGAACAAGGGGCCGACGAACGTAATCGCACCCGATAAGAACAATAAAACGAACAGAATCAAGTACCGAAAGATCCTTCGCCGGAAAAACTTTCCGGTGATGAGGCTTTCATGCCGCCGGTGAGCTCTCCGGCGAGAGGTTTTGGTGAAATGAGTGGTGCGAGATGTCGGAGAGTTTAAAGAGGTGGTACTGCTGCTGCTGCTGCTATTGCTGCTGCTGCTATTGCTGCTGCTGTTGTTGTAGTAATTGAATGTTGAATCCATTGCATCTTCTTCTTCTTCTTCTTCGTGTTCTACTGGTGTGATCTTGTGATTCAATGAAGGAGATTGAAGGGGAAAAGAGAGATCTTTTCACCTGTTTTGTATATGTTTGTCGCTTGTTTTATGGAGTTTGGATGAATGATATTTAGTTATTACTACACATTTCCACATAATGAGGATTAGTTTATTAGACTACCTTGTTGTTAAGCAAGGTTGTGGTTTTGTTAATTGTGAGGAATGAAAGGTTCTATAAAAGTTGATACTAATTATAATAACTCTTTTGATTTCATCAAATGAGGTGAAAGATATAGATTTTTTTTCTAAAGGTTAATTAGATCACTGGTTCATTCGATCATCTTCATTACTTAAGTATCATTCTTGTTCAAATAAAGACCTAACACGATTGTATACAAATTTCAGCCTACCATCGCTTTGACAAATTTTTATTTTTCATGAAAATTGGGTTTATACAAATGCCATATAAACTTCCAAGGCATTATACACTTCCGATATGGGTCGTAGCAGGTATAGCCGTTAGTTTCTATAACAATCGTTAATAAACACAATGTAATACTTGTAATTGCCATTAGACACAAATGGTGACGATCACCAAACATCAAATGTCTAAGATCAAGTGGATTAGATGCACATTGTGTGTTCTGTTCATAAGGAAGTTTGAGGCTTTTAGCCATTTGACAAGACAAACATAGGTCTAGTTTTTTCAACAAAGCATTAACAATTAAATGACCTACACTTTTGCAAGGCAACAATAGTATCAAACAAAGTATGTCCCAACCAGGCATGCCAAATCTCAAAAGAAGTCGGGGGAATTTATTACAAGCAAGTAAAGCATGATGAGTGGGGTGTAACACATAAAGTCTGCTTTCATAACTTTCGTGAGCTAGGACCCATTTTGTCTTTCAATCTCGGATAAAAAAGTGGCGATGAGAAAATAATGCATCCATATTATTAATGTACTTACGGATAAAAAACTTTTAGTAAGATTGGAGATTACAAGTATATTGTTTAATGCAAGATTATTCAGTAGAAGAGATTGACCCGTATGTGAGACATAAAGACTTTGGCCTTTTACAAATGAGAAAAAAAAAGATGTACGTGTAGTTGGGGAGGCATTGGTTATAGATTCGAGAGATGAAGACATATTTTCAGTGGCATTGGAATCAACGTACTAATCTGGTCCGAATATAGTGACATGGCAATGAGCAGCGAAAGCTTTGGCCAAGTAATCTAAAATAGTCTATTAAGATGCAAATATGGAAAGTTGAGGGTAGGCGGTAGCGTAATGACTGTATGTCCTACAAAGCTGATAATGAGGTTGGCGTCTCCCACGTCCCTTAGCGTCGACCGATCCACCAACGCGAGAAAGGAGCCCACCTCGGCCATGACCAACCGATGATGGTGCTCGTTCGGCAGAATAGGTGACAATGGAAGAGGATGTGTGATTGAGAGCATGTAAATTCTTTTCGTGACTTTCCGCACGAGTAAGCAAGTCTAATAATAGAGGTGGTGGTTTGGTGGATCTCATAGAAATAGAAAAAGTTTCAAAACTTAGCTTAAAACCGCAAAGGAACCAATGGAGTTAATCATTAGCATCAACAAGATGTCCCAATAGCTAATAATTGGTCGTGAAGCTTTGAAGGTACATTTGTACTCAGCAACATATTTTGAACCCTTGAGAATGAGTTGAAGTGATCTCTAAAAGTGTGGGCATGCTAGATGGAGTCTAAACCGATGATAATGGCGATAACCTCTTCAGATAAGGAGGCGTGCAAAATGATTATAATCTTTTGTTCGGTAGCGAGCCGAGCAGATAAAGCCAGATTAGGCAAAGTTTTGTCAATGGAGATGAGAGTTGGCTGAGGTGGTGAGATTCACCTAACAACATGACTAAGGTTTTGATATGGGAGTATAAGAACAATTTGATTTTTTTAGAGGAGGTAGTTGACTGTAAGGATTCCAACAAGTCTGATGCAATCAAAACTTTTAAAGCATCCAAAGTCTCTCTACATGCATGCACCAAGTTACTGAAGTAGAAATGCTTTGGAAGTTTTACACCTCACACCAGAAATACTTTAAGTGCAAAATCTTCTGAATCCAAGACCAATATCTTTCGAAGCCAAATATGAAGTCTTCCAAAGCTTCAGAGACAAAGTCTTCCAAAGCCAATTTATGAAGACAAATTTCTTTCAAATACTTTTATGTATATGTTATTATCTGATGTACTTTTCCATAAAGGTGAACCACCTTTCCGCTGCAACTCTGTTTGACTCACCAGCTTTCACAAGTTGGTGAAAAGGTTCATGCTTTTGGAAAACTATACATTGAGGTCTTGTGTTTGAGCTTTCTACTTTATGTACTTTATCCTTTTTTTTAATATATTAGGATGTGAGCTATGACATTTCATAGTCACTAGTCAAAAGGCAATCTGCCTTTTGACTCTACATTTGATTTTGTTGTATAATCTCATGTATCCAGCTGGCCTTCAAAGTATGGCCGGCTGTAGGTAGTAGTATAAGTATCTCAAGTACTTGTAACTTTCTAATATGCTTTGTAACACTTTGTAATAGAACTTGAGAAGCAATATACTGCATTCTTGATAACCAAAATACTTGTGTTGCTATCTTGTTCTATCGCTCTTTTACTTGTGTTCTTAGCATCTCTTATAATAGTTAACCAATTCCCTATGTAATATGTTAAGTGTTCTAAAGAACTCTCTTCAGTTGTGTTGTTGTGTTGTAAAGTGCTTCACCCCTTCTAACGGTCCTGCATTTGGTATCAGAGCATTCCGGGATATTGATATAAGATCTCACCATTGTAAGATCCCTCACACACACAAAACACTTAACAACTCAAATGAAAACTATCACCAAGGCTGATATGGAAACTGGAACTATGGCAAAGTCTCCATTGATCACTCCTGAAGACTTTGATACTTGGTGTTAAAGAATGGAAGGCTTTATCAAGTCTCAAGACTCCAAGATATGGGACTCTGTTGTTGAAGGACCTTACATACCAAGCACCTCTTCTGCTACTGGTGGTGGTATGATTCCAAAGGTTGTGGCTGATTTCTCTGATGAAGACATGAAGAGAATATAGATTGATCAAAAAGCCATGACAGCCCTTCAAACTGCTCTTCCAAACTCCATCTATAGAGGCTTTAAGAAGTGCAAGACTGCAAAGCAACTATAGGAAGCACTGAAGCTTATGTATGAGGGCCCAACTGAAGCCAAGGAGAACAAGAAGGATATCCTCAAGCATGAGTTTGAAAACTTCACCTTTAAAACAGGTGAGACCATGACTCAATAATACTTCATGTATGTTGAGATTGTGGATACTCTAATGGATGTTGGAGTAACTCTTGAGAACAGGGACATTGTAAGGAAGTTTATGTCATCTTTTCCTAGACAATGGACACATTACTATGTTGTTATCAAGAGGAATGAGAACCTTAAGACTCTTACTCTGACTGATTTGTATAGTATTCTTAGTGGATGCCAGATGGAGATGAACATGCAAAACTCATCTGGTAACTCTAGCAATCAAATGAGTTCAGCCCTTCATGTGACTGAAAGGGATAGCATAGAACCTCAACATCATCTCATATGCTACCCTGAAAACTCACAAAAGGGTCCTTTCATCACCTTCCCAGAGACTCCAAGAGAAAGCTACACTCAAGGAAGTCCCTTCCAAGAGACAAGTTCTTCTCATGTTTTTGTCTCTGCTGATAAATCCACAGGCAACTTTCTCTTCACCTTTGAAGATTTAGACTGTATCCATCCAAATGATCTGGAGTACATGGAGATAGTTCAGTAAATAGCTCTTCTCACTCACAGAGCCAATAAGTTCTACAAAAGGACAGGGAGGAAGTTTCCTAACAATGCTACTAGTGGAAAGTTTGGGCTAGATAAAAGCAAGGTAAATTGTTAAAACTGTAACAAGATGAGACACTTTGCTAGAGAATGCAAGGCACCAAGAACAGATGGTGGCCAGAATCAAGCCAAACCAAACTACACTGAGAGCTCCTCAGAATGAGAAGCCAAAATAGCAAGCTGCAGTTGCTGTTGAAGAAGGAATCTTTGACTGGAGCTTCCAGGTGGAAGATGCATCTCCAAATCAAGCACTCATGGCTGACCACGATGAAGCCAAGGTATTAGAACATCTTTTCACTCCTGAATGTATTGCTAAAGTTAATAGATACAGGTCTTACAACTTAGAAATGAGATCTGATCTTGAGTCTTTTAACATCTTAAAATCCAATTTCAAAAAGGCTAAAAATGATTATAAGTTAAAGATAGAGGACATAGGGAAAACCATTTTAGTTCTTAAACATGAGCACACCAATTATAGGACTTAGATCAAGGACCTCATAACTAAGTTAACTGAATGCCAGGCTGAGCTTGTGATCAGTAAAGCCAGGGCAGAAAAATGTGTTCTTGAAAAAGAGACATTCAAGAACATGATATCCTCATCCTTGCATGCAAAAGTGTGTTATCAGAATAAGCAGGGACTGGGATCTTGTGAGATAACTCCTCCACACATAGTCTTGTCTGTAAGATCTCCTAGGTGTAAAACTTGTGAAGATAAGCTTCCCCTCATAGACCCTTTGACTGAAGAGGATGAAGAGGAGATGATGAAGGATGGCTATGAGAGGAGTGAAGAAGAACATTCTAAGAAGGCTCATCATCCCTTTGATAAAAGTAAAGCTTTTGGGATGACAAAGTCCAAGAGAAAGAACTTGATCGAAAAGAGCAAGAGAAAGGCAAAGAAGGCTCAAGAGATCAAGACCACCTTTAGCTCTACACAAAAACAAGTCTTTGTTTCTGTAGGATTTGAAGTGGTTAAAGTTAAGGACACAAACTTGAACTCCAACAACAAGAGTTCTAGTTCATGTCCTAGTCATCCCATCATCAAGAAGAAGGCTGATAAGTTATGCACCACTGCTGCATAACATGAACCATCAAGCTCCAAAGGTAGTTTTAACCCCACAAGAATTGCCACATTATCTGAAAAGATGAGGATGGAGAATGAAAGTGATCAAGTTCAGCCTTGTTCACAAAAGAAGACTCCTAAAAGGAAGAAAATGGACTATGTTATGTGTGGGAGTACCTCTCCACATCATAAAGAAAGAAACTTCTAAGAGTTTGGAGAAGAAGAAGAAAGCTTCAGAAGGAAAATTTGTTTCCTTCCGAAGCTCCAAAATGAAGATGAAGACAAGTGGAAACTTGCCTTCAGAAGAAACTTTGGTCTCGAAAGAAAGGAATACTTTCGAAGTACTGAAGCCTGCTGCAGTGAAAGCAAGATCTTCTGAAGGCCCAGTCATAAAAACGTCTATAGTCAACAACACTTCTAAAGTCAACAACACTTCCGAAGTATTGAAGGTCAAGTTTAAGCTCTCAAAGGTGGTATGGAAGTCAAAGAAAGACCAAGTGGCTGAAAGTTCTTCATCAACTTCAGCAAATGATCCCTCTAGCATGACTATAGGATCAACTACTGTTGCATGGTCTTCAAATTCTTTTGATGAGCCCAAGAACAATGAGGCTTGGGTTTCCAAATGTAACTAACCATCTCTTTTATACATGAACAGCTCAAGACAAACAAAAATATATGGATCATTGACAATGGTTGTTCCAAGCACATGACAGACAATAGGTCACTACTTTAAAAGTTTTAAAGAATTGATGGAGGACCAGTTGCTTTTGGAGGAGATGCTGGAGGTTACATTACAGGAAGAGGCAAGGTCACAAATGTTAAGCTCAGCATTAAAAATGTAAATTTTGTCGAGGAGCTTGAGTACAATCTTCTGAGTGTATGCCAATTTTGTGATCAGAATTATAACATGCTCTATACTAAGCATGAGTTCATTGTTCTCAAGCCTGGGGTGGTCATTCCTCATGAGCATATCCTGCTCAGAGCCCCCAGGAGAGGAAACATGTACAAGATGGTTTTGCAAGAAACATCTCCCTCAGGAGAAGTTTCATGCTTTCTGTCTAAAGCAAATAGTGATGAGTTTTTCCTTTGGTATAAAAGAATATGCCATGTAAACTTTAAAAATATGAACAAACTTATTACGAATGATTTGGTAACTGAAATGCCAAAGAAAGAGTTTACAAGTGATGACTATTGTGTGGCATGCCTGAAAGGGAAGCAACATAAGGTATCTCACAAACCAAAGGAAAGAAACTCCATCATTACTCCCTTACACTTGTTATATATGGATCTCTTTGGCCCCACTAGTGTAATGATTTTAGGAAGAACCTGTTATTGTTTAGTGATCACAGATGATTTTACAAGATTCACATGGGTCTTCTTCCTTAGAACTAAGGATGAGACTCCTGAGATTCTGAAGAATTTCATCTTAAAAATTGAGAATCAATGTGATCACAAGGTCAAAATCATAAGATGTGATCAAGGAACTGAATTTAAGAACCAAATCCTTGATACATTTTGTGATGAGAAAGGTATTACAAAACAATATAGTGCTCCCAAGACTCCTCAGCAAAATGGTGTTGCTGAGAGGAGAAACAAGACACTTGTTAAAGCTGTAGGAACTATGATGTCTGATTCTAAACTGCCCATCATTTTCTGGCTGAGACAGTCAACACTGCCTGCTATGTGCAAAACAGAGTTTTAGTAGTTAAGATTCATGGTAAGACTCCTTATAAACTTTGGCACAAGAGAAAACCTTTCATTGGTTTTCTCAGGTCATTTGGATGTCCGTGCACCATCTTAAATACCAAATATCAAATTGTTAAATTTGCTGAGAAATCAGATGATGGACACTTTATTGGATACTCTTCCCAAGCTAAGGCTTATAGAGTATATAATCTCAGAACTAGAGTAGTTGAAGAGTCAGCCAATGTGACTTTCAGTGAGCACATTCCTAGTGTGAAAGGTTATGGTCCTGATTGGCTGTTTGATCTTGATTTAGTTACTAACTGTTTTAACAAATCTTGTGAACATGTTTTAAGGTCTACAGAAATATTATCCATAAGTGATCTTGATCCATTATTGAGCTGAGAAGACATTCAAGCTACACATCTTCAGCTCCAGTGGTAACCAATCCTCCAAATGAAGCATCTACCAGCACATCAATGACAAATCCTGCTGATGCCTCTGGAGTGCCTTCAAATTCTAGCTTAGAGGTACACAACTCAGAGGAAGGAGCTTCAAATGTTGAAGAGCATAATGGTGGTGATAGTGATCAGGAATTTTTGAAGCTGATAACCATTCCATTGATGAAAACATCAATGATGTCACACACTCATTAGAATCAAGTTAATCTTGATAAGTGTGCTAATGTAGAGAGTGAATCCTCATTACCAAATCTGAATTTCTCTAATTTAGATCTGTCTACGAAACTTGTTATGGCCCCTAGCTAAGAATCCACAAGTCTCACCCTTCCACAAACATCATTGGAGATGTTTATACAGGGGTAAGAACAAAAGGACAAACCATGATGCAAATGTTTGTCTTCACTCTTGTTTCTTGTCCCAGATAGAGCCAACGAAAATTAATGACTCTAAAGGATGGAAGTTGGGTTGAAGCTATGCAAGAGGAGCTGCTTCAATTCAAAAGGCAGAAGGTTTGGAACCTATGTCCTCTTCCTTATGGGAAGACTACTATAGGAACCAATGGGTGTTTAAAAATAAGAAGGATGATAAAGGACTTGTCATAAAGAACAAGGCCAGACTAGTTGTTCAAGGATATACTCAAGAAGAAGGAATTGACTACACATATGTCTTTGCTCCTTGAAGCTGTCAGGATATTCCTAGCTTTTACTGCATCCAAGAACTTCAAGGTTTAACAACTTGATGTCAAGTGTGCTTTTCTTTACGGGGTGATTGATGAAGAGGTAGGTATGTCAAAAAACCACCTGGGTTTGTAGATCTTGATCATCCAATCTTGATAAGGCTCTTTATAGGCAGCACCAAGCACCAAAGAAGTGGTATGAGACCCTATCATAGTATCTCTGTCAGCATGGCTACAAGAGGGGTACTATTGATGGAACTCTCTTCATCAAAGGAACAGGAGATGACATTATACTAGTTCAAGTATATGTGGATGACATTATCTTTGGGTCAACTAATTCAAAGCACTGCAAAGACTTTAGAAAGCTAATGAAAAAAAGTTTGAAATGAGTGCCATGGGGGAACTCAATTTCTTTCTAGGAATTCAAGTAAAGCAAGTTGATAATGGCATCTTCATAAGTCAGTCTAAGTATGTTCAAGAAATACTTCAAAGATTCAACATGACTGATTGTAAGGTTGCTAAGACACCCATAGCTAGAAACCAATCCCTTGGGCCTGATCTTGAGGGGGAGTGTGTTGATGAGCATCTCTTCAGGGCGATGGTTGGGTCTCTTATGTACCTCACAACTAGCAGGCCTGATATGATGTTTGCTACATGTATCTGTACAAGATATCAAGCAAACCCCAAGATGTCATACTTAATCACTATCAAAAGAATTCTAAGATATCTCAAAGGTGCTCCATCACTTGGACTTTGGTATCCAAAGAACTCTGACTTTAATTTGTATACTTATACAGATAGTAACTATGGTGGTTGTAACATGACTGCAAAGTCTACATCAGAGGGATGCCAATTTCAGGGTGAGCTATGGCATATCATAATCACTAGTCAAAAGGCAATCTGCCTTACATTTGATTTTGTTGTCTAATCTTATGTATCCAGCTGGCCTTCAAAGTATGGCCGGCTGTAGGATGTAGTATAAGTATCTCAAGTACTTGTAACTTTCTAATATGTTTGTAACACTTTGTAATAGAACTTGAGAAGCAATATACTGCATTCTTGAAAACCAAAATACTTGTGTTGCTATCTTGTTTTGTCTTTCTTTTACATGTGTTCTTAGCATCTCTTATAATAGTTAACCAGTTCCCTAATTGATCTGTTAAGTGTTTTAAAGAACTCTTCTCAGTTGTGTTGTAAAGTGCTTCACCCCTTCTAACGGTCCTGCATTGATGGATGAAAGTATGATGATGAGCATATGCATTATGGTGTTTAAAGGAATGGAAGGTACACTTGAGGAAGAATACATCACAAAAAGGTGGAAGGGAAAAAAGTTGGTGAAGATGATGGGAGAGAAAGAGGCTCTATATCATATAATGCTATCTTGATTCCATTAAATGAGGTAGAAGATATATACAACCAAAGCTAATACAAATAATACAGAAAGAATATAAGTTACATGCAATGAATAAATGATCATTAAGTAGCGGAACATGTAAAGTTAATTGATACTTATGGAACAAATTGTGTTTTTGTTACAAACTAAAATGTTTGAAACATGAAATTGTGTTACTATTGATGTTAAATTTGGCCTCTCTTAAGATGGTCTTGATGATTGTGTTTAATCATTTTTCTTATCTTAATCTATGACTTAGGCTAAAAACATTCTAGAGAACACTAAGCATAGGTCTTGATGTCATAACCTTAAGGTTATCATTTTTGTTTATATAAGACACGGGCTGCCCTAATGGGGCGGGGTGGGTAATCGTCCAGGGCTCGATCATCTTTGGGGCCTGAATCTTTTGAATATTTTTCATTTTATATATGTATGTATATTAAAAAAACTCTATAAGCCATTAAAAAACCCCATTAACAAATCCAATAACAATTGACTTATTTTAACATATTAAATGTTATAGCCCGGTAACATTTTAATTAATTTAGTTTATTATCATTTACCCCAATCTAAATTCATTTAAAAGTGCTAGGAGAGACTCACGATTCACTTAAGTAAGTAATTACAATGTTTTGCTACAATATTTTTGTATATTGGTATAACAATTATTGTCATATTATAAATTTCTTACATATGAGTAATTGACTTTATATTATAGGACTTTATTTTTTTTCTACTTGTTTAGGGTGGCCCAAAAATTTTCAAGCATTTTAATATCTTGTTTTTTCTGCTTACGAAATGCTCACGCTTACCAACATTCTCAGGAACTACCCTATTACAAGAACGTGTCTATGAAGAACCTTTTAACATCATCGTCTATACAAGGACCCATACATAAAGAACCATTTAACATTGTTGTTTGGCCTGTCTATATAAAAACTCGTCCATAATATGCCATTTAATATTGTTGTCTATATAAAGATCTGATTCATAGCTTAGTAGCTATTCATGACACTTACCTTGATGTATATAATACATAGTCTATGCTTTTCTATTTGGCTATACATTAGCCTAATCATGGTAAAGATATACTTTATACAACAAAAATTTCTTATTGAACTGAGGAACACTTTCGATCTTTCGATTTCATGGGCCTACTTTCGATTGAAGAAAAATTCAATACCAAGGATCCTTGTATATAAAAAGACTTCAATAGTTATAGAACTTTCGGTATTAGCAACGTTTTAAAAACCAGATCAGACCGGCTGGTCCAACCAATCCAACTGGGAATTGGAGGGGTGGCTGAACTGGTTCACACCGATTTGTTTTGGAGGGGTTTGACTAGCCGGTTTCTCCAGAACCGGTGGTTAGACTTGATTTTGAATTTTTATTTACTTTTTTTTAGTTTTTTGGATTTTAGTGGGTAAAACAGTGGATTTTGAACAATAAATTAATATGTTGGACACAAGATTATTTTAAAGTTTTATATATAACTATAAAATACACACATAAATTACTTATATTGAATATTGAATTATATATAATTATATGTATAATAATGATGTCATCCGGTTATTAAATTGATCCGACCACCACAGTAATAAGCTGTCCGGTTCGACATCTGATCCAATTCTAAAAACATTGATAATTAGACAAGAATAAAGATTACTTTATGAGACTCCCTAGTTGTTAAGCAAGGTAGTTTCTTTTATTGTGGGGAATGACAAATTTATAAAGGAGATTCTTATAGAAAAATTGTAGTTTTATTTCAAGGTTAAAATGTTTGAAAAACACAATAATCATGTTATAGAAAAATTGCGTTGAATCTTCTTTTTTGTTGTCTTGGTCTTCGAGTTAGGCAACGAACATTATAGAGAACATGTAAACACAAATCCCAATATCGTAACCTAAAAGATTATCATTTGACAATGTATCTAGTAGGAACACAAAGACCATATTGTATGTGTTTGGAGATAGAAACGAATAGAGAAATTAAGAGTTTTGAGTTTTTGACCGTATATAGATGATGTAGAAGGGATGGAGATAATGGGTTATGAGAAATGCTAATGTCATTTTTTTATGTGCCTTTCTGTAATAGGAAATGATAAGTACAAGCCTCAACTATGCTTATTCAAATAGCTTGTGACTTAAGACTTGCATAAAATCAACTCATATAATTTTCAAGCGAGTTGTGTATCTTAGTTTGCAAGCAAGCCGAAGTCAGCTTGCTTGTTGGTTAACTCGAACGATTTTAAGGTAAATTTTAACCAGCCCAATAAAATCTGCATGCATACTTTTAGAGAAAAAATATCCATTCATTTTTTTTCCTCTCTCCCTCACCAAATTTCACCGGAAATATTCATCACTTCTTTGAAATTCTTCTTCACCATTGACTTCTTCATTCTATTATGATTCTTCTTTGATATTCATCTTCACCATCAATAGCTCCGACTACCATTGATTACTCTGACTATGTACTTCACCATAAATTGTCGTCCCTAGTCTCATCTATTCTTGATCTCTTTCTTCTACTCGGCCCTTAGATACACAATCAAAGTCCCACCCCTCATATTCATATATGTAGCAACTTATAACAACATTTAAAAATTTCCTTTGATATTGACTTTCATACGGGATGGTTATTGTCAGCTCATGTCATGAGATATGATTGGCATGATAATAATAATACTTCAGGTCTCAAAATTTGTTATTCTCCATACTTATAAGTTTTATTTTGCTGTATTTTTTTAACTTTTAATATTCTCTGTTTGTAATATGTCTCGTAAAGCAATTGTGATCATTTTACCATATCATTAATTTATTTCAATTTATGTTCATGGTTCACTATAAAATTGTTAATTTTCTTTTGTTTATAGTTATGATTTTATATTTTTATTTCTGTCACATATTAGTGTTATTGGTGCATACGTGCATATAATAAAAGATTTATTTTGCTAACCCGTATACTACTTAGAGACTTGCTCAACTTCCACACAAGAGATGAGAAATAAAGAAACTAGTTTCGTAGGTGGAAACAATAGAGTAGTCACTTCATCTGAAATTGGTGTCAAACCTTGCCTCTAAGGAATTGATATTTTTAAGTATAAATATTAGTTAGGATTATTTATTATGATGATCTTTATCATGATAAGGATACATAATTTGATTAGACTTTCTTTTTAGTTATCTTTGTTGTGTTTTTACACAATACAAAATTTAATTGATTACTATAATCCTTTTGTAAAGTTTCCACATTTTATATAATATTAGAGTTTTGATTTAATTTTTTAATCATTTTTTTACTTCTTTCATTCTTCGCTACCTCTTTTGCGCTTAGATCTTGATTGGTCGTCAATCTTTTTTACTGTCATCCCCATCATGTGAAAATTTTCTTTTTTTTCTTTCCTCTCAAGTCATGGCAATAGCTTTTTCTTGTTGTTTACATTTTGATTTTTTTTTAATTTTTCAAGAACGTATATTTTGATAAACAAATTCATCGTTTTCCTTTCAAGTCTGATCATTCAATTTTTTTTCTCTTACTTGCACATAATATTAGAATAAATTAGTTATGACTTTATTGTTATAATTCTTACTCTAATTAATAGATATGAGCATATTAAAAACACTGTATTTCTATTTATATTATTGTGTATACAAATAAAACTCGCTTTAGTTACCTTAAAGCTTTTATTACATGAATGCAAATAAGTTTTTGTTCTTACTTATTTGGTTTACTTTTTTTTAGTTTTGGTGTTAATAATAGTTCATTGATTTAGTAATTTCGGACGTAGAAAACACCACAACACTATTTGTCACTTTTTAACATATAAAACCAAAAAGAAAAAAAATACAATTATAGAAATCGATATTCTAACAGTGATAATATGTAGTGTGTACCGCTCATTCAGTTTAACGTACTTCGCAAGACAACTTCTTATAATCATTAATACGTTAAATGCTTACTGCTTATTTAGTGTTTAACCTAACTTTTGTTTTGTGCAACGGCGCTGAGAATGCTTCATTTCACGATTTGATGTATGTTACCTTATGCTACAATTTGTACAAGAGGTTGTTTTTTATGACTTTAACCCATAACTTTAAGATTATAAAACAATAACTTTCCGAATTACTCCACATAAAAGTTATAGGTAAATAAGTTAATATTTGTAATTTTTGTAGAATATAAATACAATATAGAATTATTTTATGTATAACCCAATCATAGTTTGACGGATAGTTGAAAGGAACACCACTTAAGACCAAACGTCACTTTTTGTATAATAGAAGCCTCTGTCCAAAAGATCTTTAAATCGTCTTCTGTAATAAATTTTATACAAAATACAGTATTAATAATTAAAATTAAAACATCATTGTCTATGCTATATATTATGTTTAATTTTTTTACTAATAATAGCTTTAAAAAAATTAAAGTTAATATAACTAACATTGCAAGTGGTTTCTTGCAATTGACCACTAACCCCAAACCATTTTAAAATGAAAAACAATATTGCATTTGCTTTATTCCACTAGTATATCATCCAATGAACAAGGTTATATTTGTATTATGTTTTACAACTGCATTTGCTTTATTCCACTTGCATATCATCCAATCAACAAGGTTATATTTTTATTTAAGTTTATAACTATTCATAATATTTAAAAACATAACGTCAAGTGACCATATACTCTTACGTTGATTGGTGTGTGATTATTAACTTAAAGATGATAAATTGTGTAGATACAAACTATAACATTTTGTTAATGTATACATGTATGATAATTATTAACTTATTTGTATTAGTTGTTAATGTATAATAATTTAAGTATACATGTATGAGCTGCCAACAATTTTCGGGTTGTTGTAAAGAAATGGTTATAGAAGTTTTTATAACTAGACTTGTTGTCGGGATGATGGTAGCGGATAAAAGCATATGACCGGTTTGGTTAAAAGAGTTTACCTATCTGAAAATATGTCAGTCAATTTGACGGTTTTGTGCGGTTTTACAGTGGTTCTTATGATGGTGTCCGTTAACCATGAAAATAGTTGTGGAACTCATCAATGCAATCACTTCCATATCCTAATTATCAACACATTGTGACACATATTACAAATGATCTTTAATGGTGCATGCATGCTTAGATAATAAACATAGCTCTTCTGTTTGATTCTAGAGGTAAAAATGATAATTACAAATGATCATATGATCGGCACGCAGCTACTCAGATTGGCATCCCATTTCCTTTCCGTCCCATTCTCAGTTTAAGATTAGGTTTATTTTGAAAATTTACCCATTTCACTTAAACTTTGGCTCTGATACCAACTTGTAAGGCCCCGTTCCCGGGACGCTTACAGTTGGGTTCTCATTGCACATAAAACCTATAATTACATTTGTGTTTCATAAATCGCAGCGGAAAACTAAAACAATCTTTCATTCCAAGTAAATGCTTTTGCAAGTTAATACAACATTCATTACAAAATAACTTGTTCGCATTACAATGCAAAAACATTAATCAAAAGAATGCCATCCCAAAAGAGCTGAGTAGCTTCACGGTGTGCCATCCTCAGCAAACATTACCTGCCAACTGGAAAACATATAAAAGTCAGCGTTGCTGAGTGAGTTCTAGTTTTATTACAAAACATACTTTACTTTCATATAAAACCATTCGTTACTTTTACATGATCACACATCGTACGTACACATAGATATATCATTATTATCTTCTTCATTCATTCATTCGTTCATTCGTTCTTTATGACTTTACTTGCGCATCGGACATCATCCGTACCAATACCATGTGCTACACCCCGGTTAGTCGTAGCTACCGGGCCGAAGTCAATAAATGAACAGCTAAACGTATGCCACGGTACTAGGAGTAACCATCAGTCTTAGCTACTGGGCCGAAGTCAATAAATGAACAGCTAAACGTATGCCACAGTACTAGGGGTGAGCGGTAGAGGTTCTACATAAGGGTCAATCACAAAGAAGGACCCGTTATCCGATGCGTGCAAGACGTTTCATTCGTTCATTAATGCATGCATTCATCATCGTGTTCCTCTTTCATTATCTTTCACTTTACGTTACATAATACTTCGTTCATTCCTCATAATAAGTAAAGCCATAGGGAAGATATCATACATCATACTAAGGAACATTAACACACACAGTCATCATAATCATACAGGGCATCAACATACATACATAACGTGCATAAACTTGCAACATCATCATCATCATCATGCCCACATGCTTTCTAAGGCCTCAAGCGTCATCTACATGCTCTTATGGGGACCTTTACGTCAAAACTTACATCTGCACTTTCCCCCGAAAGTCAGAAGTCAATCTATACCTTCCTCGGGTACAACAACCCTATTCGGGCGTATGGACACCCTTCAGTCGCATGGCCTCCATGCGATTGAACATCATGCGATTGAACTCAAGCGGATGAAAATTTAGGCGAATGAACATCCAGTCGTGCGAATGGACAATGCGGATGGACCTCATGCGAATGGGATTAATGCGGAAGAGCACTTATGCGACTGGACCTTCAATCGCATGACCTCCATGCGACTGGCCTTTCAATTGTGCGAATGGACCTTCAATCGTGCGAATGGACCCCAATCGCACCCTAATCGGCCGTATGGCCTCCATTCGGCCTCCAGTCGGTCGCCTAGCCCTAACTGATGCAGAATGCAGTTCATCCCGACTGCAGCCGAGGGTTTTCGGCCTCCAAACTCATCTAAGCCCATTTTAAGCCTAAATCGACCCTCCTAAACCTTAGGAATGCATACCATAACACCATTCAAGCACACACAAGCTCACAATCAAGCCACAAACGCATCATACATACACATACACATACACAAACGGGTCAACATACACATACTCAAAAACCCGATTTCAGATGTTTTCCAGCCCCCAAATCGTTTGAAAACAAGTAAAAGTGGGGTTCTAGAACTCACACAAACGAGCACAACGTTAAGGTCTTCGATTTGGCTTGCTTCACGATGATTTTTTTTGGCGACCCGAACCACCCGAACCGGCACTTCTCTTTTCTCTTCTTTCTCTCTTCTCCCCTTTCTTTGGCTGATTTGTGAGTGTGGGGGAGAGGGTAAGGGCTGCCCTCTCCCTTATATACTCCCCCTCACCCGAATTTCTTTCGTTGGCGAGTTTGGTCCCTCGACTTTTGGACTTTATTTTCCTTTCTTTCTTCACCGGCTTCAAAATAATAAATATTCGGGTGTTACAAGTCCACCCCCCTTAAATAGGTTTCGTCCCCGAAACCTGTTATTCGTCGAACAAACATGGATAATGCTGTCTCATTTCTTCCTCAGTCTCCCACGTTGACTCGGATCCCTTCCTGTGCTTCCACTGTACACGCACAAGAGGAACCACTTTATTTCGTAGCCTCTTTTCTTTACGATCGATGATTGCCACTGGTTGCTCCACATAATTGAGCCTTTCATCTATTTCAATGTCCCCCAGTGGAACAATCATGTCTTCATCAGCTATACACTTTCTCAGATGAGATACATGGAATGTCGGGTGAATCCCACTTAACTCATCTGGCAACTCCAATCTATAGGCCACCTCCCCTACTCGAGCAATGATCCGGAAAGGGCCTATATATCTTGGGCTCAACTTGCCCCGCTTTCTGAATCTGATAATACCCTTCCAAGGTGAGACCTTCAGCATAACCCGGTCACCCACCTGGAACTCAATCGGCCTACGTCGTTTATCAGCATACGACTTCTGTCTCTCTTTGGCTGCCTTCATAAAGGCTTTGATCTTTTCAAGCTTCTCAATCGTAGCCTCGATTACCTCGACGCTCCCCAATTCCTTCTGACCAATATCACCCCAACAAACGGGTGTTCTGCATCTCCTACCGTATAGCATCTCATATGGCGGCGTACCAATGCTGGCGTGATAGCTGTTGTTGTAGGAGAATTCAGCTAACGGTAGGTGGTCATCCCAACTTCCACAAAAATCATCACACATGCTCGAAGCATGTCTTCCAACATCTGAATGGTCCTTTCTGACTGACCATCGGTTTGGGGATGATAAGCCGTGGTAATATGTAACCTCGTCCCCATAGCGTCGTGGAATTTCTTCCAAAATTTAGATGTAAACCGAGTGTCGTGATCAGACACAATAGACACCGGCACACCATGACGAGTTACAATTTCCTTGATGAACAGATCGGCCAACCTCTCAAATGAATACGTCTCGCGGATCGGTAGAAAGTGAGCACTCTTCGTCAAACGATCAACTATCACCCATATGGCATCGTATCCTTTCGGAGTACGTGGCAGCTTCGTAATGAAGTCCATGGTGATGTGCTCCCACTTCCATTCCGGTACATCCAAAGGTTGGATCTTCCCATACGGCTTTTGATGCTCTGCCTTCACCTGTAAGCAAGTAAGGCACTTACTCACATACTCCACCATGTCACGCTTCACACCCGGCCACCAATAATCTTTCTTCATGTCATGGTACATTTTCATGGCACCAGGATGAATGGAGTATCGAGTCTTGTGAGCTTCATCCATTATCTTCACCCGTAGATCCCCAAAACGAGGAATCCACACACGACCGAATCGAGTTCTAACACCGAGTGTGTTTTCACCTAATTCTCCAACCAGACCTCTCATTCTTTCCGAGTTAGGTGATCTTCTTTCAATGCCTCATCTTGAAACTCCTTGATTTGCTTCATCACATCAGAGGTCATGATTAGTAATAAGCTTTCACCCGAATCGGTTCGGGCCTTTCCTTTCGGCTAAGGGCATCCGCCACCACATTAGCTTTGCCCGGATGGTAATGGATCTCGCAATCATAATCCTTTATAAGCTCCAACCATCGCCTCTGCCTCATGTTCAGTCTTTTTGCTCGAAGAAGTACTTCAGACTCTTGTGGTCAGTGAATATGGTGCACTTCGTCCCGTAGAGATAGTGCCTCCAAATCTTTAACGCAAAGACCACGGCTGCTAGCTCTAAGTCATGAGTGGGATAATTAACCTCATGAACTTTCAACTGCCAGGATGCGTAGGCTATAACCTTCCTCTCTGCATTAACACACACCCCAACCCTGAGTAGGAACATCAGAATAGACCACGAGATCTTTGCTTCCATCGGGTAATGACAGAACAGGAGCTTGAGTCAGTCTTGCCTTCAGCTCTTCAAACACCTTCTCTTGAGCTTGACCCCATACAAACTTCACATCCTTTCCGGTCAACTTAGTTAGTGGAGAAGCAATCTTAGAGAAGTCTTGGATGAATCTTCTATAGTAGCCCGCCAAACCCAAGAAGCTACGGATCTCGGATGGCGTCTTTGGTGACCTCCATTGCATAACCGCCTCCACCTTCGCCGGGTCCACCATAATCCCGTCAGGATTCACCACATGACCCAAAAACTGAACTTCGCGCAACCAAACGCGCACTTGGAGATTTTAGGATACAATTTCTCCCTTCTCAACGTCTCTAGAACCTCTCGAATGTGACCGGCATGCTCAATCTCGCTCTTCGAATAAATCAGGATATCATCAATAAACACAATCACTGATTTATCCAACATAGGCCGACACACACGGTTCATCAGATCCATAAAAGCAGCTGGCGCGTTGGTCAAACCAAAGGACATGACAGAAACTCATAATGACCATAGCGTGTGCGGAAAGCTGTTTTAGGGATATCTTGTTCCTTCACCTTCAACTGATGATAGCCAGACCGAAGATCTATTCTTGAAAACAACTGGCACCCTGAAGCTGATCGAACAAATCATCTATCTCGGTAAGGGGTAGCGGTTCTTCACCGTCAATTATTTAGTTCACGGTAGTCAATGCACATCCTCATACTACCATCCTTCTTCTTTACAAACAGGACCGAGCACCCCAAGGAGAGATACTCGGTCTAATGAACCCCTTATCAAGCAACTCTTGCAACTGTTCCATCAACTCTTTCATCTCCGTCGGAGCTAACCGATATGGTGCTTGGCAACGGGTTGGGCACCCGGTATTAGATCAATCTGAAATTCAATTCTCTATCAGGTGGTACTCCTGGTAAGTCTTCGGGAACACGTCTGGAAAGTCACACACAACCGGTACATCAGACAGTTGTGGTGTTGGTGCATCTACATCCTTTACATAAGTCAAGTAGGCGCTACATCCACGCCTCATACAATTCCCGCTACTGCCATTGAGATCACCTTCGGATCATCGTGACTCGATCACCATAAACCGTTACCAAACTTCCGTCAGGCGCTGTCAACCGAATCATCTTCTTGTGACACACAATGTTCGCCTCGAAGTCCGCCAACCAATCCATCCCAAGAACCAAATCGAAACCACCCAAGGTCATCATAAACGGTCTAACAGGAACTTATGACCCTCAAGTTCCACATCACAATTCTCTATCATCTCAGAAATCCTGGTAGACTTACCTATGGCAGTTTCTACCTCAAAGGGTGCATCAACACGTCTACTACTAGTAGGCAGCTTAGCACAGAAAGTAGCAGAAATAAACTCCTACTAGCACCAGAATCAAATAGCACAGAAGCTAAAGTTTGGTTCACCAGAAACGTACCGGACACGACATCAGGGTCTGTCCTAGCTTCCTCCTGTGTCATAGTGAATGCCCTGGTGCTCGCCTCGGTCCTTCACTTCCGTCTTCCTCACCCCTGAACCCTCAGTCCTCGGCTTCTTACAATCTCTGCTCATATGAACAGTTTCCCCACAGTTAAAAATTTGCCGACAGGCAATCCTTCGCTATATGCCCTGTCTTCCCACACTTGAAGCACACGTTCAAACCCAGCCTACATTCTCCCGCATGCTCCTTTCCACACTTACCACACCTCCTTGATCCCACTCCTGATGTGGCCACGCGGCGGTCATTCACCCCGTGCCTTTTTGTTACCCGTCGAGGCATCACCCCGACCAAACCTCCTCCCATTCCAGTTCCGATCACCACCACCCTTCTTACTCGCTTCAGTCACCACCACCTCCGCTCGTCATACAGCTCCCTGCCAAATCAACCGCCGACCTAAACGTGCTTGGTCGGGCGGCGATCATATGCCGGCGAACACCACGGCAAAACCCTGAATGTACCTCTTGATTTTCCGAGACAGAGGCGTCACCTGATCAGGCACGAGTCGTGCCATTTCATTAAACTTGGTGGTATACTGCTGGTGTGTCATGGTTCAGTCTCCAACTGCAGAAACTCCTTTCCAACTTATCCATTTCCCTGTGAGGACAGAACTCCTCAATCACCATCTTCTTTAGCTCGGGCCATTTCATTCTCCGATTGCCCGATTACCCTCTGCTTGGACAATGTTGTCCCACCAACATAGTGCCGAGTCCACAACATGAATGATGGCAAACTTCACCTTCTGATCTTCCCGACACTCGCTGATGTCGAGAACGGCCTCCATCTCTCTCACCCATCGGTGAGCAGCGGCAACATTGCCATTACCGTCAAAAGTAGGGGGATTGCATCTCATAAATGCCCCGTAGTTACATCCTAGCACTGCCTCTGGCACAGGCTCTTCTTCTTCCTCTTCATCATCAGACAGGACCATTTCAGGCTCTGGGTGTTCCCATTCTCCAGAGGATCTGTTTCTTTCTTTTCTTTCCCCTTCTCGTACAGCCTTAATAACTTCAGTCACCACAGACGTAAGATTGTCTGCATGACCTGATGGACTTCTTCTACAACAGCCTCCTTTGCCGAGGCTCTCAGATTGGCGCTTTCGTCGCCACCCTTCGGATGGGGGGTCTCTGGTTCTTCATGAACCACCCTCTCAACTCTGGTCTCCCTCTCTTGGGTCGCGGTTCAGCACCGTGACCTCCACCCCTAGAAGCTTTCGAAGATCTACCTCCGGCCATCACACGCACACTGAGATTCAAACACCAACACGATCATTCAAGGAAACAACTCAGTTTATGTCAAGTATAGTAAGTCCCTAATTACAGTGGCCAGTTGTGATTAGCCACTTACTTTACTCTTCATACCCCAAGTATTACCTGTCCTGACTACATCAGTATTTAAATCTACATACAACACATAACCACATACCATGCGCACATAAACCGTTAACTTTACGAAAATACCCGATGGCACGCAGCTACTCAGATTGGCATCCCATTCCCTTTCCGTCCCATTCTCAGTTTAAGATTAGGTTATTTTGAAAAATTACCCATTTCACTTAAACTTTGGCTCTGATACCAACTTGTAAGGCCCCGTTCCCGGGACGCTTACAGTTGGGTTCTCATGCACATAAAACCTATAATTACATTTGTGTTTCATAAAATCGCAGCGGAAAACTAAAACATCTTTCATTTCCAAGTAAATGCTTTTGCAAGTTAATACAACATTCATTACAAAATAGCTTGTTCGCATTACAATGCAAAAACATTAATCAAATATGCCATCCCAAAAGAGCTGAGTAGCTTCACGGTGTGCCATCCTCAGCAAACATTACCTGCCAACTGGAAAACATATAAAAAGTCAGCGTTGCTGAGTGAGTTCTAGTTTTATTACCAAACATACTTTACTTTCATATAAAACCATTCGTTACTTTTACATGATCACACCATCGTACGTACATAGATAATATCATTATTATCTTCTTCATTCATTCATTCGTTCATTCGTTCTTTATGACTTTACTTGCGCATCGGACATCATCCGTACCAATACCATGTGCTACACCCCGTTTAGTCGTAGCTACCGGGCCGAAGTCAATAATGAACAGCTAAACGTATGCCACGGTACTAGAGTAACCATCAGTCTTAGCTACTGGGCGAAGTCAATAATGAACAGCTAAACGTATGCCACAGTACTAGGGGTGAGCGTAGAGGTTCTACATTAAGGGTCAATCACAAAGAAGGACCCGTTATCCGATGCGTGCAAGACGTTTCATTCGTTCATTAATGCATGCATTCATCATCGTGTTCCTCTTTCATTATCTTTCACTTTACGTTACATAATACTTCGTTCATCCTCCTCATAATAGTAAAGCCATAGGAAGATATCATACATCATACTAAGGAACATTAACACACACAGTCATCATAATCATACAGGGCATCAGCATACATACATAACGTGCATAAACTTGCAACATCATCATCATCATCATGCCCAACATGCTTTCTAAGGCCTCAAGCGTCATCTTACATGCTCTTATGGGGACCTTTACGTCAAAACTTACATCTGCACTTTCCCCCGAAAGTCAGAAGTCAATCTATACCTCCTCGGGTACAACAGCCCTATTCGGGCGTATGGACACCCTTCAGTCGCATGGCCTCCATGCGACTGAACATCATGCGATTGAACTCAAGCGGATGAAAATTTAGGCGAATGAACTCCAGTCGTGCGAATGGACAATGCGGATGGACCTCATGCGAATGGGATTAATGCGGAAGAGCACTTATGCGACTGGACCTTCATCGCATGATCTCCATGCGACTGGCCTTTCATTGTGCGAATGGACCTTCAATCGTGCGAATGGACCCCAATCGCACCCTAATCGGCCGTATGGCCTCTATTCGGCCTCCAGTCGGTCCGCCCTAGCCCTAACTGATGCAGAATGCAGTTCATCCCGACTGCAGCCGAGGGTTTTCGGCCTCCAAACTCATCTAAACCCATTTTAAGCCTAAATCGACCCTCCTAAACCTTAGGAATGCATACCATAACACCATTCAAGCACACACAAGCTCACAATCAAGCCACAAACGCATCATACATACACATCACATACACAAACGGGTCAACATACACATACTCAAAAACCGATTTCAGATGTTTTCCAGCCCCCAAATCTTTGAAAACAAGTAAAAGTGGGGTTCTAGAACTCACACAAACGAGAACAACGTTAAGGGCTTCGATTTGGCTTGCTTCACGACGATTTTTTTGGCGACCCGAACCACCCGAACCGGCACTTCTCTTTTTCTCTTCTTTCTCTCTTCTCCCCTTTCTTTGGCTGATTTGTGAGTGTGGGGGAGAGGGTAAGGGCTGCCCTCTCCCTTATATACTCCCCCTCACCCGACTTTCTTTTGTTGGCGAGTTTGGTCCCTCGACTTTTGGACTTTATTTTCCTTCTTTCTTTCACCCGGCTTCAAAATAATAAATATTCGGCTGTTACAAGTCCACCCACCCTAATAGGTTTCATCCCCGAAACCTGTTATTCTTCCACGCTTCACCTTTCAGGATCAATGTGAATTCCTTGGCTATTCACTACGTGTCCTAGAATTGAACTTCCTCGAGCCAGAAGTCACACTTCGAGAACTTTGCGTACAATTGCTCTTTTCTTCACAACTCAAAACCAATCTCAAATGCAGTTGATGATCGGTGTTGGATTTAGAGTATATAAGTATGTCATCAATGAAAACATCACAAACTTGTCTAGATAAGGCTTGCATCTGGTTTCATGAGATCCATGAAAACGCAAGCATTGGTTAAAAAACCAAGGCATCACCATAAACTCATAGTGCCCATAACGAGTAACGGAACGCGTTACAGTCTCCCCAACTAAAAGAATTTCGTCCCGAAATTAAAAGAAATGAAACTATACAATAAGAATGGTATCTCTTCTTATGTGCTCCTCACGTTCCCAGTAAATTCAGCGCCACGTTATTTTCCCAACGAACCTTGACGATTGGGGTTGTTGTGGTTCTAGTCTTCTTCATTATACGATCCATGATTTCAACAGGTTTCTCGACGAAATGCAAGGACTCGTCGATCTGAATGTCTTTCAGCGGAACATACAGACTTTCGTCGGCCAAACACTTTCTCAAATTTGAGACGTGGAACACAGGATGAATTCCACTAAGGTCGGAAGGTAACTCCAGTTTATAAGCCACTTTCCCAATCCTTTTCAGGATCTTGAAAGGTCCTACAAATCTTGGAGCCAATTTGCCCTTCTTTCTAAAACGAACAACACCTTTCCACGGTGAGACCTTTAGAAGAACCATCTCCCCAACTTGGAATTCCAATGGCTTACGTCGCTTGTCAGCATAACTCTTTTGATGACTTCTCGCCACTTCAAGGTTCTTGCGGATAATATAAACTTTATCGGTCATCTCTTGTATAAGTTCAGGACCAGTGATGAAGTTTTCACCAATGTCGGTCCAACAGATCGGTGAACGACATTTACGACCATAAAGTGCTTCAAACGGTGCCATCTTGATACTCGAGTGATAACTATTGTTATAAGAAAATTCCGCGAGCGGTAGATGCGTATCCCAATCACCACCAAAGTCAAGAACACAAAGGCGTAGCAAATCCTCCAAGGTTTGGATCGTTCGCTCGGTTTGACCATCAGTTTGAGGATGGTAAGCCGTGCTTAGGTCCAATTGAGTACCCAAGAGTTCTTGCATAGACGTCCAAAAATGCGAAGTGAAACGAGCGTCTCGGTCGGATATGATGTGCAGAGGTACCCCATGACGACTTACAATTTCATCAACGTATATACGAGCTAACCTTGATGTCTTGTAAGTGTCACGTATGGTATAAAATGTGCCGATTTGGTCAATCGGTCAACGATCACCCATATGCTATCATGTCCTCGAGAGGTTCGGGTAGCTTGGTTATGAAGTCCATGGATATGTGTTCCCACTTCCACATAGGGATCTCGGGTTGCTCAAGTAATCCACTCGGATGTTGATGTTCGGCTTTGACCTTTGTACACGTGAGGCACTTAGCTACATATGTCGCTATATCCTTCTTCATTCCAGGCACCAATATTGACCACGTAGGTCCATGTACATCTTATCGGAACCAGGATGAATAGAATAACAATTTTGATGAGCCTCATTCATGATAAAGGTACGAAGGTTATCGCGATTTGGAATCCAAATTCGATTGCGAAGTACATCAACCCATTGGGTTTCGTTTCCAATTGGTTAAAAGATTAGGCTCCAGTTCATCCTTCATTCTTCCTTCTTGTTGCACCACTTGTTTAGCCTCCAAAATACTAGACTCGATGTCACTATCTATTCTCAAGTTTTGTAGCAGTACGGTAGTCTCGTTGACATCTAGTCGGATCTCAGTATCGAACTCACCCAAAGTGTCAACCATTGACGTCGATCGCGAATTTCTTGGAATAAGATCATCTTGTTGTGAATCTTTCGGCTTAGTGCATCGGCTACAACATTTGCTTTAACAAGATGGTAACGAATGTCACAATCGTAATCACTGATTAACTCCACCCAACAACGTTGTCTCATTTGAGATCTTTTGATTGAAAACGTGTTGAAGGCTTTTGTGATCGGTGTAGACTATGCATTGTGTACCATACAAGTAGTGTCTCCAAATCTTCAAAGCAAATACAACAGCACCAAGCTCGAGATCATGAGTTGTGTAATTCACCTCGTGAACCTTCAATTGTCTCGATGCATAAGCTATGACCTTCCCTTGTGCATAAGAACACAACCAAGGCCTTGTTTAGATGCATCACAATACACGGTGAAGTCGTCATTTCCATCGGCAGGGTCAAGATAGGAGCATTGCACAACTTGTGCTTTAGCGCTTCAAAAGCTTCTTCTTGCTCGGAACCCCACTCGAACGGTTTATTCTTTTGTGTCAAAGAAGTGAGTGGTTTTGCGATTCTTGAAAAGTTGGCAATGAATCGCCGATAGTAACCAGCAAGACCAAGAAAGGAACGAACTTCGGTAGGAGTAGTAGGAACACACCAATTCTTCACAGCTTCCACCTTTGCAGGATCAATGTGAATTCCTTGGCTATTCACTACGTGTCCTAGAAATTGAACTTCCTCGAGCCAGAAGTCACACTTCGAGAACTTTGCGTACAATTGCTCTTTCTTCAACAACTCAAGAACCAATCTCAAATGCAGTTCATGATCGGTGTTGGATTTAGAGTAGATAAGTATGTCATCAATGAAAACGATCACAAACTTGTCTAGATAAGGCTTGCATACTCGGTTCATGAGATCCATGAAAACAGCAGGAGCATTGGTTAAACCAAAAGGCATCACCATAAACTCATAGTGCCCATAACGAGTACGGAACGCGGTCTTTGGGATGTCATCCTCATGAACTCGTAATTGATGATATCCAGAGCGTAGATCATTTTTGAGAATATGGCAGCTCCTTGAAGTTGATCAAACAAGTCATCGATGCGAGGAAGAGGATAACGATTCTTGATGGTAAGCTTGTTAAGCTCACGATAATCGATGCACATACGAAATGATCCATCTTTCTTCTTCACGAAAAGAACAGGTGCACCCCAAGGCGAAGAACTAGGACGGATGAACCCTTCTCGGATAGTTCTTGTAGTTGACTAGAGAGTTCTTGCATTTCAGATGGTGCAAGTCGATATGGTGACTTAGCCACGGGGTTTGCTCCCGGTATCAATTCGATTTTAAACTCAACTTCACGCACGGGAGGTAAACCACTAAGGTCATCGGAAAATACTTCGGGAAAGTCTCGTACGATAGGACATCCTTAAGTTCTTTCCCTTTGACTTTCGTGTTGACCACATAAGCCAAGAAGCCATATACTTCTTGCTTAAGCATTTTCGGGCTTGAGTGCAAGACATGAGTTTAAGTCCTTTGGAAGATCTTTCACCGAACACCTTCAAAGTATCACCAGAAGGTAAGGGTATACGGATGCACTTCTCGAAACAAATGATCTCGGCATGGTGTTTGGCTAACCAATCCATACCAATGATGACGTCGAAGCTTCCAAGTTTCATAGGGATAAGATCGATAAGAAAATCATGCGTGTCAAGACTTAAGATGCAATCACGAATAATGACGTCAAGGTGATCGGTTCTCCATCGGCAACTTCAACGGTAAGGGGTCTTTCTAGTCTCGTATGTGGTTTAGCAAGTATGGGTTCAAACTCTAACGAAACAAAACTCTTATCGGCTCCAGAATCAAATAGGACATAGGCATAGTTTTTATTAATAAGGAACATCCTTTCAATTTTTAAGGCATTTAACGATCGGATCACAAAAGTAAAAGTGAGTTAACATACCATTCACCACATCGTTGTTTGCTTGTGCTTGGTTAGCGTTGATGTTGAAAGCACGTCCTCGGGCTTGTGGCACATTACCACAAGACAGGGACATTGTGGGCGAAATGACCAGGTTCCCACAGTTGTAGCAAACACGGTTTGTGACCACGGCGTATTGTTAGGTGCACGGTGGCAAGTCGCCACCAAATGACCATATTTACCGCATAAGGTGCAGATGCGGCATGGTTGATTCCCCGGATGATGATACCTACACGTGTTGCACATAGGCTGAGGACCAGCATAAGCCCTAGCCCGGCACTTGCGCCACAGGTGCAGTCGTAGGTACAAGTTGTCTTTGGGGTTGTTTGGGTGAAGCCACGGCATAGTTTGGTGCCGGTGTGAACTTGCGCTTTTTGTTGTTGTTGTTGTTGTTGTAAGACGGTTCAGCTTTGGTCTCCTTAACAGTCTCGGTAGCCGTCTTCTCTACCTTCTTTGCACCCTCACAGACATGGTGCCCGCTCGTATATGGTTCTCGGTGAGTTGAGCGGTGATAGTAATGGCTTCTTCCAAGGTTGTGGGTCGGCTACCCACCACAACATCTTGAATTTGGGGTGGTACACCCTTAATGAACTTCTCGATGTTGCGGGGGACAGTGTCGACCATGTGAGGCAGCAGTATACTCAACTCATGATGCCTAGTTGAGTAGGCCAAATGATCACCATCGTTTTGTTTCAAGTTCCAAATTCCTCCTCCTCCATAACTTTTGCAGTTCGCTTCTCGGGCAGAACTTCACGATGGCGAGGTTCTTAAACTCTTCCCAAGTAAGTGCTAACACAGCTTCAGGACTACGGTTTCTCTTCTCGCTATTCCACCAGGTAAGCCCTTTGTTGGAGCATACTAGTGGCATAACGAACCTTGAGTGCCTCGGGACACTCACAATTAACAAAGGTATTCTCCATGCTCTTGAACCACTCAAGAAGACCAGTGGCTCCTTCCTTGCCACTAAAACTAGTAGGCTTGCAAGAGCTAAAGTGCTTGAAAGTGCAAGTTTGGTTATTCCCGTGTTGATTGTTCCCGTTTTGGTTGTTGCTATTCTCTCCATGACCATTTCCATTGTTGCTAGCGTTGGTCATGAAGGTGCTATTAAGTTCAGCAACCATGGTCAGGATGACAACAACCATTTGTCGAGCAATCATGGCGGCTAGCTTACGATCGGAACTTCCACGCTTTCCATGATGACGAGACATGCTGGAATATACAAAATGAGTTAGATACGAGAATTGGATAACAAGGATTATAGTTCAACAAGGATAAGGCAAAAGTTGTAAGGCACATGGAGTGGTTCCATTTGGTAACACATTACCATTTGGAAACGTTGACACGTCAAGGTAAGTTGACCCACTCGCCTTAGAAATTTGTGTATGTTGACCATAGTTTATCACTCATCCCAGAAATCCCCAGGTAAGTATAACTAGTCCCGTAGGATTTATGCGATATGCTTGCCTTAGCCCGAGGGCCTTTTGCCAGGAAATCCAAAATACAGGTGTCCATGTGTCACACAAATTTCTTAGGTTCATGAAATCAAAACCATGATGAGATTTACATAGATTAGACATAAGTCTAAAGATTCAAATCATAAGCATAAGCATAAGTTTCCACGTGTTGACGAGAATAAGATTAAGAAGTTTCATTTGTCGGGGAGAGTCAAAGAGTCAAAGTTAAGTTTAGGGAGACAAGTAACAAAGTTTAACAATTACAAGGCAACCTATGCTAAGGCATCAAGTTGCACATAAGTATGGCATATAAATTATGTAGCATGTAAACAATATATATAATTCCAAGAATATAAATATTATTCTATGGTTCATGCATAAGCTATAGTCTAGGTCACCATTTCTAATAACCTAAATCCCTATAGTTATGGGCTCTGATACCAATCTGTCACACCCCAACCTTGACGGCGGAAACGTCGAGATGTGAGGGTTAAGATTGTTCACACCACATAACGCTATAATTAAATGTAAATATTAAATTATAAGTTTCAAAAGGAAGTACAAACATAAGTATCAAACTGAAATAAGTTCAAACATAAATCAAAACATAACATAACATTTTAATTATTAAACTAGGTCCAAGTCCTAGTTTCATTGTAAGCTTCAAAAGTCCACTTTAAACTTGGGGATTTCCTGAAACATGATAAAATAAAAAGGTCAACTATAAATAGTTGGTGAGTTTCCAAGGTTTCATACATAATATGATAAGATTACAAGTAGCAATTCATGTCATAGGTCATAAGCAAGTAAGGTTATAGAACACATATCGTTACAACCAAACCTCGACTTGATTACAAGTATAAAAGATTGGCTAAGTGTATGGTTCCCATGATGAACAAGCATATGTCATTAGTCGGCAATACCTCGACTTTAGCATCAAATAGGCTTGTCAGGCCCAAAGATCTAAGACGTCGCCAGGCTAGCAATAGTTAATGATTGTAAACAACTATGTATCTCATATAATCACTTACAACACACAAATAACCATGACAAAATATAAATGAATTGCAAGGCATTACAAGTCTCAAATGTTTATAAGTGTACGAGGTATAAGTATCATGTTTCACCCAAAATAGTGTAAAAAATGTAAAAAGGGGCAAGGAAAACTCACCAACTATTATAGTTGACCTTTTTATTTTTATCATGTTTCAGAAAATCCCCAAGTTTAAAGTGGACTTTTGAAGCTTACAATGAAACTAGGACTTGGACCTAGTTTAATAATTAAAATGTTATGTTATGTTTTGATTTATGTTTGAACTTATTTCAAGTTTGATACTTATGTTTGTACTTCCTTTTGAAACTTATAATTTAAATATTACATTTAATTATAGCGTTATGTGGTTGTGAACAATCTTAACCCTCACATCTCGACGTTTCCGCCGTCAAGGTTGGGGTGTGACAGTCAAAACACATTAATATTGTTTTTATATATATCACTGACTATCTACTTGAGTAGGTCAAAACACATTAATATTTGTTTTTGAACTGGACAACTCAAATCGTCTCGAACGAAGGACCGAAATGTATAAATTTTTAAGGACCTATAACAAAATCAAATAAGGATAGGTCAGTTCGGTCAAGTTTTCAGATACATTGAAGGCACTATTTCCATGGGTTTAACTATGCGTCCTGGCCCACTCTCAACCCTTATTTCTTATACGGATGCAGATTGGGCGGTGTTCCCAGACACTTATCGATCAACACCTGATTACTTCATTTACTTGGGTGACAATCTTCTTTAATGTTTGTCTAAGCGCCAACCCACTATCTCCCACTCTAGTGTAGAGGCAGAATACCGCAGGGTGGCTAATGTGGTCGCTTTAATATGTTGGCTATGAAACCTTCTTCTTTAGTTGGGTCGTCCTCCTCAACGCACTTCACTGGTTTACTTTGATAATGTGAGTGTAACCTGCATGAATAACAATCCAATTCAGCCAACGAACAAAATGTATAGAGATTGCATTCATTTCGTACGAGACAAGCTTAAATTCATGTTTTATACATTCCTTCTCACTATCAAATAGCTGACATCTTTATGAAAGGCTTGTCCCATGTGATGTTTGATGATTTTTGATCCAGTCTAAGCTTATGGAGTCTTCACCTTAGACTGTGGGGGTATATTAGATAAACATCGATATATTAGTCGGTAAACATCGATATATTAGTTGGTAAACATCGATATATTAGTTGGTAAACATCGATTGTTGATAGACATTATTATTGTGATATACATGTAATACTAGAAAGTGGGATCTTGAATGGATATAAATACAACATTATTAATGAGAAGTGAATCAGGGTTTTGAATCCAGGGCCGACTCAATCATTTTAGGGGTCTGAAGCGAATTAAAGTTTAAGCGGCACTATGTTATAATTAAAACTATATGTTTTTGACTATTATTTTTGGATGCTCAATCATTTCATATTCATAATGCATCAATTTTCTTTTATTTAGTTAAGTGCTCAACAAAGATAATACACATTTGAAATGTTTTTATCATGAAAAATATTCATGGATCATTTTACAAAGTGTACAAGTTATAGCTTTTCTTGTAGTCTCATGGCACCCTATATAACTTAGAAAACTTGCTTTGAATACAATTGTCGCTCATGTTTGTCAATAGTCAAATGCCTATGAGATTAGATGATATGTAATTTTTATAAATATGAAATGTAGAGTACCAACTTGGTAAAAACTAAAGCAACAAAAGCCTTGTTGACACATATCAGATATCACACTTGAAGATTAGATGCCACAATGATTCAGTGCCTTGCTGGATGAGATAACCAGTTCCATATGTTCTTGTAAAGCCTACGCTATATCATGAATCACAATTACACATCAAAATAAAAATCAAATAAGTATCACAAATGCATATTGGTCTAATGAGTTACACCATTGATTTTATTTGATGAAGTGAAAAATGCCAAATATGTATGGATTACTTTGATGGTATGTATTGTTCCTTCACCAACTCTATTGGCTTAAGCATACTTCTTCACAATCTTATTTTTTTGCATTACCATCTAAGCATCCTTGTTGGTCCATTCTAAACATGAAGGAAGGGGTCCGCGATGATACCAAGTTGCAAGCATTGCTAAGCTTTAACACTAGTCCTAGAAGCCTTGTTGAAAACATTGCTAAACATTACTTTCACGCCTAAATCAAGTTGCATACCTGCATGTAACATTACAAAATTGAAGATGGAGAAACCAATCAAAGCTGAACATTGACTCCATCATCTTCTCAAGTTTCATGGGTTTCTAAGAATCAAAACTAAGTTAGGAAAAATGCCTACAAATCATAAAATCTAGCCATAATATATAGCTTATAAATAACTTTGAAATCAACGAGTTCGATGACTGATTGCGGAGAAAAAAAAATAAATGTTGTCGATTGTGTTAAGATAGGTTAAAACAAGATTTTACTGGTATAGTTGTCAACGACTGACCTAGCTTCCAAATTAACTGCTCTTAATAACCGACCAAATCAAATGAAGATCACATGATTTCCATCTTAATCTCTATTCTATTGTCACAACATCAATTTCTATGCCTCCGCTTGTAGGTTGGATTGTGTTGATGCTAACCTAATGTGTGCTCCATATGGATTAGAATTGAGGGACGTTCAAAACTTGGGGTTTCACCCATGTAAAGGAAGGGCTGATGTTGTTTAAACCCTATCAATATCAAATTTTAAATTAAAACATCAAGACATTTAAACTTTTAAGGCGCAACACATTTTCAAAACAATTAGCATGATCTCCTTTTGTTATTAAAACCAGTTTTTTTTTTTTTTTTTTTTTTTTTTTTTTTTTTTTTATTAGCTTGGTTTGAGGTCCCTTTGTTATTTAAAAGTCCTTATAAAGCATATTCCTCACTAAACACTATTTTAAGTAAAATTAAATAGTGATTATACATAAAGTAATCTACAATAATGTCGTTCAAATACATTATCCACAAAATCCATTTAAATAATCAGAAGAACGAAAGAAAAAAAAACTATCATCTCACCATCGACATAAACAAAAAGCAATTAGTTGCAACAAAAACAAAACCCAAAAACACAATAACATAAGTTGAAAAACGTAAAACAATACAAAACTAAAAACAAGGTGTCCAGGTTCATCCACCCGGCCACACTCTAATCCCACTATAATAACACCCATAATCACGATTAACAATCCCCTTAACACAAATCCAACCCCAACCCCAACCCCATCAAATGGCAACAATCATGACATCTCTAATCACAACCCCCACCCATTCACTCAAACCCCAGCGAGCACCGATCAAACCCCCAAATGTGTCGATCAAACCGAACCGGGTTCGGGTGTGGCAGCCGAGCCGGGTCCGGTGCGGGCTGATCGAGCCGGACGGGGGGCGGCTGGTGGATCTGGTGGTTCCGGTGGGTGAGAGGGAGGTGAAGCGGAAGGAGGCGATGGGTCTGCCGAAAATCAAGCTTTCGAGGATCGATTTGGAGTGGGTTCATGTGCTGAGTGAGGGGTGGGCGAGCCCGGTTCGAGGGTTCATGAGAGAGTCCGAGTTCCTCCAAACTCTTCATTTCAACTCGATCCGGTTGGGGACCGGTTCGGTTGTCAACATGTCTGTGCCGATCGTGTTGGATATTGATGATTCGCAGAGGGAGCGGGTGATCGGGTCGGGTTCAGGTTCGGTTGCCCTTGTTGATGGGTCGGGTAATACGGTGGCTGTGATGAACAAGTAAGTGGAGGTTATTTTGCGTCTTTGTTGGTTTTTTTCTCGTGTTGTTGCTTTTGGAATATGCTGTGATGGACGCCTATCATTTGTTATTCTTGTTGTTTCTATTGTTTTTCGAAAAACTGATAGAGACTAAGGATTTTGGTGTTTTTTTATTATTATTTTATTTTATTAGAAAAAAACGTGTTTAAATTGTTGAACTGAATCGTTTTAGCTGCCTGATGTAGCAACTGGGGGTGTTTATGGTTGGGATTGAAATCATGAAACCTTAGTATAGGTTATCCAATTGGCGGGTCAGTTTAAAACGTATAGAACAATTTAGTTTGGAGTTTACACTTCACGTAAAAAGAAAAAAAAAAAACCCAGTCATGAATGTTAGGCTAAACCTTTTGTATTTTATTTAGATATTTTATTATTTAAGTTACTTTGATCGTAATTTTATTTCATTTTCCCTTCTATTATAAAGGCCAAATAAAGCTAAATTGTTACTAATTACTGGTTTGGTTTAATATTTCATGATTTGGTTTTGGGTAAAAAACCGATACCAACAATTTGAGCTTAAAACCGTTAAAATCTGATTGTGAACATCCCTAATTCCATATAACCAACCAAACAGTTTAGTTTGTCTTTAAACTTTAGGATTTTTATCAAAACGAGTCAAACTAGAGCGTGTATATTGGTGTGAAGTACAGATGTTTTACACTTATTGTTTTTCTTTTCTTTTCTTTTCTTTTCTTTTTAATAGAGAGGGGAGGGGGTACTTTTGGTATTTCATATGCCAAAAGGGTGTTAAATTCAAATTTAAAAAGGGAATATTTGTTTTTCTGACCACCAAATAGAAACATGTTTAAACCGTTAAATTGAATCGTTTTAGCTGGTCTAGATAACATTACTGGATAAGGGTGTTTATGGTTTGGTTTGAAATCAAAGAACCTTTTCTACTCAAATTTGAATGGAAAAATATCAATCAAGAATTTTGGGCTATTTTAACTTTTTGTAATATACAGAAGCATTTCGCTATTTTAAGTTAGATTATCCATATGATTGGTTTTGGTTAACAACAAGGAGTTAATTTTTATGACCACCAAATGGAAAAAAAAACAAGTACTTCTTTTGTTATGATGGTCAAAATTTAATCTATCATCACCTTAATGTTCCATTTTCTTGATTTTATATTTAATGTACTTACTATCCCATTGTTTCATGTTTTGATTGTTTAGCATTGAGATCTACAAGCACAATAAAGAAGAAAGAATAGCAAGAACTTGGGGCACTACAGCCCCTGGTCTTCCATATGTTGAAGAAGCCATAACAGGTGCAGGAGATTGGCTCATTGGTGGTGATCTTGAAGTCATAGAACCAATCAAGTACCATGATGGTCTCGACCAATATAGGCTTTCTCCTTCAGAACTTCGCGCTGAGTTTGAAAAGAGGAATGCTGATGCAGTGTTTGCTTTCCAGCTCAGGAATCCGGTCCACAATGGTCATGCTCTTTTGATGACCGACACAAGGCGTAGGCTTCTTGAGATGGGTTATAAGAACCCTGTTCTTTTGCTTCATCCACTTGGGGGATTCACAAAGGCGGATGATGTTCCGCTTAGTTGGCGTATGAAGCAGCATCAGAAGGTTAGCATTTGGTGTTGATTATTAGTAAAGTTGGCAGCATCAGAAGGTTAACCTGTAACACGACTCCTTTAACCCGTTAATCTAAACAGGCCAAACTGGTTGTAAATATGTTATACTCAAGCTGCTTATAAGCTATCTTTTCTTTATATATCCCATTTCACATGACTTGAATGACCCATTCATAAGTATGACAGGTTTAAATCGTCACCTCTAACCGAAATGCATAAAAGCCTCCTGAATCCTTGATTAACTAAAGTTTAGATTATGGTCAACATAATAGTTATCCTATTCAAATTTGACACATTAATTATTCAAATCTTTCTAAATAGTTGTTTAAAAATGTTTTGATGAATATGATTATAGGTACTTGAAGATGGTGTTCTTGATCCAGAAAACACAGTGGTTGCCATATTTCCATCTCCAATGCACTATGCAGGGCCCACTGAGGTGCAGTGGCATGCCAAGGCTCGGATCAATGCTGGTGCCAACTTTTACATAGTGGGTCGTGATCCAGCCGGCATGAGTCATCCAGTCGAGAAAAGAGATTTATATAATGCCGACCATGGCAAGAAAGTACTTAGCATGGCGCCTGGGCTTGAGCGCTTAAACATTCTCCCTTTCAAGGTACTAATTAGTGTATGATATCATCATCAAGTTATTAAGGAGTCGTTTGGATAGAGTAATGATACTAATTCTGGTTATTTGGGTTAATTTATCATCAGGAAATCTATCAAATTCAAACATTACTATTTATTTAGCTATCACTAACACATCCAGGGTCCAAACACCATACTCTAGAGTTTATTCTCTTACAAATTTTTTTTTGTTTGAATTATTTAGTATCACATAATCAGTTTCAAAACGTGCATCCAAACACCATGAAGCGATTTGAGTTAAAGATTGCTATTTCAGGTGGCAGCATATGACAAGACGCAACAGAAAATGGAATTCTTTGATCCATCTAGACCTCAGGACTTCCTCTTCATCTCGGGCACAAAGGTATACTTACCAAGAATAGACTTAAAAAATACACGCTTTAGCTGACTTTTGACCCGTTTGCTCCCCATTGACCCTTTTCTTTTAAGCCATTGGAAATTTTTAAAGAAAATAAAAAATAATAACCTGACTCGACTTATAGACAATATATTAGTTGACCCTACATATTTCATTAAAACTATTATAGTTTCCAGAAAAATTATAAAACTACTGCAACTCTTCTTTGTTCTTAAAAAGTATAGTAACTGGGGTTGAAAGTTGAAACAATGAAGCCTAGTGCTATCCCTGTCTCCTCTCAGTTTTTTTTAGCTCAGCTAGATTTTAAAATATAATATTTTCTCTCTATCTTTTTATCAAGTTTCATTTGAGATATCATTTAGTTTTTTTTTTCTGTTAGTTTGTAATATTTAGTATAACTCTAAATATACAGTTTCGTTCTTTTTCCTACACCACAATATAAATTTTATTTAAAATTGAGTTACATCCAACATAAAGTATGATTTGGATATTATGATATTTTTTAAGTAAAATGTACATGGAAGTGTAACAAAACAAAATTGTATGTTTCAATTAATCAAAGATCAAAAAGTACAATAGTTTTAGAAAAGATTCTTCTGTTTTTATAAAGTTCAGATCTTAATTTCGTTTGTATGATACAGATGCGAACACTTGCAAAGAACAGAGAAAACCCTCCAGATGGATTCATGTGCCCTGGTGGTTGGGAAGTGCTAGTCGAATACTATGATAGTTTGGCTGCAAGCGAATCTGGGAGGGTCCCTGAGCCCATCCCGGCTTGAGCCATTGGCACATGACACACAACTACAGAATGAACCATGGTCCATGATGTCTAGAAATGTTGGCTTGTTTGAATATGTATTCTAAACTGTTGTATGGTATGCAGTGTGGATTGGTTTGATGATTGCTACTTATTCAAATAAGTTGAGGCTGCTACTGCCTCCATGTATAAAAGTTCTGTGCTGGTTCTTGTGCACATTGTAACATATTGTGTTCCTGCTTTAGAATTTGTTATATACTTGTTGTGGGCTTGAATAACCTTCTTTTTACATGTTCATGATCTCTTTTTCTTGGTTTATATATGGGAAAATTCACGAATCATCATTATGGTTCAGGTCTCAAATCAAACACACAAGAAAATGCATGAACATAAAGTTTAGTGCTTTAACTTGCTCACACTTTCATTCATCCTCAACACTCGCATTAAATAAACAAAAAAAAACCCTTCCACCTAAAGAAAATGAAACCTACCAACCCACTACTTGCTATCTAGCCATGTTTTATTAAAACAACAAAGATCCTATGTTAACATGTATGTGTTGACTTGAATTTTACCTATCAAGATTAATCTTACATTTTTAACTTTGTTTTTTTTTAAATTATCATTTTACCGGTTGTAGTTATTTAAGTTACATGAAAAACCACGTACAACAAAGCCTATAATAACAATTGCGCCAAGTGACAACAAAAGTGATAGTACTTGTGTAGAGAAATGGTTAAGTTGCAATTAGAGGTGGCAAACTGGATTAGGTTGGTTGTCGGGTTCATTGGGTCAAGATGGGTATAAGTCAAGATAGGTCAACCAAAAAAAGTTAGGATAAATATAAGTTAGAATGGGTTTGGATTAAAATGAGTTTAATTCAGGATAAACTCATGTTAGGATGGGCCAATGCTATTCTGAAAAAAAATATATTTTCATTTCGACCACTTTACATTTAAATATCTAATTATTCACTCACGTCAAAACAAGTTAATGCACAATTGCTTGTGTTGGTGCCCGCAATAACGATGACACAATCCATTGAGTATTCGAGGACATCAACTACACTAGGGAAATCAAGTGGGTTCAGTCGGGTGGGGTGTAGAACGGTTTGGCTCAATACCAGTTTGGATCAGGACAAGTCAAATTAAAACCTAGTGAGAGCGAATTCGGGTTAGTAAGTCTAAGTCAGATGCATCAATTCTAAAAATTACCCAATTTAACATTGAAGATTCAAAATTTGCGATTAACTGATTAAAGTTTCAATATAAGTTACTAGTACACCAAGGATTTAATAAGACATAAACATGAGGGCATATACCCCCATTTCCACTAGTAAGATATCACTAAACATGCTTAAGAAATACAAAACAAAGCTTTGCAATAGATTTTTATATCAACCAAAACATAAAGGTAAATTCTTAAAAGAATCCTATACAAATACAAAATATTGCATAAAAAGCAATCAAGAAACACCGGATCAAGTATTTCATATCTTTAATCGAGACACATAATCAATTTAGGCATAAGTTTCAAAATTTGCTTCGACTTCTGAAATTATGTGCCTCAAAAGTCTCCACTAACTAATAATTGTTCTTTTAAAGCAACTTTGAAATTTCATGTGATGAGGGGACCAATTATGAGAAAGATAACCAAACATGATAATTAACAACGTAAGACATGAATCACACACAATTAAAAATTAATCACCAAAATGGAATTAAGAAGTGGGAAAGATGTGGAGAGGACCGAACTACCTAATAAGTTTATCCTGACCTATTCAATATTTTTTATAGCCCATCTTAACATGTTAACCTTATTTTTTTCTTTTGAGGTTGTTCATCTTGACCTCCTAAAAAAAATTATATAATTTAACCCAACTCAACCCATTAGTTTATGTTTAAAGCCCATATCAATCCAAATTTACCCATTTGGGTCAAATTTGCCGGATCTAATTGCAACAGTTAAATTAAATTATATAGATGAAATCAATGTTCATATTGGTAATACAAAGTCAAGATGGTTCTATGTGATTTTCTCAAATGTATTTCGGCAATCACATGGGTTTATAATTGTTATATAAACATGGAATATTTATAATCTTCTATGACTTTTGGCCATAAATCAACGTTTGTTGTAGCAACCTTGGTGATGTACTTCATTTCTACCGGTACTTTTGATGAGTTCACATCAAAAGCAGCAAAACAAATGGGTTAAGAAATTGACAATTGATGGTGGTAGTTGTGGTTATGGGCCAAGTGTGGTACTGGTGACTGTGAATAGCATGTTCATGAAATTAATAATATATAGTCACCTCAATGTAATGTTACACATGTTAAGGATTTATTTGTTTATTTATTTTTATTTTAGGCTGTCTGAAAAAATGTTTAATTTTTTTGTATTAAAAGTTATATCATTTTAGCTATTTATCATTCACCAAACAGGGTTAAATAGCTCGTGCTTAACTACATTTGTCGAGCTTTTTGATTCATTCGTATTCGTTAGTGATGTCGATATAACACAACGCTATTTTTTTATGAATATTCCAACTTGTCATGGGTGCAAGAGAGCAATCAAGAATAGTGTGACGTTCAATCTTCTCGTGAGATAGATATGAATCAGCCAAAACATTGTTTCGCTTAATTGTCATTAGCTTTATTTAATTCTAACCATATCTTTGTTTTCGGAGCTTGTCTATAACGTGAACCTTCTTACATGCAACAAAACAACTAGGAGTTTCTCTTTAGCGGTCAACATTCCTACCTGCAAGGAAGCAAGCAGAACTTCTTCTTTGATGGTCAAACTTCCTACTTGAAACAAAGCAATCATGTGTTTGTCTTTGGCGATAAACCTTCTTGCAACAAAACAATTAGCAATTTGTCTTTGGCTGTCAGCCTTCCAACCTGTAACAAAGCAATCAACAATTTGTGTCTAGTAATGAATGTCTTAACATGAATGTGGTGTATGAAACTTCTTAGGACTTTATGTCTCATGATGAGTTGTTGGTTTAGGCTATCAACAGAACACATCAAAATGGTTACGTCAAGGGAGATTGAATAAAAAAGGCTACCAGGTCATGAAAGTATAATTTATATGTGATGCGAACATAAGAGTACAACCACCGTTAGACGTGTTGGATGCACAAAATCATTTGTTCTTTGAAACTTGTAGGGATATACAATAATAGGCATCATGCTTGGAAGTTACATGTGAGGAATGATGAACATTACCATGATCATGCTCAACATCTTAAGGGACACCGATTTATAAGAAGGTTTTTTGGAAAGAGCATAGTTTTTTGGAAAGACCACAAATATCTTGTAGGAGGTTTTATATTTTGTCATCAAAAATCATATGCTACATAGGGTGCATTTCTACATTTGTTGATGACATAAATGAACATGTAAAACTTTTAATATTCAAATTCTTGTTTTGATCTTAACACACTAAATGTTTTGTATTTGTCATATGTGTCTAAGCAAAGAATGGGAGGAAAACTTTGAATAGGTGTTGAAGAGGCTCAAAGACATTGCAGGATCGGTTTTTACATTCAACACAATTATTATTCTCTCAAACTCACTAAGTAACACTCGGTTTGTGATGAATCATAATCCTTTTAAAAGTTGATGATAATATACTAAGTAAATCAAAGTAAACACAAGAGAATATTTTTCAAGACACTTGTATATATTACTTCTCAACTCAAAGTTTTACAAGACTCTTACAAACATGATAAATGAATTACAATGAGAAACTATATATACTACTACATATAATCGGATATACTTTGATATCATCTGGAAATCTTAGACTAAAGAAAATACTACAAAGCTAAAGTTAAAGTATCTTAGATAAAGTATTATCTAAGATATGGTAGTCATGACATGTCCATAACTTATCTTTTGTCACCAACTAAAGTTGGCAACTGTACTAACTAATAAGGTGTGAATAGTGGAATAAAGTATGGTCAACTACATGAACATGGGAAAGTGTCATACAATATCTTAGAGATTTGTAGCGGAGTGTCAGAGAGACCATACTTATGTCCACTGGTTCATAGTAGCTACTTCCGAAGGTTAACTGGCTTCGGAAGAACTTGTTCTTCCGAAGCCACTTATACTTCGGAAGTGGCTACTTCTTCTGAGGCTTCCTTGGGACTTCATAGTTCGGAAGTTGTAGTCTTCAGTTCTTCTAAGTGTTGAGCTTTGAAAGAGCAGAGAATTTGTTTTCGAAAGCTGAAACTTATCTTCGGAAGTTCCTTAGACTTGTCTTCAGAGGTTCCGTAGATGTCTTCGAAAGTGCTTAAGTTGTCTTCGGAAGTTTAGTAGATGTTTTCGGAAGTGCTGAATTGTCTTCGGAAGTTCCTTATTTGTTGTACTAAAAAAGTCTAAGTGTTTGGTTTTGGTTGTACCAGCCTTACTTGATCCAACAAACTCCCCTAGGCTGATTGTTACCAAAACCTCACTTGTTCTTGCTTCTTAAAACTTTCAGCAACAGGGAAAGCAGATACTTGTCTGTTCTTTGTTCTTCCTAGAAGCAGTGCTGAGAAGTTTGTACAAATCATTCGTAGACAGGAGATCCAGTCTGTCACTTTGAATGATGTGTACCCTCTTCTGAGTCCCTCAGAAGAGAGTTAGTTGATAGGAGTTATAGTCATACTCCTATCTAACTATTGGATCCAAATCCCGGCCTTTCACTATTTGTAAAAAGGCTTTGCCTTTGCTGGTTGACCTTTCCTTGTCTTCCTTCTCTATCAGCTTCAACTCCTTTTCAATCTTAGCTTTTGTAGTTAGCTCAACAAGATGAAGGCCGCTCAGATGATTTCTGATATGAGCGGCTATGTCAGAGTTGGAGGGAGTGGAGAATGGCTTCTCTGCTAACTCAACTATATCAAATCTGCTTGACTGTAGTAGAGAAGAACATTCTACCTGTTGCTCTCTCCATTCTGTTGATACATGTGTCCCTAGTTTCTGATCTTAATGTAATATCTTTGTATTGTCTTACACTTATTTAATTGTAATTGTACGGGTATTTAATGAAATACAATATGTGGTTGTGCTTAATGTTGAATATTTCATTGATTGGTATGTAATAACGCTTATTGACTTGACTATATAGGTTGTGGTTGTTTGAATAATATCTAAATCAATTAATGACTATGAAATATATTCAAACTTAATCATGTGAAGTTCTCATGTGATTGGCCCATGCTAATGGACCATATGCATGAACAACTTCATGCTAATGAACCAATCGTACGAATGAACCAGGAGACTGGATCAGTCGCATGATTGAAATGTGAGATTGACTCAGTCGCACGACCGAAAACTCAGTCGTGCGAATGGATCAACCGCATGACTCAATCGCACGACTGAACCATGCAAATGGTCCAGTCGCACGATTAAAAAACCTTAACCTATAAATACCACTTAATTCGTGGAAAAACGCAATCATTCAATTCACTTCGACTCCAGACGTACCCTAGCCGTCCAGAAGCCTCTAAGTTCGTACTCCAAGTTCATAGAACACTGTAGATCGATTCCTAATCGATTCTTGACGTTAGATTCAATACGTTATTATTTCTACGTGTGTTCTCACTGATTGGATCGTCAATCAAATAGGATTCCGCACTATTTGGTTTGGTTTAACACGTTAATCAGTTGGTGTTTCATTCAAATACCATATCCTAACAAGTGGTATCAGAGTCTTGTCTCTTGATTACGTGTTGATTCGATAGTTTTGACACAAAAATTATGTTTTTGCATCAAAAACACAATCTTTTTGTGTCTAACGGAGTCTTAGACGTTTCATGATTGAAAAGTTGAGTTTTTCGGCATATGGCTATTAGGGTTTGATAAAATTCGAGTTTTTACGGTCAAATCAAGTTAATCTACGAATTATTAAACTTCAGCAAGTTCAGTCGCACGATTAGACCAATCGCACGACTGAGTTCATTCGCACTCTCCAACCGCATGATTGGACTCATTCGTACTTTCAATCGTACGACTGAGAACTTCATTCGGACTGTTCAATCGCATTTGTTCATTCGGGCGACTGACTCATCCGCATTAGTTCAGTCGCACAATTGAACCATCCGCATTGTTCAATCGCACGAATAAGTTCAATCGCATACCTCCATTCGCATACCTTAGCAGTTTGTTAAACAGTAAAGTTAAACCTAATGGAGGACGAGTTTTCAGCATACACAGCAAGTAGAGACACACGTATTCAGAATCTACTGCTATTGGAGAACGAAGTGGGGATTCACAATAAACCCCCAAAACTTATTACGTTAGACGACTACCCACAATGGAAGCAACGTTTCGAAATCTACTTAAATGGAGTAGATACAAATTTGTGGGAGGCCATCGAGTCGGGTTATAGCATGCCAGTAGGAGCTGAAGGAGTCAAACTTACTTTAAGTGGCATGTCGGATGCTCAGAAGGTAAAACACAATGCTGAAAAGAAAGTCTATGCTTTGCTTACCTAGTCTATTCCGAAGGATATTTTCCATCAGTATTCGGAGTATACTCAAGCAAAGAAACTTTGGGATGCGTTGGAAAAGAGGTATGACGGAAATGCCTCTCTGAAGGCCATCAAGGAAAAAGCCTTAAAGAAGGAGTTTGACAACTTCTCTTCTATGGGAAAAGAAGGCCTTGATGATGTGATCGATAGATTCTACCACCTGATGAGTGAGATGCACACTCATGGAGTGGTTACATCAATGGAGGATAATGTATCCAACTTTGCTGATGGATTACCAGAAAAATGGGCTTCGTTTGTCTCTAATCTCAGACAGAATGAAATGCTCTCGAAGTTAGATATAAATGACTTCATTCTGAAACTGAGAGAAGAGGAGCTTAGGATGAAGTATCGAGCCCAAAAGGCTAACTATGATTAGAATCTTGCACTCTACAATGCTACTCCTTCGGTCAAGACATCTGGAGCGCCACTACAAACCGCCTTCATCTCAAGCGCAGCAGTTCCAGCACAACCCTCAACTTCAGGATCCGAAACGTTAGGGTCGTCTAGCACCCAATATATGATACCTGAATCTAATGCAGCAAAGCTCAAAACCGACAACTTCGGGAATGTGACTGTGGAGGTGGCCAAAGAACATATGGACCTCTTAGCTGCGGTGGTTCAATCCTACGATGGATTAGTTGCTGGAAAGATAGGAAACTGCCACCTGGCAGATGAAGATTATGAGCAGGTGGATGAGATGGAGTTGGGACGTATGGACATAATGTGGGGCCTGGCAAGTGCTGTCCGACGAGGTAAAAAGTTTGTCAAAAAGACCGGACAGAACTTGGTTGCAACAAAAGACACAACCTTTGGGTTCGATAAGTCAAAGGTTACATGTTTCAACTGCGGTGAGAAGGGACACTTCAAAAGGGAGTGTGTAAAACCAAAGAAGACGGGTAATGGCAATCCCTTATCGTCCTTTAATCGTCAGGACAAGGCCACATCTAGTAGCTCTAACTCATCCAGTAAGGACCCAAAAGCCTTAACTGCTAACGAGGATGAAGGACAGGACTGGAGCTTTCAGTTCGTGTCACCAGGAGAGTCCAATATAGCTGGTGTGGAGGATATTGATGACGATTCTGCGAGTGAGGGAATATAGCAGTAGAGCTCGCGATGTCAAATTCTGAAGACACTGCAAATATGGTCAACCACCTGCCTGAAGAAGAAAAATCTACTTCATCATCTGAATCACAAGAACTAGAGACAACCGAGTCTGCACTCATGGCTGATTCCTCTTCAACATCTCAGGTAAGTACTACTGACCAACTGTTTAATAACCACGCTTGCTTAGAATGTAATAAATTCAGAGAAAGTATAGATTCAAAATTTGCTAGGCTATTAGATCATAATGATAACTTAGTAAAAGATCTGGAACTGTGCACAGAGGCAAATAGAGTGTTAAAACAAAACGAGCATAGTTACAAGGAAACGATAGACCTATTGAAAAAACAGCTTAGAGAAACTGAGGTAGTTGCTTTTAACCAAGCAAATGACATTAGGTACTATCTGAACTGTCTAGAGGACACTAAGAAGCAAAAAGCAGTTTTAGAAGTAGAAGTCAACTGATTAAAACAAAAACTACATAGTTGGACAAGCTCATCACACATTGTCCAACACTTAGTGAGAGAGAGAAATAATGGGGAGGGACTGGGATACAAAGTCGTTCCACCACCACCTGAGACCTTGATGAACACCAAAAGTAAACCAATTAACAATAACCCCATCAAGGATCACGTGGTGTCTACACCTCTTGTTAATGATCCAGATTCCATAAGTAAATCAAGTGAATCCGACTCTAAATAAAAGGAGGCCACTTCAAACGCAATAGGAAAGATGCCTTGTGTTAACCTGGAAAAAGAATTTGAAAAGGTTAGTTTAAAGTCAGGGTCAAACAAAGTCAAACAAGAACCTAAAAGGACTATAAAATCTAATCAATCATGTGCATCATGTCACAATCCAGGTAAACAAGAGATCAAAGTTGTAAAATCAGGTAAAGCAATTAATTTTATAAAACCCTACCATACAACTAACAAAGAAGTGTCTCAATCTAAACATAATAAGGTTGACCGTGTGACATCCACATCTCCACCAAAACATATAAACCATAAAGTTGAAAGCAGATCCTGCTATAATTGTGGAGAGTATGGTCACATAGCGTCTCATTGTCCTTATTACCAGACACCGAGGAGAAAAGTTGAACTTTCTACATCTACATCTAGATCTTTTAAGAGGAACTCAGTGATGCCTCCTAAAAGGGATAGTGAACCCAAAGTTCAACCCATCAGCCAATCGTCTGTTTATCACAAACATGCCTCACACAAATCTGGACTATGGAAAGAAAAAACCTCCTCAGTGCCTGAAAATGAAACAAACAGAAATCTGATCAACTTTAACCTCAAAGGGTCAGTGGGTTGAGTTTATGATGTGTGATGCCTCAGGGAAACCCAAGCCAGTTAAGGCTTGGGTTCCTAACATGAACTAATGTTTTCATTGAATGTGCAGGGAGTTCGCTATAGTGCTGAGACTAACACGTGGATTGTAAACAGAGCTCTCTTATCAAATGTCAGACAAATTAAAGGAGGGCATGTTTTATTTGCTGGAAACAAAGGTGGGTACATCACGCCCAAGGAGAAGTGGGAAATGAGAAGGTTAAGTTTGATAAGGTAAACTATGTCCAACAATTACAAAATAACTTGTTTTCAGTCTCTCAAATTTGTGATAAAGGATTCAAGGTAGTTTTTGATAACAAGAGGTGTTACATTCTAAAGAAGGACTACGTGATCTCGGAGGACCAGATCCTAATGTCAGCTTCAAGATATAATGATCTTTATGTCTTGGATCTCTCAAAGGCCTCCACAACGGGTCGTGAAGTCCAATGCTTCTTGTCCAAAGCTATTGAGAAGGACTCCATCTCCTGGCATAGGAGAATGGGACACATAAATCCTAGAAAAATGAATCACTTGATCCAGAATTATCTTGTGAGAGGAGTAAATGTCAAAAACTTTCAACTTCCGGATTTCTGTGTTGCATGCAAAAAGGGCAAACAGACGAAGAAATCTCATAAGGAAAAGAAAGTTCATTCTATAGAACTTCCTCTTGAGCTTCTTCACATGGATCTGTTTGGTCCAGTCAGTACAAGAAGCATCGCTAGCGACTTGTATTGCTATGTAGTTACCGATGACTACTCAAGGTTCTCTTGGGTAATGTTTCTGAAATCCAAATCAGAAACATTTGAATCCTTCAAGGAATTGGTAACTACACTGGAATCCCTATACAAGCTGAAGGTACGACAGGTGTGCTCAGACAACGGAACCGAGTTTAAGAATCAGAGGATGGAGGCCTATTGCAAGGAAAAGGGAATTGTGCATCAATTTACCTTGGCTTATACCCCTCAGATGAACGGCGTTGCTGAACGGAAGAACCGCAGCTTGATAGAGATGGCACAGACTATGCTGGCAGACTCGAAACTGCCTATCCAATTTTGGAATAAAGCAGTTGCAAATGTATGTTATACCCTTAATCGAGTTTTGGTAGTAAAACGGCATGGAAAAACGTGCTACAAGTGATTACAGCGACGTAAACCTAACTTGGAATATCTCGAGCCGTTTGGCGCTCCGTGCATCCTGATGAAGAAGACTCAGAAGGGAAAATTCAATGAGAAGATTGATGAAGGTATCTTTCTAGGATACAACATACCGAACAAGAGAGTTTACAACAACTCAAGAGGCCAAGTAGAGGTGTGGTGTAATGTTGATGTTCAGAGATATATCACACCGTCTGCTGGAAAAGGGTCTGCCTACTTCTTCGACTATGATGGATTCTTCAAGACCTTCAACATACCTCTTTCCTCTTCAGAAGACGAGTTGGCAAACAAGATGATGTACGATGTCTTGAACACACCATCTCAAGATTCAACAAGTCATGACACTACCAACTTAGGGGGAGCAGTTGATGTGAGTGATTCTTCCTCTGATGAAGAAAATGAAGAAAATGATCAGATCAACCAGGATGTACAGGTTCCGACTACCACAAGTTCACAAGCATCGGCTAGTGATGCTTCTGAACCATCAGAACCTCAGACTTGACTGCCTCAGATCCAGAACCAAATGTTCATAACCTTGACTCTGAGGTGGTTGTTCCGACAACTCCTGGATCACGTCTAAATGTCTATCATCCATTGGATAATATTATAGGAGATATGAGATCAGGGGTTCAGACTAGAAATCAGCTATACTCAGCTGATTATGCCTCCGTGATGGAAAAAGGATACCTTCACGACGGTGCATACCGTTGCTTTGTGTCTCAGTTTGAACCAAAGTATGTTAGTGAAGCACTAAATGATGAGGCTTGGGTTAGTGCCATGCAGAAGAACTTCTTCAGTTTAAGAAGTTAGGTGTATGGACACTAGTTGATAGACCTAAAGGTGCTAAAGTCATTGGCACCAAATGGGTCTTGAAATGCAAGAAAGATGATCAGGGAGTGATCATCAGAAACAAGGCTCGGCTTGTTGTTTAGGGTTTTTGACAAGTTGAAGGTATCGACTACAATGAAGTATTTGCACCAGTGGCAAGGATGGAAGCCATCCGCATCTTCCTTGCCTATGCATCTTATATGAAAATCAAGTTTATCAGCTAGATGTTAAGAGTGCATTCCTTCATGGTGAGATCAGAGAAACAGTGTATGTCAGTCAACCCGAGGGATTTGAGGATCCATATCATCGGGATAGAGTTTACAAACTGACAAGGCTCTATACGGGCTTCATCAAGCTCCACGGGCTTGGTATGAGAAACTCTCACTCATCTTGTGAAACACGGATTTCGCAGGGGAGTCATTGACTGCACACTGTTTATCAAAGAAAAAGATGGAGACTTACTGCTAGTACAGATCTATGTAGATGACATAATCTTTGGTTCAAAGAACGAAGAATTATGCAAAAAATTCGAAGCAGTAATGAAGGCGGAGTTTGAGATGAGTGCCATGGGGGAGATGAAGTTCTTTCTCGGGTTACAGGTGGATCAGACACCAAATGGAATCTTTTTACATCAAACAAAGTATGTTGGGGATATTCTCAGTCGGTTTGACATGGAGAATGCTTCCACAGCTGGCACTCCACTGGCTAGATGCCACTATGTACCAAGGGATGATTGGATCTCTTATGTATCTCACTGCCTCAAGACTGATATCATGTATGCTACATGTTTATGCTCACGATATCAGGCAAAGCCTAAGGTGAACCATCTAATTGGGGTCAAAAGGATATTTCGTTATCTGAAGGGCACACCCACACTTGGGTTGTGGTATCCTCATGATGATGAATTTGTACTTACAGCGTATAGTGACCCGGATTACAGCGGTTGCAAGATGAACTACAAGTCTACATCAGCAGGGTGTTAGTTCTTTGGGAGAAGATTAGTAACCTGGTAGTGTAAGAAGTAGACCTCGGTTGCATTGTCAACCTGTGAAGCCAAATACGTTGCTGCTGCAAGTTGCTGTTCCCAAATCATATGCATTCAACAACAAATGTGGGATTACGGTTTGCATTTCACTTCCACTCCTCTCTTTGTTGATAAATCTGCTGCGATGGCAGTCACTAAAAACCCGGTCCAACATCCTAAGACCAAACACATCGGAATCAAATATCACTTCATACGTGATTGTTTTGAAAAGAATTTAATCGATGTGATAAAAATAAACACTGATTTTCAATGCCCTGACCTCTATACAAAGGCTTTTGACAAACCACATTTTCTATATCTGTTAGAGGTAAATGATGTTAAAAAGAAAAGTGAGGTCATTCCTGAAGATGACCTTGTATAGTCCGATGCGTCGTGTCTAGGTTCTTTAAATTTCTAAATTTTTAATTCTCATTTAGTTTATTCTCTTGTTTTTGTTTAATTTTAATTCGTTTAATTACAATTAGTTTCTTTCCTTGCCCGTTAAATTCCCAAAACAAAAATCCGTAGTGGTTTTATAATTTTAGGGGGAGAATAGGTCTAGGAAATAAAATAAAAAAAACGAGGGAAAAGGAGAGGCAAGCTGAAAATAAATAAGATAATATGTGTGATACCGATTCAATGTTTGGAATATAATAGTACACAGGTACAAACCATTTGGGACTTTAAAATTCAAAATTGAAAAGGATGCAAAGTTCAAGTATAAGTCTGTGTAGTCTGAGCAATATAAAAGGAAATATGATAGATAAGCTAGCTACTACTAAGGTAACACAAAGAAAGTAGACCTAGAGGTTGCTAGACCACAAATGATATGTCGGTAGATTCAACACAATAGATGACTAGACCTGTTGGTGATCTCAAGATAAACTAAAACGTTCGACTAGCTGTGGGTAACGCCTTATCCCTGGGTAACACAATCAACAAGATTCCAATAAGGGGTGACGAGCAAAATAAACGCCACAAAAGTGTGTGTAAGACCAAAGCATGAGCAAAAGCACATGAAAAATGCAAATACAATCAAACTGATAACCTATGGTGTTGGTGAGATCTATGCAAAAAGAAGAACATTTGCTCAAACAAGAAGATAGTTATGTGCCTCTTTGCTGTGCGGTGGCACTGACCTGAGGATAAGCATAACCTATATATTCTAGAACTCATTATTGTTTGTCGCCTCTCTGCTATGCGATGGCACTGACCTGAGGATTGACTTCTCTTTGAAAATTCTAAGAATAGTCTCTTCTTGAACTCTACCCTAAGACCGCTCAAAAATCTCCTGCGGAATGTTGATTACCATATAAGTGTGGGATCCACAAATGCTTGTTGAAATAAACAAACCTTAAAACGATCACCCAACTGAGTTGAAAGTCTGTGTATGGATTTAAGAGGATAAGTATACTGATAATCACTGTGGCTACAATTCTTGAAAGTTCAAATCAATGTGGGGACCTAATAGTACTAGTATGATTTCCTAAATTTGCTAAATGGCTCTAGATGAAAAACATGAATAGAGCATCAAAGGTTTAGCTAACTTGTCTCAAATGATTTGAATATCCTGTATGATTCCAGCTTGAATTGGTCCATGTATGGTTTAAAAGATTAAGGCTGCCCTCTTAGAAAAATTATTCCTTAGAGTTACATCTTAGGAATTAACTCTCACAAAACACTAAAACATATCTTAGTGTAATTTTCAGTGTTAATTCTTTTTATGTAAGTACAACATTAGTATTTCAGTTTTGTGCAGTATCGGACTATGTCATGGAAGTTGATAAGGGACCTTATCATCTAAAAGGTCAGGTCTGAAGTGACCACATGTACTTTCAAGTAAAAAATTGGGTCACATCAGAGGTGACAAAATGTCTTAAAAGGATCACGTCTGAGGTGATCAAAAGTTTTAAGTTAAAATGATCATGTCTGAGATGATCAAGTGTTCATAATGTTAAATCAACAGTTTAAAAGGGTCTAAAAGTCAAATGGTCATAAAGTCAAAAAATTTCAAGAGTATGACCCATTCGCACGACTGGACCATGAGTATGGACCAATCATGCGAATGGACCATACTCATACATTAAACAGCCGAATGGACATGAGTATGAGCCATTCACCCGAATGGCTTATCAGAATAAACCATTGGTCTGAATGGGAGTGTGCGATTGAGTCAGTCGACTGACTGAGCTTCAGTCGGCCGACTGAAGGTGATCGACTGAGTCAATCGCCCGACTGAGTTCATTCGCCCGAATGAACTGAGCGAATGAGTCCAGTCGGCCGATTGAACTCAGATTCAGTATATAAAGGGCCACAGTCGATCGCATTCTTCTCACCACTCCCAATCGCCCTTAAATCGCACATCATACCGTTACTCTGCCCAAATTTCTTAAGACCTCGAATACACTTCCTTCTTGATATTCTGACGTGTGTGCATTTATACAGGTATAATGTGAAGAAATCTCACCGAAATAAGAAGAAATGGTTCCCTAATTAGTGATTCGCGATTGAAACAAGAACCGAACCACTCAATGGACTAATAACCTACTGAAACCATGTAAAATGTTAAAAATAATGTTATTAGGTTATTATTTAAGTGATTGCGAGTCTAAAGAACCTTTACACAACATTTAATTTCATGAATTGGTCAAGATTCAAACTTAAGTCGACCAAACAGTTGGTCATGCGACTGGTCGTATGGATGAACTCCAATCGCACGATTGAGCTGGCCGAATAGCTCAATCGGCCGAATGTGTCATGCGAATGAGCTCAGTCGGCCGACTGAACCAATCGCAGGCTCAACCAATCGATTGAACTAAGTCGCAAGTTCATTCACCCGAATGAGTCCAGTCGCATGATAGGATAGCCGACTGAACACAGTCGCATGATTCATTCGCATGAATGAATCAGAATGAATTCTATCAAGTTACTTAGAACTGGTATGTGTTATATGAGTATCTAATGTTTATGTATCTTGTGTTACAGATCGATGGCGGAGAGATGGTCTATCAATCCCAAGCACAACATCTGTGCTCATTTAGACCACACAACTCGAAATGGTGCCGAGTTTGCCGAGATCATTGCTTTTCTCAAACGATCGAGGATACACAAAGCCATCTCTACCCCCATGCACTCCCTATAGGTCTATACACCAGACCTTCTAGGAGAATGCATCTGTGGATAGATCACGAGAGCCATACAACATTAGGAGCTCCATCTTTGGTATGGACGTAGAGATTACAGCTGAAGACATTCAGCGTGTACTTGGGTTAGGAGATGATGGTGGATACCCCACCAAGCTACACCTGCTGACAGTGAGAGGCTGCTTTCTGAGCATTAAGTACGCTGGGGACATCAACTCAGGTGTGCTCAACAAGAGCAACCTGTGCCCCCAGTACAAGTACTTGGCTCATGTCATTCTGAAGTGCATAGCTTCCAGAAGGGGTGGGTTTGATGATCTATCAGACCAGATATAGAATGCCTACATGGCACTGGTGCTGAACTACCCCTTCAGCTTCTCCAGCATGATCTTCTCTTACCTCGTGGAGAATTTGGAGGCAAAGGGAAAAGAGGGTTTTTGTATGTACCCAAGGTTTCTCCAGATGATCTTTGACGAGAAGCTGCCTTCTCTTCCAAAGGAGCACCATGATGCTGTGGCTTTAGAGATCATGGATGATACGACTCTGGTTCGTATGAGAGTTTACTGGGGTAAGCAAGTAAAGCCCCAGGCAAAGAGACTGATAGGCCATCTGGCCAATGAGAGTTATGTGGCGCCAGGCAGACGTAAGTGGCGTCACATAGACAGTGACTCAGATGATGAGCAACTACAGCTCCCAGAGCATGACATTGATGATGATGATAGCGGGGATGCTGGAGATATATTGCCCACTCAACCAAGGGGCCCCACTACTGATATTACATCTCCAGCTTCTGCCCCCACTGAAGATAGAGCTGAGACTGCTGGTTTCCACCAGAGTTTCATACCTGGTGAAGAGGAAGAGGAGTCAGATGAGGAGCCACTAACCCGAACTGTGGTAAGTAAAGTTGTTCCCACAGACCAGGGGCTCCGGGCGGTTGGTGGACGCCCCGGCGGATCAGGAGAGACTACTGCTGACCCTACATATACTCCTGATCTGCCATGCCGTGTTCTAGGGGGAGCATCCTCCTCGACAGGATCGAGGAAGAAGAGGATGGCTCAGCCCCACGGCTTGAAAAAAAGAGGCGCAGAATCACCTTCATCACCACCACAGCCACCACCACAGCCACCACTCTACCTACCACACAACTGCCATACCTACCACCACAGCCGCCATCCCTACCACCATTCCCCCTCATACCACTACCACCCTTCCATCCATCACCACATCATTCACACCTACACCACCACCACCATCATCTATACCACCTCCAATCTTCACCACTGTCACCACCACCACTAGCCATCCTGCAGCACTATCTTCTTTCTCTCCATATCCATCAGGATCGCCTTTGCCTCCCAGTGGAGTAGAGGAACAGCTCTCAGCACTTAACCGAATGGTGCTGAGACTATTAGCTATAGATGAAGAGAAGACCAATCAGATACGATAGCTGGTAGACCTGACCACTATCCAATCTCAACAGCTCTCTCGTCAGGCTCGATTGATCGATGAGCAGGTGCATCGGATGTCTCAGCTCCAGGAGCAACACGCCAAAAGGATTGAGGAGCTGGAGGCTGCAACAAATCTCTGCTGATAAAGCTCAAAGGGTCCAAAGAAGAGCCCTTAAAGATAGGAGAAGGTGATGGAGATGATGATGCTGATGATGATAGTGATGATGATGATGATGGTAATGATCACTATGGTCATACTGATGTTAGTGATGATGATGATGACGACTCTTCAGCTGCGGGTGCCACATCAGCGAGCGAAAGGAGGACCAAACGTACTCAAGATCCGAGTGCCTCCTTATCCAACCCGGCAGCAGAAGAGCCGATGATCCAGGACAAGAGTAATGCTTAGTTGTTTTATTGTTATTTAAAATCGTTTGTATTCGGATTATGTATGAAATTAACGAATACTGTTTATATGTGATGTAAATAGTTATGTTTTCGATTATTATGGTTATGTCTTGATTGTTAACTAATGATTGATATATCAAATGTTTAAATCAAGCAGATCCAAATTATCAAAGGGATGAAGACGATATTGCTCCCCTTCAATAGATCAAGACTCAACTAACCATGATTCTTGATTTGCAAGGGATTGTCAGAAGAGCAGTGAGTTACACCCCTAAAGAAGGGGAAATAATTCATGATCTTACTGATGAGTAACTGGCAGAAATGTTCAAACTCAATCCTGATGAGATTGTAAAAGATGCTCCAACTGTTGAAGGAGACAGTGATGACGACTGAAAGACATCGATGAGATAGAGATCGAGGATGTCACGGCAGCTCACTATCCAGAGTATGCTGACAAAGAGGGAAATATGGTCCCCAATCTGGGTGATTCCCTAGTCAGTGATACATTTGATATATGGGATCAAATGGAGCAAGAGACTGAGAAGGTTGAAGAACAAGCCCAAGTCTCAAATGCCGATGTGATATCAGAAAGGCTGAATGGGCTGCATGTTTTGAGGAGATCCGAGCACAACGCTCTGCTCCTAAACCAAATGTCTACACCAAGCTCTACAAAGTAAAGAAACATCAAAAGGTGTCAGGCAAGATTATCGTGTGTGCTCATTTTGATGATCTTAATGTATACGCAATAAAGAGAGAGATGGGTATCGAGTACTTTCGATTCCCGCATGATCTAAAGTCTCTACCTGGTTTTAAGCTCAACCAGCTGGCTAAACTGAAGTTAATATATGCTGGCACGAGGAAGATGTCAGGCTGGTTTGAGGCTGCCCTGAAGAAAGAGTACCACACCAAGTGGGTCAACTTCAAACCTCAACAACCTACGAGGTATATCAGACGTTCTGAAGTTGATCCCATAACTAGAAAGCACAAGATAGTGCTGAAGTGGAGTCCCCCAAGAACAATTTCAAGAATCCCTCTCAAGGAAATGCCACAGGACTTCACTCCACACTTTAAATGGTGGTACTATGATTGGAGAACAGGGGAGGCGGTCATAGTTCTGAACAAAGAAGGCAAAATGGATACTATCAGGGTATTTAACCCAATGTGGCTTACAAATTTGTCTGCTAATGATGTATACACATTATACAAGTGGCCACAGTCCTATGAAATGCAAGATATTGTACAAGCCCTCCAATTCCAAAATGTGATACGACTCTGCTTTGCATTTGAGATACATGCAGGAGTCACAAGAAGGAGAGGTACAAGAAGTACAAAGAGGTTATGAAGAAGGTAAGGCAATAGATGAATCTAGGTCCAAGGGGGAGTTTGTTGATACATGTGTCCCTAGTTTCTGATCTTAATGTAATATCTTTGTGTTGTCTTACACTTATGTAATTGTAATTGTACGGGTATTTAATGAAATACAATATGTGGTTGTGCTTAATGTTAAATATTTCATTGATTGGTATGTAATAACGCTTATTGACTTAACTATATAGGTTGTGGTTGTTTGAATAATATCTAAATCATTAATGACTATGAAACATATTCAAACTTAATCATGTGAAGTTCTCATGTGATTGGCCCATGCTAATGGACCATACGCATGAACAACTTCATGCTAATGAACCAATCGTATGAATGAACAGGAGACTGGATCAGTCGCATGATTGAAATGTGAGATTGACTCAGTCGCACGACTGAAAACTCAGTCGTGCGAATGGATCAATCGCATGACTCAATCGCACGACTGAACCATGCAAATGGTCCAGTCGCACGATTAAGAAATCTTAACCTATAAATACCACTTAATTCATGGAAAAATGTAATTATTCAAATTCACTTCGACTCCAGACGTACCCTAGCTGTCCAGAAGCCTCTAAGTTCGTACTCCAAGTTCATAGAACGCTGTAGATCTATTCCTAATCGATTCTTGATGTTAGATTTAATACGTTGTTGTTTCTACGTGCGTTCTCACTGATTGGATCGCCAATCAAATAGGATTCTGCACTATTTGGTTTGGTTTAACACGTTAATCAGTTGGTGTTTCATTCAAATACCAGATCCTAACACATTCTCTCTCTCCAAAATAAAGTTGTGAGTGGAGTCATCGAACCTCCACTGGATGATCTTCTTTCTTGGCACAAGAGGCTGACTAGGAATCTTGTCACCTTTCTTTGTATCCAGCAGAGTCACCAACTTTCTTCTAAGCTTCTTATCTTCATCATTCAATAAATCAGAGTTGAGGCCAAGGAGTTTGATGGTCTGGTCCAGTGTTCCTCTTGGGAGATCAAGGAATTGCTCTCTTGTGAGGGAACTTGAGGAGTTGTCAGTGTAAGTTAGTTTGACAGACTTCTCTTCATAGGAGATATCACTTAATGATATGTAGTTGATAAGCTTGCTCTTGATTTCCTTAAATTCCTCTAAGGAAAACGGCTTAGGTGTATAAGAGGATGACTTGGGTAGTTGTTTGGTGGATGAGGATTGGGTTTTGGGTAAGGTTTTAGGTTTGAGGATGGGTAGTTTTGGTGTTGTTTGGATTGTTGGGTAGGAAGTGGGTAAGGTTGATGATGTGGGTTCAAGGGTGTAAGGTTCAGAGTTTGGTTCAGTTTTAACAGGAAAATGGAAAGGGATAGGTTCAAGTTGATGTTGTGATTATGGAGTAGATGTGAAAGTCATCCCTTGTACTATTCGGTACATCTCTTTCCTTATTCCTAAGCGTATGTCAGCCTTGATCTTGCTAACAATACGCTGTAGGGTATTCACAGACTATAGACCCTACCTGCCTGCCTAAGAAGCCATAGGCCTTAAGAGAGTCCTTCATCCAGGCATTGTCCTCATACTTCTTCATGGCTGCAAGCTGAGTATCATATTCTATATACTTTTTCTCCTTTAGTTTTTCCTGAAGGCCCTCTTTCTCTCCTTTTCCACTTGATCTTGTTCTTTGTTTACACGCAACAAGATCATGTCATTATCATGTGGAGCAAGTTCTTCAGGAGAGAATCCTCTGGAGTTTAGGAAAGCTATCCGATCACTCCTAAGCTGTTGATTAACTTCCTCCTTCTTCCTCAAGTTTTCTTCTTCCAAGGCCAACCTTGCTGCTTTTCTTGTTCTTTTATCAACAAAGTTGCCTTATCCAACTCAATCAGCTCCTCAGTGGCAAGAGGAGTACATCTTCATTTGCAGCTCCAGCTTGACAAGTCTGTCAATGACTTCCACTCTTTTCTGATTGTTGACTGCCTCTTGGTTGGTTACAACTGCTTTGCTAGTTGCAGCTAGTAGTTTCCCTGAGGGAAGTCTTCCTTTTCTTTTTAAGTTTTCCAGCTTTTTCTCTTCTAGAAGTTCTTCCGCAATCAACTTCCTCTTTCCTTTGACATCTTCAGAAACTTTAGACTTTGGAGATTCTTAAGCAGAGGGTTCAGGTTGTTGAGAGGTGGCTGGAGCATGTGATGATAAAGGTGTTTGAGTAATAGGCAACTTGAGAAAGTCCTCACTATTCACCTTAGATACTAGTTCCAAAATTTCATCTGTGATTACAAGATCATCAGACAAGGAGTAAAGCCCTTCCGCAACTTCCATCTCAGCTTCGGAAGATTAAAATTGTTCTTCCGTAGCTTTGACTTCAGCTTCAAAAGTCTGTGGGAATACATTATCTGTCCTAACTTTTTTGGTTGCTGGGCCATCAGTTTCCATTTCCCCTTTGAAATCAATCTTAGGTTCCATGTGGACTTTAGGTTGACCAACTCCCTTAACAGTAGTACAAGGTGTATTTAGCCTCTGAAGCTCTTTACCCCAAAGTAGGCCACAACAACATCTGAACCTGGCTGCCACATGGAAGATCTCATGAGAAAAGGTTAGAAACCTGTTTAGATCGTTGAGAAACCTTGGGTCCACCTGGAGGATGATCAGAGGAGGCTCTAGGAAAACATCTGAATGCTGAATAGGATATCTGGAAGAGAGCATAGAGATGGTTGAGCTGGTGGATGCCATGTGTGATTGTGTCTGAACTTTCTTCCTTTTTTTGGTAGCATCATCTTAAGAGCTAGATAAGCTAGTGGAAGAAGTCATTGAGACCTAGATTGGTACATGCCTAATAGATCTCTCACTCTGTTTCTTAGCTAGTTTAGCCCTGAGATTTTCATTCTTAAGTTGCTGAGCGGCGGACCTCTCCTCTAAAATCTTGACCCTATATTCAAGGTTGGAGACTTTAGTGAGGAGGTCGTTTATGGTGAGTTGCATACTTCCCTCATCTTTCTGAAAAGAATCATGGGGAGATGAGGTAACATACCTTATATGTTCATCCTCACCACCAGAAGTGGTTTCTTTGCGCCATGGTTTCCCATGCATAATGATGTCTCTTTCAGAGTTATCATAATGCTTGGTTACCATAGATTCAGTCTCAACAATGTTACTACTATCCTGAGGGCCTAATGAGGCACCTGTAGTAGTGGCGGCTAAATCTACATGAGTCCCCTCCACTCCAGTGGGACTCACCTCAGTTTGGGTCTGCTGATGTGGGCTAGAGATTAGAGGTCTCTTTAGGCTCAGTTGATCCTTTAAAGGGTGTTGTGGATCAACTTCACTGCCTTAGAAAGACATAATCTCTTCATCAGAACCTATCAATAGGCCAGTAAAGGATATAACATTTATTCCTGTTGACCTGGGACCTTGATCAATGTCAAATGGGATTTAGCCTATGGTGGGGCTATCCCTTTTAGGCTGCTTTGGGGAATATAGAGATTCACCTTAAGGGTTTTCAGTTTGGGTTTCGGGCTCATGGGATTGAGACTGAGGAGACTCAATGCATATATTGAGGTGAATGGTGAAGAAGGTGAGACCTCAGACTGAGTGGGAGCCTATGTTTCCACTCTAGCCTTTTTGGATAGAAAAGGGGAACTTGTTCAACCAGAGGAGATTGAATAAGGGTTCATTTGGGACGTCTCTGATAAGTGATTTTGATGGGGTGAGCTCATCACCTATGGGGTTAACAGGGATGCATCAGGAGCTATTGGCTTAGTCATACCTGGAAGAAGCTTAGTATGTCTTCTAGTGAAGTTGGTGGACAATCTCTTCAAGACTTTGAAGATGGTCGACCTCATTTGAGGACATTTAGAGTAGTTGCATAGACAACTTGACTCTGGTTTAGCTCATAGTTGATAATGTGCTGAAGGAACCTAGGATACATGAAGAATGTGTCCCTCTAGAGATTCCCTATATGATTAGTCAGCATAAACCTTGAGTAATTAAAGCAGAGGCTTTCCACCAATCCATGAACTAGGCACCCTAGTTCATATGGGATTTTATCCCATCCCTCAGACTTGTTTGACAAGCAGTGGAGAACAACATGAAGCAAGAACTTCCAATTGTATGAGAAGTTAAACTTGTAAACCATAGACTTGCTTATATCTCCACCATATCCCATTTGGGTATATGTGTCACCAAGGTCTAATTTGGGGAATTTTGTAGGGAAACCTTCATCGTGAAGTTCTAGATGCTCCCTGATGGGTTGTTCTGATATGATCAACTCCTAGCCTCATATGCTTGACCGTATAACCCTAACTCGATTTAGGGTTTCAGTTTGACCGTTTCCCCAAAATTCCTCCATATGGTTCAAATAAATGGTGGGGTTCACAGTTAAGGTGGTGTAGTAGGTAGATTGGGTGAGAAAGGGCATGATAACTGAGAAGTCAGCATCATTGGATGAGTCAAGGAGAACGACCTGGTTATGCTGAGGTTAAGTGCCATTATTGTAGATACATGTGTCCCTAGTTTCTTAACTTAATGTATATGTCTTTATTGTCTTACACATATGTAATTGTACGGGTACTTAATGAAATACAAATGTGGTTATGCTTATAATGTTGAATATTTCATTGGTTGGTATGTAATAACGCTTATTGAACTAACTATATAGGTTGTGGTTGTTTGAATAATATCTAAGTCAATTAATGATTATGAAACATATTCAAACTTAATCATGTGAAGTTCTCATGCGATTGGCCCATGCTAATGGACCATACGCATGAACAACTTCGTGCTAATGAACCAGTCGTACGAATGAACCAGGAGACTGGGTCAGTCGCATGAATGTAACATGAGATTGACTCAATTGCACGACTGAACACTCAGTCGTGCGAATGGATCAACTGCATGACTCAATCGCACGACTGAACCATGCAAATGGTCCAGTCGCACGATTGAGAAACCCTAGCCTATAAATTCCACTTAAATCATGGAAAAACTGGACACTTTGAATATTTCAATACCTAGACGTACCCTAGCCGTCCAGAGACCTCTAGTAACCTTTTCCAACTTCAAAGATCGCAGTAGATCGACTGCTAATCATTCTTGACGTTTAGATTCATCTTTAATTGATTCTACGTGCGTTCTCACTAATTGGATCACCCATCAAATAGGATGCCGCACTATTTGATTTGGTATATGCGTAAATCTGTTAGTATTCATCCAGTACACGATCCTAACAAGTGGTATCAGAGCTTCGGCTCTAGATTTACGTGTGATTCAATCGTTTTGATATAAAATTGTGTTTTTACACTCAAAAACACAATCTTTTGTGTCAAATCGGGTTCTAGACGTCTCCTGATCGTAAAGTTAAGTTATTCCGGCATACGACAATTAGGGTTAGCAAGAAATTCGTGTTTTTGCGTTCAAACACCTTAAACGTACGAATTTTTGAAATCCAGCAGGCCCAGTCGAACGATTGACTCAATCGCACGACTGAGTTCATACGCATTCCCCATACGCATGATTGGACTCAGTCGCACTTCCATTCGTCCGACTGAGAAGTCTATTCGCATTATTCAACCGCATTAGTTCATTCCCCCGATTGAGTCATCCGCATTAGTTTAGTCGCACAATTGAACCATCCGCATAGGTCAATCGCCCGAATAGCCCAATCGCACACCTTCATTCGCACTAATACAACAGTTTGGTTTAAAGTTAAAGTTAATAGCAATGAAAGATCAATACTCAGCATTCACAGCAGGGAGAGACTCACGTATACAAAACTTACTACTACTAGAGAATGAAGTGGGGAATCACAACAAGCCCCCAAAGCTAATCACGTTAGATGAATACCCATAATGGAACCAATGTTTCGAGATCTACTTAAATGGAGTAGATCCCAATCTGTGGGAGTCTATAGAGATGGGGTACAACATGCCTGTAGGAGTTGATGGTGTCAAACTCACACTTGGTGGCATGACTGATGGACAAAAGGTGAAATACAATGCTGAAAAGAAGGTTTATGCTTTGCTCACACAGTCAATTCCGAGGGATATTTCCATCAATTCTCGGAATATACACAAGCAAAGAAACTATGGGATGCATTGGAGAAAAGATATGATGGAAACGCATCATTGAAGGCCATAAAGGCTAAGGATTTAAAGAAGGAGTTTGACAACTTCTCCTCAATGGGAAAAGAAATCCTAGATGATGTTATCGATAGGTTCTACCACTTGATGAGTGAGATGCACACTCATGGAGTATTGACGTCAATGGAGGACAAAGTGTCCAACTTTGTAGATGGGCTACCGGAGAAATAGGTCTCATTTGTCTCCAATCTCAGACATAATGGTATGCTAACGGAGTTAGATATCAATGACTTCATTCTGAAGCTGAGAGAGGAAGAGCTGAGGATGAAGTACAGAGCTCAAAAGTCTGCCTATGATCAGAACCAATGCTGTACAACACGACTCCTCAAGCCAAAACATCTGGAGCACCTCTTCAGACAGCTTTTGTATCAAGCTCATCTAGTCCTTCACCAACCTCTACTTCAGGGTTAGAAACATCAGGGTCGTCTGGTACCCAATACATTGCACCTGAAGCAAATGCAGCAAAGTTGAAGACCAATAACTTCGGCAATGTGACAGTTGAGGTAGCTAAAGAGCACATGGATCTCTTAGCTGCGGTAGTCCACTCCTATGATGGACTAATTGCTGGTAAGATTTGGAACTGCCATCTGCCAAATGAGGATTATGAGTAGGTGGATGAGAAAGAGCTGGAGCGGATGGACATAATGTGCGCCTTAGCAAGTGCTGTCTAGAGAGCTAAGAAGTTTTTCAAAAAGATCGGACAAAATTTGATTGCAACTAAGGACACTACCTTCGGCTTTGATAAAACCAAGGTAACTTGCTTCAACTGCAGTGAGAAAGGGCACTTCAAAAGGGAGTGCATGAAACCAAAGAAGTCTGGTAATGGGAATCCTTTCTCCTCCTTCAATTGTCAGGATAAACCCACTAGCAGTCCTACTTCATCAAGCAAAGATCCCAAAGCCTTGACTGCTCATGCTGATGAAGGACAGGACTAGAGCTTTCGGTTTGTCTCACCGGGAGAATCCAATATCGCTAGTGTGGAGGATATAGATGATGACTCTGCTAGTGAAGGAGATATTGCAGTCGAACTCATGATGTCAAACTCAGAAGAAACTACACCAGTGGTCAACTACCTGCCTAAAGAAGGGAAAACCGCGACAACGTCAGAATCACCAGCTCCAGAAACACCAGATTCTGCATTGATTTCTGATTTGTCAGAACCGGCTCAGGTAAGTACAACTGACCAACTTTTTAATAATCATGCTTGTTCTGATTGTAATAAATTTAGAGAAAGCATTGATTTAAAATTTTCTAGGTTATTAGATCATAATGATAACCTAGTAAAGGACTTGGAACTGTGCACTGAAGCTAACAGAGTGTTAAAACAAAATGAGTATAGTTACAAAGAAAAGATAGACCTTTTGAACAAACAGCTTAGGGAAACAGAAGTGTAGCTTTTAACCAAGCTAATGACATTAGGTACTATCTAAACTCCCTAGAGGACACTAAGAAACAAAAGGCAGTTTTAGAAGTAGAAGTTAATATCTTAAAACAAAAACTGCATAGTTGGACTAGTTCTTCACACATTGTCCAACACTTAGTGAGAGAACGTAATAATGGGAAGATTGGGTTATAAAGTGGTTCCACCACCACATGAGACCTTGATGAACACTAAAAGTAAACCAATAATAACAATCCAATCAAGGATCATGTGGTATCCACTCCTCTTGTAAGTGATCCAGATTCCACATATTCATCAAATGAATCTGGTACTAAAAAAAGGAGGCCACTTCAAAGGCAAAAGATAAAATGCCTTGCGTCAATCTAGACAAAGAGTTTGAAAAGGTTAGTATAAATTCTGGTTCAACAACTGTCAAATCTGAACCTAAAAAGACCAGTAATGTTAACCAATCACATGCATCATGTCAAAGTCCAGAAAATAGAAAAGAAAAAGATGTTAAAAATGTTAAAACAATTAACTTTCTTAAACCAGACAAAACATCTAAACAATCAGAGTCAAAACCCAAACAGAGTAAGGTCACCCAGGTGTCACATACATCTCCACAAAAACAGTTAAATCGTAAAGTCAAAAAGCAGATCATGCTACAGTTGTGGAGAGTATGGACACATTGTGTCTTATTATCCTTACTATCAGACACTGAGGAGGAAAGTTGAACTTCCTGAAAAAAATCTAGCTCTTTTAAAAGGAACTCAGTGACGCCACCTAAAAAGATAGTGAACCTAAAGTTCAACACATTAGCCAGTCGTCTGTTTATCACAAACAGGCCTTACACAAAGCTAGCTTATGGAAGGAGAAATCAACCTCATTGTCTGATAATGAGAACAAGAAGACATCTGAGCTTCCCTCACCCTCGAATGGTCAAGGGGTTACATTAATGATGTGTGATGCCTTTGGGAAACCCAAGCCAGTGAAGGCTTGGGTCACTAACCTGCACTAATGTTTTCAAATTGAATGTGCAGGGTGTTCGATATAGTGCTGAAACCAAAACGTGGATTATAGATAGCGGAGCATCCAGGCACATGACAGGGAACAGGGATCTATTATCAAACGTCAAACAGATAAAAGGAGGTCACGTTTCGTTTGCAGGAAACAAAGGTGGGTACATCACAGCTGAAGGGGAAGTAGGTAATCATAAAGTGAAGTTTGACAAGGTAAACTACGTTCAACAACTTCAAAATAACTTGTCTTCTGTTTCTCAAATTTGTGATAAAGACTTTAAGGTAGTATTTGACAACAAGAAGTGCTATGTCCTAAAAAAGGACTATGTCATCCCGGAGGATCAAGTATTAATGTCTGCCTCAAGATATATGGACCTTTATGTCTTGGATCTATCAAAGGCCTCCACAACGGATCATGAAGTTCAGTGCTTCTTGTAAAAGCTACTGAGAAGGAATCCATCTCTTGGCATAGGTGAATGGGACACATTAATCCACAGAAGATGAATCACTTGATCCAGAATGATCTAGTGAGAGGAGTTAATGTTAAAAACTTCCAACTTCCGGATTTATGTGTTGCGTGCAAGAAGGGAAAACAGACGAAGAAGTCTCATAAGGAAAAGAAAGTTCATTCCATCGAACTTCCTCTTGAACTCCTTCACATGGATCTGTTTGGTCCAGTCAGTACAAGAAGCATCGCAGGCGACTTGTACTGCTATGTAGTTACTGATGACTACTCAAGATTCACTTGGGTGATGTTTTTGAAATCTAAATCAAAAACATTGGAGTCATTCAAGGAGTTGGTAACTACTTTCGAGTCTCTATATAAGTTGAAGGTACGTCAAGTGTGCTCAAACAACAGAACCGAGTTCAAGAATCAATGGATGGAGGCTTACTGCAAGGAAAATGGAATTGTGCATCAGTTCACCTCTGCCTACACTCCTCAGATGAACGGCGTTGCCGAAAGGAAGAATCGCAGCTTGATAGAGACAGCACAGATGATGCTAGCAGACTCAAAACTACCTATCCAATTCTAGAATGAAGTAGTTGCAAATGCGTGTTATACGCTAAATCGGTTCTGGTAGTTAAACGCCATGGAAAGACGTGTTACGAGTTACTAAAACGACGTAAACCTAATCTAGAGTATCTCGAGCCGTTTGGCGCTCCGTGCACCCTACTGAAGAAGACTCATGAGGGAAAATTCAGCAAGAAGGCTGATGAAGGTATCTTTCTAGAATACAACATACCGAACAAGAGGGTCTACAACCACTCAACGGGTCAGGTAGAAGTGTGGTGTAATGTTGATGTTCAGAGATACACCACACCACCTGCTGGAAAAGGACCCGCCTTTTTTTTTGACTATGATGGATTCTTCAAGTCCTTCAACATACCACTCTCCACTTCTGATGATGAGTTAGCAACAAAGATGATATATGATGTTCTAAACACACCATCTCAGGAATCTACATCATCTGGACTACAAGGCAATTCATCTAACAACTCAGGGGGAGCATTTGAAGATAGTGACTCTTCCTCTGATGAAGAAGTTGTGGAGACTGATCAAAACAACCAGGAGCAACAGGTTCCTCCTACGATAGTCCACAAGCATCTGACATTGATGCCTCTGCGTCTTCGGAACCTCAAACTTCTACTGCCTCAGATACTAAACCGAATGTTCATAATCTTGATTCTGAGGTAGTTGTTCCAACCACTCCTGGATCACGCCTCAATGTCTATCATCCTTTTGATAATGTCATTGGAGATGTGAGATCAGGAGTTCAGACCATAAATCAGTTGTATTCAGCTGATTATGCCTCGGTGATGGAAAAGGTTATCTTCATGACAATGCATATCGTTGCTTTGTGTCTCAGTTCGAGCCAAAGTATGTTAGTGAAGCCCTGAATGATGAGGCATGGGTGAGTGCCATGCAAGAAGAACTTCTTCAGTTCAAGAAGTTAGGTGTATGGACTCTGGTGGATAGACCTAAAGGTGTTAAGGTCATTGGCACAAAATGGGTCTTTAAATGCAAGAAAGATGATCAAGGCGTGATCACCAGAAACAAGGCTCGACTTGTTGTTTAAGGATTTCGACAAGTCGAGGGCATTGACTACAATGAAGTGTTTGCACCCATGGCAAGAATGGAAGCAATCCGTATCTTCCTTGCCTACGCATCGTATATGAAGATTAAAGTTTATCAACTTGATGTGAAGAGTGCATTCCTTCATGGTGAAATCAGAGAGACAGTGTAAGTCAGTCAACCCGAGGAATTTCAGGATCCATATCATCGGGACAGAGTTTACAAACTCGACAAGGCTCTATATGGGCTTCATCAAGCTCCTAGAGCCTGGTATGAGAAACTCTCGACTCACCTTGTGAAACACGGTTTAGCAGAGGTGTCATTGATTGTACACTATTCATAAAGAAAAGGATGGAGATTTACTGCTTGTCCAAATCTATGTCGATGACATAATCTTCGGTTCAAAGAACGAAGATCTATGTAAAGAGTTTGAAGCAGTAATGAAGGCTGAGTTTGAAGTGAGTGCCATGGGAGAGATGAAATTCTTTCTCGGGTTACAGGTTGATCAGACACCAAAAGGGATTTTCCTACATCAAACCAAGTATGTAGGAGATTTCCTCAGTCGATTTGACATGGAGAATGCTTTCGTAGCTGGGACTCCACTTGCTACAAACCATGATGTAGCACCCGACGAGAATGGTGATCTGGTCGATGCCACCATGTACCGAGGAACGATTGGATCTCTCTTGTACCTCACCGCCTCAAGACCTGATATCATGTATGCGACATGTTTATGTTCAAGATATTAGGCAAAGCCCAAAGTTAACCATCTGATAGGGGTCAAAAGGATCTTCCGTTATTTGAAGGGTACTCCAACACTAGGGTTATGGTATCCTCATGACAATGACTTCGAGCTGACAACGTATAGTGACTCGGATTACGGTGGCTGAAGATGAACTACAAGTCTACATCAGCGGGATGTCAATTCTTTAGGAGAAGATTAGTGACCTGGTACTGTAAGAAGCAGACCTTGGTTGCTTTGTCAACCAGTGAAGCCGAATACGTTGCTGTTGCAAGTTGCTGTTCACAAATCATATGGATTCAACAGCAAATGCGGGACTACAGTTTGAAATTCTCTTCTACTCCTATTTTTGTTGATAACTCTGCTGCGATTGCAGTAACTAAAAATCCGGTCCAACATCCTAAGACCAAACACATCAGCATCAAATATCACTATATACGTGATTGCTTTGAAAAGAACCTAATCGATGTGATTAACATAAATACTGATTTTCAACGCGCTGACCTCTATAGAAAGTCTTTTGATAAATCATGTTTTCTATATTTGTTAGAGGTCAACAGCGTTAAAAAGAAAAGTGATGTAATTCTTGATGATGACCATGTGTAGTCCGATGCGTATAGTCCATATTCTTTTAATTTTTATTTTCTTTATTTATTTGTTTAACTTTAAGTAGCTGAATTAAATTGATGTTATTTGGTCGCCTATTAAAATCCTAAAAAGCGTAAATCGGTTACGGTTTTAGAATTTTAGGGGGAGAATAGGTCAGTTAGTAACATTAACAAAAAAACGAGGGAGGAGGAAAGGCTAACTGATAGAAACTAGATCGTATCTGTGATACCAATTCAATGACTTTGGAAAATGATAGTACACAGGTAAAAATCACTTAGGACTTTAAAAGTTTAAATAAAATAAGATGCGAAGTTCAAAGTATAAGTCTGTGTAGTCTGAGCAATATAAAAGGAAAAATGATAGTAAAACTAGCTACTACTAAGGTAACATAGAGAAAGTAGACCTAGAGATTGTTAGACCACAGATGATATGTCGGTAGATTCAACACAATAGATGATTAGACCTTGTTGGTGATCTCAAAAACAAACTAAGTTGTTCAACAAGCTGTGGGTTAACATCTTATCCCTAGTTAACACAATCAACAAAATTCCAATAAGGGGTGACGAGTAGAATAAGCGCCACAAATGTGAGCGTAAGACCAAAATATGAGCAAAAGCAATCAAACTAATAACTTATGTTGTTGGTGAGAACTGTGCAAAAAGATTAAAATTACTCAAACAAGAAGATAGGTTATGTGCCTCTCTGCTGTGCGGTGGAACTAACCTGAGGATAAGCATAACCTATATATTCTAGAATTCATTGTTGTTTGCCGCCTCTCTGCTGTGCTGTGGCACTGACCTGAGGCTTGGCTTCTCTCTGAAAGTTCTAAGAATAGTTTCTTCTTCACAACTACCCTGAGACCACTCAAAAATCTCCCAAGGAATGTTGATTACCATATAAGTGTGGGATCCACAAATGCTTGTTGAAATAATCAAACCTTAAACTATCACCAATCAGTGTCAAAAGTCTGTGTATGGATTTAAGAGGACAAGTATACTGACAATCATCGTGGCTACAATTCTTGAAAGTCCAAATCAATGTGAGGATCTAATAGTACTAGTATGATTTCCTAAACTTGCTAACGAATCTAGATGAAAAACAAGAATTGAGCATCAAAAGGTGTTGTTAACATGTCCCAAATGATTTGACTTGTCTGTATGATTCCAAATTGAATTGGTCCATTTATGGTCAAAATAAATTGAAGCTGCCTATTCCAGAACCGAATCCATTAGATTTCTATCTTAGGATTTACACCTCACACAAAATGTCAAAAACAAGTTTTAGTTTTGTATTTCAGTTTAAGTCTTTTATTTTTTTAATTTAGTCAAATTCAGTTTGTTTGATATCGGACTACGCCATGGAATTCATTAGGGGATTTAATCATCTAAAAGGGTCACGTCTGAGGTGACCACACATGTTTTCAAAGGTAAAATAAGTCACGTCTGAGGTGACAAATTGCTTAAAAGGATCACGTCTGAGGTGATCAATAGTTTTTCAAGTTAAAATGATCATGTGTGAGATGATCATATGCTCAAAATGTTCATTCAAAAGTTATAAAGGGTTTAAGTGAGGAATGGTCATAAAGTCAAAATCATGAGTATGATCCAATCGCACGACTGGACCATGAGTATGGACCAACCGTACGAATGGACCATACTCATGCACTAAATAGCCGAATGGCACATGAGTATGAACCATTTACCTGAATAGCTTATCAGAATGAGCCAGTCAACAGAATGGAACTATGCGAATGAGTCAGTCGCCTAACTGAAATCCAGTCGGCCGACTGAATGTGATCGACTGAACCAATCGCACGACTAAGGTCCATTCGCCCGAATGAACCGAGCGAATGGGTCCAGTCGGCCGATTGAAATCAGATTCAGTACAAATAGGGCCACAGTCGATCGCATTCAACTCATCACCCCAATCGCCGTAAAATCGCACAGCCTACGTTACTCCGCCAAAATTCCCTCTGACCCAAATTGCTTGCTTATTCTCATATTCTGATGTTCGTTGGTGTTTATACACGTAAAATGTAGTATGAACATGCCAAAAACTCCTTCGATTAGACTTCAATTCAAGAAATTGGCCCTAACAAGACCTAAGACCTTAAATGGACTAATAACCTAACTAAACCAAGTAAAATGTTGAAATAAAGGTTATTAGGTTATTAGTATAATGAATGCAAGTCTAAAGAACCATTACTTGACGTCTAATTTCAAGAATTAGTTCATTTTCGAATCTCAGTCGACCGAACAGTGGGTCATGCGACTGGACACCAGGATGAACTCCAATCGCACGATTGAGCTGGTCGAATGGCTCAATCGGCCGAATGGATTATACGAATGAGCTCAGTCGGCCGATTGAACCAATCGTAGGCTCAGTCAACCGATTGAACTCAGTCGCCTGCTCAGTCACCCGACTGAATCCAGTCGCATGCCAAGTCAACCGACTGAACACAGTCGCATGGTTCAATCGCATGAATGAACCAGAATGAATTCAACCAAGTTAATTAGAACTGATTTGTGTTGTGAGGTTATCTAATGTCTACGTGTCTTGTGTTACAGATTGATGGCTGACAGATGGTCCATCAACCCCAAGCACAACATATATGCTCATTTCGATTCCACGACTTGGAATAGTGCCGAATTGCAGGGATCATTGCTTTCCTCAAGCGATCCAGGATCTACAAGGCGATATCTACACCATGCACTCCCTACAGGTTTATTCAGCAGGCCTTCTGGGAGAGGGCATCGGTTGACTGCTCTCATGAGCCGTACAACTTCAGGATTTCTATCTTTGGGATGGATATTGAGGTCACTGCAGAGGATATCAGGCGTGTACTTGGGTTGGGTGATGATGCAAACCACCCTGCTAGACTTCACACACTGACTGTGAGAGGGTGTTTCTTGAGGATGAAGTTAGCTGGGGATATTAACGCAGGTGTGCTCAACAAGAGCAACCTGTGTCCCCAGTACAAGTACTTGGCACATGTCATCCTCAAGTGCTTGGCTTCACAAAGGGGTGGATTTGATGATCTTTCAGACCAGATTCAAAATGCCTATGTGGCATTGGTACTGAACCAGCCTTTCAGCTTTTCTAGCATGATTTTCTCTTACTTGATAGAGAATCTGGAGCGAAGGGTAAAGAGGTTTTCTGCATGTACCCTAGGTTTCTACAGATGATTTTTGATGAGAAGCTTCCCACACTGCCCAAGGAGAGCCAAGACGCTGCAGCATTGGAGATTATGGACAACACCACACTGGGTCGTATGAAGGTTTACCGGGGAAAGCAGGTCAAACCCCCGGTAAAGAGACTCATCGGCCATCTGACCAAGGTGGACTACGTGGCGCCAAGGAGGCGTAAATGGCACCATGCAGACAGTGACTCGGATGTGGAGCAAATAGAGCTCCTTAAAGATGACTCCGACGACGATGACAGTGGTCATGATGGAGATGCAGGGCCCACTCAACTGAGGGCCCCCACTGCTAATATAGCATCTCTAGCATCCATCCAAGGTGGAACAGAGGCTGCAAGGTTCCATCAGGACTTTCGTCTTGATGAGGAGGAGGAAACAGACGAGGAGCCCTTGACTCGGACGGTGGGGAGCAGGGTGGTTGCCACTGACCGAGGTATTCGGGAGGTTGGAGGACGCCCTGGCTATTCTGGGGAGGCTGACATTGATCCTACTTATGCTCCCGATCAGCCCAGCAGTGTTCCAGGGGGAGCATCCACCTCGAGGGGCTCGAGGAAGAAAAAGATGGCTCAGCCCCACGGTTGAAGAAGAAGAGGAGGAGGATGACATTCATCACCACCACCACTACTACCACTACTTCCACCACTCCACTTACTACCACCACTCCACCTACCACCACTACCACCATTCCATCCACCACCATATCTACCACCTCACACACCACTACCACACCTACTCCACCGCTTACCCGGCATACAATCCACCTCCAGCTCATCCACCACCACCTTCATCTATACCACCCCCAATCTTCACCACTGCTACCACCACCACCACTAGCCACCATGCAGAACCATCATCTTACCCCTCCTTTCCATCTGGATCCTCTTACCTCCTAGTGGGGTAGAGGAACAGCTCTGGGCATTTAACCGTATGGTGCTAAAGCTGTTGGCAGCTGATGATGAGAAGACTGCCCAGATTCGTCAGCTAGTAGAACTTACTGCTGCACAATCTTTGCAGATATCTCAACAGGCACAACTAATAGAGCAGCAGGCACAACAGATGGCTGCTTAGAGCTCAGAGATGTCCCAACTCCAGGAGCAACATGTCCAATCAGCAAAACGGATAGAGGAGTTGGAGGCGACCAACAAGACCATCATGTTGAGGCTCAAAGGATCAAATGATGAGCCCTTAAAGATCAGAGCAGGAGATGGAGATGATGGTGATGATGATGACAGTGATGATGATGATGATGGTGGTGATAATCAAGGGGAGGACACTGATGCTGGTGATGATGTTGATGATGATGATTATGATGGAGATGATGATACTTCTGCTGCGGGTGCCACATCTGCAAGTGAAAGGAGGACCAAGAAAGCTCAAGACCAAGGTGCCTCCACATCAGCCCCGTCAGCAAGGAGCACATGATACAAGACAAGAGTAATGCTTAGTTGTTTATGTTATTTAAATCATGTGTATTTGAATCTTGTATCAAATTAATGTAATTAATGTTTATATTTATTATTGATGTTTATTGCTTTGATTGTTGACTAATGGTTGATGTGTTACATGTTTTAAATCAAGCAGATCCAAATTATCAAAGAGATGAATATGATGTTGCTCCCCTCCAACAGATCAAGCCTCAGCTCACGATGATTGTTGATCTATAGGGAATAGTCAGGAGATCAATGAATTACACTCCTGAAGAAGGAGAGATAATTGATTATCTCATAGACGAGCAACTTGCTGAAATATTCCGACTCGATCCAGATGGGATCGTGAAAGATGCTCCAACAGTCCATGTGGAAAGTCATGACGAGCTCAACGACGATGAGATCGAGATTGAAGATGTCACGGACCAACACTATCCAGAGTACACTGACATTGAGGGTAATGTCGTTCCCAATCTAGGCGACAACCTTGTTAGTGAAACTTTTGAGACTCTGGATAAAATGGAATAAGAGTCTGACAAGAAAGAAGATACGGCCCAAGCCTCGGAAGCTAAAGTCAATATCAGAAAGACTGAGTGGCTGCATGCTTTGAAGAAATAAGAGCCCAACGTAGTGCTTCAACATCAACTGTCTACACCAAGCTGTACAAAGTGAAGAAACATCACAAGGTGTCGGAAAAAATCATAGCATGGGCGTATTTTTGAATATCTCAACGTTTATGCAGTTAAACGTGAGAAAGGGATTGAGTACTTCAGGTTCCCACATGACCTAAAGACTCTTCCTAGATTTGACCTTAACCAGTTAGCAAAGCTAAAATTGCTATACACTAACCCATGCAAAATGTCAGGTGGTTTGAAGGAGCTCTAAAAAGAGAGTACCACACCAGATGGGTCAAATTCAAACCTCAACAGCCAACGAGGTATATCAAACGGTCTGAGGTTGATGCCATTACTGGAAAACCAAAAATAGTGCTGAAGTGGAGTCCTCCATGCAAAATGTCTAAGATCCCTCTACGGGAAATGCCACAGGACTTCACTCCACACTTCAAATGGTGGGACTATGATTGGAGGACAAGAGAGGCAGTCATTGTTTTGAACAAGAATTGTGTAATGGAAACCATCAGGGTGTTTGACCCAATACGGCTTACAAACTTGTCTGCAGATGATGTATATACATTATACAAGTGGCCACTATTCTATGACTCTCAAGATATTATACAAGCTCTACAATTTCAGAACGTTATACGACTCTATTTTGCTTTTGAGATACATGCCGGAGTCACTAGAGAAGAGAAGTACAAGAAGTTTGAGGAACTTATGAAGGATGTAAGACATTAGATGAAACTAGGTCCAAGGGGGAGTTTTTAGATACATGTGTCCCTAGTTTCTGAACTTAATGTAATATCTTTGTATTTTCTTACACATATCTAATTGTACGGGTAGTTAATGAAATACAATATGTGGTTGTGCTCAATGTTGAATATTTCATTGGTTGGTATGTAATAACGCTTATTGACTTGACTATATAGGTTGTGGTTGTTTGAATACTACCTAAATCAATTAATGACTATGAAACCTATTCAAACTTAATCATGTGAAGTTCTCATTCGATTAGCCCATGCTAATGGACCATACGCATGAACAACTTCATGCTAATGAACCAATCCTACAAATGAACCAGGAGACTAGATCAGTCGCTTGGTTGAAACATGAAATTGACTCAGTCGCACGACTGAACACTCAGTCATGCGAATGGATCAACCGCATGACTCAATCGCACGACTGAATCATGCAAATGGTCCAGTCGCACGATTGAAAAACCCTAACCTATAAATACCACTTAAATCGTGGAAAAACTAGACACTTTGAATATTTCAATACCTAGATGTACCCTAGCCGTCTAGAGACCTCTAGTAACCTGTTCCAACTTCAAAGATCATAGTAGATCAATTGATAATCATTCTTGACATTTAGATTCATCTTTAATTGATTCTACGTGCGTTCTCACTGATTGGATCACCATCAAATAGGATTCCGCACTATTTGATTCGGTATACGCGTAAATCTGTTAGTATTCGTCCAGTACACGATCCTAACAAGCCATTGTAAAGTAAGAACAGAGAAAATAAGTTTGAAGTAGGGTAGGTTGAAAATGAGGAGTTTTTTGGGCAGTAAAAGTGGTAAAAAGATTAAAGTAGTGAATCAGAAATATTTAAATGGCTGAAAGTGGTGGACGGATAAGGTGAAGTGATGGTTTGGGGTAAGATGTGATAGGGGCGGTAAGATTAAAAACCATTTAAAAGATTCCGATATCATTAATAAGATCTTTGCTTTTTACAGTGTGGGGCCCAAAGGTTTTCGTTACAAAGTAGAGTCTTCTTCCGAGGGTAAAAGTATTTCCGAAGGGTTTCTTCTTCCAAAGCCAATACTTAGTTCCGAAGGTAAATAACTTTACTTCCAAGAGTAAGAAGGTCTTCCAAATGAAGAAGTTTTCAAGCTTTGGAAGTATACAAGATCTACTTCCAAGACTGAAAGCTCTTTGGAAGATAAAGCCAAGTTTGAGAAAGTTACCTTTGGAAGGTAATGAAGAAATTTATCGAGGGTAAATTTCTCTTTGGAAGTACTTATACTTAGTCAATTTTTGAAGAACTTATTGTAACCGGGCTTAAATTGTATTTGACAAAGATAGGACACTTTTAAAACAAATAGTTTTTCAAATGAGATATACTAGTCAATGTTTATCATCCCAATATCCGTAATAAGATACTTAAATCTTTGTTCATCAAATGCTTTGGTGAGTAAATCAGTATATTGTTCATTTGAGTCAACTTTGACTAGTCTAATAAGTTTTCTCATGAATATCTCTAATGAATGATACCTCATGTCGATGTGTTTTGTCTTGGAGTGCTTCACTGGATTTTCAGTAATTAAGATAGCACTCTTGTTGTCAATATGGATAAGAATGCTCATGAAGTTGAATCCATAGTCTATCATCTAATTTTGAATCCATAACAGCTGTGCACAGTAACTTGCAGCAACAATGTATTTAGCTTTAGTAGTAGATGTTGAGACACATGATTGCTCTTTGCATTGCCATGAGATTATCCTTCCACTAAAAAATTGACATCCTCCTAATGTTGATTTCTTGTTGATGTTGCAGCCACCATAGTCACTATCAGTGTAGCCATAGAGTTTGAAGTTGGTGTTCCTTGGATATTGGAGACCGAGTTTTTGTGCTCCTTTAAGGTATCTAAGGTCTCTCTTAGTAGCAACTAAGTGAGACACCTTTGAAGCGACCTGATATCTTGCATAAATGCATGTAGTAAACATGATATCAGGTCTACTAGAAGTGAGATACATCAGAGACCCGATGATCGTCCTATATTGATGTTGATCAGTATCCTCCCCCTTAGAGTCTGGACAAAGATTGTGGTTTCTAGGTATGGGTGTCTTGGTAGGCTTACAATCTTTCATCTCAAATCTTTCTAAAATGTCATTGACATACTTAGATTGATTTATGAAGAAACCTTCCTTCATATGCTTTACCTAAATTCCAACGAAAAAGTCCGTTTTTCCCATGGGACTCATCTCAAACTTTTTCTTCACAATGCTCTCAAAGTCCTTGCACATTTGATCATTTGAGGAATCAAATATGATGTCATCAACATAGATTTGAACAAGAAAAATGTCTTTCCCAGAATTTCTTATGAAAAGAGTCTTATCAATGGTACCTCTAATGTATCCATTCTTTAGAAGAAACTAAGACAAGGTCTCATATCACAGCCTAGGTGCTTGGTGCAGCCCATATAGAGCTTTATCCAACTTGCACACATACTTTGGGTGCTGTGGTCTTCAAATCCTGGAGGTTAACACACATAGACCTCCCTATCTATATCCCTATATAGAAATGCACACTTGACATCAAGTTTGTAGACAGTAAAATTCTTGGATGCAACATAAGCAAGAAAGATCCTCATTGCCTCAAGTCTTGCAACTAGTGCAAAGACATTAATGTAATCAATTCCTTCCTCTTTGGTGTATCCTTGAACTACTAGTCTTGCTTTATTCTTGATTATCAGGCCGCTATCATCTCTCTTGTTTCTAAAGACCCATTTGGTGTCTATTGGTGCTTGACCAGATCGTAACAAACATAGGTTCCAAACCTTTTGTCTTTTGAATTGAAGCAATTCCTTTTTCATTGATTCAACCTAGCTACTATCCTTTAAGGCTTCTTCTACCTTCTTGGGTTCCATATGAGACAAAAAGCATGAGTACAAACAGACATTCCCATTGTGAGTTTGTCCTCTTGTTCTCACACCTTCATAGACTTCTCCTATGATGTTTTTAGGTGAATGAGTGTTATGAATCCTGAGCCTGGAATCACCTCCGGTTGCAAAGATAGATCCAAGTTGGACATGTTTTTCTTAGGAGCTTGAACACTTGGACCGACTGTTGTTTCAAACTCCTTTAGTGAGGACTGATTGAATAAATGGGGAACACCATAATCATATTTAGGTTGTGAAGTAGCATTAACAGTTTCCTATTCATTCAAGATGCTACTTTTATTAGCTTGGTTACCAGATGAGTTTTGAGGCTCACTAGGTGAATAACTGGTTGAAGCTCCACCATCTCTTGAAATAGTTATGCTGTCATATCTCAAGATAGTGGAGCCTAATCTTCAACTCTTCTTGGAAAACTTGAACAAGGTCTGCACAAATCAAACAGTTGAACATCATCAGAGTCACTTTGAGGACCCGTTCCAGCTGAAACATTCTCAAAAGATGAATTAGAATAGTTGGGAAACAATTCTAAGTCAAAAATATGATAAGGGTCATCCCCCTAACATAAGGAGTGTGCTCATTGACAACAATGTTGGATGATTCCTCAAATTGTTGATTTTTGATGTTGTAAAATCTATAAGCAATAGAGTTAGAGGAATATCCAACAAAGATAGCATCATCCGACTTTTTAGCAAAATTTTCCAAATTTTCCTTTGTGTTAAGTACAGTACACCTGCTGCCAAAGGACCTTAGAAAGCCAATGAACGGTGGCCTCTTGTTCCATAGCTCATAAGGGGTTTTACCATGTGGCTTAACTACAAGGACCCTATTTTGCACATAGCATGCAATGTCGATTGCCTTTGCCCAAAATGTTAGAGGCAGCTTTGAATCAGCTAACATAGTCTGAGCACCTCAATTAGTGACTTGTTCCCCTCTCAGCAGCACCATTTTGTTGAGGAGTTTAGGGAGCACTGTATTATTTGGCAATCCCTTTTGAGTTACAAAATGAGTCAAGAATGTGGTTCTTAAACTCATTCCCTTGATCACTTCTAATTATCTTAACCTTGTGATCAATTTGATTTTTAATTTTAAGAATAAAAGATTTTAACATTTCAGTAGTTTCACCCTTACTTCTTAAAAGAACACCCATGTAAATCTTGTAAAATCATCAATAATCATAAGGCCATATGATTTCCTTCCAGTTCTCATTATACTTGTAGGACCAAATAGATTCGTGTGCAATAAGTGTAATGAAGTGGTAATAGAGTTAACAACTTTGGATTTATGAGATGCTCTGTGTTGCTTCCCTTTCAGGCTTGCAACACAGTTATCTTTGCGGAAAAATTTGGTTTTAGACAATCCATGTACCAAGTTATTTTTAACCAATTGGTTCATGATTTTAAAATTTACATGACACATACGTTTTTCCCCTAGTGTTGACTCATCACCATCAGATTTGGAAAGAAAGCATGATATTTCACCCAGGGGAAACATTGTTCATATCAAGCTTATAAATATTCCCTTTCCTGGGAGATTTAAGAAGCACCAATTCCTAAGGATTGGTCATCCCTGGTCTAAGGATAATACACTCATGTTCTGTGAAAAGCATTTGATGCTTTTGATCATATAATTGAGAAACACTTACTAGGTTGTGTTCAAGCTATTTGACAAAGTGTACTTTTCAACTTTTAACTTGTCATTGGATACACTCCTTCTACCAGAAATGTATCTTCCAGCCTCACCTCCAAATTGAACAGGACCTCCATCAAAATATTGAAATTGTTGAAGGAGAGATATGTTCCCTGTCATGTGCCTGGAGCATCCACTGTCTACAATCCACACATTATTGTTCTTGTCATATGGATGTCCTGCACGTAAGGTGAAAAGTTAGTTTTGATTGGAAACCCAAGCCTTGTTGGTCTTGGGCTTTTCCAATGATGAGGATCATACTGAACCAAAATTTATGCATGAGGGTTCAATATGCGTTTGTGAAGAAGATGCTAGGCTGCTGCATCTTCTTTGATCTTCATTTCCATCCCTTCGTTGATCATTGAGGATGAGCATGATGAAGCTTGAGCAGCATGACATTCTTCTGAAGCTTCTTTCTTTTCGGAAGATGTGTTCACTACCTTTTCTTCCGAAGCAGTCTTCTTCTGGGATGGTTTCAAGGGGGCTCTTTGAGTCTTAATAGCTTTAACTTCCGAAGCCATTTTTCCTTTGGAAGAAAGACTTTCTTCTGAAAGCAACATTGCTTTAGAAACAAGCTTTCCCTTTTTCATCACTTGAACCATATGATAGGGTCCAAATGAGAAACCTTTCTGGACTCCTTCTGTTTTAACATTGTTTGCACAGTGTGTGCTAGCAGGATTGTAGTAACAATCTTTAGCCATGTGGCTTTGCAGACCACACAATATGCAGACAATGTTAGTCTTCTGGGAACTTGATGATTGTTGTTTCTTGTTTTTCTTATCTTCATCAGCAGTCTTTCCCTATTTCTTCTAGTCCTTTTATTGGATAGGAATGCTGGTACTACACACTTTTCCAGGATCAGAAGTTTCTACCACCTGGAATCCAGCTGAGATGAATACACCCTTTTGCTTTGGGTCAATCTTCAGCTTAGATTCAGCCACTTTCTTGGCAGTTTTTTTGGCTGCCGTAGCTCGACTTATTCTGGCTTTGGTGGTTAAAGGTTAGTCATCACCGGTAAGAGGGGTTTGGTTTACCTGATTCTTCCCTATGATGGTCTCCAAAGTTGCATCACTCTTTGAATCATGGGAAGGTGGGTCAGCAGATGGAACCGCTTGCTCTTCAGTACCACATCTTGGTTGTCTAATAGACTAATAAGAGTGTGTGGAGCAATTTCATTGATTCCCAAACCACCTTTTTTATAACAAAGTTTGGAGTGAGAGGATGATGCAAGAATGGCTTGGAAGTTTTGCTCTTAGATAGCATGCTTCCTTGCTTGAGCCTTAGCTGTGACAAGCTAGGCTTATGCCTCAAACAATTTGGATATTAAATCCTTGATTTGAGTCTTGTAGTTTGTATGTTCATGTTTTAAAAAGACACCATTTTCCCCAACTTATCAATTTTCTTTTGATAGTCATTTTTGCCATTTTAAAATCATATTTTAAGATATTTAAAGACTCAATATCAGATTTAGTTTCCATATTGTAGTCCTGATATAACTTAACCTTAGCAATACAGGCTGGAGTACAAAGATGTTCATATACCTTTGAGTTTTATGTTCCAGCCATGAGAGCTTGATCAAGGGTGACATCTTGCACCATAAAGCTCCAATCAACTTCTGGCGCTACAACTGCTATTTCAGTTGACTTCCTAGTGGCTTTAGGTGTAGAGGGATGTGAGGAGGCTTGTGAGGTTCCTAGATTTGACTTTGGAGATTTACTTTCCCTTGCAAAGTGACCAAGTTAGTTATAGTTGTAACATTTGGCATTGGTTTTGTCAAACCCAAACTTGCTGCTAGTTGGGTTTTGAGGGAACTGCCTTCCAGTTCTTTTGAAGAACTTCATTGCTGGGTAGGTCAGCAAAGCCATTTGTTGGACTATGTCCACATACTCTACATCATCTGGACTGAGGCATTCTAGATCATCAAAGCAATACTGATGATCACCAGAGTACCTACTTCGTGAGACAAAGGCACATATGTCCTTAAAAGAACCTTACTAAGCCTGTTGAGACCTTGGAGTCTCAGGGAATGTGATGTAAGGTCCTGAAGAACATGATGGCTGTTGAGAATATGTCAGGTGCTGCTAAGGTTGGGGGTGTCCTAAGCCTTCAACAACCATTAAAGCATTGCTAGCAGGAAGGCTTGAAGGTCTGTTCATCTGAATGACCTTCTTGTTGTCCATCTCTACATGGTATCCATCAAGGATGTCGTATAGTTCAGTCATGGTTAGGGAGTTCAAGGTTTCTGTCCTATTGATAGAGACATAGTAGAACATCCACTTATTGGGGAGTGTGCTCATGAATTTTCGAGTGAGATCTCTTAATTCAAGGGCAATTCCTATAGACTGAAGGGAAGAGATAAGATCCATTAACAGTAGTATTGCTGGCCGAGGGTCTCTCCAGCAATGTGAGTGAAGTTCTCAAACTACTGCTTTAGTGAATCTTTCTTTGAGTCATTAGAGCTTGAGTACATTTGAGATAATACATCAAACAGTTCTTTTGCTAACTTGTAGTGCTCAAACCCCACCATTACGGACTTGGGTATAGCAATCATAAGAATCGTCATGGTAGTACTGTCAATGTCCATCTTTTTTCCGTCTTCATCAGAGGAGTCTTCAACGGCCTTCTCTATCATGGCACCGTTTCCACCATCTGCAACCACATTTGCTTTGTACGGACCATTGACTATAGATTGCCACATTTTTCCATCTTGATACCTGATGAAGCCTTCTATGTGTCTGCTCCATGATCTAAAGTTTTTAGGGGTGATGATAGGTGCTTTAGTCATCGTCCCCATCTCAACATCAGATTTTTGGTTAAGGGCCATATTTGAGTGTACTATGTAGGTGAGTGAAGAATAGGTTGATTAGAATGGTAAGATCGCACAATCAAGAGCCTAAAAAGCTCTAATACCAATTGTAGGATCGGTTTTTACACTTAACACAAGTATTGTTCTCTCAAACTCACTAAGTAACACTCGGGTTTGTGATGAATCGGTATCCTTCTAAGAGTTGATGATAATATACTAAGTAAATCAAAGTAAACAAAAAGCATAATTTTTAAGATACTTTTATATATTACTTCTCAACTCAAAGTTTTACAAGACTCTTACAAGCATGATAGATGACTTACAATGAGAAACTATATATACTACTAACTACAACATGATATACTTTGATACCAGCTAGAACCCTTAGACTAAAGCAAATACTACAAAGCTAAAGTTAAGGTATCTTAGATAAATTATTATCTAAGATATGGTAGTCATGACATGTCCATGACTTACCTTTTATCACCAACTAAAGTTGGCAACTGTACTAACTGATAAGTTATGAACAGTGGAATAAAGTATGGTCAACTACATGGACATGCGAAAGTGCCATGTAGTATCTCAGAGATTTGAAGCGGAGTGTCAGAGAGACCATACTTATGTCCACTGTTCATAGTAGCTACTTCTGAAGGTTAACTGGCAGACTCCTCCTGGGAGATCAAGGAATTGCTCTCTTGTGAGGGAACTTGAGGAGTTGTCAGTGATAGTTAGTTTGATAGACTCTCCTCATAGGATATCACTCAATGATGTGCATTGATGAGCTTCCTCTTGATTTCCTTAAATTCCTCTAAGGAAAGAGGCTTAGGTGTTTGAGAGGATAACTTGGGTAGTTATTTGGTGGATGAGGATTAGGTTCTAGGTAAGGTTTTAGGTTTGAGGATGGGTAGCTTGGTGGTTGTTTGGATTGAGTGGGTAAGGAAGGGTATAAGGCTCAGAGGTTGGTTTAGTTTTAACATGAAAAGGGAAGGGATAGGTTTAGGTTGATGTTGTGATTGTGGAGTAGATGTGAAAGTCATCCCGTGTACTCTTCGGTACGTCTCTTTCCTTCTTCCTAAGCGTATGCCGACCTTGATCTAGCTGACAATACGCTACGAGGTCTTCAGAATCATAGATCCAACCTGCCTGCCTGAGAAGCCATGGGCCTTGAGACTGTTCTTGATCCAGGCTTTGTCCCTATACTTCTTCATGGCTGCAACCTGAGCATCATCTTCTTTATTCTTTTTCTCCTTCAGTTTTTTCCTGAAGGCCCTCTTTCTCTCCTTTTCCATTAGATCTTGTTCTTTGTTTACAAGCAGCATGATCATGTCATTGTCATGTGGAGCAAGTTCTTCAGGAGAGAATATCTAGAGTTTAGGAAAGCTATCCTATCTCTCCTAAGCTGTTGATTAACTTCCTCCTTTTTCTCAAGTTTTCTTCTTCCAAGGCCACCTTGCTGCTTCTTCTTGTTCTCTTATCAGCAAGGTTTCCTTCTCCAACTCAATCAGCTCCTCAAGTGGCAAGAGGCATACGTCTTCATTTGCAGCTCCTAGCTTGACAAGCCTGCCAATCACATCCACTCTTTTTGATTGTTGACTGCCTCTTGGTTGGCTACAACTGCTTTGCTACTTGAAACTAGTAGTTTCCCTGAGGGGAGTCTTCCTTTTTTTCTTAACTTTTCCAACTTTTCCTTTTCTAGAAGTTCTTCCACAGTCAGATTCATCTTTCCTTTGACATCTTCGGAAGCTTTAAACTTTAGAGATTCTTGAGTAGAGGGTTCAGGTTGTTGAGAGATGGCTAGAGCATGTGATGAAGAAGGTGTTTGAGCAATAGGAAACTTGAGAAATTCCTTACTATTTACCTCATATGCTAGTTCTAGAATCGCATCTATAATGATAAGATCATCGGAGGAGTAAAGCCTTTCCGCAGCTTCCATCTCAACTTTGAAAGATGAAATTGTTCTTCTTCAGCTTTGACTTTAGCTTTAGAAGTCTGTGGCAATACACTATCTATCCCAATTGTTTTGGTTGTTAGGCCATCAGTTTCAATTTCCTCTTTGGAATCAATCTCAGGTTCCGTATGGACTTTAGGTTGACCACTCCCTCAATAGTAGTAAAAGGTGTATTCAGACTTTGAAGCTCTTCAGCCCCAAAGTAGGCCACCATAACATCTAGATTTCACAAATTCTAGGGCTTATTCTTCCACATCTTCATAAGTTGGCACCACCAATTGAGCCAAAAAGGTTAAATCATAACATAATGTACGATATGCATATTTTGTGTCAGTTTCCAAGAGTTGGACTTTGAGTCTCTCTTAGGCTTGGCAAGAATTAGATGTCGAGGGCAATGCAACAAGTTTCATACCCTGAAGCCATGCGATAGGAGCCTTGATGGATGGGGAACTAGTAAATCATAAGGAGCCATTGTAGTAGCCTTAACATCCTTGATAGATTTGCGTAGATATGAGACCCCCTGCATGGGTGGAAGCAATGCTAGAGGAGGTTTTTGGACCATACGAGTTCAGGGTCATTGGTCTAACTAGCTAGAGTATTGTATGTGGTGGTACATTTAGCTTAATGTAAACTAGGCTAGGGCAGCCAGTATCAACCTCCTCCACTACCACCGCCAGCCTACCATGACAGCATCTAGATCCATCATAGTCCAAATCTTGGCGGTGTTTATTTTTATTGTACTTCTAGTTATACTTTTAGTTTTTGGTTATGCATGTGCAAACTCATATTATATTGATCATTTGTGGGGTACTTTATTCTTTATATTTGTAATGTATGTTTAGGTTGATCTTTTATATTGTACATGCACCGTTTGATTTGTTCAGTTGGTTATGTGTCATACGATGATTTATATTAATAGTAAGTTATTGTAACATCTCGTATTTTCATTAAATTAAAAGTTAACTTTGTTTTTTCTTATAAGGGTCATTATTGACAATTATGAAACTCATGTGCTTATTTTTTTAGTTATCACTAACTTTTATATATGAAGGTTAAAAATAAAAATATCAATATATTAATATTAATAGTAGTAATAATAATACAAGTTATAATAAGGATAATAATAATAAAAATAATAATATTAATAATAATAATAAAAATAATAATATTAATAACAATATTAATAGTAATAATAATAATAATATAAGAAACTTAATGATCTTAAATTAGAACTAATTAACTTAGGGGGGTTAGTTGTCATTTTTAAAACTTAAAATAAAGGTTTTATGCATAAATGATAACTTTTGAAAACTACAGGGGGTAATCCTATAATTAATTAAAAACCAAACACCGCCCCCTTAACCCCGTTTTCCGGCATCTTTTCCGGCATCTTTTCCGGCCAAGATCCGGCCGGCTCCAGCCACCTCTTAAACATCGAAAATTGGTCGTTTCTTGATCCCGAAACTGTTCCAAACCGTTCCTGAACTCGATTCGAACACCATTATGACTTTGATTGCGTTTAAACGTCGGTTATGAACCCAATCGAATGATTAACCGAAACGTCTTTAACCATATGGCCTTTCAACCACTAAAACTTAATAATAACCAAATTAAATGACTCATAATCGAACGTCTAAGTAGTCTAAAGCTTCTATCAATTCCAATTGCACCTGAATCAAACACAAACAATGAATTCAATCACCATCTTCATCGTGACCTGCAACTTAATCAAACACCACCCTCTGGAGTTCAAAAATCGAAATTGATAGAGGGCTTTTGGTCCAAACAATCATTCGAAGCTATCTGCAAGGTTAATTCGATTTCCATTTAGGATTGCTCATCCATTGGGTACTACGACCACGACTTGTTCTTCGATTAGGATTGCCTTCAATGCGAACCTATTCGGGTAAGTTACATACATGGATATGCTCGATTAAGCATGGGAAACAAAAGCCCCATGGTTAATTTGGTTATCATCAACGTTTAGATAATCAATTTGGTTCGAATCTAAACTAGGGTTCTTGAGGTTTGGGGAACTTTCTTAGTGGGGAGAATAGTGCAACCAAGGGCACAACAACCAAACTTACACTTTCAAGCACTTTAGATCATGTAAACCCACCAGTTTTAGTGGCAAGGAAGGAGCCACTGGTCTTCTTGAGTGGTTCGAGAGCATGGAGAACACTTTTGTCAACTGTGAGTGTCCCGAGGCACTCAAAGTTCGTTATGCCACTAGCATGCTCCAACAAAGGGCTCTCACCTGGTGGAATAGCGAGAAGAGAAATCGTGGGGCCGATGTTATTCTGGCACTTACTTGGGAAGAGTTCAAGAACATCACCATCGCGAAGTTCTGCCCGAGAAGCGAACTGCAAAAGTTGGAGGAGGAATTTTGGAATTTGAAGCAAAACGATGGTGATCATTTGGCCTACTCAACTAGGCATCATGAGTTGAGTATACTGCTGCCTCATATGGTCGACACTGTCCCCCACAACATCGAGAAGTTTATCAAGGGTGTACCACCCCAAATTCAAGATGCTGTGGTGGGTAGCCGACCCACAACTTTGGAAGAAGCTATTACTACCACCGCTCAACTCATCGAGAACCATATACGAGCGGGCACCATGTCTGTGAAGGGTGCCAAAAAGGTGGAAAAGATGGCTACTGAGGCCGTTAAGGAGACCAAAGCTGAACCGTCCAACAACAACAAGAAGAAGCGCAAGTTCACACCGGTGCATAACTATGCTGTGGCTGCACCCAAACAACCCCAAAGACAACTTGTACTTAGGCTACACCTGTGGCACAAGTGCCTGGAGCTAGGGCTTATGCTAGTCCTCTGCCTATGTGCAACACGAGTAGGTATCATCATCCGGGGAATCAACCATGCTGCATTGCACCTTATGCGGTAAATATGGTCATTTGGTGGCGACTTGCCACCATGCACCTAACAATGCCGCTGTGGTCACAAACCGTGTTTGCTACAATTGTGGGGAACCTGGTCATTTCCGCCCACAATGCCCTCGTCTTGTGGGTAATGTTCCACAAGCCCGAGGACGTGCTTTCAACATCAAAGCTAACCAAGCACAAGCAAACAACGATGTGGTGAATGGTATGTTAACTCACCTATTAACTTTTGTGATCCGATTCTTTTCATACTTACCTATATCGTTAAATACCTTAAAAATTGAACAGGTATGTTCCTTATTAACAAACTTATGCCTATGTCCTATGTGATTCTGGAGCCGATAAAAGTTTTATTTCGTTAGAGTTTGAACCCCACTTGCTAAGCCACATACGAAACTAGAAAGACCTCTTACCGTTGAAGTTGTCGATGGAGAACCAATCACCATTGACGTCATTATTTGTGATTGTATCTTAAGTCTTGACACGCATGATTTTCTTATCGATCTTATCCCTATGAAACTTGGAAGCTTCGACGTCATTATTGGTATGGATTGGTTAGCCAAACACCATGCCGAGATCATTTGTTTCGAGAAGTGCATCCGTATACCGTTACCTTCTGGTGATACCTTGAAGGTGTTCGTGAAAAATCTTCCGAAGGACTTAAACTCATGTCTTTCACTCAAGCCCGAAAATGCTTAAGCAAGAAGTATATGGCTTTCTTGGCTTATGTGGTCAACACGAAAGTCAAGGGAAAGAACTTAAGGATGTCCCTATCGTACGAGACTTTCCTGAAGTATTTCCCGATGACCTTAGTGGTTTACCTCCCGTGCGTGAAGTTGAGTTTAAAATCGACTTGATACCGGGAGCAAACCCCGTGGCTAAGTCACCATATCGACTTGCACCATCTGAAATGCAAGAACTCTCTAGTCAACTTCAAGAGCTATCCGAGAAGGGTTTCATCTGTCCTAGTTCTTTGCCTTGGGGTGCACCTGTTCTTTTCGTGAAGAAGAAAGATGGATTGTTTCGTATGTGCATCGATTATTGTGAGCTTAACAAGCTTACCATCAAGAATCGTTATCCTCTTCCTCGCATCGATGACTTGTTTGATCAACTTCAGGAGCTGCCATATTCTTGAAGATTGATCTACGCTCTGATATCATCAATTACGAGTTCATGATGATGACATTCCAAAGACCGCGTTCCGTACTCGTTATGGGCACTATGAGTTTATGGTGATGCCTTTTCGTTTAACCAATGCTCCTGCTGTCTTCATAGATCTCATGAACTGGGTATGAAGCCTTATCTAGACAAGTTTGTGATCGTTTTCATGAGACATACTTATCTACTCTAAATCCACACCGATCATGAACTGCATTTGAGATGGTTCTTGAGTTGTTGAAGCAAGAGCAATTGTACGCAAAGTTCTCGAAGTGTGACTTCTGGCTCAAGGAAGTTCAATTTCTAGGAAACGTAGTGAATAGCCAAGGAATTCACGTTGATCCTGCAAAGGTGGAAGCTGTGAAGAATTGGTGTGTTCCTACGACTCCTACCGAAGTTCGTTCTTTCTTGGTCTTGCTGGTTACTATCAGCGATTCATTGCTAATTTTTCAAGGATTGCGAAACCACTAACTTCTTTGACACAAAGAATAAACCGTTCGAGTGGGGTTCCGAGCAAGAAGCCTTGTGAAGCGTTAAAGCACAACTTGTGCAATGGCTCCTATCTTGACCCTACCCGATGGAAATGACGACTTCACCGTGTATTGTGATGCATCTAAACAAGCCTTGGCTGTGTACTCATGCAACGAGGGAAGGTCATAGCTTATGCATCGAGACAATTGAAGGTTCACGAGGTGAATTACCAACACACGATCTTGAGCTTGGTGCTGTTGTATTTGCTTTGAAGATTTGGAGGCACTACCTGTATGGTACCAATGTATAGTCTACACCGATCACAAAAGCCTTCAACACTTTCAATCAAAAAGATCTCAACATGAGACAACGTCATTGGTGGAGTTGATTAGTGACTATGATTGTGACATTTCGTACCATCCTGTTAAAGCAAAGTTGTAGCCGATGCACTAAGCCCAAAGATTCACAACAAGATGACTCATTCCAAGAAATTCGCGATCGACGTCAATGGTTTGACACTTTGGGTGAGTTCGATACTGAGATCTAACTATGTCAACGAGACTACCGTACTGCTACAAAACTTGAGAATAGATAGTGACATCGAGTCTAGTATCTCGGAGGCTCAACAAGTGGTGCAACAAGAAGGAAGAATGAAGATGAACTGGAGCCTAATCTTTTAACCCGATTGGGAACGAAACCCAATGGGTTGATGTACTTCGCAAATCGAATTTGGATTCCAAATCATGATAATCTTTGTTACCTTTTCCTGAACGAAGCTCATCAAACTCGTTATTCTATTCATCCTGGCTCCGATAAATGTACTGGACCTGCGCGGTCAATATTGGTGGCCTGGAATGAAGAAGATATAGCGACTTATGTAGCTAAGTGCCTCACGTGTACGAGGTTAAAGTCGACATCAACGTCCAAGTGGATTACTTGAGCAACCCAAGATCCCTATGTGGAAGTGGGAACACATATCCATGGACTTCATAACCATCTACCCCGAAACTCTCGAGGAAATATAGCATATGGGTGATCGTTGACCGATTGACCAAATCGGCACATTATACTCATACGTGACACTTACAGACATCAAGGTTAGCTCGTATATACGTTGATGAGATTGCAAGTCGTCAGGGGTACCTCTGCCCATCATATCCACCGAGATGCTCGTTTCACTTCGTATTTTTGGTCGTCTATGCAGAACTTTTGGTACTCAGTTGGACCTAAGCACGGCTTACCATCCTCAAACTGATGGTCAACCGAGCGAACGATCCAAACTTGGAGAATTTGCTACGCCTGTGTGTTCTTGACTTTGGTGGTGATTGGGATACGCATCTACCGCTCGCGGAATTTTTGTATAATAACAATAATTATCACTCGAGTATCAGATGGTCCCGTTTGAAGCACTTTATGGTTGTAAATGTCGTTCACTGACTGTTGGACCGACATTGGTGAAAACTTCATCACTGGTCCTGAACTTATACAAGAGACGACCGATAAAGTTTCTATTATCCGCAAGAACCTTGAAGTGGTGAGAAGTCATCAAAAGAGTTATGCTGACAGCGACGTAAGCCATTGGATTCCAAGTTGGGGAGATGGTTCTTCTAAGGTCTCACCGTGGAAGGATATTGTTCCCTTTGGAAAGAAGGGCAAATTGGCTCCAAGATTTGTAGGACCTTTCGAAATCCTAAAAAGGATTGGGAAAGTGCTTATAAACTGGAACTACCTTCCAACCTTAGTGGAGTTCATCCTGTGTTCCACGTCTCAATTTGAGAAAGTGCTTGGCCGACGAAAGTCTGTATGTTCCGCTGAGACATTCAGATCGACGAGTCCTTGCATTTGTCGAGAAACCTGTTGAAATCATGGATCGCATAATGAAGAAGACTATAACTACAACAACCCAATCGTCAAGGTTCGTTGGGAGAACAAACGTGGCGCTGATTTACTTGGGAACGAGAGGAGCACATGAAGAAGAAATACCCGTTTTTATTCGTTTAGTTTCATTTCTTAATTTTGGGACGAAATTCTTTTAAATTGGGGAGAGTGTAACCAATCTCGTATTTTCACTAAGTAAAAGTTAACTTTGTTTATTCTTATAAGGTCATTATTGACAATTATGAACTCATGTGCTTATTTTTTTTTAGTTATCACTAACTTTTAATATATAAAGGTTAAAAATAAAAAATATCAAATAATATTAATATTAATAGTAGTAATAATAATACAAGTTATAATAAGGATAATATAATAAAAATAAGAATATTAATAATATATATATTAAACAATATTAATAGTAATAATAATAATAATAATAAAAGAAACTTAATGATCTTAATTAGAACTAATAAATTAAGGGGGTTAGTTGTCATTTTTAAAACTTAAATAAAGGTTTATGCATAAAATGATAACTTTTGAAACTACAGGGGGTAATCATGTAATTAATTAAAAACCCAAACCACCGCCCCCTTAACCCCGTTTTTCCGGCATCTTTTCCGGCCAAGATCCGCCCGGCTCCGGCCACCTCTTAATGTCGAAAATTGGTCGTTTCTTGATCTCGAAACTGTTCCAAACCGTTCCTGAACTCGATTCAAACACCATTATGAACTTTGATTGCGTTTAAACGTCGGTTATGAACCCAATCGAATGATTAACCGAAACGTCCTTAACCATATAGCCATTCAACCATTAAAACTTAATAATAACCAAATTAAATGACTCATAATCGAACGTCTAAGTAGTCTAAAGCTTCTATCAATTCCAATTGCACCTGAATCAAACACAAACAACGAATTCAATCACCCTTCATCGCGACCTGCAACCTAATCGAACACCACCCTCTGGAGTTCAAAAATCGAATTGATAGAGGGCTTTTAGTCCAAATAATCATTCGAAGCTATCTGCAAGGTTAATTCGATTTCCATTGAGGATGCTCATCCATTGGGTACTACGACCGCGACTTGTTCTTCGATTAGGATTTCCTTCAATTTGAACCTATTCGGGTAAGTTACATACATGGATATGCTCAATTAAGCATGGGAAACAAAAGCCCATGGTTAATTTGGTTATCATCATCGTTTAGATGATCAATTTGGTTCGAATCTAAACTAGGGTTCTTGAGGTTTGGGGAACTTTCTTTAATCGGGTTATAATATGTAGAAACCAGTACATAACGCAGCTGAGAGCCTGGTTCACTGGTTAAGGCATTGTTTCTCCATACATGAGGTCACGGGTTCGAACCCGGGCACCTCATGTAATTTTTTTTAAAAGCTTTTTTGGCCTTAATTAGTTATATAAAATTTATAATAATTATAAAAATGACTTTTATAAACCCCAATATTTTTAAAGTCATCTAAAATATTTCTTAAAAATTTATTCTTGTAAAACATTTTGATATTTTAATATAAAATTATTCACAAATGTTATAATTAAAATTTTTATAAAAATAGATTGTTATATAATACTTAAAGGTATTAAATTAATATTAGACCTTATGTTTAAGGATTCATCATGATAATTATAGAATTTAAATATAATTTTATAATAAAATCACAATTATGTACAAAGATATTCATTCCTTATCATTTCCTTAAAAATATTTTTATAAATTTTATAAATATATTTTTATAAGAATTTATTAACTTTATAAAAAATCCCCAAAATTCTAACCCTAGTTCACGTTAACTCGTTAATCTTATTTAACCTAAATTTTGTAATATTTATATATTTAGGTGCCGTTGTGACGTTTATCTTGGAACGACATATATTATTCTTATTGATCTTCATTATATACTTATTTGACATGTGAGTTTCCTTGCTCCCTTTTTACTTTATTTCACACTATTTTGGGGTGAAACATGATACTCATACATCATACACTTATAAACGTTTGAGACTTGTAATGCACTTCAATTCATCTTTATATTTTGTCATGGTTATTTGTGTATTGTAAGTGATTATGAGATACATAGTTTGTTTACAATCATTAACTATTGCTAGCCTGGCGACGTCTTAGATCTTTGGGCCTGACAAGCCTATGGTGCTAAAGTCGATGTATTGCTGACCCTGATGACGTATGCTTGTTCATTATGGGAACCAAAAACACTTAGCCAATCTTATATACTTGTAATCAAGTCGAGGTTTGGTTGTAACGATATGTGTTCTATAATCTTACCAACTTATGACCTATGACATGAATTGCTACTTCTAACTTTATCATATTATGTATGAAAACCTTGGAAATCACCAACTATTTAAGTTGACCTTTTATTTTTATCATGTTTCAGGAAATCCCCAAGTTTAAAGTGGACTTTTGAAGCTTGCAATAAAACTAGGACTTGGACCTAGTTTAATAAATAAAATATTATGTTTTGATTTATGTTTGAACTTATTTCACGTTTGAGACTTATATTTGTATTTCCTTTTTGAAACTTATAATTTTAATATTTACATTTAATTATAGCGTTATGTGGTTGTGAACAATCTTAACCCTCATATCTCGACGTTTCCGCCGTCAAGGTTGGGGTGTGACAGTTTTATTTTTATAAAAAGTTATTTTATCTCATGTTATATTTATTTTACAAAAGTTTTAAACTTAACAAAGTTTATTTTATAAAATAAATTTATGTATTTCAATTTTTATCAAGTTGATAGATTAATAAAATTTGTTACAAAAGTTATAATGTATAAATTTTTGTTTAAAACTTATACGTTTCGTATAACACTATACTACATGTATAGACTTTTGAATACTCTTATCATATAGTGCTATACTACACATAGGTGGCATAAGACAATCAAAATCCCCTAATATGAAAAAAACAATATATGCGTATCGTGTATACATCGCGTATAGCCTAGCCCCCACACAAAATTGACATGAAGTAACAGTAGGATTTAAGGTTGTCACCTATATGCCTCGTACGTAGCTATAAAAGGCATATAAGTCGAATGAGTGTTGAATTAATTTTGTTGGGTTTCTAAATATCGGTTCGCTTACTCCTATATCTAGCTTTAATTTAAGAAGTGTCTTTTTTTGTTAGTTAAAGGATATCAACTTAATATATTCTTTAGTTTTGTTGAACTACTAAAGAAATAAATGGAAATCTTTGTTTGATAAAAGTTTAACCCTCCTAAAGAGATAAAGTTGAAAAAAGCTAAAGGTATTACTTTTCCATAGCAAAATTGATAAGTCTAAGCTAGATCTATGCTTGAATGATGCTTATGAACCATATTTAAGGATAAAGTTGACACATTTAAGTATGCATGTTTTTAGATCTTGATTTCCATGATATCGATTATATGGTTTGTACAAGTTCGTTCAATTTGAATTTTAGATTTCCTTATTTGCATGTATTTTAATGATTTGGGGCTAATATACATACTACATAAATTAGTTTATGAATGATGTATTTCATACATAAATATTGTCATATTTACATGAAACTAGGGTTTAAAATAACTATTATAAATAATTATGATGTTTATAGTTGTTCATGTTTGAAAGCTTGGAAAGAATGTTATAGATCTAGAAAGAACTTAAAATGGAAAGAAGTGTTTGAAAGATGTATGTCATACATAGATGTAACTGTTGCATAGATGTTTGTCCTATGTCAATGTAATAGTAGATAAAAATGAATAAGCTAAAATTTTAAAGTCTCATACATAGTTTGGATGGTCATGGTAGAAGGAACAGTTTGCATGAATGTTAAATCCATGTGTAATAAGAATGTTAATATAGGATTGACTATATGCATGTTAATTTAATCAAGAAATGATTTTATACTACTATGATATCTATTTTTATTTAATAAGGTCTAGAAGTCACTTAACACTCTTGACTTTTGTATGCATATTGATTTGACATGGATGCTCCCGTGGTATACAACTTGGTATAGATCTCATGGCTTCCTGGAATAGTAAGGTTGTCATCTGATTTTAAATTTATTAATAGTTATTAGCAAAGAAAAAATATATCCATTAATACTATTTGTGTTAAATCTCAAAAGACAAAGTCATATAATGAAAATTTCAAAATCTTCACTAGAAATGTTTAATTTAAATTATAGTTTAAAGTTATGTTGTGACGTGTAAATCTAACTATGAGGATTCATAAATCAAGGCCTTACAGAATGTTAATAAGTTACTGTATGGATAAGTAAGCTTGATATAATGTCATCAACATTTACCGTATTAAAAATATTATTTTGATTTATGTAATGGCTTAAGAGAGATTTAAGTATGAAAATATGTGCATTTGTAGATATTAGACACTTATATTGATACTTTTATTATCTCTAATAATCTCACTATTCTTGGGAATGAAGGCCCTTACAAATATGGTTAATTTTAGTGCTATGTAAACTTATAGTCTAATGGTAAACTATAAAACATATATAAGCCTATAATAAGATAGTACACTAAAAGAATATATACATACACACACATATATATATATATATATATATATATATATATTATATATATATATATATTATATATATATATATATATATATATATATATATATATATATATCTAAAATTTAGAGAATATATGTTATGGATCGATTGTCTAGAACATAACTTATAATAATATTGTTTGTGGCATATGATTCTTTAAAATCACATGCACAATAAGCAATAGATCAAGTAAATATTTTGTAACACATCAAATCTTGACTAATTCTCTAGTTAATAAGTAAGAAGATATTATGATTCAAAGAAAAGTATAAGGGCAAAGGGGGATTAAAAAGGGTGGGGGGCTTACCCTAATATTCCTTTATAAAAGTATAATACTCCCTACATTCCTTTCTTGCATCTAAGATTTCCAATCAAGGAGATAGGCAAGAGAACTATAGCTAGAGAGAGAAACACAAGAAATTAGAAAAGGTAAGGACTTTATCCTGCACCTCTAAAGATCCAATCATGTATTATGCTTTAGACGTGATTGTTGGAAAGATCTAAAGATAAAGTTGATGTCTTGATGTGTGCATGTAGATTTCGGCAGATTACTCTTGTGTTCTAGGGTTTCTTTCAAGCAAAGCATCTAAGGTGAGTATTAGACCACTTATTTATTGTTACTTTTATGTTTCAGGTCTAATACGAACACACTATAGCATCTTGCACATTGTATGACAAATTCGTTTAATTAAGATTGTAACTCAATAAATTAGCTAAAGTAATCACATAATAGCATAAAAACCAGCCTAGATTAATCGAAAATGCCTATGATTATCAAAAGTACTAATGTTTTTAAAAGTTCCTATGTTATCAAAAGTGCTTATGTTATCAAAAGTGCATATGTTATCGAAAGTGCATATGTTATCGAAAGTGCATATGTTATCGAAAGTGCATATGTTATCGAAAGTGCATATGTTATTAAAAGTGCCTATGTTATCAAAAGTGCTTATGTTATCAAAAGTGGGTATGTTATCAAAAGTGCATATGTTATTAAAAGTGCCAATGTTATCAAAAGTGCTTATGTTATTAAGAGTGCTTATGTTATAGTAAGTACCTATAATTATTAAAAGTGTCTATGTTATCAAAAGTGCCTACGTTATCGAAAGTTCTTATGTTTCAAAAGTGCCTACCTCATTGAAAGTGCCTTTGTCATTAAAAGTAACCTTCCTAGAATATCTTGACATATTTCAAGCATCGACAATCTTGCCTAATAGCAAATGACAAAAATCTTGCATTAGTTACAAGTGTTAGTTAAAGGAGTGGTGCGTTCCATGCAAGGAAGGTATAAAAGAGTCTAGTACGCGTACAAACTCATGGTAAAGTAAAGGTAATGTACGATTTAAGAATTAACATAATAATAGCTAAAGAAGTCTAGTGCTTGTGCTTGTGCAATAACATAGATAAGGTAAAGTGAAGAATAAAATACAAATATCTTATATAGTATGCTATGTATGATAAAGCTAATGTGTAGTTAAAGTATGATAAAGAAAGACATTTAAAGATAAAGTAACAATAACACTTAAAAGATAAAGTAATAACCTTAGTTAAAATATAAAGTTTTAATAAACCTATTTTGCTAAAGTAAAACTAAATCTCATTCAACAATGCTGAATTTTGTATGCATATTAGGTTAACATGTATGAAAGAATGAATATTGATGTTCACTTAGGATGGATTGAGTAGCTGCCCAGCTATGTTCATGTCTTCATCCCAGTTTAAGACTTGTTTTTTTTTTTAATTTTTACTTGTAATGTTAAAGACAATAGATCATATAATGATTTTGCTACTTACGTTAGTATAAGTTTGGCTTAAGATATATGTTTGTGATGTGTAACTATAATTGTGAGGTTTTTTAGAAATAAGGCCTTACAAGTTTGTATATAAGTCATAGTGTAAAAGGTTTAGACTCCCTGATGTCTAAACTTAAATTTTAAATAGAATCGAGTAAAGGATGAAAGTACAAGTAACTTCATCTCAAGTGGTAAATCTAATTTTTTTTAAAATTTAAATAATGTTATGATAACATTAACCATAGAGAATGTGCATTCATAGTATGATATGGTAAGTTTGGGTACTAGTGTGACTCATAACAAGGAATGTTTATAACATGTAAAGTAAGGTAATTAGTTAATTTAAACTTAATAATAATATCAAAAATTTAGATACTTATCATGATTTGAACTACTTCCTTGAATGACAATGTTGGTTTCCCGAACCTTATAGGTAAAGAATGGCTAGAAGAAAGGTTGCTTGTAGTGGTGTCTGTGGTAGAGGTAGGGACATACCACCAACTATAAGATATCAAAAGAAACCAGTTGAAGAGTTGCATGAGGCATTGGTCAACATCAATGATGAAACTAACTCTTATCATACAAAGGAGAGGCTCACCCTAGAGTCTATAATAGAGAAGCCACAGCTGATAAGGTTCATGAATCTTGCAAGACATTACTTAGTTATCCCGAAGACCTAAAGAAAGTAAGCAAAGAATGAGTGACTAAGGCACATGAAAAGCTAACAAGGGAAGCCAAGATGGTAATGATAATGCACATACAAAGTTGAAAATAACAATGATGTTCCTGATGAATAGGTTGCTAAAGAGTGCTCCTATAGAATATTCAAGGGATGTGATCCTTAACCACTAGATGGTAGTAAAAAGAAACTGGTTGAAAAGGTGCATAAAGAGTCAGTGCATACCAATAGTGAAACAAACCTCATAATGCAAAGGAGAGGCTCACAATAAAACATATAGTAAAAGCAATAGCTGATGAGGCCTACCAAATCTTGCAAGACAACATGCCCTTAATTATCACAAGATCCTTAAAAGAAGTGAGTAAAGAATGGGCGGCCAAGGTGCATGACAAAAGGACAGTAATAATAAAAGTATAGAGAAAGCTAAAATGATAATAATTTTACTCATGAGTAGCTTGCTACATGGGTGCTCCTATAGTATCTTTAAGGGATGCAAATATTCACCGTTGGACAGTGGTGCTATTACCACTCTCTAATGGGTTTTGAAGATAGAAGCTAGAATGATATCAATAATTTAAGGCTGATCAAGCGATAAAGTTCATAATTCACTCCCTCGTTGATGAAGTTATTTACTAGTGGAACATTGTCATGTAGACTAAACACCCTCATAAGTTCAAAAGCTTTAGGTGGAAGATCTAAAAGAAATGGTGACCAAGAAGTTATATCCTTAGAATGAGATGGAATGGATTAAGAGTGAATTATTGGGATTCAAAGCTAGAAACCTGACTCATAGACATTATACCTTTCGTTTCAATTAGATGGTTGATGTTGACATCAAAAAGGTTGAATGTGCGGCCTGTTTTACTGAGATCCGAGCCCTGTGCACTGCACAAAAGCCAAATGTCTACACCAAGCTATACAAAGTCAAGAAACACCTAAAGGTAATAGGCAAGATCATTACATGGGCATATTTTGAGGATTTAAATGTGTATGCAGTTAAGAGAGAAAAGGGCATAAAGTACTTTAGATTCCCACACAATCTAAAGACTCTCCCTGGTTTTAAGCTTAACCAGCTGGCACACCTAAAGTTATTGTATGCTGACCCGAGAAAAATGTCAGGTTGGTTTGAGGCTGCTTTAAGGAAGAATACCACACCAGGTGGGTAAACTTCAGACCTCAACAACCGAAGAGGTACATCAGAAGGTCTGAAGTTTATCCCATTACTAGAAAGGCTAAGGCAGTGCTGAAATGGAGTCCTCCACGTACAATGTTCAAAATCCCTCTAAGTGAAATGCCACAGGACTTCACTCCACACTTCAAGTGGTGGTACTACGATTGGAGAACAGGTGAAGCAGTCATAGTCTTACAAAAGGAGCGCAAATGGATACTATCCGGTTTTTGACCCTATGTGGCTGACCAACTTGTCTGCTGACGATGTATATAACTTATACAAGTGGTCACTATTCTATGACTCGCAGGATATCGTACAAGTCCTCCAGTTTCTGAATGTGATATGACTCCGTTTTGCATTCAAGATACATGCCGGAATTACAAGAGAGGAAAAGTACAAGAAATTCGAAGAGCTAATGAAGAATGTTAGACAATGATGTAAACTAGGTCTAAGGGGGAGTTTGTTAATACATATGTACCTAGTTTAGAAGCTTAATGTAAAATGTCTATCATGTCTTACATATATGTAATTGAATGGGTATGAATGAAATAAAATGTGTGGTTAATGCTTATAATGTTTAATATTTCATTGTTTATTGTGTGATAACTTATAGTGAACTAAATATATAGGTTTGTGGTTATTGATCATAATTCTTAGTCAATAATGATTAAGAAACATGTTCAAACTTAATCGTGTGAAGTTCTCATGCGAATGGACCATGCTAATAGACCATATGCATGAATACTTCATGCTAATGGACCAGTCACAAGATTGAACCATGAGACTGGATCAGTCGCCCGATTAAGACATAAGATTGACTCAGTTGCACGACTGGACCTTCAGTCATGCAGATAGATCAATTGCATGATTCAGTCGCACAACTGAACCATACTAATGGTTCAGTCGTACGATTGAAAGACCCTTACCTATAAATACCACCTAATTCATGGAAAAGCACAATAATTCGAATACCTACGCACATAATCGTACCCTAGCCGTCCAGAGACTCAAGGAAACCTATTCCAAGTTCATAGATCGCAGTGGATCGTTCTCTAATCATTTTTAACGTTTCATTAATCGTTAGATTGATCTAAACTGTGTTTTCCCTGATTGGATCGCCAATAAAATAGGATTCCGCACAATTTAAGTTGGTATACGCGCAGAATCAATTAGTACTCTGTACGAAAATGGTCCTAATAGATCATAACTTGATAAAGTAGCCAAAGTAATCGAACAATAGCAACGAAGCCAACCTACTTTATAGTAAGTGCCTCTTTTGATTCAAAGTACTTATGTTATTGAAAGTACATATCTTATCAAAAGTGCCTATGTTATTTAAAGTGCTTATGTTATCCAAAGTACCTATGATTATCATAAGCGCCTATGTTATCAAAAGTGCATATGCCATCCAAAGTGCTTATGTGATTGAAAGTAAACTTCCTAACTTAAGCCTCCATGTAACTTTTTACACTTAGGTAAAAGATAGAACATAGAAAACAATAATATGCATAGATTATAGTAAAGTATAGAGCTAAAGTAGTAAGGGATATATTATGATATAGAGTTAAAGTATAGTATATATAAGTAAAATACAAAGTATTAAAGTATTATACATAATAAATAATGTATAGTTAAAGAGCTTAAATTAACCATAATGAAAGAAGATTAAAGAAAACAAATATAAAAGAATGCTAATTACAACTTTACTTGTGAAATGATAAAGGAACTTGAATATTAATTGTAGACTAATCACCTTGCTAAAGTATTGATACAAATGATAAAACATGCTAAAATGTCTTGTAAGCAGATGTTGCATATAAGTCATGTGTAATTCGTTTTAGAGTTTAGATTTATTCTTAGCTTTTAGGGTTTACTTTTAGTTTTTAGATATTACACTTTATCATTAGGGTTTGACTTTTAGGTTTTAGCATTTAGCTTTACGGAATATTTTAGCATTCAACTTTTAATTTTGGTCTTACCTAGTGGTTTTATTATTTAAAATATGTGGTTGAAAAATATTCCCCTATTCTCCAAAAAAGGAGGTTTCCCATTAATCCCCCCACGCGCATGCGCGCACGCGCACGCGCGTGCACACACAAACACACACGCACACACGCACATACACACACACACACACACACACAAATATATATATATATATATTATATATATATATATATATATATATAATTTGGAGGTTATTATATAAAGTGTAAAATCATCAAAGTCTACAAAGTCACCACGACATTGGGTGGGGGAGAAGGAATTTACATGCATCATAATTACTCATATCATATGATAATTACACAAGTTATGTGTATGATTGTGCCATCTATATTGATGATTAGATGCAATAATAGTACTTTAGTTAATTATGCAAATTATATCTATAATTACATGCAAAATTAATTTCTCAACTTATAAACAATAATTACTCAAGTTATACAGTAGATCGAGTTGTATAAATAATTACACAGTTATTATACAACGTATGGATATTTTTTTAGAAACCCAATTAGTTTAGCATAAGATATATAAAAACTACTCTTGAATTATAAATAATTATATACTCGATTTTATGGTGTATTTATGTTACTATAAGATCGTATATTTAGTTACATGCATTTAAAACAAAAGAATTTGAGAGGCTCTTTTCAATTTACCCTCTTGCATGAGAATTGATATGTTCATGCATGATACATCCATCTTCACATATAACTCATTGATTCAAAAGATCAATGGCGCTCACAATATGCCTTATATGATTTTAGGTTTTTATATTTTAAACTTTCTCATTGTATGTATTTGAATACAAATGTACTTTACATAAATGATCATATTTAGTTAAAATATAACATTTATTTACTTTATTTTGTTAATATATTTGAAATCACAGTTTTGCTATAACTATATGTGTACTTTTTATATGATGGTGTTAATAATTACATTAAAAGGTTTTCAAAATCATGGTTTTTTTAAATTAGTGGAATTCCCTACCATGGTGCTTGAAAAGCTAGTAAAACTTGTGAGCTTTTATATGATTCGGTTTTGAATAAACTTATATTAAAACATAGAAGAAAATACAAATGTTAGAAACAATATATTCAAAATTTTATAAAACGTTATATACTCAAGATTATAAAAGAAAACCAAATATAGACTAACATGGTTTTAAATAAAAGTTATATCAAAACACAGAAAAAGTAAAATTTAGAAATTTACATACCATTATATAACCAAACTAGCTTTAGTAATGCAATGTAAATTCAATAATTGTAAAATATATTCTAACATAAGATATGATAAGAATTATGTATAACTAAATACCATAAGTACTAAAACAACAATATCAATTTTTTAAACTTTTTCTTTAACTTTTTGCGTCTTTTAAAAAAACTATAAAATAAACACTTTGTTTCAAAACAAACCATTTTATTCACTCAAAATTTTAATTATTTTTTTATTTATAAAGAATTAATATTTATAAAATACCAAGTTTAAAATATTTTGTATATTTTTAAATAGCCTCATGTTTTATAAATTTTCTTATTTTATAGAAATAATTTTTTTACAAATAAAATTATATATAGCTCTTTTTCTTAAATTTTTAAAAAAACAATTTGTAATATAAAAACAAATTTAATAATAATATTAATAATAATGTAGTTATTTGAAAGGAAAATGAAATGAAAATATTTTGCTGAGAAGAAATTTAATGTTGTTATATGTCCCACTTACTTATTATCTTATTAGAATAAGATTAGAAAAACAAATTTGAACGTAGTTCAATTTTGAATAACATTTATACTGAAGAGAAAGTATACTTATGCACGTCATAACACATAGTCAAATTTTATTAAATATTATATTTTAAAGTATAATAGAAAAAATAATTTAAGTACTAATTATAATATCAAAATAATAGTATAATAGAGAAACAATAAACCTGATTTAAAGAGTTGTAGCTTACTGCTTTAACAACCTATAAATCACTACTCACATGTTACGCAAAATTGGTTGTAGGGATTAAGTATAAATGTGGTATTATATAAACTAAAATACAGAAGTGTTTAGAAACAAATTCTAATAAAAGCACATGCATCGTCCTTTTTCCTCTCATATTTTACGACAAAAGGCCCCATGAGGCTATTTGTTTGTCTATTTGATGTATCTTGCTTTTAGTACAACCAACACGAGCTTACGTGAATTAATTTTGAGTGCAAGGGATGGAGATGATGGGTGACAAGTTTGTGACTTATTCATATAACCCTGTTTGACAAAAAAAACATGTTTCGAATGAGTTTTTCATAATATAGGAAAATGATTAATTTGTTGTAAAAACTTTGGGTAGAAATTATTATATGTTATTATTGTTAATAAACTATTACAGGAAAAACATGTAAATAATGAGTTTTTCATAATATAGGAAAATGATTTTTAAAAAACTTTGGGCAGAAATAATTATATGTTACTATTGTTAATAAACTATTATTTTCTAGCTTTGTGTTTATATGAGAGCGTCACCAATAATGAAACAATGTTAAATACAAAGCTAAAATGCATGAGAAATCAATGTTAGAAGTTGTGTATAAAATTTTAAAAGCTATAATAATTGAGAAGTAAAGTGGGAAACTTGTCCACATTGATGGGTCGACAAAAAGTGATATATAAGTGAGAGCTTCTAATAGATGCTTTTTCCTTAGGAAAAAACCTGACTCCCACACATACTTGCGAATGTGGCATTGACAATGGGCATATTGTCGCATTTTAATGACGCACTTGGTTTAATTCTTGCTAATGGCATGAGGAGTCCTCATTGTCAAGATATACCAATTACTTTAGGAGTTACTAAGTTGTTGCATTGTTAGGTCATTTCATGATTTAAAACTGACTAGGGCAGATCCTACCACTTCAAAAAACAATTTAATACACATTTCTTATTTTACGAACCATTCTATTTTGACTTGAATAAGTTCTTTCAAATAATTTTATGTTTTAAAAACATATTTTGTGGGACACTTTGTATCAAAACAATTTCTAATTATAAAAAAACATTTTGCTTAAAAACGTTTTGTTGTTTGCGGTTGATTCGAACAAGTTTATATTAAATCACTTTATTGCATAAAACCAATTTTAAACCTTTTATTGAAAACATAAACTTCTAAACTTTTTGTTTTGTGCAAAAATAATTATTTTTCTATACTTCTACTTGCCTTCTTTCAAAATTTAGAAAAAAATGACAACACAACTAAAACACCATTGGTTGGTAACATTATGGCAGTGACTACCATTGCCAATCACGTTGAGAAACCCAAGAAGCTCTCTGGGTTACACTTTAAGATGTGTTAACATAAGATGTTCAACTTCATGACTTTGAACCTCTAAAGGTTCCTCACTAAAACCATTCCCTAACATGCGGAAGGGGAGCCCAACTCGGAATCACTCAAATTATCGTGTCGTAACTATAAGTTAAACAATGTTGGGACACATTGTATAACATGTAGTGGTTACTAAAGGTAGGAGTCACTAGGTTGCAAGTACAAAACCAAGGACGTTAGAAAAAGTTGTTATGGATTGTTTTTAAACTATAACATGGTTGATTCTAAAACTATGATAAACCAAGTTCAATAAGTGCAAGCTATACTTTCTATTAGCCACATTGAGTGAATGGCCATTCGTGTGACATTTCAAGTCGGATCAATGATTGAGAAATTGTTTACTAGCTGAATAGAGTTTAAGAACTAACTCAAGCACAAGTAGAAATTTATAACCATGGAGGAACTTTTGGTACGTCTTTATAATGAAGATAACAACAAATTGGCCTAAAAAGGCAACCTTACGCAAGTTGTGAGTAAGGCAAACATGGTTGAACATGATTAATATGCATACATACGGAGCAATAAGGGCAATCTTATGGGTAGTAAGAAAGAAAATAGTAATAATTTTAGGCCAAGGAAATGGTTATTGAAGAAGAAGCCTCCACCATTTAAAGGTAAGTGCTACAATAATGGGAAGTTGGTCACCAGGCTAACCAATTTAAGGCACCAGGGTGTGAGCGGGTGCACATGGTGCATATTGAAGTCCTTCTAGTAGATATAATGACCAACCAAACGACTTTGATTGGGTAGTTAACATTATGGGAATAACCCAAGAGGATGGTATGTTGACACGTGGATCACCCATAATGTTTACGGAGACAAGACCTCTTCTTTACATGTACTCGGTCCCCTCAGTAGGTGCAAATAAGTGTTTCATCATGTTTATTTGTGATAGTACAAGATATTACTATGTATACTATTTAAGAGTAAATATGAAAGTAATAAACAAGTCTTTCTTGTATAAGAATAAGGTTGAGATTTAACTCAACAAGAAAATCAAAGTTTAAGAAGTGAGAGAAAAGGTGAATATGTTTCTTCATTTGCAGACATATGTGCATGAAATGAAATTAACCAAGAGTGTACCACACCTTATTCTTCGTAAAAAATCAAAGAGTTCTTTGGCTGACTTACAGTGCTCAAAGACTACCATTATGGAGTTTGGTATGGTTGTAAGCAATATAGTCATGGCATTGCTATCAATGTCCATTCTCTTGAGGTCTTCATCTGAGTAATCTTTAACAACTTTCTTTATCATGGCACCATTACTAGCCGGTGCAACCATTTTTGGCTTGTAAGGATCATTAACGATAGTTCTCCATATTTTGTTGTCTTGATACTTAATGAAACCTTCAGTGCGCATGCTCCAAGATATGAAGTTTTCAGGAGTGATGATAGGAGCTTTAGTCATTGTTCCCAGTTAGTCATCATGCAGGATCGATGTTAGTCACTTAACATTTTGTTTTCTCTCAAACTCACCTAGTACAACACTCGGATTAAGATAGAATCAGTAAGAGTTGATCACAATATAGAAAGTAGTAAAAGAACACAGGAAGTAATTTTCAAGGTACTTTTATATATTGCTTCTCAACTCAATAATACAAGACTCTTACAAGCAGTGTGGAATGAGTTACAAAGAGAATCTATATATAACACTACCTACAGCTGGATATACTTTGATACCAGCTGGGATCCTATAACTAAAGCCTATACTACAAGACTATAGTTTAAGGTATCTCGGATAAAGTCTTATCTGAGATTTGGTAGTCAGGACATGTCCCTGACTTACCTTTTGTCACCAACTAAAGTTGGTAACATGTACTATCATAAAAAGGTGAACAGTGGAATAAAGTATGGTCAACTACATGGCTCTTTGAGGAAACACCATACAGTATCAGAGGTCTGTAGTGGAGTGTCAGAGACTATACTTGTGTCCACTGATTCATAGCAGTCTCTTCCAAAGGTTAAATAGCTTTGGAAGAGTAAGTACTTCCGAAACCACTTATACTTCGGAAGAGGCTGCTTCTTCCAAGGCTTGGAGACTTCTTTTTTTTCATCATACTTCGGAAGTGGTCTTCAGCTTATTCTTCTAAGACTTGAACTTCGGAAGTATACACTTGACTTCAGAAGTAGAGTTCTGTCTTCGGAAGTTGATCTTTCACTTTGTCTTCGGAAGAACTCTACAACCTTCGGAAGTTCCATGCTAAGCTTCGAAAGCCTTTGCATGCAGCACCAAAATTATCTAAGTGACTTAGTTTTGGTTGCATTAGCCTTCTTCTTGATCCAACAAACTCCCCCTAGGCTGATGCTACCAAAACTTCACTTGTTTATGCTTCTTAAAACTTTCAGCACCAAGGAGAGTAAATATGTGTCTGTCTCCTTGTTCTTCCCTGATGTGATGCTGAGAAGTTTGTACAGATCCTTGGTAGACAGGAAGTCCAGTCTGTCACCTTGGATAACATGTACCCTCTGTTGTTGCCCTCTAAAAAGAGTTAGTTGATGGGAACTATAATCATATTCCCATCTAACTATAGGTTCCAATTCTGGACCCTCCACCATCTGTAGAAAGGCAGTGCCTTTGGTAGGAGGTCTTTCCTTATCTTCCTGTATTCTCAATCTCAACTCTTCTTCAATCTTGGCCTTTGCAGTTAGCTCAGTTAGGTGAAGGCTGCTGAGATGATTTCTGATAGTGCAGTAGCTTCAAAGTTGGAGGGGTTAGAGAATGGCTTCTCTACTAACTTAGCAATATCAAACCTACTGGAGTGTAGCAGAGAGGTTGCATTAAGTCTATTGACTTTGCCATTCTCCCTTACCACAACAAAGTTGTGAGAAGTTTCATCAAACCTCCACTAGACTATTTTCTTTCTAGGCACAAGAGACTGACTGGGAATCTTGTCCTCTTTCTTGGTGTCCAGTAGAGTCACCAGTTTCCTTCTAAGTTTCTTCTCTTTATCATTTAATGAATCTGAGTTGAGGCTTAGAAGTCTAGCTGCCTAGTCCAGTGTTCCTCTAGGTAAATCAAGAAATTGATCTCTTGTGAGGAAACAAGAGGATCCATCAACATAGGTAATGTTGATAGAATCTTCATCACATGAGACTTCGCTCAGAGTTGTGTAGTTGATGAGCTTGGTCTTGATTACCTTGAACTCCTCAAGAGAGAGATGTTAAGAAGGCTAAGGGGATGGTTTGGATGGTTGTTGGGTAGGTTGAGGTTCAGAGGTTCTGGGGAGTGTTTTAGGTTGGAGGATGGAAGTTTAGGTGGTTGTGGTGAGAGAGTGGATGTGGGTAAGGATGTTGGTTCAGGGGTGAAGGGTTCGGTTTTAATGGAGAAGGGTAGGGGTGAGGGTTCAGGTTGTGGTTGAGTGGTTGCAGAGAAGGTCATCCCCTTTACCCTTCTATACATCTCTTTCTTCTTTTCCCACCTGGATGTCAGCCTTGATTTCACTAACAATCCATTGGAGTGTCTTCTCAGACATGGGACCCACCTGCCTTCCAGAGAAGCCATGGGCCCGAAGATAGTCTTTCATCCAGCTTTTCACTGAGCTTCCTGGTTGCAGTGTCCCTGGCTTTTTCCTCCTCCTTCTTCTTCTCCTTTTTCTTCTTTCTCCATTTGATCCTGCTCTTTGTTGTAAAGCCAGAGGATCGTCTTATCATTATGGAGAAAGTTCTTGAAGATTAAAGCCTCTGGAGGGTAGGAAATTTATCATGTCTCTCCTCAGCTGCAGTTCAGCTTCCTTCTATTTTTTTTCTTCTTTCTCCAAGGCCAACCTAGCTTCTTCTTCAAGTTTCAGCCGGGTTGCCTTCTCCAGATTCACCAACTCCTCTAGTGGTAGCAGGAGTGTCTCTTTATTGGTAGCTCCCATTTGGATAAGTTGGTCAATGATCTCTTCCTTTCTCTTATTGTTGACAGCCTCCTGATTGGCTGCAACTGCTTTTGTGCTGGCAGCTAGCAACTTCTTAGTTGGAAGTCTTCCTTTCTTCTTAAGTTTCTTAATCTTTTCCACTTCCTGAAGCTCTTCCGCAGTCATCTTTCTTTTCCCTTTATCCTTTGAAGAGCCTGACTGTGGTGGTTCGTGGAGAGTGGATTCTGATTGTGAGAGAGGTAGAGACGGTGTCTGGGATGGAGGTAGAGTCAAAAAGTCCTCGTTGTTCACCTCAGATGCCATTTCAAGGATTGCATCTATGATGATCAGTTCCTCGGACATTTTAAACAGTCCTTCCGCAGCTTCCATTTCAGCTTCGGAAGATTCAGCTTGTTCTCCGAGGCTTTAACTTCAGCTTCAGAAGTTGGAGGAGATGTAGATTCTGTCCCAACTATTTCAGTTACTGGGCCATCAGTCCCCATTTCCCCTTTGAAAGGAATCTTAGGTTCCATGTGGACCTTAGGTTGACCAACTTCTTCTATAGTGATAGAAGGTGCAGTTAGCCTCTGAAGCTCTTCAGCTCCAAAGTAGAGCATTGTAGCATCTGGGCTTGGCTGATCAGTGGAGGATCTCAACAGAAACTTGGTGAAGAGTCTATAGAGATCGCTAAGCATCTTTGAGTCAATCTGAAGAATAACTTGAGATGGCTCAGACACAGTAATGATAGGAGTAGAGGAAGTTGAAGTTGAAGTGTGGCTCTGTTGTGGGTCCTTAAGTGTTTGTTTTTGAACATTCTCCCCCTTTTTGGTAGCATCATCTTGAGAGCTAGATGAGCTAGAATAAGAAGTCAATAATACCTGAACAGGTACATGCCTAACAGACCTCTCTGTCTGTTTCTCAGCTAGTTTGGCCTTAAGATTGTCAATCTCAAGTTGCTGAGTGGCAAACCTTGCTTCTAAAGTCCTAACCAAAGATTCAAGGTTTGAGACTTTAGATAGAAGGTCTTGACTGAGGAGTTGCATGCTTCCCTCATCTTCTTTTGAAGAATCATGGGGAGATGAGGTAACATACCTGGTATGTTCAGCCTCACCACCAGATGTGGTTTCTTGGCACCCTGGTTTCCTATGCTCAATGATGTCTCTTTCAGAGTCATCAAGGGCTCGATTGCCACAGATTTAGTCTGAGATATGTTACCACTATCCACACGGTCCATTGAGGCACCTTCTCTAGTGGCAGCTGAATCTGCATGAGTCCCCTCCATATCAGTAGGACTCACCTCAGTTATAGGTTGCTGATGGGGGCTAGAGATAAGTGATTTCTCTAGGCTCTGTTGATCTTGAAGAGGGTGTTGTAGATCAACTTCATTGCCATGGAGAGATGTTATCTCTTCATCAATTTTGAAGAGAAGGTCAGTAAAAGATAGGGAGGTTAAGCCTACTGACCTGGGACCTTGGTCAATGTCTATAGGCATTGAGCCTTTGGTGGGGCTGTCCCTAGTTGGATGCTCAGAAGAGTGTAGATACTCATCATGAGGGCTGCTGGTTTGGGTGTCGGGCTCCTGGGTTTGAGACTGAAGAGACTCAAAACCCATATTGAGGTCAAAAGAGAATGATGGAGAGACCTCAGACTGAGTGGGAGCCCATGTTTCCACTCTAGTCTTTTTGGATTGAACAGGAGGGGCTTGTTCAATCAGAGTAGATTGAACAAGGGTTCGTTTGGGGCATGTTTGATATGTGATGGTGATGAGTCGAGAAGGCAGTGTTGGCATTATGGTGATGGTTGCTGGTGTGGGTTCATCACCTGTGGGTGAATAGGGATGTCACCAGGAGCCATGCACTCAATCATACCTGGAAGCAGAGTAGTGTACCTTCCAGTGAAGTTAGTGGACACCTTCTTCAAGGTCTTGAAGATGGTAGGCCGCATGTGGGGGACAGTCAGAGCAGCTACACAGACAAGCATGCTCTGATCTAACTCAAAGTTGATGATGTGTTGAATGAATCTAGGATACATAAAGAATGTCTCCATTTATAGATTCCCAATCAGATTGGTGAACACAAATCGTGAGTAATTAAAGCGCAGGCCTCTCACCATTCCATGAACTAAGCATACTAGTTCATATGGGATTTGATCCTATCCCCGGACTTGTTGGACAAGCAGTGAAGGACAACATGCAGGAGGAACTTCCAGTTGTAAGAGAAGTTGAATTTGTAGACTGTCGACTTGTTTATGTCTCCACCTTATCCCGTTAGGATGTAAGTGTTGTCCAAATCTGCCTTAGGGAATTCAGTAGGAGCTCCTTCATCATGAAGCTCTAGGTGCTCCCTGATGACTTGTTCAGTAATGATCAACTCCTATCCATAAATGTTGGACCTCAGTACACGAATCCTGTTTAGGGTTTCTGCTTGACCATTCCCCACAATTCGGCCATGTGGATTGTTGGACCAAAAGAACCAATGAGCCAAGATCAGAAAACCTCTAAGTCCCACATGATATCACAACAACTGCTGAAGGCTTCATCAGCAGTTTGACAAGTGCTGAAGACTTCAACAGCTGAAGATCAAGTACTGAAGACTTCAACAGCTGAAGACTAAAGTGCTGAAGCTCAACAACTGAAGAACACAAGTGCTGAAGCTGAACAGCTGAAGAACACAAGTGCTGAAGCTGAAGACCAAAGTACTGAAGTACAACAGCTGAAGAGTCTCCAAGTGCTGAAGATCAACAACTGGTGTACAAAGTCTGAAAACAAAGACTGAAGACATCAGCTGATGATATCTACTGAAGTCATCAGCTGATGAAACGTCTGAAGTTCAAGTCTGAAGACCAAGTACTGAAGTTTCAGTAGTTTGTCACAACAGCTGAAGAGTACTTCTTCAGTAGTTGTGATATCAGTAGTTTTATGTTTTTACTTTCAGTAGTTTTGTAAAACGACTGAAGAGCTTGTTCTTCAGTCGTTGTAGTGTTAGTAGTTTTATGTTTTTCAGTAGTTGTAGTAACTGATAACACTTAGTATTTTTTGTAAGAAGATGTCAGCTGTTTTGACATCTTCAGTAGTTGTGTTTCAGTTGGAATAATTCTGTTAGATGTCACTATCAAGTGACATCAGCAGACGTCACATCTCTTATATAAGAGGTGTCGACCTAATTGTAAGTGTGACATTCCGTTACCACGAAAGCGAATATTGAATGAAATATATCTGCAGAATTCTTTCTATCTATAACCGTTTTTGTTCTTCATTGAATATCTTTTCGTTCTTGTGAATTGGCTAATTCATTGTTAGAATTCCGTTGCTATACTCTCTAATCAATCAAACATAGATCACTGATCCTAACAAGTGGTATCAGAGCTGGTTAATCATTGATCGATCTAACAATTGATCATTGAAACTGCTAATTGATATCTATGTTTGATTGAATTAGCATATTCGCAAGAACTGGTTATAGATTATTGAATTTCTGACGCTTTCGTTCATTTATTCTAAGATCTCTCTTGGTTCAATTGGTTGTTGTGTTTTGTTCTAAATCTGTTTTAGCTTAATTGAATTTGATTGAATCTGAGATGACTACTCCTTCTAATGATCCTCACAATACTGGTTCCTCAACCAAGCCTCCGATGCTGGTTAGGACTGAGTATAACATATGGCAGCGAAGAATGCTTCATCACCTGTCTGTTAATAGTTCAGGTTGTTAGACATCTGTGGTACATGGACCACATAAGCCTATGGTGAATAATCCGGAAACCAATCAAATGGTTCCGAAGAAGAAGGAACAATACTCTGATGAAGATCGGAAACTGTTTGAGATTGATGCTAAAGCCCATGAAATTCTGGCCATGGCACTGCCTAATGAAATCTATTCAGGGCTTATGCATCATGAAACTGCTCATGATCTCTGGAATGCCCTGAAGGAACAATTCGGTGGCACAGATGAGGTCTTAGCAAACAACAGAGAAATCCTTGCCTAACAATATGAGACATTCTCTCATAGAAAGGGTGAGACACTGACTCAACAGTTTGAGCGTTTTTCCTGCTTGATCTCTGAGCTGACAATGGTGAAACAGGAATACACCAATAGCCAGATGAATAACAGGTTCCTCAGATCACTGCCTGAGAGATGGGACACATACACTATTGTCCTACGCTTCAGTGCAAATCTGGATAGCCTATCTCTCACCCAACTTCATGGGAAACTGCTTACATTCGAAAGAGAGATAGAGCAGAAGAGGAAACTGTCCTCATCAGGGAAGCTCACTGATGACTTTGTACCAGGGAATACTGCCTTGGTTGGTCATGAGTCAGAATATGCTGCATCTGAAAGCAATTATGATGAGCATATTGATTTCTCTTCAAATAGTTCTGATCGTGCACTTGTTGGTATTGAGAGTCATTCTAGCAGTAATAGTGACAATCTATGCTTCATCATGGATGATTTGAAAGGAATAGCTGATGATGATCTAGAAGAGATGGATATTCTGAGCCAAATGGCATTGATTAATATCAGATCTCAGAAGTTCTATAAGAGAACTGGCAGGAAATTTCCTGGACTCTCTAGCAAAACCAAAGTTGGTTTTGACAAGAGTAAGTTGAGGTGTCACAAATGCCAAAGGCTGGGACACTTTGCAAGAGAGTATAGATCAACTGGATCTAACTCTTCTACACCCTTTGTGACTTTTCCTAGTACTAGTCCACAAAACAGAGGGCAACATCCTGCTGGTTCTGGTCATCATTCACATCCTAGGTCTCCTGCATACTTTGTTCCCCAGGGTCAAATGTCATATCCTTATCCGTGCTATTATATGCCTCAACCAAATCCTGTTCAAGCTCCAATTGCACAACAACCACAAGCATTGCCTGAACCACAACCTTCCCAATCTCATCAACAAACTCAACCTCAACAACACAGCTTCTTCACCCCAGGAGTTGTTGACTGGAGCAGTTTACCAGATGACTTGTCTGGTCATGAACAACTGTTCTCATGTGCTGGTCAACATGGTGGTGAAAGTCCTTTGGAAATCTAGCTCTTATGGCTTTGGATTCTGCTGATACTTCATCCACTAATGCCTCTACACCAAAGGTATCACAGGTATCCTCTGAGGCAAAAGCCAAACTATGTTCTGAATCATGCATAGCCGCATTTGCATCTATTAGAGAAGCAAATGTAGCTTTAATCAACAAGAACATTGAGCTAGAACAAATAATTTCAAAAAGCAAAGCTGAATTTGAGTCTGTGCTTAATGATAAGAATGATGAATTTACAAACTTAAATGTCAAATAACTGATGATAAGGCTAGGGAAGAGATACTTCTAGAGAAGTATAAAGATCTCAAGGAAACCTTGGAGTCACCCAGGTAGAGTGTGATCGATGGGTACAATCATGCAAAGGTTTTGAAATGCTTCTTAGTAAGCAATCTGCTTCTAATGTGAAGTTTGGCATTGGTTACAATCACACTGCTCCACCTACAGATTTTACTCCCAGAGCAGAGGTAGAATCTGATGGTGAAAGCAATAACCAATCCATTTCATCATGTGATCTACTTTCTGATTCAGCACTATCAGAAGTAGAAATCAGCACTAAGCCCTCTCAGAACCTATCAGCTGATGTTGATGGTTCCACTGCTGACACTCACATGATCAATGAGTTGATCAACTCAGGAGTTAATTCTAAAAGTCCTGAAAGGACTAGAGAGCAAGATTTAACACCTGAAGTTCAAACTCCAACTACTGCCAGTACTGAAAAGAAGAAAACTGTCAGTAGAAAGAGTTTGAAGACTACGAAAGAGGAAGTCAAGAAAGTAAACAATGCTTCCAAAGCACTGAAGAGCAAGTCTTCAGTTGCTTCATCCTCTTTAGTTGATGATCAACATAAGATGAAGAAGAAACCATGTGAAGTATGTGGTTTGTTCAATCATCTTACAGATGATTGCTGGTACAAAAGAGGATCCAAACTCAAACATAAAGAGGAAATTAAAGAGAAAATGGTTAAAATGAAAACTGAGTTTGAGACCATATTTGTATCAGCAACATCAAATCCTGTAACCCTTAAGTCCATAAAGAAATCCAAAAAGGAAGGGGTTAAACAGGCAACAGCTGAGGTTGCTCAAAAGGAAATGGTGGATCACAGGAACTCATCAAACACAAGTACTGATGTCACAAGAGCTTAAAGCTTTGGCAACAAATCATACACAACTTGTTATGATGGTTCAGCATTTGTTGGGGAGAATTAACCAACTAGATGCAAATGTGATCAAACCACTGAGAAGGCATTCCAAGTCCAAATCCAAGGAATCCATCTCAGCACCATCTTCTTCTTCAGCTGTTATTCATGAGAAACAAGTTATGGTTAAATCTGTTGATAAAAACAGACCCAAAACCAAAAAGGTTTGGGCTTCAAAACCTAACTAGTTCCTTATGATAAATTCAGGGTTCTTCTGCATGAGACTAAGACTCCATTATTAATGGACAGTGCTTCAGTTCTGTGCTTTATCAAGAATCCTGTCTAGCACTCTAGGACCAAACATATAGCGATCAGATTTTGAAAAAAAAACAAAAAAAGGTCTGATTGATCCTAAGTTTGTGCCTAGTGCTGATGAGCTTGCAGATATTTTTACTAAGCCTTTGGATAGTTCTACCTTCCAAAACCTTGTGTTAAGGCTTGGTATGCTGCAGCTAGAATAAGTGACAACTACTGATGATTTCAGTAAAAAGTACTGGTGATCATTGGTAACCATGTCACATATAAGTACTGATGAGTCCTTTCACCTTCAGTAGTTTTTATAACTACTGACGGCTAAATGCCTCACAAGTACTGAAGTACTTTATCTGTTCTAAACTACTGATGTAGTTACAACTACTGATGTAGTTACAACTACTGAAATCAGTACAAACAGATAAGTACTAACGTCCTATGAAACACCTGAAAAGCAGATGCAAAGTCTGATGAGTAAGTGTTGAGGACAGTATGAAACAGCTGAAAGGCTATGAATTGACGAAAACTACTGAAGAGAACTTTCTCTTCAGTTGTTTTTAAAACTGCTGTTTCATTCTACACAACTGAAGCAAAACCATGTCTTCAGTAGTTTTATAACTACTGATGACTAATACCAAGTCTTCAGTTGTTTACAACAACTGATGACAAAACCACTGTCTTCAGTAGTTTCACAACTACTGATGACAAACACCAAGTCCTCAGTTGTTTCATCATCTGAAGTCAAAACCATGGTCTTCAGTAGTTTTCTAACTGCTGATGCCTAAAACCACGACTTCAGCTGTTTCAACGTCTGAAAGGGTAATACCATGTCAACAGTCGGTTTAAAACTACTGATGACTAACACCAAACTCTTCAGTCATTTTCTTACCCCTACCCTATAAATACCTGTCCTCTTCTGTAATGTTTCATTAGCTGTTATTTTCTGAGCTTCTCTCTCTCAAACATGGTGACCATGAGTCTGAAACCACGACATAACTGCGTTGCTTACCTTACCAGTCGGCTTTCTGGAACAAATATGATAATGCCATTGACTTAATGGTGGATTCCCCATATCGCACAGCCTTTCTCTTGAATCCGACCATCTACCCTGAATCCCTCAGTCAATTCTGGTCAAATGCTTTTGTTCATACTGATGAGTCTACCGGTCAGATCTCTGTTCGGTCCCTTATCAACCAGAAACCAGTGGTCGTTACAGCCGACATCATTCGTCAGGCATTACACTTACACGACTCCACCGCTGTGACTGAATACCCAAAGGGCACAACAGATATGTCCTTTATCAATCATGGGTATGAAGGTGATCTTCGGGCTACAACCATTCTAAAGAAACATTTCCATGATGCTGAGAAAGTTATTTTTCACATGGTAAATGTCTGCTTAGCCTCCAAGACATCTTCTTGGGATCAAATGTCATCCCAATGGCAACAGGTATTGTATTCTATTCTAGAACACCAACCGCTAAATTTTTCTGAAATCGTGTTTCTAGAAATAAAGAACTTGGCTCAGAAACCTGTGGCAAACCGATGGCCATTATATCCCAGTTTCTGATGGCCATTATTTTAGATGAATTAAAATCTATGGCCTTGTTGGCCTTGGAGTCCCTGCACCAGCTGTTTTGGCTGAGGTATACTCCAGGCACAACTCAGACCTTACACTCAAAGAAGCTGCCCGAATGCTAAAGCCCAAGCACAGGGAACCCACAGCTTCCTCCACCAGAACCAAAGTCCCCACTAAACCAAAACCAAAACACCCCAAAACAGCTATTCAGGGAGATGAGTCCCCTGAAGATGCTTCTGTACCACCAACGCAGGATATACTTGCTGGCTTAAACCCCCCAGCAGTATCAGAGACTCTACCAGCCATAGCCGCTCAGGATTCCTCTCAAAAGGAGCCTGCAGCCACCACACAAGGGGTACCCACACATCTGGGATCTTCCTCACTTGAGGAGATTGCCATCGAAGAGCACCATCCTCCCCAGGTGCACATTGCTTTTACCCTATCTCCCCATGCAACCACCCCCCAAAGTCCAACCATAATCATTGCAAACGTGCTGACTCAGTTGCATGCCTCTCCTCCTCCCCAACAACCACCAACAAAGGGGAGAACCACAGACATTGAGGAAGAGGATCATCATGCTTCTGACAACCCACAGCACCGGGGTTTACAAGTTCTATCTCCTAGTGTGGATAGGGAGATTAGAACATCTAGTGAGGCTGCCACCTCTTCTCAATCAGCACATGATCAGAATGAGGCTGGTAACATAGCTAAGACCTCACTAGAGGCAACAGCTGATGAAGGACATAGTCCTGAGGCTGGAAGTCCCCAGTTCCAAGAAAAAGGGGCACATGCTAAAACTGGTCTACACCCAGTGCATGTAAATCCTGCTACGAGCAGGAGGTCAGGTGATTCAGCATCTGCTGATGATGACCTGGGCTTTTTCTATGACGTTCTAGCCCACAACACCATCCTGGAGGCTGAGGTAAGCAGACTACAAGAACTGCTTGCCAAGAAGTCTCAGGATGTAAGTCCATCTGCCTCCACCAACCCACAGATGGCACCTTCCTTGAAGGTCCCCCAAACACTTTACCCTCTCACTTCACTGAGCCTCCAACCTCTGCTTTTGGCACTATCTCTCCGGGACAGAACCCCCCTGAACAGATGGTTGCTGTATTCCAACAATCCCTACCTCTCATCACTCCCATCATCAATGACATTGTTTATAAAGCCATTGATGAGAGGATCTCCTCAAGTCTACAACCACTCATTGATGATGCTGTGCAAAAGAAACTTTCTGCGGTACAAACCCCTGCCACCAATGCATCCAAAAAGGGGGAGAGTACTGTAGTGAAAGAAAAGAAAAGAAAAAGAACTGAGGATGAGAAGGCACAAGAGAAAATCCAGGAGTTGGAAAAAGAAAAGGAACAACAACTGATCACTTACAAAAGAAAGAAAAGTGCTGGTGATCAAACGAATGCTGAAGAAAAATCCTTGGAAGAGCTGGTAAAAGATGCAGATGATACACACAGCCAATCCATGGACAAAATCATTGAGCAACTATTCAAGCAAGGCTTTGATACAGCCACACTCGACAGTGAGATCAGGAGGTTGGAAGTAGAGGAAATTCAAAACAGATGGGCTGGGTATGATGTGCTGGAGAAAGAGAGATTGGAGATCATGATTCGATTCATCGCCAAATACTTAGGAAGATCACTGATGGAGATTCGTTCATGGACCAGAGACAGCATTCTGGCTATAGCCACCAGAATTTGTTTGTCTGAGCAATTTCATAAGGGGATTATCATTGAAGCACTTGATGAGGCTGGGGCTGGAAAAAGGTTTGAAATGGCAAGACTTACAAAAGCCAAACTCATAACCAAAATGCTTGAACAACCTTCCCAATCACCCACTCAAAAACAGCCTACCCCTTAAATCTCCAAACCAATCTCAAAACCCAAATCCAAACATCCTCAACCTTCGAAACCAATTCCTTTACCACAAAAACCAACCCAACCATCATCCAGTGATGCACCTAGAAGGAGGAGAAGGGTGCTGAGGATAGAAGAAGATGAAGAAGATGAGGATGAAGATGATAGTCTGCCACTCTCTGCTGTTCTAAGGCTACCAGAACCCAGGAGTCAACTCATGATCACACCTGACTCTCAAAGGAAACGGTTAGAGTCAAAATAGAAGATGAAGAACAGCAGAAGCAGCACGATGAGCAACTACTGAAGATGGTTGACAAGGAATTTCCTCAGTCATCATCTATACAAGCCATGAAAGGGCATGCTCAGAGGTTGTACACTCTCAGACACACATTTCAGTATCAGAAGGAGAGAGTGAGAGTATGGCCAGACCCCAAGGTGAGTTCTAGAATCCACAAAAGATCCATTCCACATAGATACAATGGCCAGGTTAGAAAAACAATAGACTCTACAATCATGTTGGCCATTGTAGTCTCATCATGGGAAATAATCAATGAATTCAAGAAGGCTCATCAATCAAAAATGACCCCTCAAGTCTTACTGGAAAACAAGATGATCAAAAAGGGGTTGTTATATAAGAAGCTTGAAGACATTAAGAAGAATGAGCTCCAGTTACTCCTTGAGGGCACTCATCCTGATGAATTGTCTATAGGGAGGTAACTACTGTGGAGTTGAAGAATGGCAGGACTGTAAAGTACTTATCTGAGTACTATGGTCCAGAGTTCTTCTTTGAAGGAGGAGTAGAAGAACTCTCCAAGGAGGAACAGGTTGTTCTCCTTGAGGCCTATGTTCGAGAGTCGTACAGACTCATCATGGGGAAGTAGATCCCATGAATGGGATAACAACTCTGTGTCCAGTTCCCCAAAACAGAGTTCCCATTCATATCTTGCCAAACAGATCTCTGCGATTTCTTCCCAGGCCAGTGCTTATATGGGTCATCTTCTCAACTGATCAAGAAGGAAAAAGACCAACCATTCTGCCAACAATAAGTGGGAAAATAAATCAATTAGAGGTTTTGGCTGCATTGGTTTAGGGGGAGTTTGTTGGACTAAAAGAACCAATGAGCCAAGATCAGAAAACCTCTAAGTCCCACATGATATCACAACAACTGCTGAAGGCTTCATCAGCAGTTCGACAAGTGCTGAAGACTTCAACAGCTGAAGATCAAGTACTAAAGACTTCAACAGCTGAAGACTAAAGTGCTGAAGCTCACAGCTGAAGAACACAAGTGCTGAAGCTGAACAGCTGAAGAACACAAGTGCTGAAGCTGAAGACCAAGTACTGAAGTACAACAGCTGAAGAGTCTACAGTGCTGAAGATCAACAACTGGTGTACAAAGTCTGAAGACAAAGACTGAAGACATCAGCTGATGATATCTATTGAAGTCATCAGCTGATGAAACGTCTGAAGTTCAAGTCTGAAGACCAAGTACTGAAGTTTCAGTAGTTTGTCACAACAGCTGAAGAGTACTTCTTCAGTAGTTGTGATATCAGTAGTTTTATGTTTTTACTTTCAGTAGTTTTGTAAAACGACTGAAGAGCTTGTTCTTCAGTCGTTGTAGTGTCAGTAGTTTTATGTTTTTCAGTAGTTGTAGTAACTGATAACACTTAGTATTTTTGTAAGAAGATGTCAGCTGTTTTGACATCTTCAGTAGTTGTGTTTCAGTTGGAATAATTCTGTTAGATGTCACTATCAAGTGACATCAGCAGACGTCACATCTCTTATATAAGAGGTGTCGACCTAATTGTAAGTGTGACATTCCGTTACCACGAAAGCGAATATTGAATGAAATATATCTGCAGAATTCTTTCTATCTATAACCGTTTTTGTTCTTCATTGAATATCTTTTCGTTCTTGTGAATTGGCTAATTCATTGTTAGAATTCCGTTGCTATACTCTCTAATCAATCAAACGTAGATCACTGATCCTAACATGGATGGAGTAAACAGTGGGGTTAACGGTAAGAGCAGTGTAGTAAGGTGATTGGGTAAGAAAGGAGATGATTTCAAAGAAGTCAGCATCTATTGAGGAATCAAGAAGTGCGACTTGGTTATGCTGAGGGTTAAGTGCCATTTGAGAAAGGTGAATGTGGATGATTTTGAGATTGGGTAAAGTTGGAGAGGAGAGAAATTTCTAGGGCAGTAAAATTGCAAGTAAGAAGATGAAATTGAATAGTCGAGATTATTTAAAAGAGGGTGGGAAGGCGGTAATGGGGGTTAGGATAAGGTGATGTGATGGTTTAGTGGATGAATTGATAGTGGCGGTAAGGTTAAAATCAGTTAAATAATCTGACATCATTAACAAAATCTTTGCTTTTTACAGTGTGGGACCCAAGAGATTTACGTTACATAGTAGATTCTTTCTTCCGAATGTAGAACATTTCCGAAGGTAATTTGTCTTTTGAAGGCAATTCTCACTTCTGAAGCAAAAACTTTGCTTCTGAAGGTTAGAGTTGCTTTCCGAATGGAGAGTTTGTAAACCTCGAAAGTAGATCTGATATGTAATCAATCGCTTCTTCCTAGACCAAAAGCTCTTCTGAGAAGAAAAATTATCCTTTGAGAAATTATGCTTTGGAAGATATGAAAATAACTTCCGAGGGTTAATTTCTCTCGGAAGAAATTTACACTTAGAAAATTTTAGAAAGACCTTTTGTAACAGGGCTTAAATTGTATTGACAGAAGACATTACATATTAAAAGGTTTTCAAAAGAGGTGATCTAATCCATGTTTATCATCCTAATAGTTGTTATGAGATACTTAAATCTTTGCTCATCAAAAGCTTTGGTGAACAAATTAGCATATTGTTCATTTGAGTCAACTTTGATTAGTTTAATCAGATTTTTCTCATGAATATCTCTAATGAAATGGTACCTGATGTCAATATGCTTTGTCTTGGAGTGCTTTACCGGATTTTCAGTAATGGAGATAGCACTGTTGTTGTCAATATGGATAGGAGTACTCATAAAGTTGAATCCATAGTCTAACATCTGATTCTGAATCCATAGCTGTTGAGCATAGCAGCTAGCAGCAGCAATGTATTCAGCTTCAGCAGTTGATGTAGAGACACAAGATTGTTTCTTTCATTGCCATGAGATGATCCTTCCACCAAGAAATTGACATCCTCCTGATGTTGATTTCTTGTCAATATTGCAGCCACCATAGTCACTATCAGAGTATCCATAGAGATTAAAATCCTTGTTTCGGGATACCAGAGACCTAGTTTAGGTGCTCCTCTGAGGTATCTGAGGATTCTTTTAATAGCAGCTAGGTGAGACACCTTTGGAGCAGCTTGATATCTTGCACAAATGCAAGTAGCAAACATGATATCAGGCTTACTGGTAGTAAGATACATCAGAGAACCAATAATTGCCCTATACTGATGTTGATCAGTATCCTCCCCCTCAAGGTCAGGACAAAGATTATGGTCTCTGGGTATGGGGTCTTGGCAGGCTTGCAATCCTTCATCTCAAATCTTTCTTAGATGTTAGAGACATACTTAGATTGATTAATGAAGAACCCTTCCTTCATTTGCTTCACCTGAGTTCCGAGGAAAAAGTCCATTTTTTTCCATGAAACTCATCTCAAACTTTTTCTTCTTAATGCTCTCAAAGTCCTTACACATTTGGTCATTTGAAAAACCAAATATAATGTCATCAACATAGACTTGAACGAGCAAGATGTCCTTTCCAGACTTTCTGATGAAGAGAGTCTTGTCAATGGTACCTCTAGTGTAGCCATTCTTTAGAAGAAACTGAGACAGAGTCTCATACCACAGCCTAGGTGCTTGGTATAGCCCATATAGAGCTTTATCCAATTTGCACACATAGTTGGGGTGCTGTGGGTCTTCAAATCCTAAAGGTTGGCATACATAGACTTCCCTATCTATATCCCCATATAGAAATGCACACTTGACATCAAGTTGATAGACAATGAAGTCCTTGGATGTAGCATAAGCAAGGAAGATCCTATCTGCCTCAAGTCTTGCAACTGGTGCAAAGACATCAGTATAATCTATTCCTTCCTCTTGGGTGTATCCTTAAACAAAAGTCTTGCTTTGTTCTTGATGATCAAGCCTCTATCATCTCTCTTGTTTCTAAAAACCCATTTAGTGCCTATTGGTACTTGACCAAATGGATGCGAACATAGGTTCCATGCCTTCTGCCTCTTGAATTGAAGCAACTCCTCTTGCATCGATTCAAGCCAGCTACTATCTTTTAAGGCATCTTCTACCTTCTTGGGTTTCATCTGGGATAGAAAGCATGAGTACAAGTAGACATTCCCATGATGAGTCTGTCCTCTTGTTCTCACACCCTTAGTGACATCCCCTATGATGTTCTCAGCAGGATGAGTGTTATGAATCCTAAGGTGAGGAATCACTTCCAGTTGCAGAGATAGATCCAGGTTGGACATATTCTGCTCAAGAATTGGAGCACTCTGTCCAGCTGTTGTTTCAAAATCATTCAATAAGGACTGATTGAATGAGTGACAAACATCATCAATGGTTGGCTGTAAAGTGGTGTTAGTTCCTGTTCCTTCATAACACTACTTCCTTCTGCCTGGTGTTATGGTGGATCACCTGATGAGTTTTGAGGCTCAGTAAGTGATTCACTTGTAGAGGCGTCACTATTCTTGATATGGTCAAGCTATCAAATCTGTGAATGGTGGAAACTTCATTATTGTAGCTCTTGGAGAATTTGGACTAGGTCTGGGTAGCTCAAACAGTTGATTATCAGTAGCAACATCAGCATCATTTTGAGCTCTTGTTCCAACTGAAACATTCTCACAAGAACGTTTAGAATAGTTTGGAAACAATTCTAAATCAAAGATATGATCAGGGCCATTCCCCCTAACACAAGGAGTGTGCTCATTAACAACTATGTTGGATGACTCTCAAATTGTTGATTCTTAATGTTGTATACTCTATAAGCTTTGGAGCTAGAAGAGTACCCAACAAGATAGCATCATCTGACTTTTCAGTAAACTTTTCTAAATTGTCTTTTGTGTTAAGTATGGTACACATGCTGCCAAAGGACCTTAGAAGCCAATGAACGGTGGCCTCTTTTCCATAGCTCATAAGGGGTTTTTCCATGGGGCTTAACTACAAGAACTTTGTTCTGCACGTAGCATGCACTACTGACTGCCTCTGCCTAGAATGTTAGAGGTAGTTTTGAATCAGCTAACATAGTTCGAGCAGCCTCAATTAGTGTCATGTTCCTCCTCTCAGCAACACCATTTTGTTGAGGAGTTCTGGGAGCACTATATTGTCTAGCAATCCCTTTTGAGTTACAGAATGAGTCAAGAACGAAGTTCTTAAACTCAGTCCCTTGATCACTTCTAATTATTTTAACCTTGTGATCAATTTGATTTTCTATTTTAAGAATAAAAGATTTTAATGTTTCAGCAGTTTCATCTTTAGTTCTTAAAAAGAATACCCATGTGAATCTTGTAAAATCATCACCTATCACAAGGCAATATGATTTCCTTCCAATACTCATTATACTTGTGGCACCAAAAAGATCCATGTGTAATAAGTGTAATGGAGTAGTGATAGAGTTAACACATTTGGATTTGTGAGATGTCCTATGTTGTTTCCCTTTCAGGCATGCAACACAGTTATCTTTGCAAAAAAAGTCCTTTTTAGGCAAACCATGTACCAAGTTATTTTAGCCAATTATTCATTGTCTTAAAATTTACATGACACATACGTTTATGCCATAGTGTTGACTCATCACTATCAGCTTTGGAAAGAAAGCATGATACTTCACCTATTGGGGAAGCATTATTCATATCCAGCTTGTACATATCCCCTTTCCTGGGAGATCTAAGAAGCACCAATTCTGGAGGAATTGTCATCCCTGGTTTGAGAATAATGCATTCATGTTATGTGAAAAGCATTTGGTTCTTTTGATCACAGAATTGAGAAACACTTACCAGATTGTGTTCAAGCTGTGACAAAGTGAACTTTGTCAACCTTAATTTACCATTGGATATACTCCCTCTGCTAGAAATATATCCTCTGGCCTCACCTCCAAATTGAACAGGACCTCCATTATAGTTCTGAAACTGTTGAAGGAGAGATCTTCCCTATCATGTGCCTGGAGCATCCACTGTCTACAATCAAGACATTGTTGTTCTTGTCATATGGATGTCCCTGCACATAGATGAGTTTGTTAGTTTGTTTGGAAGCCCAAGCCTTGTTGTCTGGGTTCTTCCAAGATAGTGACATAATTGAACCAAATGTTATGCATGGGGTTCAATAGAGGTCTTTGAAGAAGAAGTTTGAGCTATAGCATCTTCCTTGATCTTCCAGTCCATCCTTTGGTTGATCTGGGAGGATGAGCTTGTCAAAGCTTTTGCAGCATGGCATCTTCCGAAGCTTCTTTCTTTTCGGAAGAAGCCTTCACCACCTTTTCTTCGAAGCAGTCTTCTTCTGGGGAGGTTTCAAGGGAGCTTTCTTGTTCTCCGAACCTTAGTAGCTTTTGCTTCCGAAGCCATTTTCCCTTCGGAAGAAAGAGTTTCTTTCGAAAGCAACCTGGCTTCCAAAACTAGCTTTCCCTTTTTTATCACTTGAACCGTTTGAAAAGGTCCAAATGTGAAACCTTCCCTGACTCGTTCTTTTCTAACATTATTTGCATAATGTGTGCTTGCAGGATTGTAGTAACAATCTTTTGCCATGTGGTTTTGCAGACCATACATTATGCATGCAATGTTAGTTCTTTGGGAATGTGAGGGTTGCTGTTTCTTAGGCTTCTTTTCTTCATCAGCAACTTTTCCCTTCAACTTCTGATCCTTTGGCAAGATCGGAGTGCTGGTATTACACTCCTTTCCTGAATCAGAAGTACCTAACACTTGGAATCCAGCTAAGATAAAGACACCCTTCTGCTTTGGGTCAATCTTTAGCTTGGACTCAGCCACTTTCTTGGCAGTTCTTCTAGCAGCTTTAGCTCTGCTTCTTCTGGCCTTAGTGGTTAGGATTTGTTCTTCATAGGAGGAGATGGGTACATCTACCTGTTCCTTCCCTGTGGTGGCCATTATTGTTGCTTCATCCTTCAACTCTGGTGAGGAAGGGTCAGCAGTTGGAACCTTTTGCTCCTCAGTATCACATCTAGGCTGTCTAATAGACTCATAGGAGTGTGGTGGAGCAATTTCATTGGTTCTCAACCCTCCTTTGTTCTGATAACAGAGTTTGGAATGGGAGGATGATGCAAGAATACCTTGGAAGTTTTGCTCAGAAATTGCATGCTTCCTGGCCTGAGCCTAAGCCTAAGCGGTGACAAGCTGGGCTTGAGCCTCAAACAATTTGGATATCAGATCTTTGATTTGAGTCTTGTAGTTGGTGTGTTCATGTTTTAAAAGAGACACAGTTTTCTCTAACTCCTCAATTTCTTTTGATAGTCAGATTCAGCTCTTTTAAAATCAAATTTTAAGATGTTTAAAGACTCATATCAGATCTGATTTCCATATTGTAATCCTGATAGAGTTTAACTTTAGCTATACAGGCTGGAGTCCAGAGATGTTCATATACCTAGGCATCATCTGTTCCGGCCATGAGAGCTTGAGCAAGAGTCACATCCTGTACCATGAAGCTCTAGTAACTTCTTGAGCCATTGTAGCTGTTTCAGTTGACTTCTTAGCGGGCTTTGAGGTTGAGGGATGTGTGGAGGCCTGTGGGGTTCCCAGATTGGTCTTGGGAGCCTTGTATTCCCTTGCAAAGTGACTTAGTTGGTTACAGTTGTAACACTTTGCCTTGGTCTTGTCAAACCCAAACTTGCTGGCAGTTGGGTTTTAAGGGAAATGCCTTCCAGTTCTCTTAAAGAACTTCTTCGCTCTATAAGTTAAAAGAGCCATCTGTTGGACAATGTCCACGTACTCTATATCATCTGGACCGAAACACTCAAGATCATCAAAGCAGTATTGAAAATCACCAGAGTGTCCACTTCCTGAGATAAAGGCACAACTTTCCTGAAAGGAGTTGTGTTGAGCCTGTTGAGACCTTGGAGTCTCAGGGAAAGTGATGTATGGTCCAGGAGAGCAGGATGGCTGCTGGTAAGTCAGGTAATGCTGAGGTTGTGGGGGTAATGAGCCTTCAGCAACCATTAAGCATTGCTAGCAGGAAGACTCATGGGTCTGCTTGTTTGGGGCCTTCTTACTCTCCATCTCTAGGCGATATCCATCAAGGATGCCATAGAGTTTAGTCATGGTGAGAGTGTTCAAGTCTCTGTCCTCTTGATAGAGACACGGTAGAATGTCCACTCGTTTGGAAGAGCACTCATGAACTTTCTAGTAAGATCTCTAAGTTCGGGAGTGATCTTCACAGACTGAAGAGAAGAGATAAGATCCATGTACCTGAAGTACTGTTGGCTGGGAGTCTCTCCAGCAATATGAGTAAAGTTCTCAAACTGCTGCTTCAGCGAGTCCTTCTTCGAGTCATTGGAGCTTAAGTACATCTGAGCAAGTGCATCAAACAATTCTTTGGTGGTCGTGCAATGCTCGAATTCCACCATGATGGAGTTCGGTATTGCAGTCATGAGAATGGTCATGGCATTGCTGTCGATGTCCATCTTCTTTCTCTCTTCATCAGAGTAGTCCTCTACAGCTTTTTCTATCATGGTACCATTTCCACCAGGTGATGCCACCTTTGGCTTATATTGGCCATTGACAATGGAGTTCCACATCTTGCTGTCTTGGTATCTGATGAAGCCTTCCATTCTCTTGCTCCAAGACCTGAAATTTTCAGGAGTAATGATGGGAACCTTTGTCATGGTTCCCATCTCTACTCGGACTTGTTAAGGGCCATTTGAGTGAGTGGGTTGTAGGGAGGAGTGAAAAACCGGTTGATTTGGATGGTTAGATCACGCAATCAAGAGCCTGAGAAGCTCTGATACCAATTGCAGGATTGATGTTAGTCACTTAACACTTTGTTTTCTCTCAAACTCACCTAGAACAACACTCGGATAAGATAGAATCAGTAAGAGTTGATCACAATATAGAAAGTAGTAAAAGAACACAGGAAGTAATTTTCAAGGTACTTTTATATATTGCTTCTCAACTCAATAATACAAGACTCTTACAAGCAGTGTGAATGAGTTACAAAGAGAACTATATATAACACTACCTACCTGGATATACTTTGATACCAGCTGGGATCCTATAACTAAAGCCTATACTACAAGACTATAGTTTAAGGTATCTCGGATAAAGTCTTATCTGAGATTTGGTAGTCAGGACATGTCCCTGACTTACCTTTTGTCACCAACTAAAGTTGGTAACATGTACTATCATAAAAAGGTGAACAGTGGAATAAAGTATGGTCAACTACATGGCTCTTTGAGGAACACCATACAGTATAGAGGTCTGTAGTGGAGTGTCAGAGACTATACTTGTGTCCACTGGTCATAGCAGTCTCTTCCAAAGGTTAAATGGCTTCGGAAGAGTAAGTACTTCCGAAACCACTTATACTTCGGAAGAGGCTGCTTCTTCCAAGGCTTGGAGACTTCTTTTTTTCATCATACTTCGGAAGTGGTCTTCAGCTTATTCTTCTAAGACTTGAACTTCGGAAGTATACACTTGACTTCAGAAGTAGAGTTCTGTCTTCGGAAGTTGATCTTTCACTTTGTCTTCGGAAGAACTCTACAACCTTCGGAAGTTCCATGCTAAGCTTCGAAAGCCTTTGCATGCAGCACCAAAATTATCTAAGTGACTTAGTTTTGGTTGCATTAGCCTTCTTCTTGATCCAACACATCGTTCCCAGTTCAAACTCAGATAATTTCTAGTTGGTGGCCATTTTAAGTGTATGAGGATGAAACGGGTTGATTTGGATGGTAAGATCTCACAACTATGAGCCTAAAAAGCTCTAATACCAATTACAGGATCGAGGTCGGTCACTCAACACAATGGTTATCTCTCAAACTTACTAGATCACACTAGGTTGATGAAGCAGAATCCTTTGAGAGTTATAATAATATATTAATCAAACAAGACACAAAGAATAATTTTCAAAATACTTGTATATATACTTCTCAACTCAAAGTGTTACAAGACTTCGTCAACCATTTGAAATGAGTTACAATGAGAAACTATATATACTACTATCTATAGTTGGTTATACTTTGACACCAATTGGAAACTTACGACTAAATAAATACTAGATTACTAGAAATAAGGTATCTAAGATAAACTACTATCCTAGATAAGGTAGTCATGACATGTCCATGACTTACCTTTTCTCACCAACTAAATTTGGTAACTATATTAACCGATAAAGGACGAATAGTAGAATAAAGTATGGTCAACTACATAGGCATGGGAAAACGCCATCCAGTATCTCAGAGGTTGTAACGGAGTGTTAGAGAGACCATACTTATGTCCACTGGTTTATAGTAGGTTTTTCTGAGGGTTAACATTTCTTCTAAAGCCACTTATACTTTGGAAGAGTCTACTTCTTCCGAGGCTTGTACTGATCTTCATGACTTCATACTTCGGAAGTCATTGTCTTGAAATATTCTAAGTGTTGAACTTAGAAAGAAAGATGACTTTGTCTTCGGAAGTCAGGATTCCTCTTCGGAAGTCTTTTTAGACTTAGTCTTTGAAAGTGTAACTTTTCTCTTAAGAAGTTTTTTCTCAGTTGTACCAAAAATGTTTCTAAGTGTTTGTTTTGGTTGCACCAGCCTTACTTGATCTAATAGGGTGTAATGTAGCATTTTGTTGGTACTTTTGACACTTCATATCGCCACGTGCCACTTAAGAGTTGCCTTTAATTTTTTTTAAGGCTAGTTTGAAGTTGGTACCATGCTATTGATGATGTTTATAGTTACTATCAATAGGTTCATTAGATACTACTTTAATGTAGGAGTTACTACCAAATTTAGGAGTTTCTACCAATATGAGGAGTCAGCTAAGGAGTTACTATCGACTTTATGAGTTACTAGCAGGTCGAGCATTGAGTTACTTTTGCTTAGTTGCATTTGAGTAGTTACTATTAATATTAAAGTTATTACTACTAAGCTAGAATAGAAACAATAAAGCTTTAGCTAAGACTCAATTAAATAGAATAAATCCCATTAATGATGTTTAATGCATATTCATTTTGTTTAAATTCTTGATTGGTTGGTTTAACATTATTTCTCAACAAATACTAAGATCATCATTAATTGGAAAGCACACTAGTGTGTACTACAACTTTCCCCAAATACATTAAGCAAATTTCGACAATGATCTGATCTTTATATTGTTCTTTTTGAAGGTAATATTTTAGTTCTTTGATCTTATGGTGTTATGTTATTGATTCTTGAACTTTTTATGTTACTTCTACAAATTTAATTAATTAATCTTTTTTTGTAAATTTGCTAATTATAGACAAGACAATGTAAACATTCTAGATTCCTTCCTATGCTTGAATTATACATTGCTCCCAATTTACAACAAAAACAATGCTATGAAAAAAATGTGTGAATGAGAGAGAACGAGAGAACTAAAACTCCCTTAGTAAAAAATTGATGATGAAATGTGTAGCTATGCTCCAAAAAGCACAATTCATTATCTCCAAACATGATGTGTTGCATCTCAAACCAAAGCTATATTGGCAAAGGCTTATCATAAAAAGAATTAGCATCATAAGCATAAGAAAATCATACTAAATTAAAATTTTAAACATGATAAAATAGAACAAACCCTCATGATGTGTCCCAGAATCACAACATTTATTAACGAGTCCTTGGGTAGACTCACAATCACATTCATATCTCTATGGGTCATCCCACCAAAACTTTAATTCGTTTGTATTGAACTTAACACTATTCATGTAAGCATGTCATCTTGGTAATATATAGTTAGTCTCTTATGGTTGGTAGGAAAGGATGAGCCTTTATAGTTATGTGGTACAGAATTTGATAAGCCTCCTGGTATGTGAAATCATGGTCATTCTTGCTTTCTTTAAGTTTAAGTGAAGAATCACATGTCATGATAATCATTGAAAACTTATCTATTCCATCATAGTTAACAAGATGTTCCTCAATTACCATGAGGTGTGACATTATTCGATCACATGTTTTAGTGATGTTATTGGGTACACTTTCATTTTGAATGAATGCTTGCTTTTATTTTCCATCTTTGTTTCGAAACAATCTAATGCTTGTCACTAATTATCGATAAGATCTAGGCTAGGTGAGAGCTGGGTTGGTGGTATGTCGGGACCTCATATGATTATGAGTAGGGGTAAATATATGGGATACCCAAGTGAATAATAATATTTTTGGGTGTAATAGGGTTCTCGTAGATCTCGAACCATATCTCCAAATGGTAATACTCATGAACATAAGCATAGTCTCATTCATAGTAGTTCTTGTGGTAGTTCTCCATGAAAATTATGATGAAAGAAGATCATGAGTACCAAATAAAGATAAGCATAAGATATAATGGATAATATAACTCAATAAAATGATAACAATAATATATACAAAATGGCTAAATCATTTACTTGGATCTTTCTCAAAGTTGCCTTGTCCTAAGAAACGGAACCAAAACTTGATGTGTGCATAGATATATATTTTTTTTTGTTAAGGAAATTACCTAGTTAAGTTTTAAGTTGGTTTTTACTTTGGGAATAAATTACACACAATAGGCAAGTGTACCTATCTCATAGTAACACAACTCTTGGTAAGAACCAGATATCAATCTGAGAACGAAACAACCGCTGATAGTTAACCTTTATAATCATCTAGTTGAATAATTGAGTGATTGATACTTAAACTAATTTATCACAAAAATAATTTTAAATGATAACGATAATCAAACATAAGAAATATCATTAGGTATTTGAATTTACTTAATTACAATTTGACAATAAATATAGAATTATAAAACAAGGTCTTAATTAAAGTAATTATAGATTAAACTCCTTAAAGTTACTTAATTCAACAATCTTTTTATAAGTTAGAATGATAAGTTACACTTTAACTACCAAAGATCATGCAATAAATCCAAAAGACATGACATAAATATTAATTAGACACCAATCAAGATTATCAAATTCTATAACTTTTGGAAAAACTAAAATGATATGAACATACTAATTAACCTTAGTTATATTAAGTAGATAAATTTCATGCACTTCTTCAACTTAAAGTTATCATATCATGAAGATATCAATTAAAATGTTTATGCTAACAAATCCTAAATCAACATAACAATGACATAAATAGTTACTAGCATACACACAAGTTTTTTCCAAACACATATGCAAGGATGCACACATATCTTACTATCAAAACCACATAATATTCATCCACAATTTCTAGTAAATTGACATACATTGCATGAGAATATGCAAGATATGGATGAAAGTTCAACAATTTCAAGTCTTTCCACAAATACAAGTCTTTCAACAAATGCTAGTCAAACTTTCCTAAGATCAACATGACAAATCAAATGTGATAAGCATACATATTCATTGGAGAATAATCATAAAATCATCATAAAGTTTGTATAATCATCTCCACCAAATCTATACCATTATTAAAATGAGTTAAGCTTAATTTAAATCCAAATTAAACAAGTAATTAGCCCATAATAAGAACAACATAAACACTGGTAGATTAGCATAATTCATGGTTAGAAACAAAAGATTCAAACCAAAAACTATGTAGAATGTGTTATAGATGCTTCTTGATCCTTCCTTGATGTTGTTTAGCCAAGCTTGCTTGCTAGCCTTTAAAACCTTCAAGATGACGTTCTAGGGAGCAATATGTTTTTACCCAAACACATCAACTATAGGACCGTTTAAGGGATGGTCAATACAACACAAAACACAATAGGAGAGTTGTTTAAGAACACTTAATAGATCAAATAGGAAACTAGTAACACAATGGTTTGATAATCAGAACACAAGCAAAATATGAGATAGATCAAGAGATATAACAACACAAGTATTGGTTTTCAAGAATGTTGTATATTGCTCTCAAGTTCCTTACAAGTATTACAAGGCATAAAAGAAAGTTACAAGGACTTGAGATACTTTATACTACATCTTACAGCCGGCCATACTTAGAAGGTCAGCTGGAAACATATGATCTAAATAACAACAAAATCAAATATAGAGGCAAAAAGGCAAATTGCCTTTTGACTTATGACTATGACATGCCATAGCTCATATCCTAATATATTACAAAAAGTATAAAAGTACATAAAGTAGAAAGCACATACTCAACACCTCAATATACAGTTACCAAAACCATGGACCTTTTCATCATCAAAAAAGTTACAGTGGAAAGTGATCCAGCTTTACAATAAAGTACATCAGATAAAGCATGTCTCAAAAGTCTTTGGAAGAAATCAGTCTTCACTTGTTGGCTTTGGAGGACTTTGTGTTTGAAGCTTTAGAAGACTTCACTTTTGGCTTCAGAAGACGTTGGTCTTGGCTTCGGAAGGTTTTACACTTAGAATATTTCTGATGCTGGGTGTAAACATTTTGAAGCATTTGTACTTGGTACTTTAGTGCATGCATGCAGGAAAGACTTTGGATGTTTTAGGTGCATCAGACTTACATACAACCTTATAAACTCCCCCTAGTCTGATACTACCAAAACATTTGAAGACCTTAGATGTTGAAAATCCTCATCATGATGATGACCATACTGCAGGATCGGTGTTTGTCACTTAAACACGAATGTTTTCTCTCAAACTCACCTAGAATCATACTTGGGTAAGAATCAAGAAGAGTTGATCATAATATGAAAAGTAACTAAGAACACAGAAAGATAATTTTCAAGATACTTTTATATATTGATTCTCAACTTAAAATACAAAGACTCTTACAAGCAGATTGTCTGTTGTTGTTTATGAATTACAAGGTGAACCTATATATAATACTATCTATAGCCGGATATACTTTCATACCAGCTGTGATCCTATAGCTAAAGTCTATACTACAAGACTAAAGATTAAGGTATCTCGGATAAAGTCTTATCTGAGATTTGGTAGTCAGGACATGTCCCTGACTTACCTTTTGTCACCAACTAAAGATGGAAACTGTACTATCATGAAAAGGTAAACAGTGGAATAAAGTATGGTCAACAACATGGTTCTTTAAGAAGAAGCCATGCTATATCAGAAGTCTGCAGCGGAGTGTCAGAGACCATACTTGTATCCACTGGTTATAGCAGTGTCTTCCGAAGGTTAAATGGCTTCGGAAGAGTAAGTACTTTCGAAGCCACTTTATACTTCGGAAGAGGCTGCTTCTTCCAAGACTTGGAGACTTCTTCATCATACTTCGGAAGTGGTCTTCACTTTATTCTTCTAAGTCTTGAACTTCGGAAGTATGCATTTGTCTTCGGAAGTAGAGTTCTGTCTTCGGAAGCTGGACTTTTCCTTTGTCTTCGGAAGAACTCTACAACCTTTGGAAGTTCCATGAAAAGCTTCGGAAGCCTTTGCATGCAGTATAAAAAATAACTTAAGTGATCTATTTTGGTTGCATTAGCCTTCTTCTTGATCCAACAAACTCCCCCTTGGTTGATGCTACCAAAACTTCACTTACCTCGACTTCTCAAAACTTTTAGCACCAAGGAGAGCAAACATTTGTCTGTCTCTTTGTTCTTCCCTGATGTGGTGCTGAGAAGCTTGTACAGATCCTTGGTAGACAGGAAATCTAGTCTGTCACCTTGGATAACATGTACCCTTTGTTGTTGCCCTCTAAAAAGAGTTAGTTGATGGGAACTGTAATCATATTCCCATCAAACTATAGGTTCCAATTCAGGACCTTCCACCATCTGTAGAAAGGCAGCACCTTTGGTGGGAGATCTTTCCGTGTCTTCCTGTCTTCTCAACTTCAACTCTTCTTCAATCTTTGCTTTTGTAGTTAGCTCGACCAAATGAAGACTACTGAGATGATTTTTGACGAGTGCAGCAGTTTCAGAGTTGGAGGGGTTGGAGAATGGTTTCTCTGCTAACTCAGCAATGTCAAATCTGCTGGAGTGTAACAGAGAGGTTGCATTGAGTCTGTTGACTTCACCATTCTCTCTTTCCACAACAAAGTTGTGAGAAGGTTCATCGAACCTTCGCTGGATTATCTTCCTTCTAGGCACAAGAGGCTGACTAGGAATCTTGTCCTCTTTTCTTGTATCTAGTAGAGTAGCCAGTTTTCTTCTGAGCTTCTTTTCTTCCTCATTTAACGAGTCTAAATTGAGGCCCAAAAGTCTTGCAGCCTGGTCCAAAGTTCCCCTAGGCAATCAAGGAATCTGTCTCTTGTGAGGGAACTTGAAGATCCGTCTACATAGGTAATGTTGACAGAGTCTTCTACACAGGAAACTTCGCTCAAAGTGGTGCACATGGAGTAGGTACTTCCACTAGAATGAGACCTTCCCTTCCTTAAGGTCTTTACAAGAAATCTCCTTCATAAATTATCTATTGAAAGAATTAATTTACAGCTTCCTTTAGAAAGGACAATTCACCTTCATCATCATCCAGCTGAAGATGAGTGTTGATGATTACTGGAGTGATAAAGATTGTCCTCCCCTATACTGTAGCAAACAGTGCCTTCTCCCCATCCATAATGACCTCTTGATAGGTCTTCCAGAATTAAAACAAATGATCCTCATAAAGTGGAGGATCAATGGTCAGGGATGTGAAGTAGTTGGATAAAGACAGAAATCGACAAACCTCTGAGAAACTAGAATCTTTCTCAGAGTTCAACAAGGCAACTTGATTATGCTGCCTATGAAGTTGCATGAAGAAATTGGGGTCATTTCTATAGTTCATATTAGCCATTTAAGAAAGCTTAAAGGTGAAGAAAGTGAAGAACAAAGGTGGTTTATGGGTGAATTTACATTTTGGAATGTAATAGAGGAAGAAGGGAGTGAAAGAAGGGGGGGATCGTTGGGTATATATATATATATATGAAATGGATCTGACACAAATTAATGAAAGATGATAAACTTTAAAATTCGGATGTCGTCCCACCTCTGAAAAAGTGCCCAAAAAGATAGTTTTCTAGGAAATCAAAATATATTCCAAAGGTAATTTTGCTTAAGAAGTATTGATGAAAAGCTGCCAAAGCCAAAATGACTTTGGAAGATATTCCAAAGAGTTTAGAAAATTTTCTTCGGAAGATATTAATACTTGGAAGTTTTAATAAAGCTTCTGAGAGTTAATTGCTGTTAGAAGAAAATTGTTCTTGAAAACATACACTTACGAATAATGTTAAGTTTTGGAAGGTATTTTGGAAATTTCTTCCAAAGGTAAATTTTCTTAAGCAGTTGTTTGTTTTGAAGACATAAATTTCTTCTGAAGGTAAATACATATCTTCCGAAGAATAAAAAGATCAAAAATTTTCAAAAATCTAAGGAATGTCTGTTAAAAAGATTTTTCTTCTAGAGTAAACAATGACTTATAAAGGTGATAAAATAAACAATCTAGGACACACAGTTTTTAGAATAATATGAATTAGTTTTTAAGAAAAGCTACTCAAAGTTAATCATCCTAATAGCTAATATAAGATATTTAAATCTCTGTTTATCAAAAGCTTTGGTGAAAAGATCATATTATTGTTTATTGTGTTAACTTTGACTAGTTTGATTAATCTTTTTTCAAAGTTATCTCTAATCAAATGATACTTGATATTGATGTGTTTTGTCCTTGAGTGCTGCATAGGATTCTAGGTGATAGAGATGACACTGTTGTTGTCTATATGAATGGGAGTCTCTTTGAAGTTGAATCCATAGTCCAACATCTGATTCTGAATCCAAAGCACTTGAGAACAATAGCTTGTAGCAGCAATATATTCAGCTTCAACAATAGATGCAGAGACACAAGATTGTTTTTTGCATTGCCAAGAGACTATACTTTCACCAAGAAACTAACATCCCCCTGATGTAGACTTTGCAGACATATTGCAGCCACCATAGTCACTATATGTATATGCATACATATTAAAGTCAGAATTCTTTGGGTACCAAAGGCCAAGTGTTGAGGCACCTTTGAGATATCTTAAAATTCTCTTGACAGTGACCAGATATGACATCTCGGGGTTGGCTTGATGTCTTGAACAAATACATGTGGCAAACATGTATTAGACCTGCTAGCTATAAGGTACATAAGAAACCCAATCATAGCCCTGTAAAGATGCTCATCCACATACCCCCCCTCAAGATCAGGTCCAAGGGAGTGGTTTCTGGCTATGGGTGTCTTAGCAACCATACAATCAGTCATATTGAATCTTTTAAGTATGTCCTATACATACTTTGACTGACTTATAAAGATGCCACTATCAACTTGCTTCACTTGAATTCCTAGAAAAAAATTAAGTTCCCGCATGGTAGTTATTTCAAATCTATCATTCATCAGCTTCTCAAAGTCTTTGCAGAGTTTTGGATTAGTTGACCTTAAGATAATGTTATCTACATATACTTGAACTAGCATTAAGTCATTCTCTGTTCCTTTAATAAAGAGAGTTTCATCTATAGCATCCCTTTTGTATCCATGCTGATAGAGATACTGAGATGAGTCTCATACCATTTTCTTGGGGCTTGGTGCAGCTTATAAAGAGTTTTATCAAGCTTGCAAACATAATCAGTATGATCAGGATCTGTAAACCCAGGTGGTTGTTTGATATACACCTGTTCATCAATCACCCCATAAAAAAGCACACTTGATATCAAGTGGTAGACCTTCAAATCCTTATAAGCAGAAAAAGCTAAGAGTATTCTAACAGCTTCAAGTCTTGCCACAGGAGCAAAGACATCTATTTAGTCAATTCCTTCTTCTTGTGTGTATCATTGGACAAATAGTCTAGCCTTGTTTTTATGACAAGTCCCCTATCATCCTTTTTATTCCTAAACACCTATTTGGTTCATGTGGTAGTCTTCCTTTAAGGAAGATGACATAAGTTCCAAACCTTTTGCCTTTTGAATTAAAGCAGTTCCATATGCATAGCTTCAACCAACTTCCATCCTTCAAAGACTCATTAATTTTCTTAGGCTCTATCTAGGATAAAAAACAAGAGTGAAGACAAACATTTACATCATAGGTTTGTCTTTTTGTTCTTACCCCGGTTTTAACATTTCCAATAATGTTAGTGGTGGGATGAGACTTGTGGATCAAGTTGCTTGAAGGGATCTAAATTAGAGAAATTTAAATATGGTCTTGTTAATTCACCTACCACATCAGCACACTTATCAAGAGAGACTTGATCCAATAAGTGTGATGCATCATTAATGTTGTCTTTAGGGGTGTGCATGGTCGGTTTGGTTCGGTTTTGGCCTAAAACCGAAACCAAAAACCGATATTTCGGTTTCTGGTTTTTAAAACCATTCAGTTTTGGTTTTTTCGGTTTTTGGTTTTCGGTTTTAACTTCGGTTTCGGTTTGGTTTTTGTTTTTTTTTCGGTTTTACCATTTGTGCTTAAAGTTTTAGAAAAAATTATTTTAAAGTAATGAATTTAAGCCAAAAAATTGGCCTTACATTATTTTGTTGATCTCTATATAAATCTATATATTTTTATAATTTAGTTGACATTAAACTTAAATGCAATACATATATATAAGAATATATATTCAATAAAACATTTTAATCTATCAATTCAAATTAAAAAATAAATATTATTCTTGAAGCCTAAATATTTAACCTCTTTTAGATAAGACAAGTTAAATAAGTAACTAATAGACTAATAATTTTTATAAGTATATGATTGCCCTCTAAATTACAAGTTTGATTATATGGGTTCGGTTTGGTTTTTTCGGTTTTTGTTACAAGCAAAACCAAAACCGAACTGAAAAATTCGGTTTTTAAAAAAGCATCAAACCAAACCATCGGTTTTTAGCGTTTTTGGTTTTATCGGTTCGATTGCGTCAATTATTTTGGTTACGGTTCAATTATTTTGGTTTTTTGCTTACCTCTAGTTGTCTTTAATGGAGTGGTGTCAGCATATAGGAATTCCTGATCACTGTCACCACCATCATTTCCTTCTACATCTGAAGCTCATTCATCTGAGTTTTGTGCTTCAAAGCTAGAATTTGAAGGTACCCTGGAGGTATCAGCTGATTTGTCATTGTTATGCTGATAGGGACTTTATTTGCAGGATTAGTTACAACAGGAGCTGAAGTAGTATAGCTTGATGGTCTTCTCAGCTCAAATCTTAGATCAGGATCACCTGTAGGTAGTATATCCGTAGATCCTGAAACATGCTCACAAGATTTATTAAAATAGTTGGTAACTAACTTAAGATTAAATAGTCAATCAGGACCAGAACCTTTTACACAAGGAGTGTGCTCATTGAAAGTCACATTGACTGATTCCTCAACTACTCTAGTTCTAAGATTGTATATTCTACAAGCCTTAGATTAGGAGGAGTATCCAATAAAATGTCCATCATCTGATTGCTCATCAAACTTGACAATTTGATCTTTAATATTCAAAATGGTGCAAGGACATTCAAATGACCTGAGAAAATCAATGAAAAGTTTCCTCTTGTGCCAAAGTTCATAAGGAGTCATACCATGCGTCTTAACTAATAAAACTCTATTTTGCACATTGCAAGTAGTGTTAACTACCTCTGCCCAGAAGGTGATGGGGAGTTTAGAGTTAGAAAACATAGTTCTTGCAGCTTTAATAAGTGTCATGTTTCCCCTTTCAGCAACTTCATTTTGCTGAGGAGTCATCGGAGCACTATATTGTCTTGTAATACCTTTTTCATCACAAAATGTATCAAGGATTGGTTCTTGAATGCAAGCATTTGCTAAGGAATCCTCGAAGCACGTTATTACATGTATAGTATGCAATTTCTTTCATATGTATGTTTATTTAGTTTGTGTGTCCAATGAGGTATCTTGGTGACAAAGTAATGTACTTTTCAACCGAGTTTAAATTGTACATATAGGAAGTTTGGTTTTTCTAGTAGTGTATTTGTAGAGTAGAAAGTGAGTGTTTTCTGGTAAAAAACAAAATTAGAATTTTTACATGCATGGTAATAAGTAATGTGAAAAGGTTTAGAACAATTAGCACATATATAAAACTACTATCGTATCTAAATTATTGCAAAACTTCACTTATTGCAAAATTACTAAGGTCCAATTTATTTGATCAATGGAAGCAAAATGTGATTCAAATAACTAAAGATGTGTAAAAACGTGTAAAAAGAAAAGGCTTCTAAGTTGCATTTGAAAGCAAAGTACAACTAATCAATGGTGGTATAGAAACCCACTCTACACAAGCAGATAGAAGAATTCGGTGAAGATAATATCAAATTCATGCCTAATATCTTCCCAAATAATCATGTCTCAAGCTATAATCCTATTATATATTCAACATTAAACTTGCACATGTCTAATTGATATATTTATCAATTGATTTCTTGTGACAACTAATTATAAATGTTAAGAGGAACTACATATTTTTCGTTTTAACCTTTGTAAATTTCTTTAAAACACAGGATTTCGATACATTATGTACAATGATATTCAAGCATGATTTGTACCAAAATATAATATTACAAGTTTAAATATATATATATATATATATATATATATATATATATATATATATATGAAATGATCCCAATAATTATTAATTTTATTTATTAGTTTATAAGCAACCAAAAGATTTCAACTTTTCAAATATTAATATGCGCGAATGATTAATAATTTGTTACCAAAAGACTTAGTCTAATGATATCAAGCTTTTGAATATGTGATGTCCTTTTTGAGTAACGAGGGTTTAAGCGTTATCGTAGATAAAATGATGTAGTTTTAGAAGCAAGTTAATATTGTGTTAGAGTATTCATATCGCATTCATTATTTTTATTTTATAATTACATTAAAAACTATTAATTTTTCTTTCTCTTTTCAATTAAAAGATATTTTTTATACGTTTATTATTATCTATTCTCTTATCTTTACTTACAACTTTCAAAACTATTAAAAAGATTATAAGGATTAAATAGTAAATCCTTAAATTTACATATGTATTAAAAACCACTACTCTTGCGTCTGAGTAGTTACTATCAATGCTTGCAATTAGTTCTAATAAGTCAAAATAGAAGCGTAAAGTTTTTGTTAAAACTCAATTAATTAGAATAAATTCCATTGATAATGTTGAATGCAAACTTATGTTATTTAATTTTTGATTGGTTTGGTTCAATGTTATTTCAGTACAAATACTACGGTGACCTCTAGTTGTAAAACACACAAGAATTCACTACAAATTTCTTTTAAACACGTAAAACAAATAATTTTGTGATCTTTCTACTGCTCTCATTGAAAGTGTTATTGTACCTCCATCACCCATTTTACTCTATGTGGGTTTGAACAATATTAAAAAAACTAAAATTAATGACAAACATAATATAAATTTTTTTTGGAACGGCTGATTAGTAGTTAGTTATTAGTATCATCAAGTTAGTAAAATTTACCCATGTTAAGATTTAAACCTTAAAACTTCAAGAGACAAAAGCTTCCTACCTTTCCTTTAACCACTACGCTAAAAGATCATTGGCAATAAAATTCTTCTTTCAAACAAATATTTCAAATCAAAAACCCTCTTTTTCAACAATTGTGGGTTTTGGTTCGACCCCAATCGAGCATCGTACATAGTAAAAGTTGATTTGTAAACCTTGAAAACGATGGATAATCCTTTGAGAGACACAGGAAAATCATTATTATTATTATTATTACGGGGAAATGGAGGAAGATGATAATAGAATGTGTTTTGTCCTTTTTCCCTCAAAGTAAACTACTGCCATCATCAATAACTCTCGAAGCAGCTACCCCCAATCCCAATTCAATACTCTTATTTACTTCTTGCAACCCCAGATACCCATTCATACACACCCTTTTCAGCATAACAGTCAACAACCCCCAAATCGCCAATGGAAGACCTACATACCGAAAGTGAAGCCACAATCACTTCTGTTCCGATTCGTAAGGTGTTTTTGATCTCTGCTGGTGCAAGTCACTCCGTTGCTCTGTTGTGTAAGATGCCCATGTCTTCGATTTGTGTTTTTTTTAGTGAATTTTTGTATTGGAGTGTGGTTGGGGGTACTCTGTACATTGTGTTTCTGCATTTGGTAGAGGTGTTTTAGGTGAATTTGATTTCGAATTGTGTCTGATTTTGTGTTGTGAAAATTGGGTGACTTGAGATTTGTCGGTTGATGTGTTTATGTGAGATTAGTGGAGGCTTTTGAATTCTCCCTGTTGAGATTGAGTTGATTTGTGTTCTTGATCTTTGGTTAAGCTTGTTTGATGATTGGATTCTTGATTTTTGTTCTTGATCACTTTCTACTTAATTAGGTATTGATGAAGAAAGTTCTATATGGATAATTGCTTTATGTCATTGGTTTTATGGCTGAATTGATATGAACCCTAATTAAAGTGATGTCGACCTGCTATAATGAACACAATTTCTTAACCCTAGTTAAAGAAATCTCTAATTCCCTGCTATAAGTTTTATCCTTATGAATTGATCACTGCTTCCTAATGATCAGGTATCACGAAACCAAAAGGGTGCTCGAGTTCATGTGGCAAATACCCTTACACTGAGTTCACTTTATCTGTAGCTATCTATCTTGTTTGATATATATGATCAAATATGAAGAATATGGGAGCCACTTTTGAGTCCCTTTGCTTTAAAATGTATATGAACAGCATAGGATAGTATAGGGTTCTTGATGGAATAGAACTAGGAAGCAATTAAATAAGCAAAAATGTGAGAACGTGTTTGGTTTGAGGGTTTAGGAATGGGGAAAGGAAAGAAGAGTGATATATACTGTTTGTTTTAAACGCAAATGGGTTGGAGAATATAAATGAAATAAGGTTTTTTCTTTAACCAATTCCTGTACAGATGGTCATTCATAGAAACTTTTTCTAGTAGGTCTTTTATTGCAAAAAATAATAAATAAATAATAACAATAATAAAATAAAAAATAAAAAAAGCTAAACTGAGGGACTACATTATCCTGGTAACAACCTGGAATATTTTTGTAACTCTTTTCCGTTGAAGACTTGTTCTAGGTATTGCTTTTACTCATATTGAAACTAACAAATAGTCAATTATGTATAAATCTTGGTTTTAAAAAGCGAGAAGCGCACAAGGCGACAAGGTCTAAAACCGAAGTGCGAAGCGCAAAAGCGGAGGGCTTTTTGTACACGAAGCACTAAGTGTTTACATATATTTTTTAATATAATCCTATACGTTTTTAGCATCCCACCCAAAATATAGCTATAAATAATGTTTATATATGCTTTAATGTATAAATTACATGTATGTATAACTTCTTTAGCAACATTTATAGCACTTTGAAGCAAAAAAAAATCCTGTACAAGAAGTGCGCGCCTCGAAGGGATTTTTGCCCAAAAAATTGCGCTTTTCTTGCGCTTCTTGTACAACATGTGCCTTGTGTTACAAAAAGCCCCAACCCTCGCCTCAAGGGTTGCCTTGCGTCTAGGCGCGCCTCAGGCGCTCTTTTTAAAACTAAGGTTTAAATTAATTTATATACATTAATTACAAATCTTAATGCTAGCGGGGGTGTTGGTGTATGATGATATTAAACCATCTAAGGTTTATCACACGTTTATTTGTCCCACATTTCATCATATCAAATATTAAAATCTCTCTAGTTTATGTGAATTGTGATATTTGTTTATTGAATCACAAAAGCTGCAAACAAAATTTTTGGTACTGTCCATGGAATCACATGATATAAATATTATCATTGAACATTTGTAGTGTTCTGTGTTTGCAATTTAATATATCCAACGTACTGTTATGTTTTTACTTTTATAGTATACTAAGTCATGATATTCACTTTTTTATTGAATCAGCTGGAAATATAGTTTGTTCATGGGGAAGGGGAGAGGATGGACAACTAGGGCATGGTGATGCTGAAGATAGGCTATCACCTACTCAGTTAAGTGCTTTAGATGGGAAGATATAGTATCTCTTACTTGTGGAGCTGATCATACAACTGCAATTTCAGAGTCACAACTCAAAGTCTTCAGCTGGGGATGGTTTGTTCTCTTATACATGAATCCTAACTGAGTTCCATCTTCCCTTTTAATAATTTTCCTTTAGATGTATATGTTCTCTTTCTTCACGTGAAATTTAGTCATCTTAAATTCAAATGTTAGTCTATACTCGGTAAGAAAGTTTATATAAACGTGATACATTGAATGCATCAGTTGATGTGCCTTTATATACAAAATACATACAACAGGGGTAATTTTTGCAATTTTGGTTTCAGGGGTGATTTTGGGAGACTTGGACATGGCAACTCTACTGATTTCTTTATTCCCCAGCCAATAAAAGCATTACAGGGAATACGGATACGACAGATTGCTTGTGGGGACAGCCATTGTTTGGCAGTCACCACGGAAGGCGAGGTGCAGAGGTTGGTATCTGCTTTCGATTTCCTCCATATGTCTTGAAATAATGATGCCATTGTTGGACAAGTATAATTAGTTAATCTGGAATATTCTGTAGTAACTGTATTGGATTATGTCAAATCTGATTCTGTTTCTTGTTTTGACATCCCTGTAGTTGGGGTCGGAACCAAAATGGCCAACTTGGTTTAGGCACAACTGAGGATTCTCTCGTTCCACAGAAGATTGAAGCTTTCCAGGTAAGATATACCTTCAATCATGACAAGTAGCAATTAGCATAAAACATGCTAAAAGTGGCAGATTTGTATTTGTTATATTCTCATTGTCAAAGCACATGTAGCTTTATTGCAATTACTGAAGTAAGAATTGTATTGTAATTTGTACAGCATGTAGTCGTATGAGTAAATGGGACATGATTATTTCCAACGTTCCTTGAATTTTATATGGTTTGACTAGGGTATAAATGTGAAAATGGTTGCTGCTGGTGCTGAGCATACAGTGGCTATAACTGAAGATGGTGAGCTCTATGGTTGGGGCTGGGGTCGATATGGCAACTTGGGCTTAGGTGACAGAAAAGATCGCAATATTCCAGAGAAAGCTTCAATTATAAGTGTAAGTGCGAATTTGGTGTGCTATGCAACATTAAATAGTCAATAATCATCAAACATGTTGCTATATAATGGATAGAGGGATTTTTTTTAGGGGGGGGGGGAGACCATGATAGTGCTGGCCTGCTAGTGGTCACTAAAAGTAATATGGTTGTGAATTGTTTTCAGTGTATTATTGATAAACAATGACCCTATATATAGGGAAGAATACAACCAGGAAATAAGGAAACAAACTATAATCTATTCCTAATATATCTAATAATCGGTTGGCTAAGACACCCCCTCAGTTGGGTGGAGGACAAACGCTCAAGCTGGACCGAAACGATTGGAATAGTTCACGAGATAATCCTTTTGTAAATATATCTGCATACTGTATAGAGGATGGAACATAAAGAACTTTGATGTGCCCAAGGCGAACCTTCTCTCGAACAAAGTGTATGTCAATCTCTATGTGTTTTGTCCTTTGATGTTGAACCGGATTATTGGACAAATACACTGCTGAAACGTTGTCACAAAAAGAACCGATGCCCGTGTCAAGGGAGTGTGAAGTTCAAGCAGCAAATTCCGAATCCAAGTTGCCTCAGCAACTGCATTTGCAACTCCCCTGTACTCAGCTTCTGCACTAGAACGCGAAACAGTGGGCTGACGTTTAGCAGACCAAGAGATAAGATTATCACCAAGGAAAACACAATAACCCGAGGTGGAGCGTCTCGAATCTGGACAGCCGCCCTAATCGGCATCAGAATATGCAACCAAGTCATGGGAATCCGTTTTCAATATCCATATACCGTAGTCAATTGTTCCTTGCAAGTAACGGATGATACGCTTCATAAACACAAAGTGAGGATCCGGGGGCTCGTGCATGAAGAGACATACCTGTGAACTGCATAGAGATCTGGCCGCCGAGTGAAAGTTAAGTATTGTAGTGCACCTGCCAGACTTCTATATAATGTGGGATCCGCAAATAAAGCTCCATCAGTAGCACTTAGTTTAGATGAAAGATCAACCGGTGTGGAACAAGGTTTGCACGATGACATGGGCGCACGGACAATTATGTCCTTAGCATATTGAGCCTGTGATAAGAAAATTCCACTCTTTTAGAGTAACCTTGATCCCCAAGAAATGATGTAATCGGCCCAAATCAGTCATGGCAAACTCCCTTGAAAGCGTGCCAATAATGTGGTTTAAGAGACGATCATTAGAAGCTGTGAGCACTATATCATCAACATATAATAATAAATATGCAATATTAGACGGATCCTGTTGAAAACAAATAAAGACTGATCACATGTGCTGCTACGAAACCCCTGGAGATGATAAAATTAGCAAAACGGGTATACCACGCCCTTGGTGCCTGTTTAAGACCATAAAGAGATTTCCTCAATCGACAAACGTGATTAGGAAAACATTTATCATAAAAACCTGGTGGTTGATGCATAAAGACCGTCTCATGTAGTTCACCGTGTAAAAAAGCATTCTTGACATCAAGTTGATGAATAGGCAAAGCCCGTGACACAACAAGAGACAAAACTGTGCGAATGGTGGCAGGTTTGACCACTGGACTGAATGTCTCATCACAATCAACACCAACTGTTTGGGAATTACCATTAACCACCAACCGTGCCTTATAACGTTCCAATGATCCGTCCGATTTAAATTTATGTCTAAATAACCACATGCAACGAATCACGGACGATCATGTGGGCGAGGAACAAGCTCCCTGTTTCATTATCCTGTAATACCGTAAACTCGGTTTGCATGACATGCAACCAATTTGGATCAGTTAAGGCTTTGGTATAGGAAGTAGGGACAGGGGATAAGGAAACAGTGTTGTGGATGGCCGAAGGGTTGGATCGAGATTTAGACCGAGTTGTCATGGGATGTTGGTTAATATTCGGACCAGGTGGTGTACAGGATGTGGTAGGGCTTGAGCCGAAGTGGTGATGGGCCGATAGGGGTGGGTTCAGGAGGGAGAGATGGGCCGGTAGGTGGGTTGACGACGGAAGATGGGGCTGGACGAGGACGACGTGAGTAGGTGAGTCGATGGGGAGCAGTAATCGGGTGAGGTGTAGGCGGGTTATGGTTTGGAATGGGTTGGTTAAAAGGCCAGTGGAATGTGAAGCCGGGTGGTGGAGGATCGTCCAGAAAAGTATAGGAAGTAGGATGATGAAGTGTTGTAAAGGGGAACACATGCTCATCAAAGGTCACATGTCGGGAGATGTGTACCTTACCGGTGGTAGGGTCCAAACAACGGTAACCACGAAAATCGGGTGGATACCCTAGAAAAATGTATCGAATGGACCGGTGATGAAGTTTATGAGGCTGAGTAGCAGACGTGTTAGGGTAACACGCGCAGCCGAACACATGTAGATGTTCGTAGTCTGGGTGACGAAGGTAAAGGGCAAAAGTAGTGGTGTAAAAATTTAGGCGTTTGGTTGTCAAAATATTGTGAAGGTAAGTGGCAGTGTGAAGGGCTTCCACCCAAAATGAGGGAGGTAGATTCACAGAAATAAGAGAGCCTGTATAATGTCATTCAAACGGCGAATCATGTGTTCTGCCCTGCCATTTTGAGAAGATGTTTGAGGACAAGAGAAGCGGAAAAGCAAACCGTTTTGTTGGGCAAAAGTTTTAAATGCTGAATTGTCAAATTCACTCCCTAAGTCGCATTGAAAGGTTTTGATTTTACGATTAAATTGGGTCAAAATTATTGATGGAATCTGGCAAAGGTTGGAAATGTTTCAGATTGTATTTTAGGGGGTATACCCACACGAAGTGTGAGAAATTGTCAATTAGCACCATATAATATTTATAGCCTGTTTTACTCGTGATTGGCGAAGTCCATAAATCGCAATGAATTATATCAAAAGGAGCAAAAGTAAATGTATTAGATGAATAAAAAGGCAATCTTTTACTATTTGAAAGTTGACAAGAATGGCAAAGATTGTGACTTTTGTCCTTATTACATTGAAAATTAAAATTGCGATGTAAAATATCTAGAACTTACGCCCCGGGATGCCCTAAATGATCATGCCATGGAAGGTGGTGGGAGCAATAAGAAAGGTGGCTTGAGGCGGTAGTTGAGGTGGCGTGAACGTGTAAAGATTCCCGGTGCTATTGTGGCGAGACAGTGTCTTCTTCTTAGTTTTGAGGTCCTTCAAAGGAAAACCAAACGGGTCAAATTCGACAGACACTTGATTATCACGAGTAAAACGTCTAACGAAATAAGATTTTTAATTATTTAAGGGCTATAAAGGACGTTTGGGAGAATATAGGTTCGGTTTGGTAAAGGTGTGAAAGCCTGTACCTGATCGTTGGAATTGGCAAATACATACAGGAATAGAATCAGGGATAATGATTTTACCTGGGTCTTAGTGACGTGAGACTCGGCACCGGTATCCATAACATCTGAGTTCCAAGCCATAGTAGGAGAATTTACCTGCATGTTAGCCATCGCAGCACTCAAATCGGAAGGGCACAGGGGGTTATACATAGGCTGATTGAAACGGGTGGTGCAAACTGAGCTGGAGAGTAACCAACGACCGAAGGGTAGCCGGTAAATGTTAAATGAACTGGGGAGCTGAGGTGAGTTTGGTTGCTTGCTTCCTGCCACTGTTGCTGCGTTGGGTAGGGGCATGGTGGAGGTGTCCATCATGCCCAATTGGAAACGATGACTGCTGCCCCTGATAGGCGCCCCATGGGGGCTGTGGTTGTGATCTGCCCCTGCCCCTACCGCGACGATTTGAAGACCCGCCTCTGCCTCTGCTGCCGCGGCGGTTGCTAGAAGAGTATGAGGCTTCCGATTGTTGATTGGTGTTGGAAGAAGAACCTGCAGAAGGCGGCGCTACTGTAGCAGCCAAAACAATGTTTTGTGACCCTTTCTGAGCTTCAATCCGGATGACTTCATCATTAAGCATGGTGATAGCCTGGTCCCAATCAACTCCCTGTTGATTGATGAGAGATGTAGTGGTGTTATATTGAATTGGGAGCCCACGAACAAGCTGTAGAACAAGCCGGGATTCAGAGACGGGCCGGTCAACATCAGCCAATTGATTGGCTAAATCGGACAGCCGTTGACAGTATTCGTCAACCGAAGAGCATGCTGTCAAAGTGAGATTACAAAACTTCGTCTCGAGCGCCGTAGCGCGAGCCTTTTTGTTGCTTAAGAAGATCGTCTCAAGCTTTGTCCAAGCCGCTCTAGCACCAGTAGTATCCATGAGATGTTTCAGAAGGTCGTCCGAAACCGTGCTGTAAATCCATTGAAGGACTAACACATCTAGTTCTTTCCATTGGGCATATTCTGGAGAAGTGGCGGCTGGAGGGGCTGAATCATCAATATGATTGGAGACCTTATACGCAACTGCGTGAAGGCGAAACAACTTTACCCATGCCGAATAAGTAACCTTCGTTCCGTCCAAAGTCCGGATCTTAGATTGAATGTTCGACATGGATAAGCAGGATGTAGAGGGTCTGATTTGTTTGAATGTAGAGGGTCTAGTTTGTTTGATGTTTCAGCGACAATATCTGTTTTGTTCGTCATGGTGACGAGGCCGGACGTAGGTTGGGAAGGGAGGATTCGAAAGAAAAAGGAAAAGGAGAGAAGGTTATCAGAAGCCGGTTATGGCTCTGATACCATAAAAGTAATACGGTGTGAATTGTTTTCTGTGTATTATTGATAAACAATGACCCTATATATAGGGAAGAATACAACCAGGAAATAAGGAAAAGATATACACAAATTATCTCTAAATAACAAACTATAATCTATTTCTAATATATCTAATAATCGGTTGGCTAAGAGTCACTCCTGAATATAGATTTAGATTCAATATGAGTTTTCTTGCTAACAAGTAACATCTTGAATTTGGAAATGTCAAATTATATTATTCTTTGTCATTGGCTAAGCGCAGTTTTCTCTTTAATTTTTTTTCCAAATGTGATTGTTTCCTCCTTTCAAGGTTGGATAAGGGTCAAAACCTGTTCATGTAAAAATGAGTAATTTTTACAAGTTGGACATGTCAGTGAGGTTGACATTGTCCTCTACTGAAAACAATTAATGTGTTAAATATGATAATTAAAAACAATATTATCAGAATGATAACCTAAGTTTTATAAAACAGTTTATATTGGCGTTTGCATTAAAACTTCACACTGGGCTTCTTTCTGTTGCTTGATTTGTTTATAAGTAAATGAGTTGAACTTGGTACAGGGGGAAAAGATGGTACTTGTTGCATGTGGTTGGAGGCATACAATCTCTGTTTCCTCTTCTGGTGATCTTTATACTTTTGGATGGAGCAAATATGGTCAACTTGGGCATGGGGATTTCAAGGACCACCTTGTTCCTCATAAACTCCAAGCATTGCATGGCCATATTATATCACAGGTATATTGTCTTTTATGTGAGTATATCATTATGCCATTAACATTGTAGTTATATAGAGTGATGTTTTTAAATGTGGCTTTTGATAACCTAGATCTCGGGTGGCTGGAGGCACACTATGGCATTAACATCAGAAGGAAAACTTTATGGATGGGGATGGAATAAGGTTGGAATGCTTATATCCTATGTATTTTTATCATGTTACCTCTATCTTCCATCATGAGTTAATCCTTATCTTTTGACTACAACAGGACAGGAAAATTTTCACTTGTTAATCTTTGTCAAATGTCATATTTTTATTAATTAATATCATTTTGCTATATTTACATGAGTTAAAGATTGTTTCTTTTGAGATCTTTGATTAATTTACCTTTATATTTCTCTCGTGAACAGTTTGGGCAAGTTGGTGTCGGGGACAATAAAGATCACTGCTTTCCCATGGAAGTCAAATTTCCAGATGAGCAGGCACATCATTTTTCCATGTGACGTTGCTTTCTTTCAAGTCTAGGGGATTAAATTATCGTATTATCATGTAACAGTCATTCATCTATCTTAAGTTTAAGTTTTATATTCTTTACATATTTACAGAAAGTAGTTCAGATTTCCTGTGGATGGAGGCACACGCTTGCCGTTAGCGAAAGACACAATGTATTTTCGTGGGGCAGAGGTACAAATGGACAGCTTGGCCACAAGGAGGCTATTGATAGGTATTTGTCCGGCCCCACACAAGCTTTCTGATTCATCCAACACTTGGGATTACCCTGTTAAGCAGATTGGAAATATTAATATGCCATGACCAAACTTTTTTATTTTTATTTCTATCTTTTTTATTTTTATTTTTATTTTTTGCCACATGGCACTGTGAGGCAAGCAAAACTTCATGTGTGTGTGCAGAAACATTCCCAAGATAATTGAAGCTTTAAGCATGGATGGATCTGGTGGACAACATATAGAGTCGTCAAGCTCAGACCATCTGCTGGTGCTTATTCTACTAATTTTCTATACATTTCTCAATTTTCTGAACTTAGTTACAATCATCAACAGAAGTTGCCCCATAAAAGTAAATTTCAAGGTGCCATTTTGTCTTATTGATCCTATAACTATAATTCTTTTGCAGGGAACTTTCAGCATTACCATCTGATAGATACGCTGTTGTACCTGATGAGATGGTATAATTTCATTTCAACTGTTAATGATAATTTGTATCTGATTTAACAGTTCATTAATTTAACTATTTTGTTTGAATAGAAGAGGATAAAACGGTTATACACATTATGCAGGTTGAAGGTGGCGCTAATGGAACTGATGCTAGTGTCCCTGAGAACGATGTGAAGAGAATGAGGCTCTGAATTTTGCAGCTCCAAACTAACCACAGACGCAGATTTAAAGGTCCATGATGTTGTCAGCAAAGAAAAGTACGTCTGCTATTATCATCTTTAGAAGTTAAATAGTAATCCCATTCTAGTTTAGGTTTGTGCATGTTATTCCCTATGTTAAACAAGTTCGTGTTGTGTTTAGGTCGTTGTAATTGTAAAATTTGATGTTATAATCCTGTAATATGAACATCATGATTTCTGGAGTATTTGGGTCTAGTTTTCTGTGAAGCAGCTAATCTATGTTTTGCTCTTGTGCAACCCTGCAGTTGATTGTATACTCTCTTGCGCATATGCATGCACCTCCATACATGCATAAATACATGATACATAATACATAATACATTTATAAGCATGCATGCATACACACGTGTGTTGGTATGTTTACATATGCATACACAATATACATAAATATATGCATGTGTATTCTTACTTGTGTACTTGTACAAGTACTCTGGAATATTAAATGTCAACTTGAAGCAATATCTAGATAGCAATATTTCATTGTCATATATGTGGATGACATGTCTACAATAGGCGATTGATAAGATAAGAACCATTGCAATAATCTATCAAACAGGGCATACATGGGCTCACACATGTTGCTATAAAGATCTGTGTGGAGTATTCTCTCAGGTAGTGTGACGGAGGTGGACCTAAATGTTTCGCTCTTTGAGTCAAGAATAAGGTGTTAATATTACAAACAACCAGTTAACAGAGGCTAAAGCTCTAAGAACACCAATGGTCAAATCAGTATCCGCATATGAGATGTATTAAGCGTAATATGATCTTAAATCAAGAATATAAGATGGGCAGAAGTATGAACACCGACAGCCAATAAGATCGGCCTTAGGGTTGGGGTAGTTTATCTTTCCATCTCTATCTCTATATCTCTTTTCTATATCCGTCACATTACATTTTCCATCTCTTCCCTAACCATCCATAAACCCTTACAATGCATCTTTCTTCATCCTTCATCTCCCTAAACATGTTGGACAACTAAATATTGTTCGCTTGTCTAAGCTATAAAACTTGTTAAAATATTAATTTATCACTTTACAAGAATAAAAGTAGTTGTCTAGTAATTAAATTAATTACTCGTAGAGTCGGATTCACAAATGGTCCTAATTGTTAACTTAAAGTAACAGAGTTAGTCCCTGACATGCATATACGTTAAACTACTCTGTTAAGGTAGTGTGAAATAATCTGATAGTTGTATCGAAGATGGTTCACTTTCCTTTTTATTTTAATTTATTTTATTTTACAACTATTTCCGTTTTCTTATAATGTAGTAGTGGGTTGCCCTTGATATGGATCCATGATCTCATTCCTATGTAATTGTCGTTGATTGAATGAAAGCATACAGAGAGTATTTTCCTTAATTGTTGTTTTCTTCTCTATTGAGAGTAAACAACCATTACTATCTTGATATCTGCTCGTAGAGAGGTGTTTGTGGATCCCTGTGTTAAATACCTGTCGAGTTACCTCCCATATGAGCCATCCAACACAAAGTCGATTTCATACTCGGATCAACACTTCCCAAACAAAGCCGCGTACCACACTGACCCAACCCCCAAGAGACAACTGAAATCCAAAAGCAAGTTGATGGTCTTCTAGCCAAAGGTCTTATTCGGGAATCCTCCAGTCCATGTGTTGTGCCAACTTTACTTGTTACAAAAAAGAATGGAGAATTAGAGAATTATTAACTAGGTCCATAATCATACTTCACTTGTGCCAACTTTAAATGCAAATTTTATAAATTCAAATAGCAATGCATTGTTCAATAACCATACATTGTTCAAAATATTAAACTCGTCTTTATTATTAACCAGGTCCATAATCCTAGTTGGAAGCATTCATAAATCCAACTGAGCATCATTTTCTGAAATAATATAAAAAATAACAGAATTAGCTAATAAATTAGTTGGTGAGTATACATATTTTTGCATATATAGATATAGAGGGTGTTCATCATATCAGATTATTCGAATTAAAAAATTTCATGATCCTATTCGAAATCAGATCCGATCCGATCCGAACAAGGATATCTCTTTACAATCTGAATCTATCTAAATTCAATTCGGATTAGATTTGGATGTATCCGAATTTATCCGAATAAACCAGATAACATCTTTTCCTATTTTTTTCTTTTGCTATTTTTTATTCTTAACATTTTATAAATTAAAATCACAATAAAAGATATAACTAGGAAATAAAAAGTTGACTTGAACACAAATATAAAATTAAAACATAATAGGTAACCGTATAGAGCCCAACGATTAGAATTTATAATTTAGAACAATAATCGATTATTATATATTTTTTTAGAATTAGAGGACTAGATTGTGTCAAAATTCTTAAGTATTGAGTTGAAAACACAATATGTTGTTGAGTAATAAGTGTTGAGATAGTAACATAGTTGAATTCTTATTCAGATTAATCGGATATCCGGAAAACCAGAATAAAAAAATTGTGATATACGAAACCCAAATCAGGAATTTGGATTCTGATAAAATCCTATCTGAATAAGGATTCGGATCGATTTATTCGGATTCGAATATGGATCGTATTGTGGATATTTTCGTATATCGGTTTTTTAACAATCCTATATAGATATATTGATTTAAAATGATTGCAATAAGTTAATTTTCTTGTAATGTCAAGACTTATAATACAAAATTATAACATATAAGACAAACAATGCAGAATCAAAATTAATGACTAAACTGACTCAATTTGTAGATAAAGTTTTAATGTATAAAAGCACATATATGAATTTGGTTTCAATCACCTTCGAATAATCTAATAAAATAAATTTGTCAAGCCAATAGATCTATAATTGTTCTTGTGATTTAAATAAGTTAATGATTGTACTAGAATAGATGTTTATCAAGCTATAAACACAAATTTGCTAGTAATATGAATTGAAATTAATGGAATAAAATGAATAAGTGAATAAATAATAGTTTGCATAAGTTCACATAATTTTCATAAAATTATAGCAAAAGAGACTTGATAAATTTAAAGTGAAGAAATAATAACACACTTGAATTAGACACGAAAAGATCTCCTTACGACTTAACCTAAGAAATAGCAACCTTAGATAATAAGTTTTAGAGTTCTAAGATTGATTTGAGTAACTAGGGCTTTAACTAGGGATTGGTTTTTAGTTAATAAACGATTAAACAAAATATTATATAAAATAGAAATAGTTTAATTATTTTTAATACCTGACTTGATATAATAATAATTCAATATAACTAATTTTGATGAATACTAAGATTAAATGTTAAAAATGATATATAAATAATTTAAGTAACAAAAGATAATAATTTAAATCCATTTGAATAATAAGACAAGTAATAAGTAATTTATGAGATCTAATAAATAAGACGTTGATAATAAGGTATGTAATTTTGCCAAAACAATTATTTAAATAAATAAACTTGTAATAAAATTGTAGTTTTAAATAGTTTAGATCTTTTCTAAGGCAATTTGAATAATAAATAGGAATTTCATAAAATTTAGGACTTATAAATAATTTATAATCCTTTTATTATTAGTTTTTATAATTTGGTAACTATTAATAGTAATAAATGTATATTATGAATTTGAAAATAATTATAGCATTTTGGTAAAATATTATTTAATAGAATGATTAATTTTGATAATAATATATTGATAATATTTTTTTTGGAAATATTTAAGAGTCTAAAGTTTATCCGTGTTTTTTAGTTTTTCTTTAATATAAGGGTAAAAATGTAGTTTTACATCACCTTAAGAAAATTTATTAACTATTATCCAACTGGAGGACTAGAAGTGTTACTTTTGTTTAACCTTTAGAGTAAACATGTAAATTTTTATTTCTAGGGACGAAGGAGAAACTTACGCAAAGTTGTGTAAGTTACACTTTTATTATAATATTTCGTGTTTAGGGAAGATTATGGTACAAAGTAGATTTTTCATGTGAAGTATATGAGGGATCATGACATACGTTTATCGTTTTTTTAATAGAAAAGGATAAATTATTCATCTTACCTATCTATTAAAGTCATATTTAACAAGAATATATCAAGTGTCACCATTACATTTTTTTTATCAATTTTCTCATATTTTTAAATAAAAGTTTACCCCATTTTTAAACCTCTAAACCTTTTTTTATAATACGTTATGGTTCTATAAAAATGATATTATCAAACTTATACATCTTTCTTTTTAATTTTGTTATAGTCTCGCGAATTTTTTTCGAAATTCATATATTACACATGTGTAAGTATGAATGACATTAGTGTGCATTGATCTACTTAGTTGATTAAAGATAATATTACACTAATGTAACAAGAGAACTAAAATGATCTAAGATGATATTGCTCTAATGTAAGATGGCATTGCAATAAAGTAAAGATTTACATTTTATATTTTAGATTAGTGTAACCATCATATTTCATTAATGTAAACTTATGTTAGATGAGTAGTTTAAAGACTTACATTTTATATTTTACATTAGTGTAACCATCATGTTTCATTAGTGCAAACTTATGTTGCATGAGTAGTTTTTATATTTAACAAATAAATTTTATTTTATTGAATAGATAATTTTACTATTTGAGTATATTATTGCTATATATTTGTTTAAAAAATTATTGTATATAGTTTGTGATTACGTAATAGGTGATAGGTAACTTTACATGTTTTCTAAACAATTATACCCTGGTACGTAACTACGCACATGTAAATCATAGCTATGTATAAATGGTACAATTTTGTACAGCTAAGAGCATATGTGTACTTTGTATGGAAATGAATTATTTAAGTTACACACAAAAAAGTATGATTACATTCCATAAGCACGTAAATATTAGTTAACTAGCTTTAAAAACTCATATGTTGCAGAAGTTGAATAATTAAAAAAGTTTAAACCATTAATCTGTATATGTCACACCCTTACCGATGATGAATATCGGACATATGAATATGAATTTATTGTCCATAGTACATGACAGAATATAAATTCAGTTTATCATTGAGAAACACTAATCAAAGCATGCATTACAATTAATAATAATTCAAATAAATATCACAAATATTCTTTTAATTTATCTAGGTCCAACATCTTTGATGTGTGCATACAACTAATCAACATTTCCTAAAATCATATGAAAAAGTAATAAGTCAGCTAAACATTTAGCTAGTGAGTAAACACAGATTTTTCATACATGTATAGATTGATTAACATGTTTGAAACAATTCAATTCACATAGCAATATCAAGCCTATAATATGCTAGTGTAACATAAAATAAAAACCAAACACAATCAAACTAATGACTTAATTGACTCGGTCTAAAAAATGAAGCTTTATGATAGGTATGTAAATCTAGTTCCAATCACTACTTGAATATTGATACAGGTTGGGTTTATCAAACTAATATATTTATCATTGTTATTGTGGTTACATGAATTAATGATTGTATTATCCTTCATGCATGACCGGTGAAGGGTGGTCACTTACAACATAGCACAATGAGGAGATTAACTTGACTAATCAAACAGTGAAACTGGATTAACCACAAGTAATGATACTAAGAACACAAGTGAATAAGAGACAGAACAAGATAGCAAAATACACAAGGAGATGGTTTTCAAGATTGCAGTATATTGCCTTCTCAAGTTCTATTACAAGTGTTACAAAGCATAAAGGAAAGTTACAAGTACTGAAGATACATATACCACATCCTACAGCCGACCATACTATGAAAGCCAGCTGGATACAATTGACTAGACACAAACAAAATCAATTGTAGAGTCAAAAGGTAGATTGCCTTTTGATTTATGACTATGACATGCCATAACTCACATCCTAATATATTACAAAAAGGATAAAGTACATGAAGTAGAAAGTTACAGACTTAAGACCTTAATGTACAGTTACTAAAAGCATGGACCTTTTCACCAACTTAGGTAAGTTGGTGACTTTACAGAGTTACAGCAGAAAGGGGTCCAACTTTATGTAAAGTACATCAGATAAAACATGTATACTAAAAGTTTTCAAAAGAAATCTGTCTTCAAGTGTGGCTTCGGAAGACTTTTTCTCTGAAGCTTCGGAAGACTTCATCTTTGGCTTCGGAAGATATTGGTCTTGGCTTCGGAAGATTTCACATTAGAATATTTTAGTTGCATGTGTGAAACTTCCGAAGCATTCTTCTTCAATGCACTTGTGCATGCATGCAGGAGACTTTGAGTATTTGAGTTGCATCAGCCTTAACATATAATCCTTACAAACTCCCCCTAGGCTGATGCTACCAAAACACTTAAAAGACTTCAGAAATCAACAATTCTCATTATGATGTGATGCCATCCCTTTCTTCATGAGATGATTAGGATCACTCAGACTCTCAAAGTGTCTTCTCATATCAAAGAGATCATGCAGAGGTAGATTGAACATGTCTTGCCATGTGTAGACATCCTTAATGCCTTGATCTCTAATGACATGCCATCTTTCTGGATTTGTGGTGTATGTCTAGGACAAGATGGGTCTTCCTAATGCTAGAGGAGCTGTTTGAATGGGAGATGATGGAGCATCCTCTGGCTGCACATCCTCAGGATGTTCTGACTCATCTTGAGGTTCTGAAAAGGATGTTTCTTTCTTCTTTTTTGGCTTTGGCTTTGAAGCCATCCTTTTCTTTCCTTTTGTTTCTTTTACTGAGAAGACTGGCCTACAGCACTGGTTGATCTTCTTGTCTTTCTCAGTTGGGTCTTCCTCTCTCACAGGTTCAGAAGGAGAGGGAGTCTGACCTGCTATGGATCAGAAGATGAAGCTTGTGGAGTCTTAACAGGAGGTTCAGGTTGTGTTGTCTCAGGTTGTTCAACCTTAACCTCCACTTTAGGTGGAGCTTACTTGAAGGGGAGTGTAAGTCCATTAGCTCTCCACTCTTGATCTTCTGCTTGATTACCCTGATATGCTCATCCATAGTGGACAGAGACATAGGGCCAAGTCTCCTTTCGGAGAATCCATACAGCTTAAAGAAGCTCATCATCTTCTGCCTGTCTCCAGATTTCTTCATACTCTTCTGGATGATGCCTCTTGACTTTGTGGCTTCTTCCCTTAGCTTCCTTTTGGTGATCTTTCTTTCCATGACTATCTCAAATTCAAGTTGTTTGAGATACTCAAACTCATATAGTCATAGGATAAGGGAAGAAGTGCATCTACCTGATAGAGGCCTGTGGCACTCAAGTAGTTGATCATCTAGATCCTGTCTTCTTCTTTATCTACCTGAGGTTCGTGTTGAACCACATCCTCATGTGCAGGACATTCTTGAACTGGGGAGAGAGTAGGCACATGCTTGTATAATCTTTTCTTTCTTCTTCTTCTTTGATTTGAATCAGTAGCTCTGCATCTTCTGCCTCCTTTCTCTCCTTTGACACTTCCATGTCAACCAGTTCATTCAATTTCTCTAAGGGGAGAGAAATGACGTTGTCTATGTCATAGTTCCTGGTCTGCAAGTAGTTTATCCTGACTGCCCTTAACTCATCATCCTGAGTGTTTGGTCTAGGGGCAGCCCCAATAGTAGTTTCCATGAGTCCTGCAGACTCAGTAGAGGAACTTCTCCTCTCAGTTTCCTTTTCCTCTCTTTCTACTCCTCCTCAATCTCCTCAGAAGTCATCTTCTTTTCCTTTGTCACTCACAGACATTTGTGACCTAGTGGAGAGAGCTTTGGCCTTTATTGGTTGGTGTAGCCTCCAAGCTCTGGCCAGAGAGAGTTGAGATGCACCTTCACCAGCAGGTGTCTCAAAAAGGGTATGAATCTCTACAGCAGTTGATGATGATAACTAGGGCTCTCAGGTTATACCATGGGCCTTCAGTCAAGTTTTCCCTATGCTCTAATCTTAGGGTCTGCCTTAACATCTAGTGACCGATGACATTGCCTGATTGCCTTAGTCTCCTTCTAAAGGTGAACTCTGCAGTGATCCTGTCTTGGATTCTTTGAGCCAGCCTGTCAGCTTGTCTTGATTGGCTTTGATTGACAAGTGGCATGTTGACTAGATCCAAAACCTTCATAGAAGTTCAAGTTCTTGAAAATTGAAGACCTTCTTGTTGTCCTTGAACTCTAAGAATTATGAGGGCTCTTCTACTTTCATCATACCTCCACCCCATGATGTGATGTGAAGTTTGTTGATACATGTTTGTCCCTAGATCATGATATGTGATGTAATAGATCTTGTTTGGTATGATTAATGAAATGATATTGATAGTCTTGTTAGTTATAATGTTTAATAGTTCATTAATGAGTCGTGACTGAATTGATTGGGTTTATGATTATTTGAATGGTTGCACATTATGTTATTTTAATTAAAACATTCAAACTTAACTTAATGAAGTTCTCATGCGAATGGCTCATGCGAATGAACCATACGCATGAATAACTTCACACGATTGACTCAGTCGCACGACTGAACCAGGAGACTGGATCAGTCGTACGATTGTAACATAAGATTGGCTCAGTCGCACGACTGAACACTCAGTCGTACGGAATGAATCAACCGCATGGTTCAGTCGCACGATTGAATAATACCAACCTATAAATACAACTCAATTCGTGAAAAAAAAAACTCTCGATCAATACGATTCCAGACGAACCCTAGCCGTCCAGAAACCTTCCAAATCGTTCTCCAAGTTCATAGAACACATTAGATCGATTCCCTATCGATTTCTAACGTTAGTTTCAATCCTTGATTGATTCTTCGTGTGTTCTCACTGATTGGATCGCCAATCAAATAGGATTCCGCACTATTTGATCTGGTTTACACGTTAATCTCTAGGTATTTCGGTCAAATACCAGGTCCTAACAAGTGGTATCAGAGCTATTGGCTCTTGATTACGTGTTGATTCAATCAAGATTGCATAAAAGTTTGTGTTTTTGCACTAAAAACGCAATCTTTGGCATCAAAAGTGATCTTGGAAGTACCCTGCTCATCGAAGTTTGGTTTCTACGGACTTAGGCGATTAGAACTTGTGAAATTTCGAATCTTTACGGCTGAAACCGTCAAACCTAGAAATTTTCGCAAAACAGCAGCTTCAGTCGCACGAGTGACTCATTCGCACGACTGGACTCCATTCGCATTGCTCATACGCACGATTGGACATAGTCGCACCCTCATTCGTACGACTGAACCGTTCGTTCGCATAGCTCATACGCACCAGATTCATTCGCACGACTGAACCAATCGCCCAGTTCAGCCGCACGATTGAACCAATCGCAGAGTTTATACGCACGATTAGCTCATTCGCATCCTTCAGTCGCATCAGTGAAAGTTTGTTTGATTAGATTATAAGTTTATTAGTCATGGAAGATCAGATGTCAGCCTTTACTGCTGGGAAGGACTCAAGGATACAGAACCTGCTGTTGCTTGAGAGTGAGGTGGGGAATCACAATAAACCACCAAAGCTTTTGACTTTAGATGAGTTCCCCACTGGAAACAACGTTTTGAGATCTACCTTAATGGAGTAGATCCTAATCTGTGGGAAGCCATTGAGATTGGTTATAGTACACCGGTGGGAGCTGATGGAGTTAAGCTAACATTAAGCGGGATGACAGACGCACAGAAAGTAAAGTACAATGCAGAGAAAAGAGTTTATGCATTGATCACTCAGTCTATCCCCAAAGACATATTCCACCAGTATTCAGAGAACAAGCAGTCCAAGAAACTGTGGATGAGCTAGAGAAGAGATATGATGGGAATGCATCATTGAAGGCAATCAAGGCAAAGGAGTTAAAGAAGGAATTCGATAACTTCTCATCAATTGGTAATGAAAGTTTAGACGAAGTCATAGACAGATTCTACCACTTGATGAGCGAATTGCATACACATGGAGTGGCTACTTCCATGGAAGAGAAAGTAAGCAACTTCGCAGACGGATTGCCTGATAAGTGGGCTACATTCGTGTCTAACCTGAGACAGAATGGAATACTTGTAAAGCTGGATATAAATGACTTCATTCTTAAGTTGCGAGAAGAAGCACTAAGGATGAAGTATAGAGCTCAGAAGTCTTCGTACACACAAAATCCAGCTTTATACAACGCCACGCCTCAAGCTAAGACATCTGGAGCACCACTCCAGACTGCTTTTGTGTCTAGCTCGTCAGGTCCTTCACATGCTTCTCCTTCTGGATCAGACACGTCTGGGTCATCATGTACCATATATTGGATCAGAAGCAACGCTACCAAACTGAAGATCGAGAACCTCGGTAATGTGACCGTGGAAGTAGCTCGAGAGCATATGGATCTTTTAGCAGCAGTGGTTCATTCATATGATGGACTTGTTGCGGGAAGATTGGAAACTGCCATCTGGCAGATGAGGACTACGAGCAGGTGGATGAGATGGAGCTTGAGAGAATGGATATAATGTGGGCCTTAGCAAGTGCTGTCCGGAGGGCGAAGAAGTTTGTGAAAAAGACTGGACAGAACTTGGTTGCTACTAAGGATACCACCTTTGGCTTCGACAAGAGTAAAGTGACCTGCTTTAACTGTGGTGAGAAGGGGCACTTCAAAAGAGAATGTGTCAAGCCAAAGAAGACGGGGAATGGGAACCCGTTCTCATCCTTTACTCGCCAAGACAAGCAAGCCTCTAGTTCTACTTCATCAAACAAGGATCCAAAAGCCTTAACTGCTCATGATGATGAAGGACAGGATTGGAGTTTTAGGTTTGTCTCACCAGGAGAATCTAACATTGCCAGTGTTGAGGATATTGATGATGATTCTGCGAGTGAAGGTGATATAGCAGTTGAGATAGCAATGTCACATAGTGAAGAAACAACTGCAGCCGAGGTCAGTTACAAACCAATTGAGGAAGTTTCCACGTCAGAGACAGAAAAGTCAGAATCACCAGAACCAGAAACATCTGATGCTGCACTGATGGCTAACTCTTCTGAACCAACTCAGGTAAGTACCACTGACCAAATTTTTAATAATCATGCTTGTTCTGATTGTGATACTTTTAGGAATAGCATAGATGAAAAATTTGCTAGGTTATTAGATCATAATGATAACTTAGTAAAAGATTTACGTCTGTGCACTGAGGCTAATAGAGTACTAAAACAAAATGAGCATAGTTATAAAGAAAAAATAGACCTATTGACTAAACAACTTAGGGAACCGAAGTAGTGGCTTTTAACCAAGCAAATGACATTAGGTACTATCTAAACTCCCTAGAAGACACTAAGAAACAAAAGGCAGTTCTAGAAGTAGAAGTCAATTCACTAAAACAGAAACTGCATAGTTGGACTAGTTCGTCACACATAGTCAACACTTAGTGAGAGAAAGGAATAACGGGGAGGGATTAGGCTACAAAGTGGTTCCACCACCACCTGAGACCTTGATGAACACTAAGTCTAGACCAGTAAATATAACCCATCAAGGATCATGTGGTGACTACTCCTCTTGTACTGATCAGACACCTCATGTTCATCTACTGATCTGGTCAGAAACAAAAGGAGGCCACTTCAAAGGCAAAGGGTAAATTGCCTTGTGTTAATCTGGAAATGAATTTGAAAAAGTTAACTTAAAGTCAGGGTCAAACAGAGTCAAATCAGAACCTAAAAGGACTTCAAATGCTACTTTTCACATGCTTCAAGTCAAAAACCAGTTAACCAAAAAGTGAAACAGGTTAAAACAGTAAATTTTGTTAAACCAGAGAAAACATCAAACATACAAGAGTCAAAACTAAAGTGATTGATGTTACTAGAGTGTCACGCACCTCTCCACAAAGAAAGTTTAATCATAAAGTTGATAGCAGAGCGTGCTACAACTGTGGAGAATATGGACACATTGCTTCCTACTGTAATGTCTATCAGACACCTAGGAAGAAGATTGAACTTCAGGACTCAAAACCTAAGTCTTCTAAGAGGAGCTCTTTAACTCCACCTAGAAGAGCTAGTGAACCTAAAGTCCAACCTGTAAGCCAGACGACTGTTTATCATAAACAGGCATTGCACAAATCTGGCTTATGGAAAGAAAAGTCCACCTACGTGTCTAATACTGATGACAAGAAGGAACCTGAGCTACCCTCACCCTCTAAGGGTCAATGGGTGGAGTTTATGATGTGTGATGCCTCTGGAAACCCAAGACAGTCAAAGCTTGGGTTCCTAACCTAAACTAATTCATTTACTTTGTATGTGCAGGGTGTTCGATACAGTGCTGAGACTAACACGTGGATTATAGACAGCGGAGCATCCAGGCACATGACAGGAAATAGAGCCCTTTATCTAACGTCAAACAAATAAAAGGAGGGCATGTTTCCTTTGCAGGAAACAAAGGAGGCTATATCACAGCTCAGGGAGAAGTGGGAAATCAGAAAGTTAAGTTTGATAAGGTGAACTACGTTCAACAACTTCAGAACAACTTACTTTCTGTTTCCCAAATCTGTGATAAAGGATTTAAAGTCATCTTCGATAACCAGAAGTGTTACGTGCTGAAGAAAGAATATATGATCCCAGAGGAGCAAGTTCTGATGACTGCTTCAAGATATAAAGACCTTTATGTCTTGGATCTGTCAACAGCTGCTACAACGGATCATGAGGTTCAGTGTTTTTATCTAAAGCTACTGAGAAGGATTCAATCTCCTGGCATCGGAGAATGGGACACATTAGTCAAAGGAAGATGAATCATTTGATTCAGAAGGATTTAGTGAGAGGAGTAAATGTCAAGAACTTCCAACTTCCTGACTTTTGTGTAGCTTGCAAGAAAGGCAAACAGACAAAGAAGTCTCATAAGGAAAAGAAAGTTCATTCAATAGAACTTCCTCTTGAGCTTCTTCACATGGATCTGTTTGGTCCAGTTAGTACAAGGAGCATTGCAGGCGACGTGTACTGTTTGTGGTCACTGATGACTACTCAAGGTTCACTTGGGTAATGTTTCTGAAATCCAAATCAGAAACTTTGGAGACATTCAAGGAATTAGTAACCACACTGGAATCCTCTACAAGCTAAAAGTTAGACAAATACGCTCAGACAACGGGACAGAATTCAAGAATCAAGGGATGGAGGCATACTGCAAGGAAAAGGGAATTGTGCATCAATTCACTTCTGCTTACACACCTCAGATGAATGGCGTTGCTGAGAGAAAGAACAGGAGTTTGATAGAGACAGCACGGACTATGCTGGCAGACTCGAAACTGCCTATCCAATTCTGGAATGAGGCAGTGGCAAATGCGTGTTATACACTGAATCGAGTCCTAATAGTCAAGCGCCACGGAAAGACATGTTATGAGCTACTACAAAGACGCAAACCGAATTTGGAGTATCTTGAACCTTTTGGCGCACCGTGTACACTTCTGAAGAAGACACAAGAAGGAAAATTCAGCGAGAAGGCAGTTGAAGGAATTTTTCTAGGATACAACATACCGAACAAGCGAGTTTACAATAACTCAAGGTCTTGTAGAAGTGTGGTGTAATGTCGACGTTCAGAGATATACCACACCACCTACAGGCAAAGGACCTGCATACTTCTTCGATTATGATGGATTCTTCAAATCCTTCAACATCCCTCTCTCTCCCTCGGATGATGAGTTAGCTACTAGGATGATGTATGATATTCTAAATACACCATCTAGCACACAGGGAGAATCATCTACTCAGTCAGAAGGGGTAGTCGATGACAGTGACTCCTCCTCTGAAGATGAAACTGAAGCAGATGACCAGAACAGTCAGGAGGAACAGGTTCCAGTTCCTGAAAGTCCACAAGCATCCATAAGTGATGCACCCTCGACTTCGGAACCTCAAACTCCACCTTCCTCAGATGCAGAACAAAATGTTCACAATCTTGGTTCGGAGGTGACTGTGCCGACTACTCCAGGATCACGACTAAACGTCTATCATCCCCTTGACAATGTTATTGGAGATGTCCGATCAGGAGTACAAACCCGAAATCAGCTATACTCAGCTGATTACGCCTCAGTTATGGAGAAGGGTTACATTCATGATGGTGCTTATCGATGTTTTGTTTCGCAGGTTGAGCCAAAATATGTCAGTGAAGCACTAAATGATGAGGCGTGGGTGAGTGCCATGCAAGAAGAACTTCTGCAGTTTAAGAAGTTAGGTGTATGGACTCTGGTTGATAGACCTAAAGGTGCTAAAGTCATTGGCACCAAATGGGTACTAAAATGCAAGAAGGATGACCAAGGAGTCATTATCAGGAACAAAGCTCGACTGGTGGTTCAAGGTTTTCGCCAAGTCGAGGGGATTGACTATAATGAGGTGTTTGCACCCGTGGCAAGGATGGAAGCTATTCGTATCTTCCTTGCCTATGCATCGTACATGAAATTAAAGTCTACCAATTAGATGTGAAGAGTGCATTCCTTCATGGGGAAATCAGGGAAACAGTCTATGTAAGTCAACCCGAGGGATTTGAAGACCCTTATCATCGGGATAGAGTTTACAAGCTCGACAAAGCTTTATATGGGCTTCATCAAGCTCCTCGAGCTTGGTATGAGAAACTCTCGACTCATCTTGTGAAACACGGCTTTCGCAGGGGAGTCATTGACTGTACACTGTTTATTAAAGAAAAGGATGGCGACCTACTGCTTGTACAGATATATGTTGATGACATAATCTTCGGGTCAAAGAACGAAGAGTTATGCAAAGAGTTTGAAGCAGTGATGAAGAAAGAGTTTGAGATGAGTGCTATGGGGGAGATGAAGTTCTTTCTCGGGTTACAGGTGGATCAAACACCTAATGGGATCTTTCTACATCAGACCAAGTATGTAGGAGACATTCTCAGTCGCTTTGACATGGAGAATGCTTCTGCTGCTGGGACTCCACTTGCTACGAATCATGATATAGCACCTGATGAGAATGGAGATCTTGTAGATGCCACTATGTACCGAGGAATGATTGGATCCCTCATGTATCTCACTGCCTCAAGACCTGATATCATGTATGCTACATGTTTATGTTCCAGATATCAGGCTAACCTAAGGTCAATCATCTGATCGGGGTCAAAAGGATTTTTCGCTATCTAAAGGGTACACCCACACTGGTTGTGGTATCCTCATGATGATGATTTTGAGCTCACGGCGTATAGTGACTCGGACTACGGAGGCTGCAAAATGAACTACAAGTCTACATCAGCGGGGTGTCAATTCTTTGGGAGAAGATTAGTTACATGGCAGTGTAAGAAGCAGACATCGGTTGCATTGTCAACCTGTGAAGCCGAATATGTTGCTGCTGCAAGTTGCTGTTCACAAATCATTTGGATTCAACAGCAAATGCGGGATTACGGTTTAAAATTCTCATCTACTCCTATTTTTGTTGATAACTCTGCTGCAATTGCAGTAACTAAAATCCGGTTCAACATCCTAAGACCAAACACATCGGTATTAAATACCACTTCATAAGAGACTGTTTTGAAAAGAACTTAATTGATGTGGTTAAAATTAATACTGATTTTCAACGTGCTGACCTCTATACTAAAGCCTTTGATAAACCACGTTTTCAATATTTGCTAGAGGTCAACGGCGTTAAAAAGAAAAGTGAGGTAATTCCTGATGAGAATAATGTGTAGTCCGATGTAGTTTCGTTAAGTTTATTTTATTTTATGTTATCTGTTTTTTCTTTTGTCTGTTATATTAAACTCATGTTATTTTGCTGTTTATTAAAATCCAAAAATAATTAAATCCGAAATGATTTTAGTATTTTAGGGGGAGAATATGTCAGCAAGTTAACATTAAAAAAAATGAGGGAGAAGGGTAACTAGCTGAAATAAGGTAGATTGTGTCTGTGATACCGATTCAATACCTTTGGAACATGATAGTACACAGGAACAAATCAAGAGGGATTTTAAAATTTAAGTTTTGAAAAGATGCAAAAGTTCAAAGTATAAGTCTGTGTAGTCTAAGCAATATAAAAAGGGAAGATGATAGAAAACTGGCAACTCCTAAGGTGACACAAAGAAAGTAGACTTAGAGGCTGCTAGACCACAAATGATATGTTGGTAGATTCAACACAATAGACAATTAGACCTGATTGGTGATCTCAAGATCAAACTAAGTTGTTCAACTGACTGTGGGCTTCCATCTTATCACTGGTTAACACAATCAATATATTCCAATAAGGGGTAATGAGCATTTAAATGCCACAAAGTGTGCGGATGACCATAATTAGAGCAAAGCAAGAAAAAATGAAAGACAAATGCAATAAAGCTAATGACTTATGTTGTTGGTGCATATTGTGTAAAATAAAATAAGCTGCTCTAACAAGGAGATAGGTTGTGTGCCTCTCTGCTGTGCGATGGCACTGACCTGAGGATAAGCATAACCTAGATATTCTAGAATTCATTGTTGTTTGCCGCCTCTCTGCTGTGCGATGGCACTGACCTGAGGACAGGCTTCTCTTTGAAAGCTCTAAGAATAGTCTCTTCTTGTAATAATACCCGTAGACCGCTCAAAAACCTCTGAGGAATGTTGATTACCATATAAGTGTGGGATCCACAAATGTTAGCTGAAATAATTAAACCTAAATCAGTCACCAGTCTGCGTCAAAAGTCTGTGTATGGATTTAAGTGGACAAACATACTGACAATCTTAGTGGCTACATTCTCAAGAGTTCAAATCAATGTGAAAATCTAAGAGTTTCAGTATGATTTCCTTAAGTTGCTAACGACTCTGGATGAACACCGAGAATTTAAGCATCAAAAGTTTTAATAACAAGTCCCAAATGATTTGATGTTCCTGTATGATTCCAAAATTGAATTGGTCCAGATATGATCAATCTAAGTTGAAGCTGTCTACTCCCTAACCAAATCCCTTAGATTTCCATCTTAGGGTTTTATCTCTCACAAAAAGTCCAAAAATAAACTTTATTTGTGTAGTTAGTTTAAGTTTCTATGTAATCTTTAATTTGTGTGTCTGTCGGACTACATCAGGGAAATCAGAAGGGAATTAACTTACCTAAAAGGGTCATGTCTGAGATGGCCACATGTTTTTCAAATTTAAAAGGTCACATCTGAAGTGACTGAATTGGTTAAGAGCTTATAATGTCTATTTCAAAAGGTTAAAATGTTCAAAATGGCAGAAAATCTACCAAGTGTGACCCATTCGCACGATTGGACCATGAATATGGACCAACATGCGAATGGATCCCATTCGCACGATTGGACCATGATATGGACCAACCATGCGAATGGATCCCATTCGCACGATTGGACATGAATATGGACCAACCATGCGAATGGATCCCATGCACGATTGGACCATGAATATGACATGCGAATGGATCATCGCACGACTGGACTGAAATGAGTATTCAACCGAATGAGGTTAGAGCTTCGAATGAATGAGGGCGAAGAGTCATCAAGAGAGACCGAATGAGATGCGTCAGTCGACCGCTGAGACTCAGTCGGCCGACTGAAAGCGACCGACTGGACCAATCGCACGACTGAACCTCAGTCGCCCGAATGAACTGAGCGAATGAGGCCAGTCGGCCGATTGAAATTAGGGTCAGTATTTAAAGGGCCTCAGTCGATCGCATCTCACTCATCACTCCCAATCGCACCCAAATCGCTTTCTTTACCGTTACTCTGCCAAAATCTCTAGAGATAGTTGTTCACATTGCAATTCATCTTCTGACTTTCGATTGACAAGAATAAAGGTACATTGCAGTTCAATCTGTAGAAATCAGAAGATTTTGAGTCCAATTTGGGTTATTCGAATGAAACATTGATCGGATTGAAAAATGCCCTAATAACCTACATAAACTAAGCTAAATGTTAAAATTAAGTTAATAGGTCATTAGTGACGAGATGGCGAGTCCAATGAACTAGATATAGAGGTTTAAAACAAAAAAATTGGTGAACTGAAAATGTGAATCGCACAGTTGGTCTTCATGCGAATGGACAGCATGATGAACTTCAGTCGCACGACTGAAGGGCTCAAACTGCCCATACGCATGGCTGAACCATGCGTATGAAGTTCAGTCGCATGACTGAGGTAACCGCATGAAGGTATATGCGTAGGAGCCCAATCGCACACTCTGAGATACGTATGGGGTCAATCGCACGACTGAACCCCATTCGTACCATTCAATCGTACGACTGAACCCCTTTCGCACGGTTCAATCGCACTGTTGAACTCAGTCGCACAATTTCAATCGCATGACAGAAAGATGTTCTTCAAGCTTAATGAGTTCATGACTTTCTTAGTAAATGGTACTAATGTTTACTATCTTTGTGTAACAGATGGCGAGTAGATGGACTATGAGCACAAAGCATAATATATGTGCCCATCTGGACTTAACATCCAGAAATGCTGCAGAATTCTCTGGCATTATCACGTTTCTATTGAGATCACGGATTGCGCATGCCATCTCTACCCCTTGCACCCCATACCGATCCATTCAACAAGCCTTCTGGGAAGGCGCTACAGTTGATAGATCATCGGAACCTCACTGCATAAGAAGTACCATATTTGGCGAGGATATTACCGTTTCTGAGGAAGATCTAAGGATTGTACTTCAATTGGGGGATGACGGTGACTGCCCAACCCGTCTACACCCCCTCACTGTCAGAGGATGTTTTCTCAGAGCCAAATACTCTGGGGACATCAATTCAGGGGTACTCAACAAGAGTAACCTCTGTCCTCAGTTTAAATACCTTGCACACGTGCTGCTCAAGTGCATGGCTTCAAGAAAAGGTGGGTTTGATGAGCTGTCGGATCAGATGCAAAACGCATACGTTGCGTTGGTGCTGAACCATCCGTTCAGCTTCTCTAAGATGATCTTCACCTATCTGGTGGAGAACATCGAGGGGAAAGGAAAGGAAGCCTTCTGTATGTACCCACGGTTTATGCAAATGATAATAGATCAGAAGCTTCCTTCCCTGCCAAAAGAACAGGAGGATTCGGTGGTATTGGAGGTAATGGATGACACCACCCTGGGAAGGATGAAAGTATACCGGGGAAAGCAAGTGAAGCCTCCGGTCAGGAGGTTGTTCGGTCATCTTGCCAGAGAGGACTATGTTGCACCGGAAAAGAGAAAGTGGCGTCACGAGGACAGTGACTCTGAGGTGGAACAGATAGCCCTACCCACTCTTGACTCAGATGAGGATGACAGTGGGGATGATGCTATTCCACCCAGAGGCACTGTGTCTGATTCTGTTCCCCCTGTGTCTGTCTCATCTGCTGAAGTAACTGAGTCAGCGGGATTTCATCAAGATTTTGTTCTTAACGAGGAGGATGAGGATGAATCGGATGAGGAGCCACTTACCCGAACTGTGGGAAGGAAAGTTGTTCCCACAGAACATGGGTTAGGGTTGTTGGTGAACAACCGAGAGGCTCCGGAGATACAGAAACTGACCCAACTATGCTCCGGGGTCCTCAGGCGGGATGGAGGGGGAGCATCCACCTCGAAGGGAACGAGGAGGAACGGATGGCTCAACCCCATGGGCAGAAAAAGAAGAAGCGTAGGGTGGCCTTCATCACTACTACACTCACCACTACACCACTACCACCTCTTCAGACACACCATCCACCACCATAGCTACACAGCCCCACAGCAACGCAGACACACCAGACGACCACCACAAGACAGATCCCAGCCACCACTACATCATTCACCCCACACTCCACCACTATCATCCCGACCTGACCCGATATCACCACCACCACCACCACCACTAGCCACCAAACCGAGCCCTCAGCCTATCCCTCACACACCTATAGATCTCCTCTACCTCCAATCGGGGTAGAGGAACAGTTGTCGCGTTAAACAGAATGGTGTTGCGATTGCTGGCGGCTGATGAGGAAAAGACAACTCAGATCCGCCAGCTTACTGACCTGACTGCTGCACAATCGCATAAAATTGCAGAGCAGGATCGAGTAATTGAGGAGCAGGCCCAGCAATTGGCTGCTCAGAGCACCCAGATGAACCAACTCCAAGCTCAAAGTGTCGCAGCAAGTAAGCAAATAGAGGAGTTGGAAAAAGCTAAGAGGACCATTTTGCTAAAATTGAAAGGATCAAAGGAGGAACCTTTAAAGATAAGGGATGGAGACAGAGATAATGAAGATGATGAAGACGATGATGATAATGAGAGTGATACTGATGAAGAGAAAACCGAAGAATGGTGTGAAGATGAAGACACTGACGGAGGAGAAGCAGCTGAATCTGTCTCAGCTCCAGGGAAAGAGAAAAGAACAAAGAACAGACAAGATCAGTCAGCTTCTGCTTCTGCACCTTCACGTGAAGAGCCGAGTATTCAGGATAAAAGTAAATAGTAGATGTTTATGTATTTATTTACTTTTGTATTCTGTATTGAAAAACCATGTACTAAATGTTTATATTAAGTTAATGCATTTTGTTTGATAAATTACTAATGATTTGAGTGTGAAATGTGTAAATCAAACAGATCCAAAGTACCACAGAGATGAGTTTGATATTGCTCCCCTTCAACAGGTCAAGTCTCAACTCACAATGATTCTTGATCTGCAAGGGATTGTGAGAAGGTCAGTGAGTTATACCCCTGAAGAAGGTGAAATAATTCACGACCTATCTAACGAGCAACTGGCAGAGATGTTCAGACTCAATCCTGATGAAATTGTCAAGGATGCTCCAACAGTTGATTCAACCAGTGACGAAGAACTAAATGACGTTGATGAAGTTGAGGTTGAAGATATTGCTGCTGAAGAGTACCCTCAGTACACTGACAACGAGGGTAATGTGGTCCCCAATCTGGGTGAGTCCCTAGTCAGTGATATGTTTGAGGTACTAGACAAGATGGAGCAGGAAACAGGAAAGACTGAAGGAACCGCCCAAGCCTCAAATGATGACGTAGACATTCAAAAGGCTGAGTGGCTGAATGTTTTAAAGAAGTCAGAGCCCAACGTGCTACACCGAAGAGGGATGCCTACACCAAGTTCTACAGCGTCAAGAAACATCTTACGGTGTCAGGCAGGATTATAGCATGGGCATATTTTGATGATCTTAACGTTTATGCCGTTAAGAGGGAGAAGGGCATAGAGTACTTTAGATTTCCACATGATCTAAAGACTCTACCAGGTTTTGACTCAACCAGCTGGCCAAATTGAAGCTGTTGTATGCTGACCCGAGAAAGATGTCAGGCTGGTTTGAGGCTGCCCTAAAGAAAGAGTACCACACCAGGTGGATTAACTTCAAACCTCAACAACCTACAAGGTATATTAGAAGGTCTGAGATGGATGCCATTACTGGAAAACCAAAGATTGTGTTGAAGTGGAGTCCTCCGCGCACTATGTCGAGAATCCCTCTCAGGGAAATGCCACAGGACTTCACTCACACTTCAAATGGTGGTACTATGATTGGAGAACTGCTGAAGCTGTCATAGTTCTGGATAAAGAGGGCCAAATGGATACCATCAGGGTATTCGACCCAATGTGGCTAACCAACTCTGCTAATGATGTCTATACATTATACAAGTGGCCACTGTTCTATGACACACAAGACATTGTACAAGCCCTCCAGTTCCAAAACGTTATACGACTTTGCTTCGCGTTTGATATTCACGCGGGAGTCACACAAGAGGACAAGTACAAGAAATATGAGGAGGTAATGAAGAAAACAAGACATTAGAGAGATCTAGGTCCAAGGGGGAGTTTGTTGATACATGTTGTCCCTAGATCATGATATGTGATGTAATAGATCTTGTTTGGTATGATTAATGAAATGATATTGATAGTCTGTTAGTTATAATGTTTAATAGTTCATTAATGAGTCGTGACTGAATTGATTGGTTTATGATTATTTGAATGGTTGCACATTATGTTATTTTAATTAAAACATTCAAACTTAACTTAATGAAGTTCTCATGCGAATGGCTCATGCGAATGAAGCATACGCATGAATAACTTCACACGATTGACTCAGTCGCACGACTGAACCAGGAGACTGGATCAGTCGTACGATTGTAATATAAGATTGGCTCAGTCGCACGACTGAACACTCAGTCGTACGAATGAATCAACGCATGGTTCAGTCGCACGATTGAATAATACCAACCTACAAATACAACTCAATTCGTGGAAAAAAAACTCTCGATCAATTACGATTCCAGACGAACCCTAGCCGTCCAGAAACCTTCCAAATCGTTCTCCAAGTTCATAGAACACATTAGATCGTTCCCTATCGATTTCTAACGTTAGTTTCAATCCTTGATTGATTCTTCGTGTGTTCTCACTGATTGGATCGCCAATCAAATAGGATTCCGCACTATTTGATCTGGTTTACACGTTAATCTCTAGGTATTTCGGTCAAATACCAGGTCCTAACAAAGTTGTGGAGAGACATAGCCCTGGTATGCCTTCGTTAAACAGACTCTGTATGTAGGAGTTTATGGTATTTGTCAACATCATGTGAACTTGAGAGTTGCTGGTATGCACAATGCAAGTGAGGATGGAGTCCTCAATTCCATACTCTCTGAAGAAACCCGGGTTCTGACTGTATGACTTTCTACTTTTTGGTAGCATCACCCTCTTGAATAGGTGAACTAGGAGTTTAGGTCAATCATACTCCAGGTTCTTGTGTTCGGTTGAGCTCCTCTTAAAGTCTCCCAGCTAGTTTTCCCTGAGATAAGAAATCTCAAGTTGCTGATCTGACTCTGTTTTGCAAGGTAGTCACTTGAAATTCAAGATGACTGACCTTGGAGACTATATAGGGCATGTTTTGGATAGTTTTTTCACTTTTAGTCTCAAATTCCCTCATTTTATCAGAAGATCATTGGGGGATGAGATGATTGGACCAGAGTCCTCTCTCTTATTACCGGCTTCAGGTTCTTGTTGTTGGATTTCATCTGCTCATGGTAGCCTCAGTGAGGTGTCAATAGGCTGAGTTGCCATGGTTGAGGTCTTAATGTGGAATCACTTGCAAAAGTGAGAGCCTCTTCCATATGGACATCCTGAACAGGTTCAGAAGTGTCCACCTCAGTAGTAGGTGACTGATGTGGGCTAGATATAGGAGACTCAGGAGCACTCATCTCTCTTTGAGTAGGGGAAAAGAAGAGAGACTCATGGTACACACTAAAACCTAAATCTTTATCAGTATAGAAGTCAAGGTTGGAAATTGGTTGGTGTTTAAGCAAAGGCTGGGGATGGTAACTATCCCCTGAAGGTTGTTCACTTGAGTGTTAAGACTCAGAGTGAAGGCTTAAGGCATTTGGGCTTGTGAGCTCATCAGGCTGAGCATGAGGAACCTTAGCACTGATCTTTGAAGTGATGGGATTGGTCTGCTCCTCAAGAGAATTGGGAGCTCCAGTGTCAATTTCTTCCTGTGTTGGTGAGTATATGGGGACCTGTTCGTTTGTGTTTTATTTGGTAGGTGAGGGTGATTTGTGGTTGTTGAGGGCGTTAGGATGTAAAAGGTGTGGGTTCAACACTAGCTGGTGCTACTAGGTTGTCACCTTGAGCAATGAGCTCTATCATTTTTGGGGCAAGGGCTATTTCTACCCTAGAGAAGCCAATAGTGGGCTATCTTAAGATTTTAAAGATGTCGAGCTTCATCTGTCCCAGTTTAAGAATATTACCTATTCCCCTTAACTATGAGCCTAGTTCATAATTAAGAATGTGTTGAACATATCTAGGGAACATGTAGTATTCTAAGGAGTCTAAGTTTGCAAGCAAATTTGTATAAACAAACTGAGAGTACCTGAACTTGACCCCCTGAACCATCCCATGAACAATGAAGGAGAGATCTTCAGGAATCTAGTCCCATCCACCATGCTTATTTGACAAGCTATTGATAAACACATCCCTTTCCTAAAGGTCTTTACAGAGTAATCTCCCTCATACCCCATCTGCTCAAAGGAGCGGTTAACAGAATCTTTGAGGAAGAACACCTCACCTTCTTCATCATCCAGCTAAAGATGAGTGTTGATGATGACTGGAGTGATGAAGACTGTTCTCCCCTGCACTGTGGCTGACAGTGCCTTCTCCCCATCCATAACGACCTCTTGGCAGGTCTTCCAGAATGCAAGTAGATGATCTTCATAAAGTGTAGGATCAATGGTTAGGGAGGTGAAGTAGTTGGATAGGGTCAAGAAATGAAAAACCTCTGAGAATATGGATCTTTCTTATAGTGTAACAGAGCAACCTGGTTATGTTGCCTGTGTAACTGCATGGAGAAGTTTGGTTCATTTCTGCAGTTAAGGTTGGCCATTTGAGAAAGCTTAAGGATGAAGAAAGATGAACAGAAGTAATTTCAGAGAGTAATTTGGGTTTTAGGTTTGGAGGAAAGAAGAAGATGATAGAAAGATGGGGAACCGTTGGGTTTATATGTGAAAATGATTTAAGACAAAGTTAATGAAAGAGGATAAGCTTTGAAATCCGGATGTCGGTCCGACCTCTAAAAAAGTAGTTTTCTTGGAAGTCAAAAAGCTTCCGAAGGTAAATTATCTTCGGAAGTTTTAATGAAAAAGTTTCCGAAGCTAAAATGACTTCGGAAGATTTTCCTAAGAGTTATGAAAATTTTGCTTTGGAAGAAAAATTAAGACTTGAATGCTTTGTTCAGAGGAACAAAGCTTCCGAGAGTGAATTTTCTTTGGAAGAAAATAGTCCTTGAAAACATATAAGTGTCTGAGACAAGTATTAAGCTTCAGAAAATATTTCAGAAAATTCTTCCGAAGGTAAAATTACTTAGACAGTTATTTGTTTTGAAGGCCTGATTTTCTTCCAAAGTTAAAAGCATATCTTCCAATGGATCAAAAAGTTTTCAGAAATCTAAGGAAAGTATTCAAAATATTTTCATCCAAAGAAAACAAGAGCTTATGAAAGTGATGAACCAGACAACTTAGGACACATAGATTTTAAGAAATAATAATAATTAGTTTTAATAAAAACCTACTCAAAGTTTATCATCCCAATTGCTGATATAAGATATTTAAATCTTTCTTCATCAAAAGCCTTTGTAAATAGATCACCATATTGTTCATTTGTGTGGACTTTGACTAGTTTAATTAATCCTTTTTCAAAATTTTCTCTAATTAAATGATACCTGATGTTGATGTGTTTGGTCCTTGAGTGCTGCACATGATTCTCTGTGATAGAGATAGCACTGTTATTGTCTATATGAATGGGAGTCTCTTTAAAGTTTAATCCATAGTCAAGCATCTAATTTTGAATCCATAGCACTTGAGCACAGTAGCTTGCAGCAGCAATATATTTAGCTTCAGCAGTTGATGCAGAGACAAAATTATTTCTTACATTGCCATGAGACAACCCTTCCACCAAGAAACTGACGTACCCAGATGTGGACTTTGCAGTCATGTTGCAACCACCATAATCACTCTGTATAAGCATACAGATTGGTCAAAATTCTTAGGATACCAAAGACCAAGTATTGAAGCACCTTTGAGGTATCTTAGAATCCTTTTGACAGTGATAAGGTGAGACATCTTAGGGTTGGCTTGATATCTTGCACAAATACATGTAGCAAACATGATATCAGGCCTGGTAGCTGTAAGATACATAAAAGACCCAATCATAGCCCAGTAAAGGTGTTCATCCACACACTCCCCCTAGAGATCAGGTCCAAGGGAGTGGTTTCTTGCTATGGGTGTCTTAGCAATCTTACATCAGTCATGTTGAATCTCTTAAGTATGTCTTGAACATACTTTAACTGACTAATGAAGATTCCATCTTCAACTTGCTTCACTTGAATTCCCAGAAAGAAATTAAGTTCCCCCATGACACTTGTTTCAAATCTGTCCTTCATCAGCTTCTCAAAGTCTTTGCAGAGCCTTGGATTAGTTGAACCAAAGATGATGTCATCTACATATACTTGAACTAGCATTAAGTCATTTCCCTGTCCTTTGATGAAGAGAGTTCCATCTATAGAACCCCTTCTGTATACATGTTTGCAGAGATACTGAGATAGAGTCTCATACCACTTCTTGGGTTCCTGATGCAGCCCATAAAGAGCTTTGTCAAGCTTGCAGACATAATCAGTGTGACATCCGTCACCTTAAGGTCCATCGAACGACATAGTTAACCATAGAATTATTTTAGTTATTCTTCCTCTTCTTCATGAACTCCTGTTTTAAGGAATCATGTTTGCTTTATTACCTTTGTGCCTGTACTTCCTCCGTGAACGTGTGCTAAGCATAAACCTTTTATAAATTTCATCACCATTATCACCAAATATATTATTTTTAATTATAACCATTGTCATTAATAAAACCATTTTAAGCCATCAATTACCATAAATCATGCTTTTAACATTAATATAGCGAACATTCTAAAGTTGTTTTCAACCGAAGCAAAATTCGAAACTCGGGGGCTAAGTGCAGGGACTAAAATTGATATTTTGCAAACCTGGGATGGGTATAAAAACCCCATTCCCAGCCATTTTCTTCATCCTCTCCATCTCTTCTTCACCTATCTTCTTCACTTTTGCACCAAAATCGCTCCATTTGGTCTCATTTTCGTCGTCTAGACTTCGTCTACAACCTAGTCTACTCCATCCTTGTAGGTAGATGACTTTGGTTGTCCATTTATTGCTCGTTTTACTGCTGTCCATTTCTAGGGTTTCGGGTGTTCGGGTCAAGTCGAACACAAGAGGTCGTGTGGGTGCGTGTGATGACTTTTTGCGTGTGCTTCTTGTTCGTGTGTGTTTGTTGTGTGATTCTGGAAGTTTCTTGATGTGTAAAATTCATGCTTGGGGCAGCCGAAGGCTGCTCTGCACTTCAGCAGTCACGAACCTGCAGTTCAGACGACTGGGTCTATCAGTCGACTGAGCCGTGCGACTGAGTGAGCCGTGCGACTGAGTCATGCGACTCTGTCTTTCGGGCGACTGAATCGTGCGACTAGGGATATCAATGCGGATGAGTGTGTGTGCAATTGAGTCAATGCGGATGAGTGTGTGTGCGATTGAGTCAATGCGGATGAATGAATGCATGCGACTGTGCGTGTATCGCACGACTAAAGGCCAATCATACGAATGAAGGTTCAGTCGTACGAATGAAGTTGATTCCTACGAATGAAGGTTGATTCGTGCATATGGAGGTTAAGTCGTGTGATTGGGTGTTGTGTGGTACGACTAAATGCCAGTCGTACAAATGAAGGTTCAATCGTGCCAATGAAGCTGATTTGTACGATTGAAGGTTGATTCGTACGAATGGAGTGTTGTGTCGAGCGTCTGGTCATGTTGTGTGACTGATGATGTTTGAGTGTGAATTTCCTTCCTGAGTGTCTGATGATGATAAGGTAACATCAGTAAAAGTGTCATTGCTTGACCACAAAGATTAAAGTCTACGCTATCAACATGCACATACTATTTCAATTGAAATCAGCCTAACATTTTACAATTATTGACAACCCATTTGGGACTACAAATATTTAACAAGTGCTATCTTTTATAATAATGGGATCTTTATATGGATGTCATAAGCAATGACGACTACTCTTAGTACTTGGATCTACATAAGATCTGATACTTGTGCCCGCTTGTGTGTGTGCTACCCACGACCGAACCGATACAACCTAAACCGACCAAACATTACTATATGCTTTATACACGTCATTAATGCTTAGCAATAACTGTCAATAGGTGTTTGACTATTCATTACATTCAACTGTTGTCTTGATCATTCATACTTACCACTTAACATGTGAGTTTCGTGGCCCTTTTTTATGCTTATACTACTTTACAAACATTTACAAACTTAGGGGAAAAGTATGCTCTCCTGTTTTCTATGTTGTACAACATACATACAATTTACATACTTGGAATCAATGTGCTACTGTTTTGTGGGTACTTATCTCATACATGCTTGAGTCTGCTTTGTGGTTCTTTCTTACAACCATTTAATTCCAGTGTGGGAACCGACAGATAGGTATTGGTAGTACTACTTGGGTTGACACCTCCACCCTCGTGTTGGTATATATGGATGTCATAAGCAATGACAACTACTCTTAGTACTTGGATCTACATAAGATCTGATACTTGTGTCTGCTTGTGTGTGTGCTACCCACGACCGAACCGATACAACCCGAACCGACCAAACATTACTATATGCTTTATACACGTTATTAATGCTTAACAATAACTGTCAATAGGTGTTTGACTATTCATTGCATTCAACTGTTGGGAATCTTGATCATTCATAATTACCACTTAACATGTGATTTTCGTGGCCCCTTTTTATGCTTATACTACTTTACAAACATTTACAAACTTGGGGGAAAAGTATGCTCGCCCGTTTTCTATGCTGTACAACATACATATAATTTACATACTTGGAATCAACGTGCTACTGTTTGGTGGGTACTTATCTGATACATGCTTGAGTCTGCTTTGTGGTTCTTTCTTACAACCATTTAATTCCAGTGTCGGAACCAACGGATAGGTATTGGTAGTACTACTTGGGTTGACACCCCCACCGTCGTGTTGGTATACTAGTTAGTACCAACAAAAGCCAGGAACGGGCCTTGGGTGAATATATTCTGACAAGATTCTTTGTGTACGTCGTTAGGTTTGGTTGTAAAGCTCTTATCATGTGATTTTGCTTACTTATAACTTGTATGCACGGTATTCTGCAACAACTTTTTACAGCATCATTACTTATTTACTTTTAAACCTGCGAGCTCACCAACAATTTTGTTGACCATTTTGAGTATATCTTTTTGGGTGATCATGCTAGCTGAGGTTCTAGGTGTGCTGCCTTAGTGGAGACCCTAGGATGCATTTTTGGGCTAAACTTGTCATTTTGAAAACAATTGTTGTATCTGTTTCAAACACATTACACTTTGTAACTTGTTCCCGGGTTGTGGGAATTGCATACAATGTTATTATCTATGTTTATCTTATATCATGTTTATGCTTATGGCTATATGGTTGTGATTACTGACTAAACACGACACAAGTCCCCTTGTTGTCGGGTGTCGTCATGACACGCTTGTCATCATTATTATTATTGCATCTCTATCGCTTACCATGTGTTATGACGATTCCCGTCTCGTTACATCCCCGTGTTTCCGCTCTTAGCAGGGGTGTGAAACAAGAGTGAAGACAAACATTTGCTTCATGGATTTGTCCTCTTGCATAGCTTCAACCCGACTTCCATCCTTCAGTGCCTTATCAATTTTCTTTGGCTCTATCTGGGATAAGAAACAAGAGTGAAGACAAACATTTGCTTCATGGGTTTGTCCTCTTGTTCTTACCCCTGTGTCAACTTCTCCAATGATGTTTGTGGTGGGGTGAGACTTGTGGATCCTTAGCTGAGGGATCACAGCAAGGTGTTGAGAGAGATCTAAATTAGAGAAATTTAGATCTGGAATAGATGTTTCCCACCACATCACCATGCTTATCAAGAGAAACTTGATCCAATGAGTGTGTGACATCATTGATGTTGTCATCTATGGAGTGGTTATCAGCATCAAGAAATTCCTAATCACTATCACCACCTCCATCATTTTCTTCTACATTTGAAGTGTCTTTATCTGGTTGTGGAGCCTCTGAGATGGAATTTGAAGGCATCCCAGATAAATAAGCTGAATTTTGTCATTGTAGTACTGATAAAAACTTCATTTGTAGAGGTAGTTACAACTGGAGCTGAAGATGTGTTACTTGAAGGTTCTCTTAGCTCAAATCTTGGGTCAGGATCACCTGTAGGTAAGATTTCTGCAGACCCTGAAACAGTCTCACAAGATTTGTTAAAACAGTTGGTAACTAAAACAAGATCAAACAGCCAGTTAGGACTAGAACCAGCCACACAGGGTGTGTGTTCATTGAAAGTCACATTGGCTGACTCCTTAACAATTCTAGTTTTGAGATTGTATACTCTATAAGCCTTAGCTTGGGAAGAGTATCCAATAAAGTGTCCATCATCTGATTTCTCAGCAAATTTGGCAATTTGATCTTTGGTATTCAAGATGGTGCAAGGACATCCAAATGACCTGAGAAAACCAATGAAAGGTTTCCTCTTGTGTCAAAGTTCATAAGGAGTGCCATGAGTCCTAACCACTAAAACTCTATTCTACACATAGCAGGCAGTATTGAGTGCTTCTACCTAGAAGGTGATGGGCAGCTTAGAGTCAGACAACATGGTTCTTGCAGCTTCAATCATTGTCATGTTTCTCCTTTCAGCAACACCATTTTGCTGAGGAGTCCTGGGAGCACTGTATTGTCTTGTAATAGCATTTTCATCACAAAATGTATCAAGGATTTGGTTCTTGAATTCAGTTCCTTGATCACATCTTATGGTTTTGACCTTGTGATCAGATTGATTCTCAATCTTTAGGATGAAATTCTTCAGAATCTCAGGAGTCTCATCCTTAGTTCTAAGGAAGAAGACCCAAGTGAATCTTGTAAAGTCATCTGTGATCACCAAACAATAAGAGGTCCTTCCTAAACTCATTACACTGGTGGGGCCAAAGAGATCCATATGTAACAAGTGTAGGGGTGTAGTGATGGAGTTTCTTTCCTTAGGCTTATGAGATACCTTATGTTGCTTCCCTTTCAGACATGCAACACAATGATCATTACTTGTAAACTCTTTCTTTGGCATTCCAGTTACCAAATCATGCTTAACAGTTTATTCATATTCTTAAATTTTACATGACACATTCTTTTATGCCATAGGAAAGACTCATCACTATTGGCTTTAGACAGAAAGCATGAAACTTCTCCAGAGGGAGATGTTTCTTGCAAGTCCATCTTGTACATATTCCCTTTCCTGGGAGCTCTAAGCAGAATATGCTCATAAGGAATGACTACCCCGGGCTTGAGAACAATGCATTCATGCTCAGTAAAAAGCATGTTGTGACTCTGATCACAAGATTGGAATACACTCAGAATATTGTACCCAAGCTCCTTGACAAAGTTTACATTTTCAATGCTGAGCTTATCATCTGTGACCTTGCCCTTTCCAGAAATGTAACCACCTTCATCTCCTCCAAAAGCAACTGGTCCTCCATCAATCCTTTCAAAGTTTTGGAGTAGTGACTTATTGCCTGTCATGTGACTGGAACAATCACTGTCAATGATCTAGACATTCTTGTTTGTCTTGAGCTGTCCCTACACAAAGAAAATGATTAGTTACACTTGGAAATCCAAACCTTACTTGTATTGGGCTCACTAAGAGAACAGAAGGTAATGCAACAGTAATAGATCCTATAGTTGTGCTGTGAGAATCTTGAGCTGTTATGATGTAGAACAACCAGTCACTTGGTCTTTCTTTGACTTCCACACCACCTTTGGAAGTTTGGACTTGACCTTCAACACTTCGGAAACTTTTGAGACTTTGGAAGTTTTGATGACTGGACCTTTGGAAGATTCTGCAGATACTGTAGTAGAATTTAGTGCTTTGGAAGTATTCCTTCCTTCCGAGACCAAATTTTCTTCCAAAGGCAATTTTCCACTTGCCTTCTTCTTAGTTTTGGAGCTTCGAAGGAACAGATTTTTCTTCCAAAGCTTGAATCTTCTTGGAACTCTTAGAAGTCCTTGTCTTGATCATGTGAAGAGTACCTTTAGGACTGTATGGACAATCCTTAGCAAGATGAGCAGTACTTTCACACATGACACACTCTATTTTCTTCTTCCCAAGAGCTTTCTATTGAGAACAAGAGTGACTTTGATCACATCCCTTCTCCACCTTCATCTTTGCAGATGCTGAGACAGTCCTTTTGGGCTGAGGACTATTCTTGGAGTTAGATGGTCCAAGCTGTGTAGCTGTGGTACTGAACAGATCAGCCTTCTTCTTAGTGCTGAGATGATTTGAACATGAACCAGAACTCTTGACAGTAGTGTTTAGGTTGATGTCTTCTGTCTTCACTACTTCAAACCTTGTAGAGATAAAAACTTGTTTCTGCTTAGAGTCAAAAGTAGCATTGATCTCTTGAGCCTTCCTAGCTTTTCTTTTACTCTTTCTAATCAAGTTCTTTCTCATTGACTTGGTCATCACAGTCTTCTTCTTCTCCTTAGAAGGATAGTGGCCCTTTTTAGAATCATCCTCTTCACTCTTCTCAGAGGAATTCTTCACTATCACTTCTTCATGCTCATCACTTAAAGGGTCTATAAGAGGAAGCTCATCTTCACAAGTTCCACACCTAGCTGATCTTACAAACAAGATTGTGTGTGGAGGAGCTATCTTATTAGATCCCAATCCCTGCTTGTTTTGATAGCACACCTTGTTATGCAGGGAAGAGGATATCATGTTCTTGAAGGTCTTTTCTTCAAGAACACACTTTTCTGCCCTGGCTCTGCTGATCACAAGCTCAGCCTGGCACTCAGTCAGCTTAGTTATGAGATCCTTGATTTGAGTCCTAAAATTTGTATGCTCATGTTTTAGAACTGAAATGGTTTTCTCTAAGTCATCTATCTTTAGTTTATAATCACTTTCAGACCTTCTAAAATTAGCTTTTAAAATGTTTAAGGACTCAATATCAGATCTCATTTCTAAGTTGTAGGACCTGTATCTGTTAACTTTAGCAATGCATCCAGGGGTACAGAGATGTTCCAATAACTTGGCTTCATCATGATCTGACATCAGTGCTTGGTTTGGAGAAGCATCTTCCACCTGAAAGGTCCAGTCAAAGCCTTCTTCAACAGCAAATGTAGCTTGCTGCTTTGGCTTCTCATTCTGGGTAGCCTTGTCAGTGTAGTTTGGTCTGGATTGTGCTTAGCCACCATTTGGTCTTGGTGCCTTACACTCCCTAGCAAAGTGGCCCATCAAGTTATAGTTGTAACACTTGACTTTGCTTTTGTCCAGTCCAAACTTTCTGCTGGTTGCATTGCTGGGGAACTTCCTTCCAGTCCGCTTGTAGAATTTCTTGGCTCTGTGAGTGAGAAGAGCCATCTGTTGGACTATTTCCATGTACTCCAGATCATCTGGATGGATACAGTCCACATCTTCAAGGGTGAAAAGACAGTTGCTACAACTTTCATCAGAAGAGACAAAGGCTTGAGAAAAACTTGTCTCTTGGAATGGCTTCCTTGAGTGTAGTTATCCCTTGGTGTCTTAGGGAAGGTGATGAAAGGACCCTTTTGTGAGTTGCCAGGGTAGCATATGAGATGATGTTGGGGTTTTATGTTATCCCTTTCAACCACATGAAGGGTTGAACCCATTTGATTGTTGGAGTTTCCAGATGAACCTTGCATGTTCATCTCCATCTAGTAGCCATTGAGAATCCCATACAACTCTATCAGAGTGAGAGTTTTCAGGTTCTTAGTTCTCTTGATAACTGCACAGTAGTGTGTCCATTGCCTACGAAGTGAGGTCATGAACTTCCTTACAATGTCTCTGTTTTCAAGAGCAACTCCTCCATCCACTAGTGTATCCATAATCTCAACATACCTGAAATATTGTTGAGTCATTGTTTCGCCTACTTTGAAGGTGAAATTTTCAAACTACTGCTTTAGGAGATCCTTCTTGTTCTCCTTAGCTTCAGAGGAACCCTCATACATCAGTTTCAATGCATCCCACAGCTGCTTAGCTGTTTTGCATTTCTTGAAACCTCTGTACACAGAGTTTGGAAGAGCAGTCTGAAGGGCTATCATGGTTTTCCGGTCAATCTCTATTCTGTTTCTATCTTCATTTGAGTAGTTAGCCACAGCCTTGGGGATCATACCACCGCCAGTAGTAGAAGGGATGCTTGGTATGTAAGGTCCATTTTCAACAGACTCCCACATTCTTGAGTCTAGAGACCTAATGAAACCTTCCATTCTTTGGCACCAGGTGTCAAAGTCATCAAGAGTGATCAGTGGGGACATGTTCATGGTTCCAGTTTGCATATCAGTTTTGGAAATGGCTGCCATTTGATAAGTTAAGTATTTTGTGTGAGGGATCTAAAGATGGTGAAATCATATATCAAGAGCCTGGAATGCTCTAATACCAAATGCAAGACCGGTGAAGGGTGGTCACTTACAACACAACAACACAATAAGGAGATTAACTTGACTAATCAAACAGTGAAACTAGATTAACTACAAGTTATGATACTAAGAACACAAGTGAATAAGAGACAGAACAAGATAGCAAAACACACAAGGATATGGTTATCAAGATTGTAGTATATTGCCTTTTCAAGTTCTATTACAAGTGTTACAAATCATAAAGAAAAGTTACAAGTACTTGAGATACATATACCACATCCTACAGCCAACCATACTATGAAAGCCAGCCGGATACAATTGACTAGACACAAACAAAATTAATTGTAGAGGCAAAAGACAAATAGCTTTTTGACTTGTGACATGACATGCCATAGCTCACATCCTAATATATTACAAAAAGTACAAAGTACGTAAAGTAGAAAGTTACAAACTCAAGACCTCAATGCACAATTACTAAAAGCATGGACCTTTTCACCAACTTAGGTAAGTTGGTGTCTTTACAGAGTTGCAGCGAAAAGGGGTCCAGCTTTATGTAAAGTACATCAGATAAAGCATGTATACTAAAAGTCTTCGGAAGAAATCTGGCTTCAAGTGTTGGCTTTGGAAGACTTTGTCTCTGAAGCTTCGGAAGACTTCATCTATGGCTTCAGAAGATATTGGCCTTGGCTTCGAAAGATTTCACACTTAGAATATTTTTGTTGCATATGTGAAACTTCCGAAGTATTCTTCTTCAATGCACTTGTGCATGCATGCAGGAGCCTTTGAGTGTTTGAGTTGCATCAGCCTTAACATATAATCCTTACACTTCAATTTATGTACTTGTGAACATATAATTACAAGTAATATCATAACATATTTTGAAATGAATTATGAAATAGAATAATAATGAATAACAATGATTGAATATGAATCATATGATTTACTCAAAATATAAAACATAAAAATATGCTATGAATACTCATATTAACATTATGTTATGATTTGAACAATACTATACTAGATTAGATACCAGGGTTTCTTCACGATTTTAACTGAAGGAAAGAAATAATTAAATATAATTAAAACATTTAGTTTATAATGATTGAATAAATAAAGTTTGAATATTCAAGTGTTAAAATAGTTTATTATAATAACTAATAACTTGGTCCAAATAATAAATCTAATTATTTATTAAATTTACATTTGTAAAAAAATAATAATAATAATTTGAGGTAATATATCTTTAATTTTAAAATAATGTTTAAAAATTTTAACACTTATAAATAAGTTATAATAATTTTTATAACCTTTAAGATATATAAAAATATAAAAATGATAGTTTTTAGAAGTTTCACAAACCCTAATTTGAATCTAGACAAATTGAACATGAAATCGGTGATGATACTCGAATTAACCATGATGCTTTTGACCACTACATGAATTTGAGTGTGTTTGATTTATATGATGATGATTGTCTTAGTGATTGCAAGATAATAACACAGTCGCGATAGGAACGAGATCGAACCGTCAAAGATGATGATGTGTGGATGAAATTGATCACACACGAAGCTTTTGAAGGTGTTAATGAATAGTAACCCTCAACCAATTTTGATCATTGAAGCTTAGAGGGTGATGAACGTAGTTGATGCAGGTTCAAATGGAAAATGATGATTGAATGATTGTGTTTGTGTGTTTGGAATGAAATTTAGATTTTTAAGTGTCACACCCTTAAAATTCAAGTGCGGGGTTTTACTGCGAGGCAAGTGAACAAACTAGGATCACATTCACTAGTTACTTAGAACGACACTATATGCCACAATTAAAATAAAACCAACCAAAATCTAAATTTTAAAACTATGCGGAAGTGTTTTGTAAATAAGACAAACCCAAAGTATATAAAATGCAATTTGGCAAGACACGGGCCAACCCAATAATTAATCTCAAAAGTATAAACCAAGTGTTATATTCTATTATGAAGTCTTAGAATGCATGCAGGACTTATGATGTGCTCCTATTGGCAACCCGAGTTAACGACCAGAGAATAATATACTAAAAGTGTCAACACAATGGTTGGTGAGTTTAAAAGTTTGTATTAAACATAAACAATAATAACTGAATAACATAAGAAGTATATTGAAATAGATAGCTAATCTATATTCATAAGTAATAACAATAGTGACTTCGCGATTGAAGCTGATTGTGTTGTGTTTGTTGCCTCCCGCCATGACTTACCAGGTCATGACAATGTTTGTGTTTAGGACAATATTGCACTCGTTTGACCTCTAGTCGCAGAGATGGTGCTTGTCAAACCCAATAGTACTACCCAAAATTTCCCGCTAATTACCAATATTAATGATTCGAAAGTGTGATGACTTTCAAGGTATAATACACTATGTTAAACTATACAAACTTATAATAATAGTAAAGCATTTGTAAACAAGTATGCTATCACACCCAAAATAGTGTATAAAGGTGTGAGGCATGAACACACCGGATGAGCAAATGAACAATGGTAAAAGAAAACTGACAATGGATGGAAAGACAACCCTTCAAAGGTTACCGAGAACACGTAAGTGCGTAAGTGCATAAGTACACGTACACAGAACCTAGGTAACCCATTTGACCCATTGGTGGCATATTAATTGAAATCTCATTTAATTCAAGCATATCAACTTATCAAACATGAGTATCATTCAAGTTATTAATGTGTATCATATCATCAATCCAAGTTCTACCATGGCCATCATACTACATTAGATTATCATACAACTGATGCGAATCTCAAACAATCAACATGCATAGCACAATTATAAATACATCACATCTAATAATTCATACATGAAGTCTAGTCATGCACTACATGCCATGTGAAGCCACTCACGACTTCATATCCTAAACCCTGCCAATCCTACTAAGTAGGGGCCTTAGATTTTGTAAGGCCCCATTTCCAGAACACTCATAGTTGATCAATCATCGCACATAAAACATGAAAGATACATTTAAGTTTATTAAAACATCACAGCTGAATAACTTAGAAACCATTTCATATATTATGACTACTTTTTCAAAATAATACATCATTGTTAACCAGTTACAAAATATCATCGTTTGTATTATATCACAAAAACGTCATAGTTATACAAATGGATGCCATCCAAAATGACAAGTAGCTACCCCGTGCCATCCTCAGCAACAATCACCTGCCGACTGGAAAATATATAAAAGTCAATGTTGCTGAGTGAGATTTAGTTTTACAAAATAGAATACTTTTCTTTTCTTTCATTTCAAACTGTTGTTTGCTTTCATATACGATCATGCATCATACATACAAATAGATAATCTTTATTATTATCTTTCTTCATTATTCATTATCTTTTCATTTGTTCATCAATGAACGACATCATTATCATTTGTTCTCATTCATTATCTTACTTACCGTACATTTCATACATTCATTATTACCTTCACTTCTCATTCGGATCAATGTCATAAGCTATACCCCAAACGTAGGCATGAAGCAGGTACTGGGCCAAAGTTTATAAATAGATCCCAAACATTACGCACATAGCTTGGCACCAGTACTGGGGCAAGCGACAAAGATGCCATATGTTTGGTCAATCACAAAGACTAGACCCCTATGTGTATCCTTATAGGTTAGCTAAACCATACACAGTTGAGCTACCAACAATTTAGAGTTGTGCACCTCCTTTCATTTGCTTGCAAGACTTTTCATACGTTCATTCTTACTTTCATGCATGCATTCATTCTTTCTTTACGTTCCACTTTTCAATCATTGTTAATTTTCGTTATCATTACATAATACTTTACGTTCATTGTTAATAACATACCACGTAAAGCCACGAAAATATACATAATAAGGAACATAAAGACAACATACATAACATCATACATCATCACATGGCATCATATAACATCAAATAACAACCTTACATCACCCCCGGGAACATCCCAAGTCATAGCCTAAAACTCCTTTCTTCCCAGAATTTTAGAAAATTTTCTAAGTCTTTAGGCGCATGAGCCCTATGCACGCACATGACCTTTCAGGCGCATGACCCAACACTTAGGCGTCTGGGAAATTTTCTGAGCGCATGGACACTATGCAGGCGCATAAGCCTGACTTAGGCACATGGACACCTAGGCGCATGGGCAGTTGGGTGCTTGGAACACTTAACCATTTCAAGCTTAAACCTAGGTGCATGGGAACTATTTGGGCGTATGAACTTCAGGCGCATGGGGACTTAGGCGCATGGCAACTAACTTAACTAACAATCACCATTTCAGTTCCCAAATCATCATTCTAACATGTTCTAAGCTTAGTTCTAGAATTCTACGCAATAACATAATCATACCATCATAAACACCCAAATCACACCCCACCCACATACACATTCAAACATACATACGGGTACAAATACCCACTTTTATAAAAGCATACATACATGTATTTCTAGCCCCAAAATCAGTTAAAACATGTAAAAAGAGAGTTCTAAAACTCATCTTATGCAACTTTTAGGCAAGACTTCTTCAAACCTGAATGCAAATGAGTTCAAGCACCTAAAACCCATCAAAACACACACAACCGAACACAAAAACACATTTAAGCACATTACCAAGGCCATAATAAGCCAAGAACACTTAAAACATCAAATTCTTACCTTGAATTCAAAATTTTCTTCTTCTTTCTTCAAAAACCCAAGAGCTCTGCTCTTTCTCTCTATATAAACCGTAGACAAAAGGTGATGTGCAAGAAGTGGGCAGCCATGCCCACTGCCCACTTCTTGTACAAATAATATAATATTTTTTTTCTTTTTTCCACTTTTTATCCCTCAAGTTGGGCTTTATTGCACTTCCTTCTTTTTCTTCACCGTTATTCTTCTTTTTACATCTTTTAAAATATCCGGGTGTTACAAGTCCACCCCCTTATATTGGTTTCGTCCCCGAAACCTGTTATTTCTCAAACAGACGTGGGTAATGTTGCCTCATTTCTTCTTTAGTCTCCCAAGTAGACTCGGATCTCTTTCTATGCTTTCACTATGCACGCACCAAGGGAACCACTTTATTTTGTAATCTTTTCTCCTTTCGATCAATGATTGCTGCAGGTTGCTCCACATAATTGTGTCGTTCATCTACTTCAATATCCTCCAGTGGTACAACCATATCCTCCTCGGCTAAAAACTTCCGCAAATGAGATACATGGAATGTTGGGTGAATTCCACTTAACTCGTCGGCAATTCCATCCTATAGGCCACCTTTCCTACTCAGGAAATGATTCGGAAAGGCCCTATGTATTTCGGGCTCAACTTGCCCCGCTTTCTAAACCGAATGACACCTTTCGAAGGTGATACTTTTAACATAACTCTATCGCCTACCTTGAACTCAATCGCTCTACTCCTTTTGTCGGCATACGACTTTTGCCTATCTTTGGCTACCTTCATAAAGGCTTTAATCTTTTCAAGTTTCTCTGTCGTAGCCTCGGTCACCTTGATGCTTCCCAACTCCTTCTGACCGATATCACCCCAACAAACGGGTGTCCTACATCTCCTACCGTATAGCATCTCATAAGGGGGCATACCAATGCTAACATGATAACTGTTATTGTACATATGAGAATTCAGCTACCGGTATCCGGTCATCCCAACTTCCTCCAAAATCAATGACGCATGCCCGAAGCATATCTTCTAACGTCTGAATGGTTCTTTCTGGCCGGCCATCCGTCTGAGGATGATAAGCCATGCTAATGTGTAACCTCATCCCCATCACATCATGATATCTCTTCCAAAACTTGGATGTAAACCGGGTGTCACGATCAGATACAATAGACACCGGTACACCATGACGAGTTACAATTTTTTTGATGAACAGATCCACCAACCTCTCGGATGAATATGTCTCATGGATGGATAGAAAGTGGGAGCCCTTCGTCAGATGGTCAACTATCATCCATATAGCATTATATCCTTTCGCGGTACGCAGTAGCTTCGTAATAAAGTCCATGGTGATATGCTCCCACTTCCACACAGGTATATCCAAAGGTTGGATCTTCCCGTATGGCTTCTGATGCTCCGCCTTCACTTGGAAACAAGTAAGGCGCTTACTCACATAATCCATGACATCGTGCTTCATATCCAACCACCAATAATCTTTCTTCATATCTTGATACATCTTTGTAGCACCGGGATGGATAGAGTATCGAGTCTTATGAGCTTCTTCCATGATCTTTCATGCAGATCCCCATAACGAGGAATCCACATCCTTCCAAACCAGGTTCTAACACCAAGAGTGTTTTCACCTAACTCCGCAACTATACCTCTCATTCTCTCGGAGTTAAGGCGATCTGCTTTCAATGCCTCGTCTTGAAACTCTTTGACCTGCTTCATCACGTCTGAGGTCATAACCAATTGATAAGCCTTTACCTGAATTGGTTCAGGCCTCTCCTTTCGGCTAAGGGCATCCGCCACCCCATTGGTCTTGCCCGGATGGTAATTGATCTCGCAATTATAATCCTTTATGAGCTCCAACCATCTCCTTTACCTCATGTTTAAATTCTTCTACTTGAAGAATATACTTCAAGCTTTTGTGGTTCATGAAGATGGTGCACTTCGTCCCGTATAGGTAGTGCCTCCAAATGGTTAACGTAAAAACCACAACTGCTAGTTCCAAGTCATGAGTAGGATAATTAACCTCATGAACTTTCAATTGTCAAGATGCGTAGGCTATAATCTTCCCTCGCTGCATCAACATGCAACCCAATCCCGAATAAGAAGCATCTGAGTAGACCACCAAATCCTCACTTCCTTCGGGTAACGATAAGACAAGAGCTTGAGTCAACCTTAACCTTAACTCTTCAAAAGCCTTCTCTTGCTCTTGACCCTATACAAACTTTACATCTTGACGGGTCAACTTAGTCAATGGGGAAACTATCTTAGAGAAGTCTTGAATGAATCTTCTGTAATATCCCGCCACCCTAAGAAACTACGGATCTCGGATGGTGTTTTTGGAGACTTCCATTGCATCACCGCCTCCATCTTTTCTGGGTCAACCATAGTCCCTTTAGGATTCACACGTGACCCAAAAATTGAACTTTGTGCAACTAGAATACGCACTTAGAGAACTTGGCATACAACTTCTCCTTCCTCAGTGTCTCCAACACCTCCCGCATGTGACAAGCATGCTCCTCCTTGGTCTTAGAATAAATCAGGATATCGTCGATGAACACAAACATTGATTTATCCAACATCGGCTTACATACTGGATTCATCAAATCCATAAAAGCAGCTGGCGCATTGGTTAAACCAAAAGACATAACAAGGAACTCGTAGCATTCATAACGTGTGCAAAAAGCTGTTTTAGGAACCACTTGCTCCTTCACCTTCAAAAGATGGTAACCAGATCGAAAATCCATCCTCGAGAACCAACTGACACCTTGGAGCTGATCAAACAAGTTGTCAATCCTTGGCAATGGATATTGATTCTATACTGTCAGCTTATTCAACTTGCGGTAGTCGATGCACATTCTCATACTATTGTGTTTCTTCTTCACGAATAAGACTTGAGCACCCCATGGAGAGATACTCGGCCGAATAAACCCTTTATCAAGCAACTCTTGAAGTTGCTCCATTAATTCCTTCATCACGGAGGGAGCTTAACAATACGGCGTCTTAGCAACAGGTTAGGTATCGGGTCTCATGTCAATCTGAAACTCGATCGCACGTTCTGGTGGCATACCTGGTAAATCTTCTAGAAACATGTCCTGGAACTCACACACAACCGGTACATCAGACAGTTGTGGTGTTGACGTGTTCATATCCTTTACGTAAGCAAGGTAAGCACTACATCCACGCCTCATGCCCTTTCTCGCCACCGCCATCGAAATCACCTTTGGAATCGTAGCGACTCGATCATAGTAAATCATCACTGAGCTCCCGTTAGGTGCTGTCAATCAAATCATCTTCTTTGACACATAATATTCTCCTCATAGGCCGTTAACCAATCCATTCCTAGGACTACATCAAACCCACCTAAGGTCATTACAAACAGTGTAGTAGGAAACTTATGACCTTCTAACTTTACGTCACAACCTTCTATTAACTCAGGAATCCTGATACACTTACCTATGGCAGTTTCTAAATTAAAGGGCTCATTAATATTTCTACTACTAGCAGGAAAATTAGCATAGAAAGTAGCAGCAATAAAACTCTTACTAGCACTAGAATCAAATAACACAGAAGCTAGAGTTTGGTTCACTAGAAACATACGTGACACATCGGGGTCTGTCCTAGCCTCTTCCTAGGTTATTGTGAAGGCTCTGGTGCTCGCCTTCTGCCCTTCCATCCTGGTCGTCTTCTTCACTTTAGAACTCTCTGCCATCAGCCTCTTACAATCCCTGCTCATGTGGCCCTCTTCGCCACAGTTATAACACCTCCTCACCCCATAGTTCTTCGCCACATGTCCGTCCTCCCACACTTGAAACGGACATTAGATCCCCATTTACACTCCCCATCATGTTCCTTTCCACACTTGCCACACCTTTTCGACCCCACACCGAGTGTGACTAGACACCGGTCATCCACTCTCTCCACTTTATTGTTTGGAGTGGTCGCACCACATTCAAACCATTTTTCGTTCCAGTTCCGATCACCACCACCTTTCTTGCTCGCCTCAGCCACCACCACCTCTCTCGCATCGTATAGTCTTCCCGCCAAATCAACCACTAACCAGAACGTACCTGGCCGGGCGGCGATCATGTGCCTGCGGATGTCTGCCGGCAAACCCTGAATATACCTCTTGATCTTTCGTGACGCGGGAGTCACCTGATCCGACACCAGCCATGCCATCTCGTTGAACTTGGTGGTGTACAAATGATGTGTCATGGTTCCCACCTCCAACTGCAGGAACTCCCTCTCTATCTTGTCCAACTCCCTGTGAGAACAGAATTCCTCAATCACCAACTTCTTCTACTCACTCCAACTCACTCCCACCAATACAAGGCGAGTCCATGAATGAGTGCGTGGCAAACTTCACTTTTTGGTCTTCTCGACACTCGCTGATATCAAGTACCACCTACATCTCTCTCACCCACCAGTGAGCAGCAGCAACAGTGCCATTGCCATCAAAAGTTAGGGGCTTGCATCTCTAAAATGCCCTGTAGTTACAGCCTTGTGCTGCCTCGTTCACGTGCTCTTCTTCCTCCTTGTCGTCACTAAAGACAACCGTCTCAGTCTCCGGTTGCTCCCTTTCTCCCGAGTACCCATTCCTCTCCTTCCTCTTTCCTTCCCTTACAGCCATGATCACTTCAGTCACCACAGATGGTAGGATCATTTGCATGACCTGGTGAACCTCCTCCACAACCGCCTCCTTTACCGAGGCCCTCAAATTCGCACTCTCACCACCACCCTCCAGATGAGGAGTCTCGAGCTCTTCATGAGCCGTCTCCTCAGCCCTAGCCTTGCCTCTCATGAGTAGTGGTCCAGCACCATGTTCACCACATCCTCTTCCTCGAGAATCCTTAGAAGATCTACCTCCAACCATCCTCTAGCAGGCTATAAGATCCAAACACCAACACGATCATTCAATTCAATAGCTCAGTTTATGTCAAGTATAGTAAGTCCCTAATTACACTAGTCAGTTGTGATTAGCCACTTACTTTACTCTTCATATGCCAAGCATTTCCTATCCTAACTACATAAGTATCTAAATCTACTAAAAGCACATAAGCTACATCACATGCACACATAATACTAGTTAACATTAAAGAAAATACCTTAAGGCACATAGCTACTCGGATTGGCATCCCTTCCCTTTATCCCATTCTCAGTTTAAGTTTAAGTTTCGTTTGAAAATATTTAACTAAGGCCCCGTATCCGGAACACTCACAGTTAGTCAATCATCGCACATAAAGCATGAAACATACATTTAAATTTATTAAATATCGTAGCGGAATAACTTAGAAACCATTTCATATATTAATGACTACTTTTTTAAAATAATATATCATTGTTAATAGTAACCAAATATCATCGTTTGCATTACATCACAAAAATGTCATAGTTATACAAATAGATGCCATCCAAAATGCCAAGTAGCTGCCCCATGCCATCCTCGCAACAATCACCTACCAACGAAAAATACATAAAAGTCAATGTTGTTGACTGAGTTCTAGTTTTATAAAATAGAATACTTTTTTTTTCTTTTGTTTAAAACCGTTGTTTACTTTCATATACGATCATGCATCATACGTATAAATAGATTATCTTTATTATTATATTTCTTCATCATTCATTATCTTTTCATTCGTTCATCAATGTGCGGCATCATTATCATTCGTTCTCATTCATTATCTTACTTACCGAGAATTTCATACATTCATCATTACCTTTCACTTCTCATCCAGATCAATGCCATAAGCTATACCCTAAACATAGGCACGAAGCGAGTACTAGGCTGAAGTCTATAAATAGACCCCTAATATTATGCACATAGCCTGGCACCAATACTGGGGCAAGCGACAAAGATCCCATATGTTTGGTCAGTCATAAAGACTAGACCCCTATGTGTATCCTTATAGGTTAGCTAAACCACACATAGTTGAGCTAACAACATTTTAGAGTGTGCACCTTCTTTCATTTGCTTGCAAGACTTTTCATATGTTCATTCTTACTTTCATGCATGCATTCATTCTTTCTTTACGTTCCACTTTTCGTTGATCATTAATTCCACTTTCGTTACATAATACTTTATGTTCATTGATAAAAACATACCACATAAAGCCATGAAAATATACATAATAAGGAACATAAAGACAACACACATAAAGATACATAAACATACATAACATCATACAACATCACATGGCATCATATAACATCAAATAATAGCCTTACATCACCCCCGGGAACATCCCAAGTCATAGCCTAAAACTTCATTTCTTCCCAAAATTTCAGAATATTTTCTAAGTCTTTAAGTGCATGAGCCTCATGCAGGCGCATGGAAACACTTAGGCGTATGGGAAACTTATAGGTGCATGGGGACTATTTGGGTCATGACCCAATACTTATGCATCTGGGAAATTTTCTGGGGCATGGGCATTATCCAGGCACATGAGCCTGAGTTAACCAATTTCAAGCATAAACCTAGGCGAATAGGAACTATTTGGGTGTATGAACTTTAGGCGCATGGGGACTTAAGCACGTGACAACTAACTTAACTAACAATCACCATTTCAGTTCCCAAATCATCATTCTAACATGTTCTAAGCTTAGTTCTAGCATTCTAAGTAACAAAAACACATTCATAACATAATCAAACCATCATAAACACCCAAACCATACCCCACCCACATACATATTCAAACATACATACATGTACAAATACCCGTTTTATAAAAACATATGTACATGCATTTCCAGCCTCAAAATCAGTTAAAACATGTAAAAGGGGGTTCTAGAATTCACCTTATGCAACTTTCAGGCAAGACTGCTTCAAACCCGAATGCAAATGAGTTCAAATAGTTAAAACCCACCAAAATACACAAGAACACTTAAAACATTGAAATCTTACCTTGAATTCGAATTCTTCTTCTTATTTCTTCTAAAACCCGAGAGCTCTGCTCTTTCTCTCTCTGTAAACCATAGACAAAAGGTGATGTGCAAGAAGTGGGTGCCCATGCCCACTTTTGTACAAATAATATAATATTTTGTCCTTTTTACACTTTTAGCCCTCAAGTTGGGCTTTATTGCATTTTCTTCTTTTTCTTCACCTTTATTCTTCTTTTCATATTTTTTTAAAATATCTGGGTATTACAGATTCGCATGCGCGTATAACAATCATAATCACATTAATAAATAGGATTCATAACAACCAACATATACCACAATGATCAATTACAATCTAAAACATGATTCCCGAATCACTTATCGTAATCCATCATCATGTACGGTCATCAAGAACCTAATTTCTCTAAATGGTCAATCAAGCATCCATACAATTCAATTAACACATTCTACCATATTAGACATCATCAACAAACATCATAACATGATCCTAACATCATGAACATGCCCAATTCACCATTCCCATATTTTTCACAAATAAAGTTTCCTTTTTGGGAAAGTAACACCCAAAAGCAATCTAACATCCAATTCATTCAAAAATTCATCAACTTTATAAGTAATCAAGTTCATAACATTCATCTAATCATGATAATCATCATCAATTCATCATAATTCCCAGACATCATACATAAAAGTTTCTACTTATAGTAAGGTATGAACAATCACTAGATTTCATGACTTTTCTTGCACAATTCATGTAAACCAACATCAAAACAATGTATCTAAGATCATATAAATATTGACACATGAATTCTAAGAAGAAAAAGTTTTCTCTGAAGGCAATGTGTGAAATTCATGATCCAATAATGGATTTCTTGCATAATCAACATAATCAAATATTCATACAACATAGCTAACATCATATTATCATCTAACAATTATCAGTTTCATCTTTTCATCACCAATTTATGAATTATGGTTCATAAAGAATAAAAACCATGAAAATCGAATCAAAACTAACCTTTAGGTGTGCTTAAGGGTTGTTTGGCAACTTCTGAGTGATTAAGTGTTAAACCAATAAAAGGTCTGAATCATTAAGTGCTGAACCATTAAGAGGTTTGAACCATTAAAAACTAGTATATCATTTAACTATTTAAAGGAAAATGTCTGACCAATTCAGATAATATCTTAACCATTCAGCATTAGACCTCTTAATCATTCAACATCACTATAATGCTTAACCATTTAGAGGTAAATGTCTTAACCATTCAGACATGTGCTCGCAAAACAAATAATATGAACCATTTAGACATCTAAACCATTAAGAGGTTAATTAAGAGGCTGTCAAACAACCCCTTAGATGATGATTAGCACCTAAAAACAACTTGTAACACTTGAAACCAATTCAAATTCGACTTGAATGTTTGTTCTTGGATCAATTTCTCAAGGTGAGGGTGTGTGGCGATGGTTCACGGCCACAAAGGGGTTTGGGGGGATTAGGGTTGTAAATTTGGTAATATTTAGTTTAATGGTAATTACAAAATAAACCCCATTATTTATATTTTATAAACACTAATCTTTTTAATAATTTTTAAAAGATTTTAATCACAAAATACAAACATCATTAATCAATAAAAATAATCATATGCATTTTCAATAAGTCACAAAACACATGAAATATATATTACACATAGTCACGTTGTCAGGTAAAATTCACAAATAATACTTAAAATTCACGAACCACATAACCATAACTAATAATCAACATTAATTAGGTAATTTTTTTCTATCATAGATAATTGTTATTAAGTCACCAACATTCAACGACAACTAGTGTGTGCTCACGACACGTGTATGCAAGACCTAACGGAATTAATGGAGTTTGGTAACGGAAAATTACCGGATGTCACATTCTCCCCATGTTGAAAGAATTTTCGTCCCAAAAATTGTTATTAAGTCATCAACATTCAATGGAAACTAGTGTGTGATCACGATACGTGTATGCAAGACCTAACTAAACTAACAGAGTTTGGTAACGGAAAATTACCAGATGTCATATTATCCCCATTTTAAAAGAATGTTCATCCCGAAAATTGCGTTACGGGGTTGTATTACATCACTGGTTTATTGCATTGGCATAAAGAAATCGAGTGAGTTGTCACATCATCACAATGTTGAAAGAAATTTCATCCCGAAATTTAATCAGTACCTTCCCCGGCTCACCGTCATTTCAAACAAATGAGGATACTTGAGCTTCATTTGATCCTCGCGTTCCCACGTGAATTCCAATCCACATCTCAAGTTCCAACAAACTTTGACTATAGGTATCTTGCTTTGCTTTAGAGTTTTGAATTCACGATCCATTACTTCTATCGGCTCATCAACAAAGCGTAACTGCTCATCTACTTGTACTTCTTCGAGTGGTACAACCAAAGTTTCATCCGATAAACACTTTTTTAGACTTGAGACATGAAATACATTGTGAACACCACTTAGTGAGTCAGGCAAGTCTAATCGATATGTCACTGGACCTATTCTTTCAAGAATCTCAAATGGTCCAACGTATCTTGGATTAAGCTTAACTCTTTTGCTAAATCGAATGACACTTTTCCATGGTGAGACCTTCAACAAAACTTTGTCACCGACCTGAAACTCTAAAGGTTTCCGTCGCTTGTCTGCATAGCTCTTTTGTTTATCTCGTGTTGTAGCCATTTAGTTACGTATCTACACGATCTTTTCGATAGTCTTGTGCACCAAATCAGGGCCATTCAGCTGATTATCACCAACTTTCGCCCAACAAACTAGTGATCTAAACTTTCACCCATACAACGCCTCAAATGGTGCTGCCTTGATACTAGTATGATAACTATTGTTGTACGAAAACTCGACCAACGGTAGGTGAACTTCCTAATTATTTCTGAAATCAATCGTGCAAGCTTGTAACATGTCTTCCAAAGTTGGAATAGTATGCTCGCTTTGCCCATCGGCCTGCGGATGATAGGCAATCTTCGTATCCAAACGCGTACTCACAGATTTCTGTAACGACTGCCAGAAATGAGATATGAAACAAGCATCATGATCACAAATAATCGAGATCGGCACACCATGTCTCAAAACTACCTCCTTCAGGTAAGTTCGGGTTAACTTGTCCATTTTATTAGTTTCCCTGATCGCCAAGAAGTGAGTTGACTTAGTCAGTCGGTTCACGATCACCCATATCGTATCACAACCACTAGGAGTCTTGGGTAACTTAGTAATAAAGTCCATAGAAATCTATTCCCACTTCCATAAAGAAATCTTAGGTTGTTTCAATAACCCAAATGGCTTCTGATATTTCACTTCAACCTTAGAACATGTCAAACCCTTACTCACATACATAGCTACATTTGCTTTCATATTAGGCCACCAATAGTGCACCTTCAAGTCATGATACATTTTGTTGATACCAGGGTGTATGGAAAATTTAGACTTATGTGCTTCACTCATAATCAAGTCTCGCAGATTCCCATACAAAGGTACGCAAAGTTTATCAATGAAATACAGGATTCCATCGGATTTCACCTCTAACTGTTTGTCCATCCCACGTAAGGATTCGAACATTGTTTTCCACTTTCGAAGCTTCTGCCTGAGCTTCCTTGATTTGATCAGGCAGGTGAGTGCTAATTGTTAGTTGCAGAGCACACACTCGTCGAGGCTTAACGGTCTCCTTTCTACTTGAGGCATCGTAACTACATTCGCCTTACATGGATGATATTTGATAGCATAATCGTAATCATTTAGAAATTCCACCCAGCGTTGTTGCCTCATGTTCAGCTCTTTTTTGCTCAAAGATATGCTGAAGACTCTTATGATCGGTATAAATAGTGCATTTGGTACCGTACAAGTAATGTCTCCAGATCATTTAGGTACGTGGTGATGGTTCATGGCCATAATGGGGATTTGGGGGGATTATGTTGAAATTTTGATAATATTTAGTTTAATGGTAATTACAAAATAACCCCATTGTTTATATTATATAAAAGCTAATCTTTTTAACACTTTTTAAAAGATATTAACTACAAAATACAAACATCATTAATTAATAATAATAATAATCATACACATTTTTAATAAGTCACAAAACACATGAAATATATTGCACATAGTTACGTTATCACGTAAAATTCACAAATAATACTTAAAATTCACGAATCACATAACCACAACTAATAATCAACATTATTAATTAGGTTATTATTTGTTTATCATATATAATTATTATTAAGTCATCAACGTTCAATGATAACTAGTGTGTGCTCACAACACGTGTATGCAAGATCTAACGAAATTAACGGAGTTTGGTAACAGAAAATTATCAGATGTCACACTATCCCCATGTTGAAAGAATTTTAGTCTCGAAAATTGTTATTAAGACAACAACATTCAATGACAATTAATGTGTGTTCACGACACGTATATGCAAAACCTAACAAAACTAACGGAGTTTGATAACAAAAATTATCGGATGTAATATAAAGATTTTGAAAAGTTCATTTAGAGTGTTCGCACTCAGTTACTGAGAATTTTTACGATTTTAGATCGAATGAATAATGGTGTTTGATTTGGTTATTTTGATGGAATTCATAATTTTACTTGGTTTCATTTGTAATTTATTGGTCATTTAAATTTGAATTGATTGGTTATGCATTTCTAGTCAAGCAATCTACTTAATTCAATCACAATCAAATTGAAACATTCAGATTTTGATACCCTTTGCGGCTTCGACATGAAAATGATGAAACAGTTGGATTGCTTTGAATAAACAAAGTTTATAAGTTCAAATTGAACTCAAGAAGGTTATGGGGTTGTTCAATTTATGGATCGAAATCTTTGGTTTTGGGGCTTCACCGGAGCACCACCGGAGGTGCCAGAGGGGAAAGGTCGATGCGGGAGTAGGTATTTGGGTTGTTTCAAAACATATTTTCACATTAGTTCCTGGACTTTTATTTGATTGTTATTTTATGTAGAACGTTTATAATTAACTTTCAAGGAATTAAACTTTAACCTCTTGAGTTATAATCCTAATTTTTAAAATAAATCAAAATATTTATTTATAAAAACAGTATAATCCTTATAAATATTATAAAACTTAGTAATTTAATTATACGTTTTAATTGAATAGTTAAACCTCATAATTAGAAATAAAACTTTGTATATTTTCAAAATTTTATTTTATAAATCTTAAAATTGAATAAATAACATGATTTTTGTATTTGAAATATTAAAATAAACAAAATGACTATTTAATGAATTTTGATTTACAAACGAATTTGGGTTTACATTATAAGACAGATAATATGTTACATATACTTATAATTACTGAAATCATTAATTACATATGAAAATTGAATAAAATAAAAAATTCTTCTAAACATTAAAAGCAATGGCTATACAATGATAATATCACATGCATAATACATATCTTTTTAAAGCCGTTGCATGTTTCTAATGTTCAAAAATATGCAAAATCTTAATCTTTAATTTTTGAAGTGCCAATTTGATCAATTCTTTTTCATTCCTCATAATGATGTTTTAAATATTCAAAAAATCAACAATAACACCAATTACATTTATAAAATAAACAAAGTTAGTGTATTATATTAAGCTCTCATTAAAGCATTACTATAAACTTTATTTAATATCATCAAACTTTTGATACATGAGATTAAGACTTTACACAAAACTATACTCTCATATAATTAGACAGAGCACAACCCAATTAAAATAAATTGGAAAATGATAAAATTATACCATACAATGTACAAGACAAATCGTTCCATTTTATTGAGTGGTGTTGTAATATATAACGTTGGCTTTTTCATAATCAAGCGATATTTCTCCATCAAAACCTTTTAAACCTAAAAAACTATTTGTGATGATTTGGCAAGTATGATAAAATGAAATGAATTTTTAATTTAGATGTTATTTATTAATTAATATAGTTTATGATGATAAAAAAGTTACTTAATTTTATTTTAAATATACTTGCTCGTCAACTAAAATCATTTTAATAAAGAATCATTTCAATAAAGAATGTTTACATTTTACAATGAATGAGTTATATCTCAAGAGTGTGCTTCAAGGTTGGTAATTTAAAATCACAGGACATTTTGAAACATATTTATTAAAATTACTATATAATTTATTCATCTCCTATATAACAAAGAAATATTTAGAATTTTTTTAAGATAAAAACTTCATATTAAATAGAGTATTAATAAATGACATTTGTGTAGTATGCATATTTTTTACTTTGAAATATATTTATCTTTTTTGGATTTATTAATGTAAAAATGGAAAGTTTAATTTTTTAAAAACTATTTGTGATGATTTGGCACGTATGATAAAATGAAATGAATTTTTAATTTAGATGTTACTTTTTAATTAATATAATTTATGATGATAAAAAAGTTATTTAATTTTAAATATACTTGCTCGTCAACTAAAATCATTTCAATAAAGAATGCTTACGTTATACAATGAATGAGTTATATCTCAAGAGTGTGCTTCAAGGTTGGTAATTTAAAATCACAATACATGTTTGAACCATATTTATTAAAATTACTATATAATTTATTCATATCCTATATAACAAAGAACTATTTAGAATTTTTTTAAGATAAAAACTTCATATTAAATAGAGTTTTAATAAATGACATGTGTGTAGTATGCATATTTTTAACTTTGAAATATATTTATCTTTTCTGGATTTATTAATGTAAAAATGGAAAATTCAATTTTTTAAAATATATAAAAACATTATATAGTCTAAGAACAAAGGATCATTTGGGTGGATAAAAAAGGTGCCTTGTGCTCTAGTTAATTAACATGTGTTCCTCATAATTATCTTTTAGTTATCTTTTTACTAAAACAGAAAAATTACATGCACATTTGATTAAAATAGTTAATTTGGCGAAACCCAATTGAATACTCTCATGCATGGACATTATAATTATGTGAAGGCCAAGGGGCATGATTTGTCTCATAGCACAGTACTAAATTATTGTATTTAGTTTTCTCTTTTCTACTTTTGTGTAAAAAGCACTACAATAATATAATAATTAGTTATTGAGTACTCTAATACTCATTTAAGTATTCGATCGCTAATATAAATATACACAACGTTCTTAACCCTCAAGACATAGCTAAAGTTGTAGCATAAACCAAATGTTATTAAAATAATATTTTGTTAAACCAATCATGAAGTTAAGAGATCATGAGTACACATTTATATACCTTATCCTAATCCCTTACAATGATAAGAGGTTTGGTGGACAATTAAAGGCCCCTCACCTACTATCAAAGAAAACATTTCATCATCAAACCACCCTGTAAAGCATCAACATCATACCCTTCTTAGAACATACGTACTGCATTCTTTTTATATACAAGCACATCTTCATCATATAACACAAGAACAATTCCCACACAAGATCATGAGGAAAGGAGGTCGAAAAATGTGGTGGGAGAAGAAGAGTTTGCGGGCCGAATCAAGAATGGATATCGAGCAAATTCTGAAAGCGAAGCTTGAAACGATCAAAGAAGAGTCTGAGCTTATGGAAGACGCGGGCATGGTGCGTATAACCAAGCGTAGGTGTTCCGCAATGATGAAGGAGAAGAAGTTTTATAAGAAAGTAGCAATGGGCGGCGCGTTTCGGCCTCATATTAGCTTGAAGTTGAAGGATTCTTATGTGATGTTCATGTCTAGGTTTGTATCCAAACCATGTTTGGGTGCAATTCCTCAATGTTAGTATAATTTGTTTATGTTAAGGTGATTATTATTAGCTTTGTCTTTGTACTTCAAGTGTTTATGTTTCTTCTAGTTGTCATTTTAGGTGTTAAATCTGTTCATGAATGGGATTTCAGTGTGTATATATGTAAATATTTGTGAGTATGGGGGAGTTGGCAGATTAAAATATGCATCTTTAAACTCACGCCTCACATATAGATATACATACATTGAAGAGTTCAGATTAGAACCACAAAATAACTAGAATTTAAATAATCAATAGAAAGTACTTAATCATAAAACGGAAGAGAACACTATGTTATGAAATCAAACCACTCTCCAACGATTTCGTGTTTTTGTGTTTTTAAAAGAAATATCATTTTATATATTTAATTAGTAGATTATAAGGCTGGGCCAAACATATTTTTTTTTTCAATTGTTATATGCTTCCTTTTTTGAAGAAAAAATCAAAATTTTTCATATTTTTCCTCTCGAAAAATGATTGTATTTAAGAAAGGTTGTTTCTTTAAGAAAAGTTTAAAAATACTTTCTCTTAAAAGAATTAAAACATATTTTTAAAAGAAATAAAATATAAAAAAAAGAAGAAGAAAACTTTCTATAAACTTCAAAAGAGTTTTAAAAAAACACGGGAAAAAACATTTTTACTCTCTAAAACAATCCGAAATGTTTTTAATTTTAAATCATAATCATTGGTTTGGGCTACTCAAAACGACCCAATGGTGGGTGGGCCAACAGTTTTATCTTTTAAATTCAGTTTGTCAACAGAGTTATTTATACGGAAGGTCTTTGTGCTTAAGTCTGATTTTATTTTCGGTCCTCAGGTGTGAAAAAATACAAGTTCGGTCCAAATGTTTGTCAAAACGTAACATAAAAGATCCAGGCGTGATTGGAGGGTTAACTTTTCTATTAAAAATTTTAAAATGACAAGAATACCCCTAATCATATCTAAGTCAAAACTCACCACTCCTATCTTCTTCTTTTCCTTTGACATTAAAGCCACCATAACTATTCTCTCCACCATAACAACCATCCATCCATCACACACACAATTTCTCCCTCTCTCTCTCTCTCTCTTTCTTTCTCTCTCTCTTTCTCTCTCTCTCTCTCTCTCTCACACACACACACACACACATACACAAAGAAGATGAGTGGCCAACATACTCGTTAGGTTGAATATGGTGTTTGTGGTTGCGATGGTGAGGGTAGTGGTGGTGAGGTTGTGGTGGAGGCTGCGATGGTGAGTGGCGGTGGGGGGCTGTGATGGTGAGGGGGCGACGGATGTGGGGGGCAACGGTGGGCGGCAAAGTCGATTTTGTGGCGTATATGGTGGTCGGAGGTGGTGGGTTTTAGAGGATTGGTGATTGCCGATGGACCAGTGGTGGTGATGACTTGGTAGGATGGTGGTGGTAGTGGTGGTTGTTGTTTCAATAATGGTGGTTGATTTAAGTTAGGTTTTGAGGTTGAAGATAAAGATGTTAATCGTATTTGGTCATTTTACATGGACTTAACGGAAAAAAGATAACGACCATCCATGATAGGGAAATTTTATGTTACATTATGACAAACCTTTGAAGTGACCTTGTAAATTTTCCAACCTAGGGACCAAAATTGAAAATGAACCTAAGCACAAGGATCTTTAATGTAATTAACTCTTGTTAATAATTCCCGATTTGTAGGAATTCAAATTCTAGTCTAATTAGGATACTACTCTATTTTGTTTCCAAGTCTATATATAATAAAATCATCCAAGTTTGGTAGAACACTTCGGTTCCCTTTTCTTGTCCTATGTATACGATACGGACTGAACCATAAGATGAAAACTACGCTCCAATCCCATAATTTATGGGAAGTTGTGGAACCCTGCAGGATCGGTTAAGGGTCACTTAACACTTAGTTTTTCTCTCAAACTCACCTTGAACAACACTCGGATGAAGGTAGAGTCAATAAGAGTTGATCACAATATAATAAGTAATACAGAACACAGAAAGTAATTTTCAAGGTACTTGCATATATTGCTTCTCAACTCAAATATACAAGACTCTTACAAGCTTATCTTTTCAAGTTACAATAAGAAACTATATATAATACTACCTACAGCCGGATATACTTTGATACCAGCTGGGATCCTATAACTAAAGCCTATACTACAAGACTATAGTTTAAGGTATCTCGGATAAAGTCTTATCTGAGATTTGGTAGTCAGGATATGTTCCTGACTTACCTTTTGTGACCAATTAAAGTTAGTAACATGTACTATCAGAAAAAGGTAAACAGTGGAATAAAGTACGGTCAACTGCATGGCTCTTTGAGAAAACTTCATGCAGCATCAGAGGTCTGCAGCAGAGTGTCTAATACCATACTTATGTCCACTGGTTCATAGCAGTGTCTTCCGAAGATTAAGTGGCTTCAGAAGAACAAGTACTTCCGAAGCCACTTATACTTCTGAAGAGGCTGCTTCTTCTAAGGCTTGGGAACTTATTCTTTCCTTCATACTTCGGAAGTAGTCTTCTGATTGCTCTCCTGAGACTTAACCTTCGGAAGCAAGCTCTTGACTTCAGAAGTAGTGTTCTGTCTTCGGAAGCTGATCTTTCACTTTATCTTCGGAAGAATTCTACAACCTTCGGAAGTTCCATGCTAAGCCTCGGAAGCCTTTGCATATAGCACCAAAATTATCTAAGTGATTTGGTTTTGGTTGCACTAGCCTTCTTCTTGATCTAACAAACCCTTATAGGTGGTGAAGTTGATGAGTTATGTAGAGATTGTTCTTTCAATTTAGAGGATTGTTTGCAGGACCGATTTAGATGGTTCAACTATAGTTTCAATGTTGTAGACAAATAGGGAATGATGCAAGGAAACAATGAACAAAAAAGTAAGAACACTAAAAAACACAATGATTGGTTTTCAAGGATGATGTATATTACTCTCAAGTATTTTACAAGTGTTACAGAGCTTATTCCTAAAGACAAATACATGAGATAATTTATACTACATCCTACAACTGGCCATACTTTGAAGGCCAGCTGAACTCTAATCTAGACAACAAAATCAATGAAAAGTCAAAAGGCTGATTGCATTTTAACATGTGACTATGACATGCCATAGCTCACATCCAGTTGTATTACAATAAGGGTAAAAGTACTAAAGTATGGAGTTATAGATAAAAGACCATATTGTACAGTTGAAAAAAGTAATAAGATGATCACTAACTTATATAAGTTGGCGAGTCTTCAGAGTTGGCAACGAAAAAGTCTTTTGCTTTTGTCAAAAGTGTGTAAGTAGACACATGTCTTGTTATTTTTGGGAAGAGTTCAGTCTTTAAGCTTCGGAAGACTTTGTGTTCAAGCTTCGGAAGACTTCACTTTTGGCTTCGCAAGATTTGACACTTAGTTGTTTTTCTTTGTACACTGCCAAATCTTTCGAAGTACTTCCTTATACTTCAGTGCATGCTGAGAGATCTTTGGTTAGCATCAACATCTAAGATAAACTCTTGATAAGATAAACTCTTGATAAGATAAACATTTGATCTTACGCTGTTCTATCTTTAGATTTGGATATGATTATTGGGTTAATAATTATGACGTTGTTGATTTTTATGATGGTAATTTCTTGCAATTGATGGGTTTAAAATATTTTCCTTTTAAATTCGTTAATCGGGCCAAGGGCCAAGGTAATCTTTTAAACTTTCTATGGAACAAATATGGGGTTTTTCTTTTTAGATCGTTAATCGGGCCAAGGGCCAAGGTAATCTTTTAAACTTTCTATGGAACAAATTAGAGGTTGTTTGATTACTGCTGACTGAGTAGGACTTGATTGAGTTAGAAGCTGACCCAGTAAGAAGTTCTGACTGGGTCAGCATCAAACTAAAACTTGGTTGTTTGATTTAGTATCCGACTGACTCAAGATTACATACACATCTACATACATAGAGCTCTACATACATATACACATACACAATATACACATCTATATACATATCTATACCCACAGAAATCATAGAGAAAAAACGAGAGAAAGCAAGATGACCGAAGGGGGGTTATCGAGCAGGGAGGTCGTCACGCAGGGGGGTCAAAGAGTAGGGAGTTTGTCACGCAGGGGGTTCGTCACGCAGGGGGTTCGTCGCGCAGGGGGGGGGGTTTGTCGCACAGGAGGGCTGGTCGCGCAAGGGGCTCATCACACAGGGGGTCCGCCATCGGTGGTCGTTTGGTGGTCGCGCAAGGAGGGTGGGTGGGGTGGTGGCCGTTGGTGGTCGCATAAGAAGGGTGGGTGGGGTGGATCTACTGGGTTTGTTAACAAAGATAATGGGTCATTCTTTTTCAATTTCAGGTTTGGGTCAACTACTTGGACCCAGTCAGCTGGAAATAAAATGCATATCAAATGGGTTGACCCACTAACTAAGTCAGCCAGTCAGGCGGGTCAGTGCGATCAGCCGAAATCAAACATCCCCATAGTCTTTTGCTCAAGGTTAAAAAACTTAGGTGTGCGTGTAGTGTGGAGCTTGTATAATAATACCCAGTTATGGGATTAATGGTTAAAGGATTGGTCACTATTGTTTAAAAAAACATGTGCTTGGAAAAAAGTTCATATTAGTTTTGAGGTTGGGGGATGTTGGGTTGTATTTTTCTTACTTGTTTAGTAATTATATGCAAATAATTCTCTCATCATTTTTTCATTGTAGATTTGGTATTACTATATTATTAAATATGAATGTAAATGAATAGTACGTTATTTTATTAAAATATTATATTTGTAATTTTCTAATATTTATTTTATTTAAATTAACTTTTGTAAACATTAAGCTGCAAGTGCATAACGAAGTTCGTATACGTGCCTCAACATGCCACCAACCATATTTAAGCCATCTCATAACTCCACCACAATGCATATATCTTTCATTTAAATCATTTTTTTAAATTATTATTCTAAATGTGTGATGCTTATTATTATTTTAATATATATTTTTAAGTGCGCTAACATCCATGCTACACTAAGTGTAACAAAATTTATAAACAAGTTGTTACATTTAGTCACATGGTAGCGCGCGGACAACATTGCTAATTTGCAAAAAGAAAAAAAAACATAATCCATTTCAAAATTGTTATGTCCAATCATACAAAATTTGATTAGGTCATGAAGAAAATATTTTACACTGTTAAATTGACATATTACGTTCGCTCCCTCAAGGTAACTCACACCTATTTCTTCCACTCGATTCCAATCTCCAAATCCCCATATTCCTCAAACATTTTTATGTTTACATTCCACCTTTTCGATCGTCAAGAGGGATAAAATGATTATGGATCATACGGCTTAAAATCTTTCATACCATATCCTTTGAAGCAAACACAATCACAACAGCTTCTTGTTCTTTCTTCCTTACACTCGTCATTCGTTGATTTTCGGTTAGAAAACCCATTTGATTCTTTGATTTTTCTCTGAATTTTATTAGATCTTTGTTTTTAAATTCATTATTTTTGGAAATAGAGAAGGAAGGTAGATGAGACGAAGATAATTTTTAGGGCATTTTTTGGGGTTTGGAAACTGCGCAGAAATTTGAAGGCTTTTCTGTAGAATGATTGAATTTTTGTTGGTTCTTGAGATGGGTTATGTTCTAAATTGAAGATTTTTTTGGTTATCATGTGGGTAATTCGGTTGTATAGCATGTGTGATCCTTTTGTTCTGATTTATGATGCCAAAGCTTGTAGGCTGCTAAATTGATCTGCTTATTGTCCATGATTTTGTTGTACTTGTTATGACTATTATTACAAAGAGAGTAACATTGATACTCCATTATTATAATTTGCTAAGAGGAATACAACTATGTTTCTTCTATCATAAGGAAACATGGTTGATTACCTTTGAGACTCTAAAACCAGCAACTTACTAACAAGTACATGTTTTAACATCATTATGTATGAAAAGTTATTTTTATGGTTTCTATAAGATGTTGGGTTATTAATATCGCATACTTCTTGTTAATAATAACTTTGCTATAGATTTTTATTGTCTAGTTTATATGTACAGATGTTTGACATAAACTATATTTTGAAAAATGCATGATAGATGTTTAAAAGGTTTTCACATTTTTTGTGGATTTTGTGCAGTGCATATTCTTTTTTCATGGATTGTAAACTGATAGACAACAGTCCTTGATACTGTATTGAGCACATTCTTTTTGGGTAGAGAGTCCGATATGATTCCTCAGTTTTTGGTGCTTAAAACTCCTGGCATTAGTGGAGATAGTATGGAAATTGATGGTGATCCTTTTCATTACTCAGTAAGATTATCTTTCAATGCATGTCAAATGCCAATCTTTTTAAATGTTACAAGATAGGAAGAAAGGATTGAAATATTATTCTTTCCAACCAACCCAACTTTTTTATGGTCCCGAGTGTTATCTTTCTATTATAAGATCACATTCTTCTACTGGTTATGAGGACTCAGAAACAAACTACTCAAATCTTATTATACTGCACATTGTTCATATTGGTTGTATACTATGTCTATATGATATTCATATGATGCCTCTTTGTTGATACTTTACAGGAGGCAGCACCAAAAGTATTGGAGGCTGATGTGGAGTTATCTCGCCATCGTATATCAGTATTTCTTTCTACACATACTGCATATGAGTTGCTCCCAGAATCTGCAAGGTTTATTGTCTGAACCTAGTGTAATTGTTGATTTATTTTGACATAATTTAATTGCAGTTATGGTTGTTGAGTATTTAACTTTTGTGTTCCGCAGGTGGTTGCATTGGATGTCGCCCTACCAGTTAAGCAGGCTTTCCACATTCTGTATGAACAGGTAACACTACATGAATCGTATATATACTTCTTACACAGGACATAACTTTTTAAGTTATATCTAGTATTCTGAAGTACACGTTTCGTGCATCATATTCAAATCTTGGTGTTTCCAATGCTCTATTAAATATATTATTTTTAATACTATGCATTGTGTTCCCATCCTAAGTCTACTCTATTATCATTATCTATATTGTTTTAGTGTTATACATTGCTAGTCATCTAGGTATTTATACTATTATTTGCACTCCTTCCATAATGCTCTATTCGCTTTGTTGGTTCTCTAAGTAATTCAAAAAACCTAAGCCTATTTATTTGTCCTATTTGTTTCTAAAATTACTAACAACCTTTCTTCAATGATTCAAGTTCCTAAACAAAATAATTATATTGTAACATTTTGTCCTACTCCTTTTGTTTTCAAGAAATAGACATATACTTGTTGATTGGCATCGGTCTCTAACATTATATTCTACTCATTATAACCGTGTCTTGACCATATGTTCTTCTTATTACGCTCAACAGCAAACATATGTGTTTCTAGTATCAGGGGCGGTTAGACCATCCTTTACAGTGGTTTCAAGGCAAATGAGACCAAATTTTTGTGTTCATTTTGATTTTTTTTGCTAGTCTGGCCAATAGGGTCTAGTAGAGTTAGTGCTTACTTAGAGTTTTAGTATTCTTATGTATGGGATCCATACTCTACTAAATGTCCTTTGGATTATCAGTTTTTTACCACCTTTATTGAATATATTTTTGTGCTACTAGGGTTTACCTACCCAAATCTTGTAGCATTGTTAGTTCAATTTCTCGTTAGTTTCATGTCAAGAATCAGTTCAACATATTTGTCAAAACCTTGATAATGTGGAAGAGTAACATATTTGAAAACATATGACACACAATTGTACATATGTATATGCACCTTAACAAAATGGGATGTCTAATCTCATCAAGCATTATTTATTGGATGTTATTCTCATAATCATGTTTTTTTAATTGTCCCTTATTGATTCTAGTTGAAGTTGTCCTTGTTAGGTATTATAATTAAAGTAGATTCCAACGAAAGAAATCAAACACACACAATTACACAGAAGAAAAGAAGTAGACACAAAAGAATTACAGTGGTTTGGTCAAGGTGACCTATGTCCACTCTGCAACTAAGGTTTATATTATTATTGTGCTCAAGAATACAATTATGTTATGGATCTATTTATAATGCTAGATTAGGGTTAGTTATTAAGGCAACTCTTAGGCTCCTGTTGTTTATTTTACCAAAACAGGCCCAGGCTGAACCCAGCTTGGCCTAACGAAAACCTGCACAATCTAACACTCCTTACTATTGCTATCAAATAAACCATATGCCCTTATGTTTCCTTGGTGGTTAAACCCTGTTTTGTTGTCGTATTCCCTAATAGAGCTCCCTTTCCACACGTATCCAAAATTTTTGGGCGTGTAGCAAATGTCCATAATTATGTTGTAAGTGTGACTAAATTTGAACCTCGAGCCATTTGCAAGGTCTTTTTTGGTTACTCGCACTTTTAGAAAGGTATATTATATAAGTGTTACAATCCTTCTGTTCATAATTACTCTACGAGTGCCGATGTCATCTGTTATTGTGTTATGTCCCTGCTTTCTTGAGTCTTCCTGATAGACACAAAGGTATCAACGATTAGATAATGTGATTCGTATAAAATAGATAGTCTGAGATACAGCCACACCACTTGAACTATCCGAAGAGCAAGTTCTAACCCAAGAATCAAGATACAGTCTCACCACTTGATTTGGAGTTAGTTTCCAAAGATCACCATCAAAGTTTCTACCCTTTGAATAAGTAATGGAAAACAAGCTACTCTAGAGAGAAACCAAAGATAAAATTAAGTTTCACAATTTCTTAATCATCATTCCAAAAAAACCAGTTACTAATTAAATCAAGGAAAATTGCAAAGTAACTACCCCATGTGGATATTCTTTAGGAAATTTAAGATGATAACTGCTACCCACCAGTTAAAATAAACACACTTCTAGAACATGAAAATAAAGTAAAAAAAGAACAAATAATGCATGGACTAAATGCAGGTGGGGATGAAGGGAAATTGCATGGGTAATTTAGCCACTTTCACATGCAATGATCCAGACCCAATTTGTTGACTTCTTTGCTCCACTAAAACCCGATTCGATCATTGCATCTTCAAGCATAATGGCTAGTGAGCATGGGGGTATGGGGTCGCTATCATTCTCTCCCTCTTTGAAAGAGTTTGTCCTCAAACTTGGAACAACGTCATGGAGCTTCGGTTTACATGCATGCTAAAATCCTTTCGGTTAGCTGCAACGGATTTGGTGTATCCACTACAGTTTAATGGCCAACTAGAAAAATCTTCATTCTTGTTGAGTCCTTAGAGGGATGACCATGAACAGAAATTTCTTGCCCAGATCCGAAGAACAAAGTCATTAAAGGTGGTTTTTGATGGTAATAATGTGATCTTTCGACCATCCTTGTCAAAAGAGTAGGTGTTTTTATATCCATCGTGACTTTCCTATCAAACATCCATGGTCACCCGAGTAGTACATGACACACATCCATTGGTATCACATCGCACCACACTTTGTCATCATAACTTGTATCGATAGTAAATGATAGCAAAACTTGAGTAGTAACTTGAATACCTTTTCCTTGATTAAGCCATTGAATGTCATAAGGACTAGGATGTGGCTCAACAGGAATTCCTAACTTTGAAATCATGGTTTAAGATGCAACATTAGTGCAACTCCCACCATCAATGACGAGAGAGCATACCTTGGTGAGAGCAGTGCACTGGGTTCAAAAAATAGCTTTCCGTTGCTGGGTTGCTTCCTTAAATGCAGTCCCACTAAGAGCCCTTTGAACAACCAAACAATCACCCTCAACTAGACCCAATTCAATAACTTCATCCTCTATTTTGTTACATTCTATATTGGGTTCCTAGTCATACATTGGGTTGTTAAATCCTTCAAAATCTACTAGCGTGACAACTCTTTTGTTCGGGCATTCAGAAGCTGTGGGACCCAACCTTTGACAACAGAAACAACGTCAAGGAACTCTTGTAGTAGTGTTGGAACGTTCTAGCGGTTCTGTTGCATTAGAAGGATTGGTAGCAGGTGGGTTAATCGTAGAAGAAGTCGAAGGAATGAACAATTTGTTTACTGGTTTCCTAACATTGATTTTGCATTGCGTCTTCTGTTGCAAATCAACCTTATGAGATAATATCGTGAGTTCAACCAAGGATGAGTATGGTTGAAGTTTGACTACATGAGAGATCCGCGGTTCAAGCCCACCAAGGTACCGCACAAGGGTCTATGGGTCATCTTCATTAAGGCCATATTTCATCAACAAGAATTCAAATTCCTGTGAATACTCCTCAGCCGTCTTGGATCCTTGCTTAAGAAAATGGAGCTTTGAAAAGTTGTCTTGGAGATAGTACATTGGCATGAATTTTATTTTGAGTAACTTCTTCATTTTGTCCCATTTTCTTACCTTCTCCTTCCCCTAATGTTCTCGTTTCGCACATACATTAGCCCACTAAGTAAAAGCGTACTTACGTAATTTGAGAGCTACAATGTTAGGATCTGGTATTTGAATGAAATACCGAATGATTAACGTGTAGACCAAACCAAATAGTGCGGAATCCTATTTGATTGGCGATCCAATCAGTGAGAACGCACGTAGAATCAATAAAGTATTGAATCAAATGTTAAGAATCGACTAGGAATCGATCTACAGCATTCTATGAACTTGGAGTATCAACTTGGAGGCTTCTTGGACGGCTAGGGTACGTCTGGAGTCGAAATAGAATGAATGCTCTCTTTTTTCCACGAATTGGGTTGTATTTATATGTTAGTATTGTTCATTCGTGCGACTAAACCATTAGTATGGTTTAGTCGTGCGATTGAACCATGCGGTTGATTCATCCGCACGACTAAGTGTTCAGTCGTGCGACGAGCCAATCTTATGTTACAATCATACGACTGATCCAGTCTTCTGGTTCAGTCGTGCGACTGAGTCATTCATATGAAGTTATTCATGCGTATGGTCCATTCGCATGGGCCATTCGCATGAGAACTTCATTTTGTTAAGTTTGAATGTATTAATTAATATAACATTATGTGTAACAATTCAAACAACCACAAACCTAATTAACCAATTCAACATCGACTCATTAATGAAATATTAAACATTATAAATAACAAACAAACAATATCATTTCATTAATCATTCCAAACATTACCTTAGAATCAGACAAACAAGATCTATTACATTCATATCATGATCTAGGGACATACATGTATCAACAAACTCCCCCTTGGACCTAGATCTCTCTAATGTCTTGTTTTCTTCATTACCTCCTCATACTTCTGTACTTATCCTCTTTTGTGACTCCTGCATGAATCTCAAATGCAAAACAGTGTCTTATGACATTCTGGAACTGGAGGGCTTGTACTATATTCTGCGTATTATAGAACAGTGGCCACTTGTATAGAGTGTAGACATCATTAGCTGACAAGTTGGTAAGCCACATTGGGTCAAATACCCTGATAGTATCCATTTGGCCCTCTTTGTTTAGGACTATGACTGCTTCTCCTGTCCTCCAATCGTAGTAATACCACTTAAAGTATGGAGTGAAGTCCTGTGGCATTTCCCTGAGTGCGATTCTTGACATCGTGCGCGGAGGACTCCACTTCAAAACTATCTTTGGCTTTCCAGTAATGGCATCAACTTCAGACCTTCTGATGTACCTTGTAGGCTGTTGGGGTCTGAAGTTAACCCATCTGGTATGGTACTCCTTCCTTAGGGCAGCCTCAAACCAGCCTGACATCTTTCTCGGGTCAGCATACAACAGCTTCAGTTTGGCCAGCTGGTTGAGCTCAAAACCTGGTAGAGTCTTTAGATCATGTGGAAATCTAAAGTACTCTATGCCCTTCTCCCTCTTAACTGCATAGACGTTAAGGTCCTCAAAATATGCCCATGCTATAATCCTGCCTGACACATTATGATGTTTTTTGACTCTGTAGAGTTTGGTGTAGGCGTCCTGTTTAGGTGCATCACGTTGGGCTCTAACTTCTTCAAAACAGGCAGCCCACTCAGCCTTTCGGATATCAACATCATCATTTGAGGCTTGTGCCGTTCCCTCTGTCTTCTTTGACTCCTGCTCCATTTTGTCTAACACCTCAAACGTATCACTGACAAGGGATTCACCCAGATTGGGGACCACATTTCCCTCATTGTCAGCATACTGAGGGTAGTGCTCTGCAGTGACATCTTCTATCTCTATTTCATCAACGTCGTTGAGCTCTTCGTCACTTGTCGAGTCGCACGTGGAGCATCCTTCACAATCTCATCAGGATTTAACTTGAAGATCTCAGCTAATTGCCCATTTGATAGATCGTGAATATTTCCCCTTCTTTAGGGGTATAAATCATCGACCTTCTGACGATCCTTGCAGATCAAGAATCAACGTCAGTTGAGTCTTGATCTGTTGGAGGGGAGCAATATCGTATTTCCTCTTTGGAAATCAGGATCTACTTGATTTAAAAATCAACACAGCAAACATTAGTTAATAATCAAGACAGAAATACATTAATCTTAATATAAACATCAAATACATAAGTTAATACATGATTCAAGTACAAAAGCTATCAAATACATGATCATCTAATCATTACTTTTATCTTGAATCACTGGATCAGCAGTAGGTGAGGCAGAAGAGGAAGCTCGTTGGTCTTGATTTTTTTTGATCTTCTATCTTGACCTTGAGCTGAGGCAGATGCAGCTGCATCTCCTCCTTCATCATCATCATCCTCATTCCTCTCCTCTGTCCTCTCGTCCTCAATCCCTCATCATCCTTAGTTCATCATCATCATCCTCATCATCTTGGTCTCCTCTTTAATCTTTAGTGACTCGTCTTTAGATCCCTTAAGCTTTAGCATGATGGTCTTCTTAGCCTCCTCCAACTCCTCAATCTCTTAGTAGATGTGACACTGTGCTCTTGGAGTTGGGCGATCTCGTGGCTCTGAGCAGCCATTGTTGGGCCTGCTCATCTATCAACCGAGCCTGCTCCGAGATCTGCTGAGACTGCGCTGCAGTAAGATCTGTCAGATGACGGGTCTGTGCCGTCTTCACTCATCAACAGCTAATAAACGCATCACCATCCGTTTCAGCGCAGAAAGCTATTCCTCTACCCCAATTGGAGGTAGAAGAGATCCATATATATGTGCGGGATGGGATGAGGGTCCTGCTTGGTGGCTAGTGGTGGTGGTGGTGGCTGTGGTGAAGATAGGGTTAGGTCTGTGAGATAGTGGAGGTGATGTAGAAGTGAAAGATATGGTGGTGGTTGGCATATGTACAGTGGTGGGAGGTGTGGTGGTTGGTATGTACAGTGGTGGAGGTGTGGTGGTGGTAGGTGTGGCTGTAGAAGTGGTAGTGGTGGTGGTAGATGTAGTGGTTGTGGTGGTGACGAAGGTGTAGTCTTCTCTTCTTCTTCTGGTCGTGGGGCTGAGCCATCCTTTTCTTCCTCGATCCAGTCGAGGTGGATGCTCCCCCTAGAACACGGCTAGCTGACTCAAGGGCATAACTAGGATCTGCAGTCATCTCTCCCGAATCCCTGGGGCGTTCACCAACCGCCTGGAGTCCATACTCTGTGGGAATAACCTTGCTTCCCACAGTCCTCGTCAAGGGCTCCTCATCCGACTCTTCTTCTTCCTCACCAGGTATGAAGTCCTGGTGGAAACCCGCTGACTCAGCTATGTCACCTGTTGGGGCAGATACTGGAGGTATAACATCTGAAGCTGCCCTCGGTGGAATAGGCATATTATCCCCAGCATCCCCACTGTCATCATCGTCTGAATCATGCTCTGGGAGCAATAGCCTCTCATCGTCTGAATCGCTGTCATCATGACACCACTTGCGTCTACCTGGCGCCACATATCTTTCATTGGCCAGATGGCCGATCAACCTTTTTACCTGGGGCTTACCTGCTTGCCCCGATACACTCTCATGCGACCCAAAGTCGTGTCATCCATAATCTCTAAGGCAATTACATCATGGCTCTCCTTGGGAAGTAATGGCAGCTTCTCGTTGAAGAATCAGCAGGCAGAAATCTGGGGTACATACAAAAACCCTCCTCCCCTTGGCCTCCAGATTCTCCACCAGATATGAGAAGATCATGCTCGAGAAGCTGAAGGGGTGGTTCAGCACCAGTGCCACATAGGCATTCTGAATCTGGTCTGACAGGTCATCAAACCCACCCCTCCGAGAAGCAATACACTTCAGGATCACATGCGCCAAGTACTTATACTGGGGACACAGGTTGCTCTTGTTGAGCACACCTGAGTTGATGTCCCCAGCATACTTGATCCTGAGAAAGCAACTCTGACTGTAAAGGATGTAGTCTAGAGGGGTGATCAGTATCGTCCCCAAATCAAGTACTCTCTGGATGTCAATTGCTGTAATCTCAATATCATGACCATGAATGGAGCTCCGTATGCTGTAAGGCTCACGTCAATGATCTACAGAGGCATTCTCCCAGAAAGCCTGATGTAACGACCTGTAAGGAGTACACGGTGTGGATATGGTTGTATGTATCGAGAACGTCGAAGGAACGCAATAATCTCTATAAACTCGGCCCCATTCCAAGTCGTATGGTCCAAATGAGCATATATATTGTGCTTTGGATTGATGGACCATCTATCAGCCATTGACTGAAACACAAGACACAGAACCATTAGAAAGTCATACATTCAAAATTCAGTTCAAGGTGTATAGTTTAAATTCAATCTGATTCATTCGTTCGAGCAATGAATCACGCGACTGACTGAAGTCATTCGGTTGTCCTTTCATGCGACTGAGCTCATTCGGGTGAATGAGACATGCGACTGAGTTCAATCTGTTGACTGAGTTTGCGATTGGTTCAGTCGGCTGACTGAGTTCATTCGCATGGTGCATTCGGCCGATTGACCCAATCTCAAGATTCAATCGTGCGATTGGAGTTCATCCGGACGACCAGTCGCTTGTCCCACTGTTCAGTCGCCTGTGGTTTGAATCTTGACCAAATCAAGTAATTTAACATGGTTAATGGTCCATTAGACTCGCCATCTTGTCACTAATAACTATTAAACTTAATTTTAACTTTTGCTTAGTTTACGTTGGTTATTAGGTCATTTAAAGTCCGGTTCTTGTTTCACTATGAATTGGGTTCAATGTCTTCTGATTTCGGTAAGATTTCACTGCAATAACCTGTATAAACGTCAACGCAGTCAGAAGATCAATAAAGATGAAAACAAGGTCGAGAAGAATTTCGGCAGAGTAACGGTACTTGGTGCGATTTAGGAGCGATTGAGGGTGATGAGTGGAATGCGATCGACTATGGCCCTTTAAATACTGAAGCTGAGTTCAATCGGCCGACTGGCCTCATTCGCTCAGTTCATTCGGGCGACTAAGGCTCAGTCGTGCGATTGGCCTAGTCAGTCCATTCAGTGGCCGACTGAGTCTCAGTCGGTCGACGACTCATTGTGGCCCTTTCATTCGTACCTTCAGTAACCGACTGAGTCTCAGTCGGTCGACTGACTCATTCCACCCTTTCATTCGGTCGAATGGATCATTCTGATAAGCCATTCGGGTGAATGTCTCAATCTCATGTCCAGTCGTGCGAATGGGATCCATTCGCATGGTGGTCCATACTTATGATCCAGTCGCGAATGGTTACACTTAAGAACATTTAGCCCTTAAACCTTTTTACTGTTGAAATTAACATTATGAGCATTTGATCATCTCATACATGATCATTTTAACTTGAAAACCTTTTGATCACCTCAGACGTGATCTTTTAAACAATTTAGTCACCTCAGACGTGACCCTTTTAAACTTTGAAAACACATGTGGCCATCTCAGACATGACCTTTTAGGTGAGTTAATCCCATACTGATTTTCATGATATAGTCCGACGAACAAACAACCTAAAATGACTAACTAACTAGAAACTTAAACTAAATACAAAAATAAAACTTGTTTTGACTTTTGTGTGAGAGATAAATCCTAAGATAGACATCTACAGGATTGGTTCCAGAATAGGCAGCTTCAATTTAGTATGATCACACCTGGACCAATTCAAATTTGGAATCATACAGGTGAGTCAATCATTTGGGACTTGTTATCAAAACCTTTTGATGCTCATTCTTGGTTTTCGTCCAGATTCGTTAGCAAATTTAGGAAATCACACTGGTACTATTAGATTCCCACATTGATTTAAACTTTCAAGAATTGCAGCCACAATGATTGTCAGTATATTTGTCCTTTTAAATCCATACACAGACTTTAGACACAACTGGTGATAGTTTTAGGTTTAATTATTTCAACTAACATTTTGGATCCCACACTTATATGGTAATCAACATTCCTCAGGAGCTTTTGAGTGGTCTACGGATATTTTTACTAGAAGAGACTATTCTTAGAGCTTTCAAAGAGAAGCCAATCCTCAGGTCAGTGACATCGCACAGCAGAGAGGTGGCAAACAATAATGAATTCTAAAATATCTAAGTTATGCTTATCCTCAGGTCAGTGCCATCGCATAGCAGAGAGGCACACAACCTATCTTCTTGTTAGAGCAGCTAAATTTTCTATTCCACAATGCACCAACAACATATGTCATTAGCTTGATAGCATTTGTCTTTCATTTTTTTCGTGCTTTGCTCTATTTATGGTCATCCGCACACATTTGTGGCGTTTACATGCTCATTACCCCTTACTGGAATATGTTGATTGTGTTAACCAGTGATAAGATGGTAGCCCACAGTCAGTTGAACAACTTAGTTTGATCTTGAGATCACCAGTCAGGTCTAATCATCTATTGTGTTGAATCTACCGACATATCATTTGTGGTCTAGCAACCTCTAGGTCTACTTTCCTTGTGTTACCTTAGTAGTTACCAGTTTTTCTATCATCTTCCCTTTTATATTACTTAGACTATACAGACTTATACTTTGAATTTTGCATCTTTTCTAAATTAAAATTTTAAAGTCTCTTTTGATTTGTTCCTGTGTACTATTATTTTCCAAAAGGTTTGAATCAGTATCAAGATACGATCTACCTTATATCAGTTATCCACTCCTTCTCCCTCGTTTTTTTTAATATTACTAGCTGACCTACTCTCCCCCTAAAATTCTAAAATCATACTGGATTAAATTATTTTAGGATTTTAACAGACAGCTAAATAACATGAATTAAGTAAAAAAATAATAAAATAAATAAGGAAAAATAAAAAATATAACTACAATGCATCAGACTACATATGATCATCATCAGGAATAACATCACTTTTCTTTTTAACGTCGTTGACCTCTAACAGATATAGAAAACGTGGTTTATCAAAGGCTTTTGTATAGAGGTCAGCGCGTTGAAAGTCAGTATTAATTTTTACCACATCGATTAAGTTCTTTTCAAAACAGTCTATTAAAATGGTATTTAATACCGGTGTTTGGTCTTTGGATGTTGTATCGGATTTTTAGTTACTGCAATTGCAGCAGAGTTATCAACAAAGATAGGAGTAGAAGAAAACTTTAAACCGTAATCCCGCATTTGCTGTTAATCCAGATGATTTGTGAACAACAACTTGCAGCAGCAACGTATTCGGCTTCACAGGTTGACAATGCAACCGAGGTCTGCTTCTTACACTGCCAGGTAACTAATCTCCTCCCAAAGAATTGACACCCTGCTGATGTAGACTTGTAGTTCATCTTGCAGCCCCCGTAATCCGAGTCAATACGCCGTGAGCTCAAAGTCATCATCATGAGGATACCACAACCTAAGTGTGGGTGTACCCTTCAGATAACAAAATATCCTTTTGACCCCGATCAGATGGTTAACCTTAGGCTTAGCCTGATATCTAGAACATAAACATGTAGCATACATGATATCAGGTCTTGAGGCAGTGAGATACATGAGGGATCCAATCATTCCTCGGTACATTGTGGCATCTACCAGATCTCCATTTTCGTCAGGTGCTATATCATGATTTGTAGCAAGTGGAGGCCAGCAGCAGAAGCATTCTCCATGTCAAACCGACTGAGAATGTCTCCCACATACTTGGTCTGATGTAGAAAGATCCCATTTGGTGTCTGATCCACCTGTAACCCAAGAAAAAATTTCATCTCCCCCATAGCACTCATCTCAAACTCTTTCTTCATAACTGCTTCAAACTCTTTGCATAATTCTTCGTTCTTTGAACCGAAGATTATGTCATCGACATAGATTTGTACTAGCAGTAGGTCTCCATCTTTTTCTTTGATGAACAGTGTGCAGTCAATGACTCCCCTGCGAAAGCCGTGTTTCACATGATGAGTTGAGAGTTTCTCATACCAGGCCCTTGGAGCTTGATGAAGCCCGTATAATGCCTTGTCGAGATTGTAAACTCTGTCCCGATGATAAGGATCTTCAAATCCCTCAGGTTGACTGACATACACTGTTCTCTCGAATTTCCCCATGAAGGAATGCACTCATCACATCTAATTGATAGACTTTAATCTTCATATACGATGCATAGGCAAGGAAGATACGGATGGCTTCCATCCTGCCACGGGTGCAAACACTTCAATGTAGTCAATCCCCTCGATTTGGCGAAATCCCTGAACAACAGTCGAGCCTTGTTCCTGATAATGACCCCTTGGTCATCCTTCTTGCATTTCAAGACCCATTGGTGCCAATGACCTTAGTAACTTTAGGTCTATCTACCAGAGTCCATACTCCTAACTTCTTGAACTGAAGAAGTTCTTCTTGCATGGCACTCCCCATGCCTCATCGTTTAGTGCATCACTAACGTATTTGGCTCAAACTGCGAGACAAAATACCGATAAGCACCATCATGAATGTATCCTTTTCCATAACAGAGGCATAATCAGCTGAGTACAGCTGATTTCGGGTTTGTACTCCTGATCTGACATCCCCAATGACATTTTCTAAGCGATGATAGACCTTTAGACGTGATCCTGGAGTAGTAGGAACAGCTACCTCAGAGCCAAGATTATGAACATTTGGTTCTGCGTCTGAGGTAGAAGGAGTTTGAGGTTCCGAAGTCGAAGGTGCATCACCGTTAGATGCTTGTGGACTTTCAAGAACTAGAACCAGTTTCTCCTGACTGTTCTGGTCATCATCTTAGCTTCATCTTCAGAGGAGGAGTCACTGTCGTCGACTACTTCCCCTGATGAGTAGATGATTCTCCCTGTGAACTCGATGATGTGAATCAAGAGATTGTGTATTCAAGATATCATACATCATTCGAGTAGCTAACTCATCATCAGAAGGAGAGATAGGGATGTGAAGGACTTAAAGAATCCATCATAGTCGAAAAAGTAGGGGGTCCTTTGCAAGTAGGTGGTGTGGTATATCTCTGAACATCAACATTACACCACATTATATTAAACCGTTGAGTTGTTGTAAACTCTCTGTTCGGTATGTTGTATCCTAAGAAGATCCCTTCTCAGTCTTCTCGCTAATTTCCTTCTTGAGTTTTCTTCAGAAGTGTGTACGGCGCGCCAAATGGTTCGAGATACTCCAGATTCGGTTTACGTCGTTGTAGTAGCTCGTAACATGTCTTTCCGTGGCGCTTGACTATCAGAATTCGATTCAGTGTATAACATGCATTAGCCACTGCCTCATTCCAGAATTGGATAGGCAGTTTCGAGTCTGCCAGCATTGTCCGTGCTGTCTCTATCAAGCTTCTGTTTTTTCTCTCAACAACACCATTCATCTGAGGTGTGTAGGCAGAAGTGAATTGATGCACAATTCCTTTTTCCTTGCAGTAAGCCTCCATCCACTGATTCTTGAATTCAGTCCCGTTGTCTGAGCGTACTTGTCTCACCTTCAGCTTGTAGAGAGATTCCAGTGTGGTTACCAATTCTTTGAATGACTCAAATGATTCTGACTTGGACTTCAAAAATAATAGCCAAGAGAATCTTAAGTAGTCATCAGTAACCACATAACAGTACAGGTCACCTGCAATGCTCTTTGTACTGACTAGACCAAACAGATCCATGTGAAGAAGTTCTAGAGGAAGCTCGATAGAATGAACTTTCTTTTCCTTATGAGTCTTCTTCGTCTGTTTGCCTTTCTTGCATGCTACACATAAATCAGGAAGTTGGAAATTTTTGACGTTAAGACCTCGCACTAGATCCTTCTGAATCAAGTGATTCATCTTCATTGATTTATGTGTCCCATTCTCTGTGCCAGGAAATGGAGTCCTTCTCAGTAGCTTTTGATAGGAAGCACTGAACTTCATGATCCATTGTAGAAGCCATGAGAGATCCAAAACATAAAGATCTTTATATCTTGAAGCTGTCATCAGAACTTGGTCCTCCGGAATCACACAGTCTTTCTTTAGGACGTAACATTTCTTGTTGTCAAATATGACTTTAAACCCTTTATCACAGATTTGGGAAACAGAAAGTAAGTTGTTTTGAAGTTGTTGAACGTAGTTCACCTTATCAAACTTAACTTTCTGATTTCCAACTTCTCCCTGAGCTGTGATATAGCCTCCCCTGTTTCTAGCAAACGAAACATGCCCTCCTTTTATTTGCTTGACGTTTGATAAAAGAGCCCTTTTTCCTATCATATGCCTGGATGCTCCGCTGTCTACAATCCACGTATTGGTTTCAGCACTGTAGCGAACACCATGCATATACAATGTAAAACTTTAGTTTAGGTTTGGAACCCAAGCCTTTACTGGCTTGGGTTTCGCAGAGGCATCACACATCATGAATTCAACCCATTGACCCTTAGAGGGTGAGGGTAGCTCAGGTTCCTTTTGTCATCATTATCAGACACAGAGGATGACTTCTCTTTCCATAAGCCAGATTTGTGCAATGCCTGTTTGTGATAAACATCGACTGGCTAATGGGTTGAACGTTAGGTTCACTAGTTCTTCTAGGTGGAGTTAAAAAACTCCTCTTAGAATACCTAGGTTTTGAATCCTGAAGTTCAATCTTCTTCCTAGGTGTCTGATAGTAAGGACAAAAGGAAGCAATGTGTCCACACTCTCCACAGTTGTAGCACGACCTGCTATCAACTTTATGATTAAACTTTCTTTGTGGAGATGTGTGTGACATCCTAGTAACATCACTTAGTTTGGGTTTTGACTCTGTTCTTTTGATGTTTTCTTCTGTTTAACAAAATCAATTGTTTTAACATTTTTAACATCTTTTTCCTTTTGGTTAACTGGTTTTTGACATGAAGCTTGTGAAAGATTAACATTAGCAGTCCTTTTAGATTCAGATTGGAATTTGTTTGACTCGGACTTTATATTAACCTTTTCAAAAAAATTTTCCAGATTAACACAAGGCATTTTACTCTTTGCCTTTGAAGTGGCCTCCTTTGTTTTGTTCCAAATTCAATTGATGAACATGAGGAATCTAGATCACTAACAAGAGGAGTAGACACACATGATCCTTGATGGGGTTGTTATTTATGGTCTACTCTTAGTGTTCATCAAGGTCTCAGGTGGTGGTGGAACCACTTTATAACCAAACCCTCCCTGTTGTTTCTTTCTCTCACTAAGTGTTGGACAATGTGTGATGAACTTGTCCAACTGTGCAGTTTTTGCTTTAATGAGTTTACTTCTACTTCTAAGACTGTCTTTTGCTTCTTAGTGTCTTCTAGGGAGTTAAGATAGTACCTAATGTCATTAACTTGGTTAAATGCAACTACTTCAGTTTCCCTAAGCTGTTTGATCAAAAGGTCTATCTTTTCTTTGTAACTATGCTCATTTTGTTTTAAAACTCTATTAGCCTCAGTGCACAGTTGCAAATCCTTTACTAAGTTATCATTATGATCTAATAACCTAGAAAATTTCTCATTTATGCTATCTCTAAAAGTATCACAATCAGAACAAGCATGATTTTTAAACAGTTGGTCAGTGGTACTTACCTGAGGAGGTTCAGAGGAGTTAGTCATTAACGCAGCATCAGATGTCTCTGGTTCTGGTGATTCTGTCTTTGCTGTTGAAATCCCTTCTTCAGGCTTGTAGCTGACCTCAGTTGCAGTTGTCTCTTCAATATTTGACATTGCTATCTCAAATGCAATATCTCTCTCACTCGCGGAATCATCATCTAAATCTTCTACACTGGCAATATTAGATTCCCCTGGAGAGACAAACCGAAAGCTCCAGTCCTGTCCTTCATCATTATGAGCAGTCAAGGCTTTTTGATCCTTGCTTGATGAAGTAGAACTGCTAGCTTGCTTGTCTTGACGAGTGAAGGACGAGAATGGGTTCCTGTTCCCAGTCTTCTTTGGCTTCAACATTCTTCTTGAAGTGCCCTTTTCTCCACAGTTAAAGCAGGTCACCTTGCTCTTGTCGAAACCAAAAGTAGTGTCCTTAGTAGCAACCAAGTTTTGTCCGGTCTTCTTCACGAACTTCTTTGCTCTCTGGACCGCACTTGCTAAGGCCCACATAATATCCATTCTCTCCAATTCCATTTCATCCACCTGCTTGTAGTCCTCATCTGCCAGATGGCAGTTTCCAATCTTCCCAGCACAAGTCCATCATAAGAATGAACCACTGCTGCCAAAAGATCCATGTGCTCTCGAGCTACTTCCACAGTCACATTACCGAGGTTCTCGGTCTTCAGTCTCTAGCATTCGTTCAGTTCCATGTAATGGGTACAAGAAAACCCTAACGTTTCTGAACCTGAGGGAGAGACTTGGGAAGGACCAGATGAGCTTGACACAAAAGCAGCCTGAAGAGGTGCTCCAGACGTCTTAACTTGAGAAGTGGCATTGTACAAAGCTAAATTCTGAGTGTGCGAAGAATTCTGAGCTCTGTACTTCATCCTAAGTGCTTCTTCTCGCAGCTTTAGAATGAAGTCATTGATATCCAACTTTGCCAGCATCTCATTCTGTCTCAGATTTGACACAAATGAAGCCCACTTTTCTGGCAATCCGTCTGCGAAATTTGACACTTTTTCTTCCATGGTAGTAGCAACACCATGTGTATGCATTTCACTCATCAGATGGTAGAATCTATCAATAACATCATCCAAACTCTCGTTTCCATCGATGAAAAGTTGTCAAATTCTTTCTTCAGTTCCTTAGCTTTAATTGCCTTCAGCGAAGCATTCCCGTCGTATCTCTTTTCCAGCTCATTCCACAATTTCTTGGCCTGCTTATTCTCCGAGTACTGGTGGAAAATATCTTTAGGAATAGACTGTCTAATCAATGCATAAACTCTCTTCTCTGGATTATACTTAACTTTCTGAGCATCAGTCATCCCTCCCAAAGTAAGCTTTACCCCATCTGCTCCCACCGGCATACTATACCCAATCTCGATAGCTTCCCACAAATCTGGATCCACTCCATTGAGGTAGATCTCAAAACGTTGTTTCTAGTGGGGAAACTTATCTAACGTTAAGAGTTTTGGTGGTTTATTATGATTCCCTACATCACTCTCAAGCAACAGTAGGTTCTGGATCCTTGAGTCCTTGCCGGAAGTAAACGCTGACATCTGATCTTCCATCACGATTAACTTTGAAGTGTACTAACCAAACTGTCAAACTGGTGCGACTGGGTGATGCGAATAGCTATCCGTGCGAATGAACTATGCGATTGGTTCAATCGTGCGGCTGAACTAAGCGATTGAAGCTGATGCGTATGAACACTGCGAACGGATGGTTCAGTCGTACGAATGGAGATGCAACTCAGTCCAATCGTGCGTCTGGTGTATGCGAATGAAGTCCAGTCGTGCGAATGGCTCACTCGTGCGACTGAAGCTGCTGTTTTGCGAAAATTTCTAGGTTAAATGTGTTTTATCCGTAAAAATTCGAAATTTCGCAAACCCTAATCGCCTAAGGCCGTAGAAACCGAAACTTGATGAACAGGGAACATCCAAGACAACTTTTGACAGAAAAGATTGCGTTTTTTAGTGTAAAAACACAAACATTTTATCAATCTTGATTGAATCACACGTAATCAAGAGCCCTGGCTCTGATACCACTTGTTAGGATCTGGTATTGAACGAAATACCGAATGATTAACGTGTAGAACAAACCAAATAGTGCGGAATCCTATTTGATTGGCGATCCAATCAGTGAGAACGCACGTAGAATCAATAAAGTATTGAATCAAACGTTAAGAATCGACTAGGAATCGATCTATAGCGTTCTATGAACTTGGAGTATCAACTGGAGGCTTCTGGACGGCTAGGGTACGTCTGGAGTCGAAATAGAATGAATGCTCTCTTTTTTCCACGAATTGGGTTGTATTTATATATTAGTATTGTTCATTCGTGCGACTGAACCATTAGTATGGTTAAGTCGTGCGATTGAACCATGCGGTTGATTCATCCGCACGACTGAGTGTTCAGTCGTGCGACTGAGCCAATCTTATGTTACAATCATACGACTGATCAGTCTCCTGTTTCAGTCGTGCGACTGAGTCATTCGTATGAAGTTATTCATGCGTATGGTCCATTCGCATGGGCCATTCGCATGAGAACTTCATTTTGTTAAGTTTGAATGTATTAATTAATATAACATTATGTGTAATAATTCAAACAACCACAAACCTAATTAACCAATTCAACATCGACTCATTAATGAAATATTAAACATTATAAATAACAAACAAACAATATCATTTCATTAATCATTCCAAACATCACCTCAGAATCAGACAAACAAGATCTATTACATTCATATCATGATCTAGGGACATACATATATCAACATACAATCTTCACGTTTTTGTCATCCGGAGTTTGTTTATAATCAAAAACTCTTTCTACGGTGCGAAGCCACTTAACAAACTCATATTGGTCGAGTTTTCCTTTGAATTCTGGAATGTCTACGTTGATATCTCCTTGGTTGTGGGCTTTAGGTCGATGGGACCATAAGGGTTGTAGTTGTCGATATCAAAATACCTATCAGAATCATCATCACCAGGTCTGTACCAAGGAGGGGTTCGACCATTTTCCTTTCGTCTCGGCATAGCAAGGGTCGGTTCTTGCAGTTGTTGTTGAAGATCCTAGATTTGTTGCTCCATTTTTTGTTGTTCAAACCCATGATTCTAGAAAAGAAGACTTGTGGAATTGAATAAACTAATGTTAGATGTGGAAGAACAAATGGAGTCGAAACAGATCGTGTTTCGGCTCTGATACCAGATGATAGACACAAAGGTATCAACTATTAGATAACATGATTCGTATACAACAGATAGTCTGAGATATAGCCATACCACTCGAACTATCCGAAGAGCAAGTTCTAACCCAAGAATCAAGATACAGTCTCACCACTTGATTTGGAGTTAGTTTCCAAAGATCACCGTCAAAGTTGCTACCCTTTGAATAAGCAATGGGAAACAGGCTACCCTGAAGAGAAACCAAAAATAAAATTAAGTTTCACAATTCTAAATCATCATTCCAAAAAAACTAGTTACCGATTACATCAAGGAAAATTGCAAAGTAACTACCCCACATGGCTATTCTTTAGGAATTCAAGATGATAACTACAACCCACTAGTTAAAATAAACACACTTATAGAACATGAAAATAAAGTATAAAAAAGAACAAATAATGCATGGACTAAATACATGTGGGGATGAAGGGAAATTGCATGGGTAATTTAGCCACTTTCACATGCAATGATCCGGACCCAATTGATCGACTTCTTTGCTCCACTAAAACCTGATTCGATCGTTGCATCTTCAAGCATAATGGCTAGTGAGCATGGGGGGGTATGGGGTCGCAATCACTTCCACTATGGTTTTTGATACTTGACTCTCACTCCATTCTCCCATCCCTATGTGCCTATGTCTTTGTTTCCTTCTTTTGTAGTCCCGCCGATTGAGGTGCACCATTAACTTTAACATAAGCTTGATGACACAATGAATACTATAAGGACACATAATTCACAACTGGACAATGACAGTAGTAGTTGTCCTTAGTTCCACCTTCTATGACTAAGCGTGATATAGTTTGGCCATGCACTTGCATTGGATACACATGTTTATGATATATACCTAATGTTTTTTTGCAAGGGACCTGGGCATCTCACCAAGTACCCTATTTAGTATTATGTTGCCTTATCTCTTACCTGACTGTCGTGCATATACTACTACTCTCGATTCCTACCTAATTCCTAGCGATGTGATGACCGCTCTCTTGCTCACCTAGGATGACATAGGATATTGAAGAGGAGATAAAGGATGACACGAGATATGCAAGCCAAGATAGAGGCTCTCCTAGCAATCATAAATGGGATCTTAAGGTGCTTCCTTATCGTAAGCATGTTATCGATTGTCATTAACCTAATTGTTCTTTGCATCCCCTAAAATCTCAACTAGTTCGTAAGGGTATTCTCAAGCTTATGTTATTGAATATGTTGAGACCTTCGCTCCAGTTTAAATGTCATCTGGGCATATTTATATTGCTCTCGTTGCTATTAAATCTTTGTCGCTAGAACGCCTATCTTAATGGTGCTCTTGAGGATGGGGTTTATATGGATAGTCCACCTGATTTTATATTCAAGGAGGAGCTATTGAAAGTGTGGAGACTACATCATTTCTTGTATGGCCTAAAGTCGTCTCCTAGAGCATGGTTTGATTCGTCTGTCTTCTTTGGATGTTGTTAAGGCCGAAGAATTATTATAGCTGTTTATTTTGATGGTATCATAACTACATGGATGACTAGGATGAGATTACCTAACTTATTTAGTTTCTTTAGTCTTAGTTACAGATTAGCAACTTAGGTTGATTTTAATACTTCCTTGGTATAGAGGTATTTGTTTCTCCATAAGGAATACTTCTCTCATAATGGAAGTATGTCCTTGGTATGTTGAATGAGTATGAATAACAAACAAACAAACATACCTAGTATGGATTGAGTTAATATAAATGAGCTTATAACCTAATGCTTGCTACAAGAGAATAAGAGTGTGGTGGAGTATCAATCAAGAGCCTGATGGAGGCAAGGAGCGATAAGATGATTGGTTGGGAAGACTAACTACTTGACAACTACACGCCTAGATATTACATTTATTGTTAGTATCTCGAGTTGAGTGAATTCATGGCCACACCATATACATGATACTAGGATGTTCTTTAGTTATTGAGGCATATCAAAACCATACTAGCTCTAGGGATTTCATGTCATTGTCATGTCGGTGCATTTATCGAGGAGAAAGATGGATATATATTAAGATTAGGCAAGATATCATGTTTCATTGAGGTCTACGACTGTGTATTATGTGTTTGTCAGAGGAAATCTTATGTCCTCAAAAAGGAAGCATACAAAGTTACACATAGTATCTAGATCGAGTGTCGAGTCAGAGTATAAAACCATGGAAAATGTCACATAACAGGTGATATGGATTCATCGTCTTCTCAAAGAAGTGATGCTTGTTTCTAATGTTATTCTGTGATCTTCAATCGCCATACATATAGCCAAGAATCAAGTATTTCATGACAGGATGAAGCATATAATGGACCATTGTCATCTTATCAAGGATCATATGGTGGGCACTCAAGCTCATTCCTTATCTATTTAGCCAATTCGTATAGTGACATTATTCTAACTCACAAATATCTTCACCAACCTATTTTGAAGGGGGCACATAAAGTTTGTACTTTCTATGTAACAAGTTAGGCGTGTTTAACATATATACTTTGAGGAGTAATAGTAATAGTTAATAGTAGTTTAATTCTAAGGTTCAGTTGTATATAGTTCATGAACCTAAGTTAGCTTTACTAGAGTTTCACTTGCATTTATTGAGGGTTAACCCCCCATTAATATGATTAAGATATTTATCATTTACTTTTATGTTGAAATTATGAACATGTGGTTTATCTAATTTGGTTTATTGACAGGGAATATCAGTTGCCTCTATTTGGGACCATGATGTTTGTCGATTTGTTGGCATACTCAGTCCATTAGACTTCATCCTAATACTTAGAGAGGTATATTATTTTAAGCTCGATCTTGTTACAATTACAAAGTTACTTAAATGTATTAATTAGTTGGGGAATCATGGATCTGAGTTGACTGAAGAAGAGCTTGAGACCCATGCCATATCAGCTTGGAAAGAGGGGAAATTACAGCTTACCAGAAAATTTGATGGTAATGGATCGTTACATCCAAGACGTCTCATTGATGTAAGTGCCTCAATTTTCTGGATTTTATAATTTCTCACACTAGAAGTGTAAACTAGCCAAACAAGCCCAAGATATTCTAAGCTCGATCTCGACTTGGCTCGTTTAACTTAAGAAAGCTCGAGTTTGAGCTACTATCATTTTAACTTTCAAGATCTATGTCAAAAGCTTAAGCTGGGCTTGTGAATAATTCTTCAAGCTCGTGCGCAGCTTGTTTATTATTTATTAATTGTTCAATTAATTTATATTTTATTTATATAAATATAATAATACATGTGTATATATATATATATATATATATTTGTTGTTATAATTATATATTTATTCTAGTATAAAATATTATATATAAATAATGGGTTCGTTTAGGCTCGGCAGCGTAGTCAGTCTCGGTATTTGAAGCTCAGGCTAGTGTGTGTTTATTAAAAGATTTTAAATTTAGGCTCGGTCTCGGATTAAGTTGGTTTAAGCTTTGCTTGATTTGAGCTTTTAGGGAGTGTTGGCTCTATTGTCAAAGGCGTGCCTAGGCTATCAGGTGCAGCCCAAAGTAGCCTTGCTTCCTCGCTTCAAAAACCCTATTTCCAGGTGCTCAGACACATTTCAAGTTCCGGCCAAAAATATTCTGGACACGTATGAAACAATTACACTAGTTCAAAACAAGCCTAGAATCTATCTAAAACAGCCAAACTAGTCTACAACAAGCCTACCACCAAAAATGGTATTTTATACTATGGGTATTGCTATAAAATGCCCTCGCCTTTTAAGCGCCTTGCGCATGGGCTCAAGGCTCACCCTTTGTGCCTCGCGCCTTTGACAACTATGAGCACCTAGTTGCTATCTAGTAACTCACATGAGGCTTGACTCAACTTGTTTATAGCCCTAAATACAATAAGAATGATCACAGGGATAAACTAGTGTTTGCATGCAGGCTGGGCCTCATGATTCATTGAAAGATGTTGCTTTGAAACTGTTACAAAACAAAATTGCTACAGTTCCAATAATCACACATGATGGTTCAGTCCCTCAGTTGCTGCATTTGGCATCCCTAACAGGAGTTGTAAAATGCAAGTTTTCTTTTCCTTTTCTGTTCTAGCATATTGGTTTAATGCGTAGGCGTATGATATGTCTTGCTAACAGAAAGCAACCAATTCCAGGCATCTGTAGACATTTCAAGCATTCACCTGCCTCCTTGCCGATTCTTCAACAGCCCATCTGTTCAATTCCTCTGGGCACGTGGGTCCCCAAGATTGGGGAATCAAATGGACGCCCCTTTGCAATGTTGACACCAAATGCTTCACTCAGTGATGCCTTGTGTTTATTAGTTCAAGGTGCACGCTTTTGTTGCGCATTTACAAATTGAAGTATATCTTATAAGCTCTTCATGCAGTGTATTTTTCTAATTTTTTTTTCTTATTACAGCTGAGGTGAGTGCAGTACCAATAGTGGATGATAATGACTCGTTGCTAGATATATACTGCCGAAGGTAAATTTCTGTGTGCTGCAGGAATGTTTGATATCGTGTTCCAAATCTTGATGCTTTTTTTGCTTAAGCATATGGTTGTTTTTGGCATATGACCTTGACAGTGATATCACTGCTTTGGCAAAAGATAGAGCGTATGCACAGATTCACCTTAACGAACTTAGCATTCATCAAGTATGTATTTTAGTTTCAACACTTATTCCACTGCCATTAATTTCAAGATTTGAAGCTCTCTATTGTTAATATATTTTCTTGTGTGTGCTATGTTATATCATGTAGATATATGTTTGTGTAGAATGTCAAAAAAATTATCCTGATAGAGATGTATACTTTATACATCCAGGCATTACAACTCACTCAAGAAGCAAGTGCAACGTATGGCTTTTTTAACGGACAAAGGTGTCATATGTGTTTGAGATTTGATCCGCTGCATAAAGTAATGGACAGGCTCGCTATTCCTGGTAATTTATTTAAGCAACTAATTTTAGAATCCTCACCTCAATGTTGACGTAACAATTTTGACCCATTTACTTATGAATGGGTGGTCGATTTGGTTGTGTTTCAACTCAAAAAACGGGAATGGGTCAAATGGTTAAAAAAGTTGTTAGTCACCCAAAACCTTTTCGAATGCATACAACCACCAAAATCATGTTGTACTAATAACCTTTTTGTAATCATAATTAACACGTGAGAAGTTTAGAAATGCTCAAGTAGACAATATTTGCCAGATCTGCTAAAATGCTTTGTGTTTGTTTGTAGTCTCATATATTGCTTGTAATCAATTAATTTCAGGGGTTAGGAGACTTGTTATAGTGGAAGCAGGAAGCAAACGCGTAGAGGGCATCATTTCCCTAACTGATTTATTCAGGTTTTTGCTTGGATGACCCAACAATTGTAGTAGCCCTCATCATATCCACTATAGGGAATGAAAGTTCTTCGGAATAACGAGTCTTCAGTGGGTACAATTCTCAAGCATTTGGTTCTCACATTTTCCTTTTTGTTTTTCTTTTATTTATTGTACTAGTTCAAACAGAAATCTCTGTAAATTTCAAGAACATTCAATGCTTTTTTGTTGACCTGGCATCATTGTCAAGTCAACTTTGCTGGTTCATTCCAACTGCCAGTAATTTTTAATTTTTTTATTTTTTGAAATTGTTTTCGATGGTGATATATATTGTTTTTTTTCAAAACCATTTGAAAGGCATAGCAAGGCAATCGATGGCAACACCACTGTGAAGACAGATTCAATGATGGAACATAAAGCTTTTATACAAGAGAGAGAGAGGAGAGAGGAGAGAGAGAGAGAGAGAGAGAGAAAGAGATTGTAGAAATTTTGAAACTAAAAGATCAAATATTTAATGAAGTTGATGAGAAAACAAACAACCTTCGGAAACATTTAGCAGATATTTCAATTCATGATGATAAGGATGAATATCGAATTAACAAGGAGAATAGACCTATTATGTATCTCACAAAAGTTTCATCATTGCAAGACTGCATCGTGTTCATGGACCTGATATATTGTTGCAAAGATACAAGATCACAAAGCAAAAATTGAGAAAGTAAAATTAACTAGTTTACGAAAGACATTTAAAAAATAAAAATCGAGCTTGCCCACCCATATACCTTCTACTTTTGGTCATTATATTAGTCCTATGGACCTATACATAACAGTTCAGAAAGTTTTGGTGAATATAGTAAGGTCAAAGAAGATAATTATGTGATAAAGTTGCATCTCATATGGGGTACAAGTTGGAAGTACTGAAGCCCCAAGATAAAAGTGACCTTACGAAGACTATAAAGATTGTGTATTTAAGGTATTTAAAGAATAATAGAATGGTATCACCTTAAATAGAATGGAAGGAAGACAACTGTGAAAATTAACAACATCGATCAGCAACACCATAAAAGAAAAGGCAGAATGGCGTCGCCTTAGACTGTCCACAACGCTAAAAGACGTTTTTCCCACAAATAGTCGTAATCAACATTTCACATCAGCTTTTCATCACCTCCACCCATTCTTCCCGCAAATATTTTTTACTCCTAATACTATCCTTCTTACAAACATTTTTATTTTTCCACCTCATATTGTTTTATGTACTTTAAATAAATATATTCAAATTATTTAGTTTTCTATTATAAATAGTAAAAAAATTAAATTAAAATACCTTTTTATTGAAACCACTTTAAGGAACTTTAAGATATTTTAAATAATTATAAAAAATAAAAAAATAAACTCTAATGAACACATTTTAATTAAAATATTATACTTAAGTTATTATTTTAATTAAAAAATTTAAAAACCTGTTTAATTTAAAACATTTTACTTTAAAATCATTTAATAATAATGAGGCTTACAACTATATTAATATTTTAGAATTAAATTTAAAGTGGTGAGGCCCACCACCACCTTCCTTTTAACCGCTCTTGACCAAGAATCGAGAGTCTTTAACTCCTCTCCCCTATCGTCACCCTTCAAGCGGGCACCGTTCACTTCGGTGATGGGCCGGCCACGGGCAAAACGATGGGGATAGTGAAATACTAACAAGCAATAAAAGATTTAAAATGTATCTCTCATACTCACATCTAGACTAGTCATGACTACTCCAACCATTGGATATACGAAAAGGAAATAAAAAATTTATTGAGTATTGTATATTTTTAACTAGATAATTTGATTTTTAAAACAACATTTTTCAATTTTAAAAATGATTATTATTTTCTTTGGTCCCGCTTCAACCAATCCAACCACCAATAAACCAATAGAGTGACCAGTGATTTTCAAAATATTGCTTATTAATGCCACGATATTATAAATCTCTTTTTAGAATGGAATAAAACTGAAGTTGCCAATATCATCAATGAAAGGAAGGAATCTAACCCCGGTAACATATAAGAGAGCTATGAGGTCTAAATCTTGTGATCCTTTTGTCAGATTTGCTCCACTGATCGTAAAATAATATGCAGCTCTCCACTACTCGAGCAAAGCTTTTGTAAGGATCACCCATGTAATGTAGTTTGTGCTTATGAGTTTGAGACAAGTCAGCAAGGTTGGGCTTGAGTCTTGTTGCACAACGATATGATTAGCGCCTCTTGGACTTGCCACGGTTCTCTGTTTTTCTCCACTAGTTCAAGATTTCAAGTTGAGTTACACCCCTTGGCAACTCTAATCGGCCTTAATTAGTTTGTGGTTAGATGCCCTACAAACTTTCTTGAAAGAAACAGAGCGCATAACTAAAGCTCAGATGCCAATTGTTGGTGACAACCACGATTGATATTAACCAGAAACAAAGAAACAAGCACACAGTTTTTGGGTGGACCCTCAACTCTTTTCTATAAATTAAACTTAAAACGTATAAGAATACATATTACCCTATACTATTCTATTTATAACAGAAAAGAAATTGGAGAAGAAGCTAAACAAATTTTATCATCCTCAAGTTCCAACTCCTATTTTCTAGTAATTTAAATGACTCAAAAGCTAAAATCCAGCAAGGATTATATCTATCAAATTATAATATCATTTAGTTAAAAGTACAAAACAAATCATACTTGAAAGTCACATGGATCACTTAGATATATATGATCCGAAGAAATAACTAATCAAATAGACATAAAATCTTGTAAGAATATAGAGCAATCAATTATTGCCCAATCTTGGTAAAGGAATTTATTTTATTTTGAGGTTTTTCTTATGAGATATGAAAATGATTATCATCAATACACACCAATATTCTTTACACTTATTATACTAGTGAAGGTTCTATATGCATTAGGCAATTTTAATATATGGGATATGAAAATGATCTCCTTTATAGCATCCAAGGTTTTTTATAACTTAACAAATTCCTCTACTTATTCTTTACAGATCAGTAAATTAGAACTAAAATACACTTATTCTATTTAGCAGATTGTCTGCATGACTATTTAGAGTAATGTTCAATCTTCCTAATGATATTATTCATTCTCTGGATATTGGAGGTATCCTTTAATATTTTATATTCATGAAATATCGAATCTTTATTCTAAAGGAATGCATAAATCTAGTATTAGCTATATAATATAGATGACATAATAATGTTTCATTGGTATTGTAGCAATAGTTCCACCAATCACATGTTGTGTATGTGCAACTAAAAGGTGGCTAGCAAGTGACATGCTGACACATTGTGGAATGTAATTAATTTATATGATATAACTATATAAGTAATCGCCTCTAGGATCATATCTTTATAACCTAAGAATTCTTTGTTCCCGAATTGAGGGACAAAAACCTAAGCAACCCTATGTTTGTTTACATATATCCATTCAAAAAGAGTACACATGCATAGGTGGACATATCATATCCACACACTTTGTGATAAAGAAGTATAAGATAATGAAGAAGAGAAAGTGAAGGGTGTGTGCTAACCTTTATCTTAGCTGATAATGCTAGAAACACTAAATAACTTACCTTAAACCATGAGAAATACCCTAATTTACAATATAGTTTTACATATTTTCAGAAACATTTTTGTTGAGGCAGGTTAATGTAATGTTTTCATGATTTTATGTTGTTTAATTTAAGAATGGCTCTATGTTTTGTTAAACGGTCGATAAATCATCGTCATGGGTTGATAAAACTATATAGTCTTTAAAATGACAATAGAATGAACGATAATTATTGTGCTGATATGTAGCTATGTGCGTAAGAATTGTAACATATATAATGCTGGAAAGCTACTTTTAATGTGCTCAACATATATATAACGTTTGTTATATATGCAGTTTAATTGGTTTTCCATGCTAAGGAGACAAAGAATAGCATTGGATATTTGATACATATCAAGGAATGTGATTCACATGTAACTCTTTTAGGGAGTGTCATCCCTTTTTTTCATTTAAGCATCTATTCCTTTAACTCTCCACAGGAAAAATACACACCCAAAACACATAGATACATATACAAATGTAAATATGAGAGTGAAGATACACACACATATACACACATGTGTATATGCATATAGTGCATATATATACTATATAAGTAAGTGACATGTGTATATGTGTTGATCATAAGATCTTGACTAAATCTAGAGATCGAAAGAAATGGCGGATGAGCATGATAAAATGCTGCCCATAGCGAATGTGGGTCGAATCATGAAACAGATCCTACCACCTAGAGCCAAGATCTCCAAACAAGCCAAGGAGACGATGCAAGAGTGCGCCTCGGAGTTCATATGTTTTGTGATTGGTGAGGCGTCTGAAAAGTGTCGCAAGGAGAACCGCAAGATAGTAAGTGGAGACGACATATGTTGGGCACTTGCATCTTTAGGGTTTGACGACTGCTCGAATGCGGTTGTGAGGTACTTGAATAAGTTTAGGGAGTTTGAGAAGGAGAGGGCAGCTGCAACCCAAATTAAAGAAGAGCATGTTAATGAAGCTGCTGCTGCAGGACCTTCTAACAGCTCTAGAAGCTAATATCATTGTAAGTAATCAATCAAGAGAGTTTGTTGGCTTAGGATTGGAGGATAGTTAAAACAAAAAGCCTTCAGGAGCATATATGTAACCCTTATCTCCATTTCTAATCTAATAGTTTCATTATCTTTGACAAGGATACAGTCCATGAAAAGGATTAAAATTATTGGGCATTTTGACTTTTAAGGGCTTGAAAGATTTAGCTAAAACTTCTAATAACAAAAACTTATTAAAACAATAATTTTAGTGGAGTGTGTATTTGAGCATATGTATAACCCTTATCTCCATTTTCTAATCAAATAGTTTCATTATCTTTGACAAGAATACAGTCCTTAGAAGAAATCCATTACTAAGGTAACTATGCAAGTCCTAAGTTATCAAACTCAAATACATACTCCACTAGAATTATTGTTTTAGAAAGTTTTGGTTATTAGAAATCTTAGGTAAATCTAGTAGCTAGGGCCTTAATTCTCAGGTCAAAATGCCAATAATTTTAAGCCTCATAGTAACTACACATTTTCTTCCCTTTGAATTTTTTTGACTTTAACTGAAATTGCATTTCATATGGCATTGCTCTTTTGTAATATAATTCGTTTAATGGTATTGAGTATATATTTACGTATTTTATTATTTATAACTCGAGACTTGGTCACTCTATAGTGCTTGATTAACACAAAACTCACGTGAATGACACCTACAATTATGTATTGATATGTATGGTAATAAGTATTGACATGTTTTGTTTATGGGGTGACGAGAGAGTCGATCCCCTAATTAATCAATGAGCAATGAGAAGATTAAGGAGCATTGATGAAGTAGATTGATGATATAGATAGCTAAATTTTGAAAAAGATTAGCCAACCGAAAACAATTTTGTTCGCAAAAGAAAAATAGCTATTTTAAACTAAACGGAACTTGGATTAAAAAACAAAACTTAGCAAGTGGCTAGAACTGGGATATTACACCATACAATGCAAATTTAAATTAAAGTTAGTTACGTAGATAGTCGTTGTTTTTTAATGGAAATAATAACTTTGCATACTAACTCTTTTTAGTAACAAGTTATAATTATATGGTTTTAATATGATAACAAGTTTAAGTATTAAGGTTAACTTTTGTTAAATAGAATAACTTTGCATACTAACTCTTTTTAGTAACAAGTTATAATTATATGATTTCAATGTGATAACAAGTTTAAGTATTAAGGTTAACTTTTGTTAAATTTCTATTAGATTAAAACCTAAACTAATTACAATAAATTAAAAAGTTACTAAATTTAAACCTAGTTTAACATAAACTTAACAAAACTTAGACATAATACCTATACTAGTTACAAAATACACCATAAACTCTAACTTGTTGGTAAAACTCTAATTAGCTTTTATATTTAATTTAAATTACACACAATATAGCCGTTACGTTGACCTCATAATTGATCTATCTTCATCCTAAAAGAGCATGTCTTCCACTACTTTGTGAATTGATGACTTCTTATCATAGAAAATAATATCATTCACAATCCACTCTTCATCTTCATTTCTATAACTATACTAAAAATTATTACTTTTTCTTTTTTTAAATAAATAAATATTTTTTCTGTATCTTTATCTGTTAGGATTGATTACATACGGAGTACTAACTGATTTTACGCGTATATCAACTCAAATAGTACGGAATTCTATTTGATTGACGATCCAATCAGGGAGAACACAGTTTAGATCAATCTAATGATTATTGAAACGTTAAGAATGATTAGAGAACGATCAACTGCGATCTATGAACTTGGAACAGGTTTTCTTGAGTCTCTGGACGGCTAGGGTACGATTATGTGTGTAGGTATTCGAATTGTTTTGTTTTTCCATGAATTAGGTGGTATTATAGGTTAGGGTCTTCCAATCGTACAACTGAACCATTAGCATGGTTCAGTCGTGCGACTGAATCATGCGATTGATCCATCCACACGACTAAAGGTCTAGTCGTGCGACTGAGTCAATCTTATGTCTCAACCGGGCGACTGGTCCAGTCTCCTGGTTCAGTTGTGCGACTGGTCCATTAGCATGAAGTATTCATGTGTATGGTCCATTCGCATGAGAACTTCACACAATTAAGTTTGAACATGTTTCTCAATTATTATTGACTAAGAATTATGGTCAACAACCACAACCTATATAGTTACTTCACTATAAATTATCACATAATAAACAATGAAATATTAACATTAAGCATCACCACCATTGTATTTCATTCATACCCATTCAATTACATTTATGTAAGACATGATAGACATTTTACATTAAGCTCCTAAACTAGGTACATATGTATCAACAACTCCCCCTTGGACCTATTTTACATCATTGTCTACATTCTTCATTAGGTCTTTGAATTTCTTGTACTTTTCCTCTCTTGTAACTCAGGCATGTATCTCGAATGCAAACAAAGTATTATCACGTTCTGAAACTGGAGGGTTGTACGATATCCTGCGAGTCATAAATAGTGGCCACTTGTATAAGGTATATACATCGTCAGTAGACAATTGGTCAGCCATATAGGGTCAAACACCCAGATAGTATCCATTTGGCTCTCCTTTTGTAAGACCATGACTGTTTCACCTTTTCTCCAATCATAATACCACCACTTGAAGTGTGGAGTGAAGTCCTATGGCATTTCCCCTAGAGGGATTTTGGACATTGCATGCGGAGGACTCCCTTCAGCACTACCTTAGGCTTTCCGGTAATGGGTTCAACTTCAGACCTTCTGATGTACCTCTTCGTTTGTTGAGGTCTGAAATTTACCCACCTGGTGTGGTATTCTTTCCTTAAAGCCCTCAAACCAGCCTGACATTTTTCTCGGATCCGCATACAACAACTTTAGGCGTGCTAGCTAGTTGAGCTCAAAACCAGGGAGAGTCTTTAGATCGTGTGGGAATTTAAAGTACTCTATGCCCTTTTCCTCTTTTAACGCATACACATTAAGATCCTCAAATATGCCCTGCAATGATTTTGCCTGACACCTTTAGGTGTTTCTTGACTTTGTATAGCTTGTGTAGACATTTGGCTTTTGTGCAGTGCGCAGGGCTCGATCTCAGCATAACAGGCCGCCCATTCAGCCTTTTTGATGTCAACATCAGCGTTTGAGGCTTGTGCTTGACCCTCATTCTTCTCAATCTCTTTCTCCATCTGATCCAGCTTGTCAAATATATCACTGTCGAGAGTATCACCCAAGTTAGGGACCATATTCCCTCTCGGTCAGTGTACTCTGATAGTGATCAGCGGTGACATCCTCAATCTCTATTTCGTCAACATCGTTGAGCTTATCGTCACTTGTCACTTCAAAAGTAGGCGCATCCTTGACAATATCATCTGGGTTTAGCCTGAACATCTCAGCAAGTTACTCGTCAGTCGGGTCATGTATGATTTCTTCTTCTTCGAGAGTATAGCTCACCGAACTTCTAATATCCCTTGCAAATCAAGAATCATTGTAAGTTGAGACTTGATTTACTGTAGGGAGCAACATCATACTCATCTTGCTGAGATGTTTGATCTGCTTGATTCATACATTTAAAAACACAGCAATTGTTAGTAATTAATCAAGACATTCAAACATTTGATAAAGATACATAAACATTAATTACATAATTTTAATACAAGATTCAAGTACAAAGCTTCAAATACATAAACATCTAAGCATTACATTTCTCTTGAATGGCTGGCTTCTCAGCAGGTGGGGCAGAAGATGATGCTCCTTGGTCTTGATTTCTCTTTGTCCTTCTCTCTTGACCTTGAGCTGAGGCAGATGTAGTTGCGTCTCCTTCTTCAACATTATCATCCTCCAGCCTTCCCCTTGTCCTTTCATCTTCACTTGTCTCATCATCATCACTATCATCATCATCTTCCTCCTCATCATCATCATCCCCCTCTATTATCTTCAATGGCTCATCTTTTGATCCCTTTAGTTTGAGCATGATAGTCTTGTTAAAGGCCTCCAACTCCTCTATTCTCTTTGTTGATTGGTCATTTCGCTCTTGGAGTTGGGAGAGCTGCTGTGTTTGCTGAGCAATCTACTTGCTTGGATAGCGTTTAGCTCCACAAGCTGACTTAGTTGTGTAGCTTTCTCTTCGTCAGCAGCCAGCACCTTCAGCACCATACGGTTAAGTGCAGCCAGCTATTCCTCTACCCCAATAAGGGGTAGAGTAGGTATTGTGGTGAACTTGTGGTGGGATGATGGTATTGTTTGGTGGCTGGTGGTGGTCGTGGTGGCAGTGGTGAATATGGGTGGCAGCATATGAGTGGTTGGTGAAGGGTTGGCTATAATAATGGTGGATGGGAGAGTGGAAGTGGTGGTAGGGGGTGTGATAGTGGTGGTGGTAGCTATGGTGGATGTGGTGGTGGCTTTGGTAGTAGTGGTGGCAGTAGCAGTAGGAGTGGATGTGGTTACTGTAAATCTTGGCCTCTTCCCCTTTTTGCCATAGGGGTGAGCCATTCTCTTCCTCATCGCCCTTAGACACAGTGGCTCTCCCTTGGCTGCTGGGCGGGTCCAGGGTATATGATGGATCTGGATCAGCAACAGCAGCATCCCCGAACTCCCTGTGGCGTCCACGAACCGCCCTAAGACCTCTCTCTATGGCTACGACCTGGCTCCCTACCGTTCACACTAGAGGCTCTTCATCAGACTCCTCCTCCTCCTCTATTTGGAAATCAGGGTGAATGGGAGCGACTCAGGTCCACCTTGACCATCACCTCCCTGATCAGCATCGTGGTCATCACCATCGGAGTCATCGGAGGGTAGAGCAATCTGTTCAACATCCGAGTCACTATCGTCGTGGCGTCACTTCCTCCTAGCTGGCGCCACGTAGTCATCCCGGGCCAGATGCCCAAACAGCCTCTTTACCGGGGGCTTCACCTGCTTGCCCCGGTAAACCTTCATCCTCCCAAGTGTGGTGTCGTCCATGTCCTCCAGTGTCACTGCATCATCACTCTCTTTGGGCAGCGAGGGTAGCTTTTGGTCAATGATCATCTGGAGGACGGAGGGTACATACAGACTCCCTCTTTGCCCTTTGCTTCTAGGTTCTCGACCAAGTAGTTGAAGATCATCCTTGAGAAGCTTAATGGATGATTCAGTACCAGAGCCACGTAGGCATTCTGGATCTGATTAGACAGCACATCAAATTCTCCCTTCCTCGAGGCAATGCACTTTAAAACCATGGGCTAGGTACTTGAGTTGGGGCACAGGTTGCTCATTTGAGTACACTTGCTTTATGTCCCCCGAGTACTTAGCCCGAAGAAAGCAACCTCGGATAGTTAATGGATGCAGTCTAGTAGGGCAGTCACTGTTATCTCCCAACTCTAACACCCTCCTAAGGTCTTCCTCACTGATCTCTATCGCTTCTCCAAATATGGTACTCCTAATCTGATGTGGTTCAGCAGACCTATCGACAATGGCGCTTTTCCAGAACGCCTGTTGAATCGATCTATAAGGTGTGCATGGAGTAGATATAGCCTTGAAGATCCTCGATCTCCGTAGGAAAGCGATGATCCTAGCAAAGTCAGTGGCATTCCATGAGATGATATCTAAATGAGCACACATGTTATGCTTTGTGCTCATAGTCCATCAACATGCCATGTTTCTGTTACACAAGATAAATAAACGTTAGAGTTTGTGTAAGTGAATGACACTTGAATTTTAATGAACTTGAATCATTTTGTTCTGTTGTGCGAATGGACAATCCGACTGAGTCTTAGTCGTGCGATTGAGCTCAGTCGTGCGAATGAACCTACGACTCAACTGAGTCGTATGTTGTTCTATAAGGTTGAATCAGTCGTGTGACTGAGTTCATACGCATGGTTCATTCGTGCGATTTAGTCATTTGCCCATTCATCGTGCGATTGAAGTTCATCAGTGTGTCCATTCGCATAACGTCTCTGTTTCGTATTGTAGAGTCGAATTTTGGTCAATACTTGATGTTAAACGTTCAGGTTAGTCTCATTTGACTCGCAATCCATCAAAATAGCATTTAGTACTAAATAATTTGACATTTAAGTATAGATTAGTGGTTTATTTAAAGGTTTTGTCTTGGTTTTTGTTTTGAACCAATTTGAACGTTTAGGGCTTGCTTAATCTGTGCATTTTGATCGAATCTAGTCCGGCATTACCTGTAGAAGCACTGCTATGAAATTTGGGTAGAGTGGTATTGCTTTCGTGCGATTTAGGGGAGATTTAGGGGTGATGACTATCTGCGACTGACTCCCCCTCTATTTATACTAGGGTTTCCTTCAGTCGTGCGACTAAACCTATTTGCACTCTTGATTCGTGCGACTGGGGCTCAGTCGTGCGATTTTCTCAGTTGGTCATAGTCATTCATGCGATAGGTTTCAGTCGTGCGACTGACTCATATGGTCAGCTTCATTCGACCGATTGGGGTTCAGTCGGATGACTGACTTAGTCGGTCACCACCATTCGTGCGATTGGCTCATACTCATGATCCAATCGTGTGAATGGTTCAATCTCATTGCTTCATTCGTGCGACTAGTCTGTACTTATGGTCCCTTGTGCGAATGACTCAGACTTGTTCATTTGACCTTATGCACTTTCAAAACTTATCCTTTTAACAATAGATAAAACATTGTTAGTGATTATCATCTTAGACATGACTCTTTTAATTTGAAAAGCACTGTTGATCACCTCAGACGTGATCCGTTTACTTAAAACGAATTTGTCACCTCAGACGTGACTTAATTTATTTTGAATATTTTGGTCACCTCAGACGTGACCCTTTGGAGTGAGTGATTCACATATTACGACGAGTTGTTGAGTCCGAATCTTACATTACACATTACTAAAATTAAACAGAAAAACTTAGACATTACGAACAATAACAGGACATATTTTTGTAATTTTGATTAGAGATGAAATACGACCTATTAGAATTATTCTAATTGATTTTACTTCATGGACATCACAGCTTCAATTCCAGTTAATCATTTCTGGTACGTTTCATTTTAGAATTATACAGGTATATTAGACTTACTTGGGACACTTTAATAAACAATCTTGATGCATGATCCTTGTTTTTACTTATAGACAACAACAATTTTAGAAAATCATACTAGAGAAACAAGATGCACACAATGATTTTGACTTTCAAGCGCTGCAGCTCGCGATGATGGTCAGTGTACTTGTCCTTTTAAATCCATACATAGATTTTTGACACACATTGGTGATGATTTAAGGTTTAATTATTTCAACAAGCATTTGTGGATCCAACACTTATATGGTAATCAATGTTCCTCAGGAGATTTTGAGCGGTCTACAGTATTATACAAGAAGAAACTATTCTATAGCTTTCAAAGAGATCTAAGCCTCAGGTCAGTGCCACCGCACAACAGAGAGGCGTAAACAACAATGAATTCTAGAATATTTAGGTTATGCTTATCCTCAGGTCAGTACCACCGTACAATAGAGAGGCACGCAACCTATCTTCTTGTTTGAGCAATCATTTTCTTTTTGCACAGATCGCACCAACAACATAGGTTATTAGCTTGATTGAATTTTGCATTTTTCATGTGCTTTGCTCATATTTCATGGTCATCCGCACACATTTGTGGCGTTGATTTTGCTCGTCACCCATTTTTGGAACTTTGTTGATTGTGTTAACCAGGGATAAGGTGTGTACTCACAGCTTGTTGAACAACTTAGTTTTTGCTTGAAATCATCCATGTGGTCTACTTATCTATTGTGTTGAATCTACCAACACATCATCTAATGCGCTAACAACCTCTAGGTCTACTTTCTCTATGTTACCATAGTAGCGTACTAGTTTAACTATCATCTTTCCTTTTATTTTGCTTTGACTATTCAGACTTAACTTTGAATTTTGCATCATGAGTAGTTAAACCTTTTAACATCCCAAATTAATCTGTTCCCTGTGTACTATCATTTTCCAAATTCTTTGAATCAGTATCACAAATTTGATTACTTTTATTTTAGCTAAGCTGTCCTCCTCTCTCGTTTCTTTTAGGAATTAAATAAACTACTAAATTAATACTAATCTAACCTATTCTCCCCTAAAATTCAAAAACTGAAAATGTTTTTGAGTTTTGAATTTTAATAGGTGAAGAGATAAGTTAACATAAAATAAAATTAAATAAGATAAAAAATGATTCGACGCGTCGGACTATGTACTGTCATCTTTTGGAATCACTTCATATTTCTTTTTCACGCCGTTGACCTCTAACCGAATAGAAAAATCTTGGTTTATCAAAAGCTTTTGTGTAGAGGTAAACATGTTGAAAGTTTGTATTAATTTTAACAACATCGATTAATTCTTTTCAAAACAATCACGTATAAAGTGATATTTAATTCCGATGTGTTTTGTCTTAGGATGTTAGACGATATTTTTAGTTATGGCAATAGCAGCAGAATTATCAACAAATATAGGAGTGTTAGGGAACTTCAAACCGTAGTCCGCATTGCTGTTGAATCCAGATGATTTGTGAACAGCAGCTTGCAGCACAACGTATTCAGCTTCAAATTGACAGAGCACCGAGGTCTGCTTTTTACACTGCCACGTGACTAATCTTCTCCTAAAGAATGACATCCTGCTGAAGTTGACTTGTAGTTCATTTTGCAGCCACCATAATCCGAATCGCTATACGCTGTCAGCTCAAAGTCATCGTCATGAGGATACCACAACCCAAGTGTTGGAGTACCCTTTAGATAACGAAAGATCCTTTTGACTCCTATGAGATGGTTGACTTTAGGTTTCACCTTATATCTGGAGCAGAGACACGTCGCGTACATGATATCAGGTCGTGAGGCAGTGAGGTACATGAGGGATCCAATCATTCCTCGGTACATGGTGGCATCCACCAGATCACCACTTTCGTCGGGTGCCACATCGTGGTTTGTAGCCAGTGGAGTCCTAGGTGTCGAAACATTCTCCATATCGAACCGACTGATAATATTGCCTATATACTTGGTCTGATGTAGAAATATCCCCTTTGGTGTCTAATCCACCTGTAGTCCGAGAAAGAACTTCATTTCACCCATGGCACTCATTTCAAATTCAGCTTTCATTACTGCTTCAAATTCTTTGCATAATGATTCGTTTTTGGAACTGAACATTATGTCATCAACGTAGATCTGAACTAGAAGTAAGTGACCATCCTTTTCTGTGATGAACAATGTATAGTCAATCACTCCTCTGCGAAAGCCGTGTTTCACAAGATGAGTCGAGAGTTTTTCATACCATGCTCCAGGGGTTTGCTGGAGCCCGTAGAGAGCCTTATCCAGCTTGTAAACTCTGTCCTGATGATATGGATCCTCAAATCCTTTGGGTTGACTGACATACACTATCTCCTGGATTTCACCATGAAGGAATGCACTCTTTACATCTAGTTGATATACTTTAATCTTCATGTAAGATGCATAGGCTAGGAAGATACGGATTGCTTCCATTCTCGCCACAGGTGCAAACACTTCATTGTAATCAATACCCTCAACTTGTCGAAATCCTTGAACTACAAGTCGAGCCTTGTTTCTTATTATGACCCCTTGGTCATCTTTCTTGCATTTCAAGACCCATTTGGTGCCAATGACCTTAGCACCTTGGTCTATCCACTAGTGTCCATATTCCTAACTTCTTGAATTGGAGAAGTTCCTCTTGCATGGAACTCACCCATGCCTCATCATTTAAGGCTTCACTAACATATTTTGGCTCAAATTGAGATACAAAACATCGGTATGCATCATTGTGAAGATATCCCTTTCCATCACTGAGGCATAATCAGCTGAGTATAGCTGATTTCTTGTTGTACTCTTGATCGAACATCTCCAATGACGTTGTCCAAAGGATGATATATGCTTAGTCGTGATCCAGGAGTGGTGGGTACAACTACCTCATTATCCAAATTATGAACAGCAGGCTCAGTATCTGAGGTACTGGGAGTGTGAGGTTCCGAAGCGTCAAAGGCATCAACATCAGATGCTTGTGTACTTGCAGTAGTAGGAACCTGTTCCTCCTGATCCACTTGATCATTTGCCACGTCTTCATCGTCAGAGGAGGAGTCACCTTACTAGAAGACTCCCCTTGTGACGCTGAGGTCGTCGGGTCCATGATGGTGTATTTAACACCTCATACATCATTCTGGTTGATAACTCATCTTAGGAGGGGAGAGCGAGATGTTGAAGGACTTAAGGAATCCATCATAGTCGAAAAAGAATGACGGTCCTTTTCCAGCAAGGGGGGTGGTGTATCTCTGTAGATCAACGTCGCACCACACTTCTACTTGACCGTTGAGTTGTTGTAAACTCTCTTATTCATATGTTGTATCCTAAGAAAATTCCTTCTTCGGCCTTCTCGCTGAACTTCCCTGACTGAGTTTTCTTCAATAGCGTACATGGTGTGCCAAATGGCTCGAGATACTCCAGATTTGGTTTACGTCGTTGGAGCAACTCATAGGACGTTTTACCTGTTGTTTTACCGTGACGTTTTACCACTAAGACTCGATTGAGGGTATAACATGCGTTATGTACTGCCTCGTTCCAAAATTGGATAGGCAGTTTCGAGTCTGCTAACATCGTCTGGCTTGTCTCTCTCAAGCTTTGATTCTTTCTCTCAGCAACCCCATTCATTTGAGGAGTGTAAGGCAGATGTGAACCGGTTCATAATTCCTTTTTCTTTGCAGAATGCCTCATCCATTGGTTCTTGAACTCGGTTCCATTGTCTGAGCGAACTTGCCTTACCTTAGCTTGTAGAGTGACTCCAATGTAGTTACCAGCTCTTTGAATGATTCAAATGTCTCTGATTTGGATTTCAGAAACATCACCCAAGAAAATCTTGAGTAATCATATGTAACTACATAGCAGTACAATCGCCGGCAATGCTCTTTGTACTACTAGGCCAAACAGATCCATGTGAAAGGCTCAAGAGGCAGGTCAATTCAGTGAACTTTCTTTGCTTTATGAGACTTCTTCGTTTGTTTCCCTTTCTTACATGTGGCATAAAAATCCGGTAATTGGAAGTTCTTACATTTACTCCATGCACTAGATCATTCTGGATCAAGTGATTCATCTTCCGTTGGTTAATGTGTCCCATTCTCCTATGCCAGGAGATGGATTCTTTCTCTGTTGCTTTTGACAAGAAGCATTGTACATTATGATCGGTTGTGGAGTCCATTGATAGGTCCAAGACATACAAGTCGTTATATCTTGAAGCTGACATTAAAACTTGGTCCTCCGGAATGACATAGTCCTTTTTCAGAACATAGCACTTCTTGTTGTCAATACAACCTTGATTCTTTGAACATATTTGGGAGACAGAAAGTAAATTATTTTAAAGTTGTTGAACATAGTTTACCTTATCAACTTCACTTTTTGGTTTCCACTTCCCCTTGTGTAGTGATATAACCTCCTTTATTTCAGCAAATGAAACATGTCCTCTTTAATTTGTTTGACATTTGACAAGAGAAAGGTTTCCAGTCATGTGCCTTGATGTCCCGCTATCAACAATCCACGTATTTGTAGTAGCACTATAGCGGACACCCTACACATTCAAGGAAATGATTAGTTTAGGTTAGGGACCCAAGCCTTAACTGACTTGGGTGACCCGGAGGAATCACACATCATAAACTCTACCCATTGTCCATCGAGGGTGAGGGTAGATCATTCTCTTCTTGTTCTCATTATCAGACACTGTACTTGGTTTTTCTTTCCATAGGCCAGTTTTGTGTAAGGCCTGTTTGTGATAAAAAAGCGACTGGCTTACGGTTTGAACTTTATGTTCACTAATTCCTTTTGGTGGAGTGATAGAACTTCTTTTAGAAGAACTTGGTTTAGTATTATGAAGTTCAATTTTCTTTCTTGGTGTTTGATAATAAGGACAGTTAGAAGCAATGTGTCCATACTTTCCATAATTGTAGCATGATCTACTTTCGACATGTTGGTGGAACAGTTTGTGTGGGGAAGTGTGTGACACATGTGTAACTTTAGTCTGTTTGGGTTTTGACTCTTCTTGTTTAGATGTTTTAGCTCCTTTAACAAAATTCATTGTTTGAAGATTTTTAGCATCTTTACCCTTTTGTTTATTTGGTGCGCGTGGTTGGTTAATTTGTTTGGTCTTTGTGGGTTCAGAATTTGACATGTTAGAACCTGACTTTATATTAACCTTTGCAAATTGTTCATCCAAATTAACAATAGGCATCTTACCTTTAGATTTTAAAGTGGCCTTCTTCTGTTTAGTGACAGATTCCACCTATTTACTTGTGGAATCTGGATCACTAACTAGAGGAGTGGACACCATATGATCCTTGATTAGATTGTTATTAATAGGTCTACATTTAGCATTCAACAAGGTCTCATGTGGTGGTAGTACCACTTTGTAACCCAACCTCCCGTTGTTACGTTCTTCACTAAGTGTTGGACTATGTGAGAGAAACTGGTTCAACTGTGTAGTTTTTGTTTTAATGAATTTACTTCGACTTCCAAAACTGCTTTTCTTTCTTAGTTTCTTCTAGGGAGTTTTAAATAGAACTTTATGCATTAGCTGGTTAAAAGCAACAACCTCAGTTTCCGTAGTGTTTGGTTAAAAGTTCTATCTTTTCTTTATAACTATGCTAATTTTGTGTTGCAAAAATCTGGTTAGCTTCTATGTTGTGCTCAGTTGTAAGATTTATAAGTATCATTAGATCTAATAACCTAGCGAATTTGAAATCTATGTATTCTCTAAATTTATTACATTCATTACAAGCAGACTATCAAAAAGTTAGTCTTTGTTACTTACCTGAGAAGATTGGTTGAATCAGCCATCATAGCAGAGTTTGACAGTTCAGGTGCTGGTGATTCTGAAGTGTTGTTATGAGACCTTCTTCCTTAGTGATTGACAATTTGTAGTTTCGTCATATTAGACATCACTAGTCCACTATGATTCACCTTCGCTTGCAAAGTCGTCATCCAAACCCTCAACACAAGCAATGTTGATTCTCACGGAGTACAAAATGAAAGGTCCAAATCTTGCCCTTCGTCGTCTTGTGCAGTCAAGGCCTTAGGATCCTTGCTGACGATGTTAGCACCATTGGTGGGGTTGTCTTCAAGGATTGAAGGTGGAGAATGTAACATCCGCTAAACTTTAACATATAATTCGAACCCGATTCATTTTTAATTTCATTATGATATAAATTGCTTAATTAAACTTTGATATTTAATGAATCATGTGGATTATAAATGTATGTAAGGATTCCTGAAGTCTGATGCAACCCAAAACTGCCTAAGTGTTTCAGCAACATGCACTAAGTACTGAAGTGAAGAATGCTTCGGAAGAATTACACAAAGCATTAGAAAATACTCTAAGTGTAATATCTTCCGAAGCCAAGACCAATATCTTCCGAAGCCTAACATGAAGTCTTCCGAAGCTTGAAGAGACAAAGTCTTCCGAAGCTTCAACCTATGAAGACAGATTTCTCCGAAGACTTTTAGTACACATGCTTTATCTGATGTACTGTTCCATAAAGCACCTTTTCCGCTGCGTCTCTGATAAGTCACCAACTTACAAGAGTTGGTGAAAAGGTCCATGCTTTTGGTAACTGTACATTGAGGTCTTGAGTCTGAAACTTTCCACTTTATGTACTTTATCCTTTTTGTAATGTATAAGGATGTGAGCTATGGCATGTCATAGTCACAAGGTCAAAAGGCAGATATGCCTTTTGATCCTACAATTGATTTTGTTAGTGTCTAGTCAATTGTATCCAGCTGGCTTTCATAGTATAGCCGGCTGTAGGTTGTAGTATAAGTATTCCAAGTTCTTGTATCTTTCTAATGCTTTGTAACACTTGTAAAAGAACTTGAGAAAGCAATATACTGCTCCCTTGAAAACTATACTCTCTTGTTCTGTCTCTTGCTTTACTTGTGTTCTTGCATCACCTTTGGTTACCTAGTTCACTGTTTGATTAACGTTTAGTTAATCTTCTCATTGTGTTGTTGTGTTGTAATTGTGTTCAAGCCCTGAACGATCCTGCAATTGGTATCAGAGCGTTCAGGCTCGTGATATAAGATCTAACCATCTTAAGATCCCTCACACACACAAAAACTAAACTTTTCAAATGGCTTCCATCTCAAAGACTGATATGGAGACTGGAACCATGAACAAATCCCCATTGATCACTCTTGATGACTTCGACACCTGGTGCATGAGGATGGAAGGCTTCATCAGGTCTCTTGACTCAAGAATGTGGGAATCTGTTGAATATGGACCTTTCATACCTAGCACCCCCTGCTACCGTGCGGTGTGGTATGATTCCTAAAGATGTGGCCAACTACTCAGATGAAGATAGGAAAAGAGTAGAGATTGACAGGAAGGCCATGACTGCTCTTCAGACTGCTATCCCAAACTCTGTGTACAGAGGTTTTAAGAAGTGCAAAACAGCTAAACAGCTGTGGGATGCACTGAAGCTGATGTATGAAGGCTCCTCTGAAGCCAAGGAGAACAAGAAAGATCTTCTGAAGCAGCAGTTTGAAAATTTCACCTTTAAACAGGTGAAACCATGACCCAACAATACTTCAGGTATGTTGAGATTGTGGATACCCTTGTGGATGGAGGAGTTCCTCTTGAGAACAGAGACATTGTAAGGAAGTTCATGTCCTCACTTCCTAGGCAATGGACACACTATTGTGTGGTAATCAAGAGGACTGAGAACCTTAAAACTCTTACTCTGACAGAGTTATATGGGATTCTCAGTGGATACCAGATGGAGATGAACTTACAAGGTTCATCTGGCAACTCTAACAATCAAATGGGTTCAGCCCTCATGTGGTTGAAAGGGACAGCATAGAAACCCAACATCATCTCCTATGCTACCCTGACAACTCACAAAAGGGTCCTTTCATCACCTTCCCGGAGACACCAAGGGAGAACTTTACTCAAGGAAGCCCATTCCAAGAGACAAGTTCTTCTCAAGCCTTTGTGTCTGCAGATGAAAGCTGTGGAAATTATCTTCACTCTTGAAGACCTAGACTGTATCCATCCAGATGACCTGGAATACATGGAGATAGTTCAGCAGATGGCTCTTCTCACTCACAGAGCCAAGAAGTTCTACAAGAGGACAGGAAGAAATTTCCAAGCAATGCTACCAGTGGTAAGTTTGGGCTGGATAAAAGCAAAGTTAAGTGTTACAATTGTAACCTTATGGGTCACTTCGCAGGGAGTGTAAGGCACCCAGAGCAAATGGGGGTCAAACACAACTCAGACCAAACTACACCAACAATACCCCTCAGGCTGAGAAGACAAAGCAACATGCTGCGGTTGCTGTTGAAGAGGGAGGATTTGACTGGAGTTTTCAGGTGGAGGATGCTTCTCCAAACCAAGCATTGATGGCTGACCATGATGAAGCCAAGGTATTAGAACATCTTTGCTCCCCTGAATGCATTGCTAAAGTAAATAGATACAGGTCCTACAACCTAGAGATGAGATCTGATCTTGAGTCATTAAACATATTAAAATCTGACTTTAGAAAGTCTGAAAATGATTACAAGTTAAAGATAGAAGACTTGGAGAAAACCATTTCAGTACTAAAACATGAACATACAGATTTTAGAACTCAGATCCAAGATCTCATCACTAAGTTGACTAAGTGCCAGGCTGAGCTTGTGATCAGCAAAGCCCTGGCAGAGAAAAGTGTTCTTGAAGAAGAGACCTTCAAGAACATGATATCCTCATCCCTACACAATAAGGTTTGTTATCAAAATAGACAGGGACTGGGATCAAATGAGATAGCTCCTCCACACACAATCTTGTCTGTAAGATCTCCTAGGTGTGGAACTTGTGAAGATGAGCTTCCTCTCATAGATCCAATAAGTGAGGATGATGAAGAAGTGATAGTGAGGAATCCCTCTGAGAAGAGTGAAGAAGAGGATTCCTCCAAGGGCCACTATCCTTCTGAGGAGAAGAATTAACTGTGATGACCAAGTCCAAGAGAAAGAACTTGATCAGGAAGAGCAAAAGGAAAGCAAAGAAGGCTCAAGAAATCAAGGCTACCTTTGATGCTAAGCAGAAACAAGTGTTTATCTCTGCAGGTTTCAAAGCAATAAGGACTGAAGACATCCACCAAAGCCTCTTATCCAAGAGTTCTGGTTCATGTTCAAATCATCTCAGTACAAAGAAGAAGACTGAGCTGCTGTGTACCACTGCTGCACAGCCTGGACCATCAAATTCCAAGAACAGTTCACAGCCCAAGGGAACTGTATCTGAATCTACCAAGATGAAGGTGAAAAAGGGATGTGACCAAGGCCAGTCTTGCTCTCAAAAGGAGATTTCTTTGAAGAAGAAAATTGTGTGTTATGTGTGAAAGTACTTCTCATATTGCCAAGGATTGTCCATACAATCCTAAAAGTACTATCCACATGACCAATACAAAGACTTCAAAGAATCTCAAGAAGTCTCAAGCTTCGGAAGGAAAGTCTGTTTCCTTCGGAAGCTCCAAATCAAAGAAGAAGGTAAATGGAAAATTACCTTCGGAAGCAAAGTTGGTCTCGGAAGAAAGGAGTTCTTCCGAAGTACTAAAGTCTACTGCAGTGACTGTAGATTCTTCCGAAGTATCAGTCATTAAAACTTGTGAAGCTCCAAAAGCTTCTAAGGTTTTGAAGGTCAAGTCCAAGACTCCAAAGGTGGTGTGGAAGTCTAAGAAAGACCAAATGACTGAGGTTTCTCCATCAACAAACCGAAGATCCCCTCTGTACAACCATAGGATCTATTACTGTTGCATTACCTTCTATTACACTTACTGAACCCAAGACAAGTAAGGCTTGGGTTTCCAAATGTAACTAATCATTTTCTTTGTGCAGGAACAGCTCAAGACAAACAAGAATGTCTGGATAATTGACAGTGGCTGTTCCAGGCACATGACAGGCGATAGGTCTTTACTTCATAATTTTGAGAGAATTGATGGAGGACCAGTTGCTTTTGGAGGAAATGAAGGTGGTTACATTTATGGAAGGGGCAAGGTCACAAATGGTAAGCTCAGCATTGAGAAGGTAAACTTTGTTAAGGAGCTTGGGTACAATCTTCTGAGTGTATCTCAATTTTGTGATCAGAGTCATAACATGCTCTTCACTGAGCATGAGTGCATTGTTCTCAAACCTGGAGTGGTCATTCCTCATGAGCATATTCTGCTCAGAGCCCCCAGGAAAGGGAACATGTACAAGATGGATTTGCAAGAAACATCTCCCTCTGGAGAAGTTTCATGCTTTCTATCTAAAGCAAATAGTGATGAGTCTTTCCTATGGCATAAAAGAATGTGCCATGTAAACTTTAAGAATATGAATAAATTAATCAAACATGATCTGGTAACTGGAATGCCAAAGAAAGAGTTTACAAGTGATGATCATTGTGTTGCATGCCTGAAAGGGAAGCAACACAAGGTATCTCACAAGCCTAAGGAAAAGAACTCCATCACTACTCCCCTACACTTATTACATATGGATCTCTTTGGCCCCACCAGTGTAATGAGTTTAGGAAGGACCTTATACTGTCTAGTGATCACAGATGATTTTACAAGATTCACTGGGGTTTCTTTCTTAGAACTAAAGATGAGACTCCTGAGATTCTAAAGAATTTCATCTTAAAGATTGAGAATCAATGTGATCACAAGGTCAAAACCATAAGATGTGATCAAGGAACTGAATTCAAGAACCAAATCCTTGATACATTTTGTGATGAAAAGGGTTACAAGACAATACAGTGCTCCCAGGACTCCTCAGCAAAACGGAGTTGCTGAGAGGAGAAACAGGACACTTATTGAAGCTGCAAGAACTATGTTGTCTGACTCTAAACTGCCTATCACCTTCTGGGCAGAGGCAGTTAATACTGCCTGCTATGTGCAAAACAGAGTCTTAGTAGTTAAGACACATGGTAAGACTCCTTATGAACTTTGGCACAAGAGGAAACCTTTCATTGGTTTTCTCAGGTCATTTGGATGTCCCTGCACCATCTTGAATACCAAAGATCAAGTTGCCAAGTTTGCTGAGAAATCAGACGATGGACACTTCATTGGATACTCTTCTCAAGCTAAAGCTTATAGAGTATACAATCTCAGAACTAGAATCATTGAGGAGTCAGCCAATGTGACTTTCAATGAGCACACTCCCAGTGTGGCTGGTTCTGGTCCGGATTGGCTATTTGATCTTGATTTAGTTACCAACTGTTTTAATAAATCTTGTGAGCATGTTTCAGGATCTGCAGAAAATTTAAATACAGGTGATCCTGATCCAAGATTTGAGCTGGAAGACCTTCAGCTCCAGTTGAAACTACTTCAGCAAATGAGGTTTCTATCAGCACAACAATGACAAATCCAGCTGATACATCTGGCATGCCTTCAAATTCCAGTTCAGAGGCTCTCAACCAGATAAAGACATCTCAATTGCAGAAGATAACAATGGTGATGGTGAAAGTGATCAAGAATCTCTTGATGCTAATAACCATACCATAGATGATAACATCAATGATGTCACACACTCATTGGATCAAGTTAATCTTGATAAGTGTGATAATGTGGAGGATCAATCTTCAAGACCAGATCTAAATTTCTCAAATTTGGATCTATCTCAGCAACTTGCTGTGATCCCTCAGCTAAGGATCCACAAGTCTCATCCTACACAAACATCATTGGAGATGTTATCCGGGGTAAAGACAAGAGGGCAAACCCATGAAGCAAATGTTTGTCTTCACTCTTGTTTTCTATCCCAGTTAGAGCCAAAGAAAGTTGAGGAGGCTCTAAAGGATGGAAGTTGGGTTGAAGCTATGCAACAAGAGCTGCTTCAATTCAAAAGACAGAAAGTTTGGAACCTTTGTCTCTTCCTCATGGGAAGACTACCATTGGAACCAAATGGGTTTTTAGGAATAAAAAGGATGATAGAGGAATCATCATCATCAAGAACAAGGCTAGACTAGTTGTTCAAGGATACACACAAGAAGAAGGGATTGACTACACTGATGTCTTTGCTCCTGTAGCTAGACTAGAAGCTGTTAGGATATTCCTGGCATTTGCTGCATCCAAGAACTTCAGGTCTACCAACTTGATGTAAAGTGTGCTTTCTTATATGGAGTGATTGATGAGGAGGTTTATGTCAAACAACCACCTGGTTTTGTAGATCCTGATCATCCTGATTATGTCTGCAAGCTTGACAAAGCTCTCTATGGGCTGCATCAGGCACCCAGGAAGTGGTATGAGACACTGTCTGAGTATCTCTGTAAACATGGTTACAGGAGAGGTACTATAGATGGAAACTCTTCATCAAAGGACAAGGAAACGACATTCTGCTAGTTCAAGTATATGTGGATGACATCATCTTGGCTCAACCAATTCAAGGCTCTGCAAAGACTTTGAAAAGCTGATGAAAGATAGATTTGAAATGAGTTCAATGGGAGAACTTAATTTCTTTCTGGGAATTCAAGTGAAGCAGGTTGAAGATGGCATTTTCATAAGTCAGTCAAAGTATGTTCAAGATATACTCAAGAGGTTCAACATGACTGATTGTAAGACTGCTAAGACACCCATAGCCAGAAACCACCCTTGGTCCAGATCTTGAGGGGGAGTGTGTAGATGAGCACTTATACAGGGCTATGATTGGGTCTCTTATGTATCTTACAGCTAGCAGGCCTGATATCATGTTTGCTACATGTATTTGTGCAAGATATCAAGCCAATCCTAAGATGTCTCACTTAATCACTGTGAAAAGGATTTTAAGATACCTCAAAGGTGCTTCAACACTTGGTTTATGGTATCCAAAGAATTCTAATTTCAATCTGTATGCCTATACAGACAGTGATTATGGTGGTTGCAACATGACTGCAAAGTCTACATCTGGGGGATGTCAATTCCTTGGTGGAAGGGTTGTCTCATGGCAATGCAAGAAACAAACCTGTGTGTCTGCATCAACTGCTGAGGCTGAATACATTGCTGCTGCAAGCTGCTGTGCTCAAGTGCTTTGGATTCAAAATCAGATGCTAGACTACGGATTTAACTTCAAAGAGACTCCTATCCACATAGACAACAACAGTGCTATCTCTATCACTGAGAACCCTGTGCAGCACTCAAGGACCAAACACATCAACATCAGGTATCATTTAATAAGAGATAACTATGAAAAGGGGTTAATTAAACTAGTCAAAGTTCACACAGATGAACAATATGCTGATCTGTTCACAAAAGCTTTTGATGAACAGAGATTTAAGTATCTGATATCAGCTATTGGGATGATTAACTTTGAGTAGTTTTTTTTAAAACTAATTCTAATTATTTCTTCTTAAAATATGTGTGTCCTAAGTTGTCTAGTTCATCACTTTCATAAGCTCATGTTTTCTTTGAATGAAAAACTCTTTTGAAGACTTTCCTTGGATTCTTGAAAATTTTCTGATACTTCGGAAGATAACATTTTACCTTCGGAAGAAAAATATGTCTTCAAAATAAATGACTGTCTAAAAGAATTTTCCTTCGGAAGAAGTCAAAATTTATCTTCCGAAGCTTAAAATTCTTAACTTAGACACTTATTCATTTTTAAGGACTTTTTCCTTCCGAAGCAAAAATTACTTTCGGAAGCTTTGTTCATTCTTATACAAAGCATCAAAAGTTTATTTCTCTTCCGAAGCATAAATCTTTAAGACTCAGGAAAATTCTTCCGAAGTCACTTTAGCTTCGGAAGCTTTTTCAATCACAACTTCCGAAGACAAATTACTTTCGGAAGCTTTTCGAATTCCAAGAAAACTACTTTTTGAGCAAAAAGGTAAACTACTTTTTCAGAGGTGGGACCGACATACGGATTTCAAAGTTTATCCTCTTTCATTAAACTTTATCTGAAATCCTTCTCTCTCATATAAACCCAACGGTTTCCCCCTTCTTCTATCATCTGCTTTTCTTCCATACCTAAAACCCAAAGCTTTCTCTCTGAAATTTCCTTCCCATTTTTCTCTTCATCTCTGAGCTACCTCACAATGGCTGACCTTACACACAGAAATGATCCTCACTTTGCCATGCAGCTACACAGACAACACAATCAGGTTGCTCTGTTATGCTCTGACAAAGATCCTCATTTCTCAGAGGTTTGCCGTTTCTTGTCTTTGTCTCACTACTTCACCTCCCTAACCATTGATCCTCCTCTATATGAGGATCATTTGCTTGAATTCTGGAAGACCTGCCAAGAGGTCATTATGGATGGGGAGAAGGCACTGTCTGCCACAGTGCAGGGAGAACAATTTTCATCACTCCGGCCATCATCAACCGACATCTTCAGCTGGATGATGAAGCAGGTGAAGTGTTCTTCCCAAAAGAAGCGGTTAATCATTCCTTCGAGCAGATGGGCTATGAAGGAGATTTCTCTGTAAAGACCTTCAGGAAAGGAAGGTCTCATCCCAGTGGAAATACCTGCTCCATGTGGTTATCCACAGCTTATCAAACAAGCATGGTGGATGGGACCAGATTCCTGAGGATCTCTCCTTTATAGTTCATGGGATGGTTCAGGGGGTCAAGTTCAGGTATTCACAATTGTTTATACTAATTTACTTGCAAACTTAGACTCCTTAGAATATTACATGTTTCCTAGATATGTTCAACACATTCTTAACTGTGAACTGGGCTCACAGTTGAGGGAAACAGGCAATATTCTTAAACTGGGACAGATGAAGCCCGGCATCTTTAAAATTATGAAGAAGCCAACTGTAGGCTTCTCAGGGTAGAAACAGCCCTAGTCCCAAAAAGTTAGAGCTCATTGCTCAAGGTGACAACATAGCAGTCCAAGCTAGTGTTGAACCCACACCTACTGCTCTCCTACCCTCTTCACAACCTCCAATATTCATCACCTACAAAAGAAAATCCCAACGAACCCCTGCTCAGGCTATTGAGTCTGTGCAGGCCCCCAAATACTCAACCTTACAGGAAGAAGTGGACTCCAGACCCACTTCTCCTGAGGAGCAAACCACTCCCATTACTTTACCTATCAGGGCTGAGGTTCCTCAAGCTCAACCTGATGAGCTCATTAGCCCAACAACGTAAGCCTTCACTCTGAGTCTCAACACTCAAGTGAACAACCTTCAGGGGATAGCTACCATCCCCAGCCTTTGGATCTAAACCAACCAATTCCCAACCTATCCTTTTACACTGATGAAGACTTAGGATTCAGTGAGTACCATGAGTCTCTCTTCTCCTCCCCTACTCAAAGAGAGATGAGTACCTCTGACTCTCCTCAGTCTATCCCTCATCAGTCACCTATTACTGAGGTGGACACATCTGAACCTGTTCAGGATGTCCATATGGAAGAGGCTCTCACTTTTGAAAGTGATTACATCATTAAGACCTCAACCATGGCAACTCAGCCCATTGGCATCTTAACTGAGGTTGCCAGTGAGCAGAGGAAAACCAGCAGCCAAGAAACTCAAGCTGGTGGTGAGAGAAGGGACTTTGGTCCAATCCTCTCATCCCCCAGTGATTCTTCTGATGAAGATGAGGGGAATTGAGACTAAAGGTACAAAAATTGTCACAAACATGCACCTATCTAGTCTCTAAGGTTAGTCACTTGGAATCTCAGGTGACTACCCTGCAAAACAGGGTCAATGATCAGCAACTCCAGATTTCATATCTGCAGGAAAAACTAGCTGAGAGACCTTTAAGGAGAGCTCAACCAGGAACACAAGAACCTGTGGAAGTGACTGATTTATCCTCCAGCTCACCTATGCAAGTGGGTGATGCTACCAAAAAGGGGAGAAAGTTATCACAACCACAGAACCTGGGAGTTCTTCAAAGAGAATGGACATAGAGGACTCACCATCCTCACTTGCTGTTGTGCATTCTCAGCAACTTCCTCAAGTTCACATTAATGTGGACTCTATAGACTCTCTCATCAGGAGTCTCTTTGAGGAAGGTATACCAAGGGCTGTCTCATCTCCACCACATGGAACTGGCAACTACATCATCAGATGGAGGTATGATGATGACAGAAGAGCCCTCATACTTCACAGAGTTCAAGGCCAACAAGAAGTCTTTCAGTTCCAAAGCCTGAGCTTCTATGAAGGACTGGATTTAGTCAACATGCCACTTGTCAATCCAAGCAAATCTAGACAAGCTGACAGGCTGGCTCAAAGAATCCAAGACAGGATCCTTGCAGAGTTCTCTCTAAGAAGGAGACTTAGGCAATCAGGCAATGTCATCGGTCAACTGGATGCTGAGGTGGACCCTAAGATTAGTTTCATAGGGGAAACCTTGGCTGAAGGCCCAGTGGCAGAACCTGAGACCCTTGTCTCACCATCAAAACTGCTGCAGAGGTCCAAACTCCATCTGAGACACCTGCTGGTGAAGGTGTCTCTCAGCCTCTCTCTGGCCAGAGCATGGAAGCTACACCAAGCAATGAAGGCCAAGCCTCAATCCACCTGAGTCACAAAGGTCTGTTGGTGACAAAGGGAAAAGGATAATGACTCCTGAGGAAATTGAGGAGGAAGAGAGAGAGGAAAAGGAGGCTAAGGGGAGAAAGTTCTTCTGGGTCATCAAATTCATGCAAGCTGCAATCAGGGCTGCCCCCAGACCAAATACTCAAAATGATGAACAAAGGGCAGTCAGGATTAATTATTTACAGACCAGGAACTATGATGTTGATGAAATCATCTCCCTCCCCTTAGAAGAGTTGAATGAACTGGCTGACATGGAAGTGTCAAGAGAGATAAAGGAGAAAGAGGATGCAAGGTTACTTCTCCAATTCAAAGAGGAGAGGAGACAGAAAAGACTTCACAAGCATACTCCCACTCTCTCTCCAGTTCAAGAAAGTCCTGCACAGGAAGATGTGGCTCCACAAGAACCTCAGGTAGATAAAGAAGAGGATAGAATCAAAATGATAAACTACCTGAGTGCCACAGGCTTCTATCAGGCAAATACACTTCTTCCCCTGTCCTATGACTTCATTGAGTTCGAGTACTTAAAGCAACTTGAGCTTGAGTTAGTCAAAGAAAGAAAAACAACCAAAAGGAAGCTAAGGGAAGAAGCTGCAAAGTCAAGAGCCATCATTCAAAAGAATGCAAAGAAGTCTGCTGACAGACAAAGAATGATGAGCTTCTTGAAGTCATATGGATTCTCCGGAAGGAGACTTGGTCCCATGTCTCTATCTACAATGGATGAGCATATAAGGGTAATCAAGCAGAAGATTAAAAGTGGTGAACTCATTGATTTGCACTCTCTTCCAAGTCAAGTCCCACCTGAAGTGGAGGTCAAGTTTGAACAACCAGAGACACCTGAACCAGAACCTCCAGCTGAGCCTCAGCAAACTTCATCTTCTGATCCAAGACAGGGTCAAACTCCCTCTCCTTCTGAACCTGTGAGGGAGGAACACCCAACTGAGAAAGACACTGATGATCAACATGGTGCTGCAGACCAGTCTTCTCAGTTAAAGACATTAAAGAGGAAGAAGAAAATGGCCTCTAAACCAAAGACTAAAAAGAAGAAGCCAAAGTCATCTACCTCTACACCCCAGGCTGAATCAGATCAACCTGAGGAAGTGCATGATGAGGCAGCCAATCAACTCCTATGCAAGTGGCTCCTCTAGCAACCGAGACACCCATCTTATCCTGGACTTACTCTACCAATCCAGAAAGATGGAATGTTATCAGAGATCAAGGTGTTGAAAATGTCTACTCATGGCAAGACATAATCAACTTACCTCTGCATGATCTCTTTGAAATGAGAAGATACTATGAGAGTCTTGATGATCCTGACCATCAAATGAAGAAAGGGATGGTCTTGATTATTCTGAAGACTAAACATTTAAAGATCTTCTAAGTGTTTTGGTAGCATCAGCCTAGGGGGAGTTTGTAAGGATTCCTGAAGTCTGATGCAACCCAAAACTGCCTAAGGTTTCAGCAACATGCACTAAGTACTGAAGTGAAGAATGCTTCGGAAGATTACACAAAGCATTAGAAAATACTCTAAGTGTAATATCTTCCGAAGCCAAGACCAATATCTTCCGAAGCCTAACATGAAGTCTTCCGAAGCTTGAAGAGACAAAGTCTTCCGAAGCTTCAACCTATGAAGACAGATTTCTTCCGAAGACTTTTAGTACACATGCTTTATCTGATGTACTGTTCCATAAAGCACCTTTTCCGCTGCGTCTCTGATAAGTCACCAACTTACAAGAGTTGGTGAAAAGGTCCATGCTTTTGGTAACTGTACATTGAGGTCTTGAGTCTGAAACTTTCCACTTTATGTACTTTATCCTTTTTGTAATGTATAAGGATGTGAGCTATGGCATGTCATAGTCACAAGGTCAAAAGGCAGATATGCCTTTTGATCCTACAATTGATTTTGTTAGTGTCTAGTCAATTGTATCCAGCTGGCTTTCATAGTATAGCCGGCTGTAGGTTGTAGTATAAGTATTCCAAGTTCTAGTATCTTTCTTAATGCTTTGTAACACTTGTAAAAGAACTTGAGAAAGCAATATACTGCTCCCTTGAAAACTATACTCTCTTGTTCTGTCTCTTGCTTTACTTGTGTTCTCTGCATCACCTTTGGTTACCTAGTTCACTGTTTGATTAAGTTTAGTTAATCTTCTCATTGTGTTGTTGTGTTGTAATTGTGTTCAAGCCCTTGAACGATCCTGCAGTAATCAACATAAAAAAAATTATTTTTAATTTTCATTTATTAAATCACATAAACAAGTTATAATAATTTATAACGTAGAGTGTTATAAATTTACAAATAATTGGTATTTATGAGTTGTAACATGGAAAGAATAATTATATATCGAAGTTTATTACAAAACTTATAAATTTCTAAGTTGTAATGAGTATTAGAGTTAACTTTAATCAATTGATAAATTGTTTTTTTCTATTTATAAACTCTTTAAAATTTTAGTAGACAAATTTAATTATAATTGATTTAATAAGTTTGGGCCAATTTTGTAATTTTTTAAAACTTAATTCAAAAGTTTCTATCATAAAATGATAACTTCCAAAACCACAGGGACCAAAGGTGTAACTTCCCCAATCAAATCCCCATCCCCCACCGTCGGTTTCCCCATTCTCCGGCGCCTTCTCCGGCGACCACCAAAACACCCAAATGTCGAATAAAGTGCAATTGAACCGTTCTAAACCTCTCGCGACCTGGTTTCGAACATGTACCTCTTTTAATTCGTTTAAATCCAACAATAAAGTCTTGATCAAATGAAACCGAAAATCAAATCAAAATATAATCGGTTACAACTAAAACATATGCAAAACATGTTGATACATATATGTACCTAGATCCTGATCTGAATGTAATATGTCTTACACTTATGTAATTATTGGGTACTTAATGAAATAAAAAATGTTTGGTTGTGTCTATAATGTTTAATATTTCATTAATGAGTTGTTTAACACATATTGACTTGATTATATAGGTTTGTGATTGTTTGAAGTGTTATGCATAATGTTATAATATTAAATACATTCAAACTTGGTGAAGTGAAGTTCTCATGTGTCCGACTGATCATGCGCCCGAACAGCGGTCATGCGTCTGAATGGCCATGCGATTGAGTGTCCATGTGCCTAAATAGTTCATACGCCTGAACAACTTCATGCGTCTGACTCGGTCGCACGACTGAACACTCAGTTATTCGAATGGATTAACCGCATGGCTCAATCGCAGGAATGAACCATGCTAATGGTTCAGTCGCCCGAATGAGCAACCTTAACCTATAAATACCACCTAATTCATGGAAAAACGCAAGCATTCAATCCACTTTGACTCCAGACGTACCCTAGCCGTCCAGAAGCCTCTAATATCGTACTCCAAGTTCATAGAACGCTGTAGATCGATTCCTAATCGATTCTTGACGTTAGATTCAATACGTTATTGTCTCTATGTGCGTTCTCACTGATTGGATTGCCAATCAAATAGGATTCCGCACTATTTGGTTTGGTTTAACACGTTAATCAGTTGGTGTTTGGTCAAATACTAGATCCTAACAAGTGGTATCAGAGCCTTGCTCTTGATTACGTGTTGATTCGGTAGTTTTGATACAAAATTGTGTTTTTGCATCAAAAAACGCAATCTTTTTATGTCTAACGGAGTCTTAGACGTTTCCTGATAAAAAATTGTAGTTTTTCTGGCATACGACTATTAGGGTTTGGTAAAATTCGAGTTTTTACGGCCAAAACAAGTTTAACCTACGAATTATCAAACTTCAGCAGGTTCAGTCGCACGATTGGCTCAATCGCACGACTGAGTTCATTTGCATTCTTCAACCGCACAATTGAACTCATTCGTACCCTCATTCGTACGATTGAGATTTTCATTCGGACTGCTCAACCGCATTAGTTTATTCGGACGACTGACTCATCCGCATTTGTTATTCGCACGATTAAACCATCCGCACTTGTTCAATCGCCCGAATAAGCCAAATCGCATACCTTCATTCGCATCATCAGCAGTTTATTTAATAGTAAAGTTAAATGAAATGGAGGATCAGTTTTAGCATACACAGCAAGTAGAGATACACGTATTTAGAATATACTGCTGTTGGAGAATGAAGTGGGGATTCACAATAAACCCCCGAAGCTTATCACGTTAGACGACTACCCATAATGGAAGCAACATTTCGAAATCTACTTAAATGGAGTGGATACAAATTTGTGGGAGGCAATAGAGTCGGGGTACAGCATGCCAGTAGGAGCTGACGGAGTAAAACTTACACTAAGTGGCATGTCGGATGCACAGAAGGTAAAACACAATGCTGAGAAGAAAGTCTACGCCTTGCTTACTCAGTCTATTCCGAAGGATATTTTCTATCAGCATTCGGAGTATACTCAAGCCAAGAAACTTTAGGATGCGTTGGAGAAGAGGTACGACGGAAATGCCTCTCTCAAGGCTATCAAGGCAAAAGCCTTGAAGAAGGAGTTTGACAACTTCTCTTCTATGGGAAAAGAAGGCCTTGATGATGTGATCGATAGATTCTACCACTTGATGAGTGAGATGCACACTCATGGAGTGGTTACTTTGATGGAAGATAAGGTATCCAACTTTGCTGATGGATTACTAGAAAAATAGGCTTCGTTTGTTTCAAATCTCAGACAGAATGGAATGCTCTCGAAGTTAGATATAAATGACTTCATTCTGAAACTAGAGAAGAGAGCTTAGGATGAAGTATTCAGCCCAAAAGGCAAACTACAATCAAATCTTGCACTCTACAATGCTACTCCTTCAGTCAAGACATCTGGAGCACCACTGCAAATCGCCTTCATCTCAAGCGCAGCAGTTCCAGCACAACCCTCAACTTCAGGATCCGAAATGTCAGGGTCTTCTAGCACCCAATATATGGTACCTGAAGCAAAAGCAGCAAAGCTTAAAACCGAAAACCTCGGGAATGTAACTATGGAGGTGGCCAGAGAACATATGGACCTTTTAGCTGCGGTGGTTCAATCCTACGATGGATTAATTGCTGGAAAGATAGGTAATTGCCACCTGGCAGATGAAGATTATGAACAGGGGATGAAATGGAGTTGGAACGCATGGACATAATGTGGGCTCTGGCAAGTGCTGTCCGACGAGCTAAAAAGTTTGTCAAAAAGGTCAAGCGGAACCTGGTTGCAACAAAAGACACAACCTTTGGGTTTGATAAGTCAAAGGTTACATGTTTTAACTGCGGTGAGAAGGGACACTTCAAGAGGGAGTGTATAAAACCAAAGAAGACAAGTAATGGCAATCCCTTCTCGTCATTTTACCGTCAAGACAAGGCCACAGCAAGTAATTCTGACTTATCAAGTAAGAATCCAAAAGCCTTAACTGCTAATGAAGATGAAGGACAGGACTGGAGCTTTCAGTTCATCTCACCAAGAGAGTCCAATATAGCTAGTGTGGAGGATATTGATGACGATTCTGCAAGTGAAGGAGATATAGCAGTAGAGCTTGCGATGTCGAATTCTAAAGATACTACAAATGTGGTCAACTACCTGCCTGAAGAAGAAAAATCTGCATCCTCATCTTATCATCATTTGAATCACCAGAACCAGAGACAACCGAGTCAGCAGTCATGGCTGATTCTTCTTCAACATCCCAGGTAAGTACTACTGAGCACTGTAAATAATCATGCTTGCTTAGATGTAATAAATTCAGAGAAGTTATAGATTCAAAATTTGCGAGGCTATTAGATCATAATGATAGCTTAGTAAAGGATCTGGAACTGTTCACAGAAGCGATAGTGTTAAAACAAAACGAGCTCTGTTACAAGGAAAAGATAGACCTATAAATAAACTTAGGGAAACTGAGGTAGTTGCCTTTACCCAACAAATGACATTAGTACTATTTGAACTCTTTTGAGGACACTAAGAAGCAAAAAGCAGTTTTAGAAGTAGAAGTCAATTCATTAAAACAAAACTGCATAGTTAGACAAGCTCATCACACATTGTCTAACACTTAGTGAGAGAGAAATAATGGGAGGGACTGGGATACAAAGTGGTTCCACCACCACCTGAAACCTTGATGAACACCAAAAGTAAACCACTTAACAATAACCCCATCAAGGATCACATGGTGTCTACTCCTCTTGTTAATGATCCCAGTTCCATAAGTAAATCCAGTGAATCCGACCCTAAACAAAAGGAGGCCACTTCAAAGGCAATAGGAAAGATGCCTTGTGTTAACCTGAAAAAGAATTCGAAAGTTTAGTTTAAAGTCAGGGTCAACAAAGTCAAACAAGAACCTAAAAAGACTATAAAATCTTATCAATCATGTGCATCATGCACAGTCCAGGGAACAAGAGATTAAAGATGTAAAACCAAGTAAAGCATTAATTTGTAAAACCAACTCATACATCTAACAAAGTAGTGTCTCAGTCCAAACACAATAAGTTGACCGGTTGACAAGTACATCTCCACCAAAACAATAAACGTAAAGTTAAAGCAGATCCTGCTATAATTGTGAGAGTATGGTCACATAGCGTCTCACTGTCCTTATTACCAGACACCGAGGAAGAAGTTAACTTTCTGCATCTACATCTAGATCTTTTAAGAGGAACTCAGTGACGCATCCTAAAAGAGATGTGAACCCAAAGTTCAATCCATCAGCCAGTCGTCTGTTTATCACAAACAGGCCTTACACAAATCTGGATTATGGAAAGAAAAAACCTCCTCAGTGCCTGAAAATAGAACAACAAATTCTGATCAATCCTTAACCTCAAAGGGTCAGTGGGTTGAGTTTGGATATGTGATGCCTCAGGGAAACCCTAGCCATTTAAGGCTTGGTTTCTAACATGAACTAATGTTTTCATTGAATGTGCAGGTGTTCGCTATAGTTCCGAGACTAACACGTGGATTGTTATAGCGGAGCATCCAGCACATGACAGGGAACGAGCTCTCTTATCAAATGTCAGACAAATTAAAGGATGGCATGTTTCATTTGCTGGAAACAAGGTGGGTATATCACGGCCCAAGGAGAAGTGGGAAATGAGAAGGCAAGTTGATAGGTAAACTTGTCCAACAATTACAAAATAACCTGCTTTCTGTCTCTCAAATCTGTGATAAAGGATTCAAGGTAGTTTTTGACAACCAAAGTGTTATGTTCTAAAGAAGGAATACATGATCCCGGAGGACCAGATCCTAATGTCAGCTTCAAGATATATGATCTTTATGTCTTGGATCTCTCAAAGGCATCCACACGGATAGTGAAGTCAAATGCTTCTTGAGGAAAGCTACTGAGAAGGACTCCATCTCCTGGCATTGGAGAACGAGATACATAAATCCGAGGAAATGAATCACTTGATCCAGAATGATATTATGAGGGGAGTAAATGTCAAAAACTTCCACTCCCGGATTTCTGTGTTGCATGCACAAAGGGTAAACAGACGAAGAAGTCTCGTAAGGAAAAGAAAGTTCATTCTATAGACCTTCCTCTTGAGCTTCTTCACATGGATCTGTTTGGTCCAGTCAGTACAAGAAGCATCGCTGGCGACTTGTATTACTATGTAGTTACTGATGACTACTCAAGGTTCTCTTGGGTAATGTTTCTGAAATCCAAATTAGAAACATTTGAAACTTCAAGGAATTGGTAACTACACTGAATCCCTATACAAGCTGAAGGTACGACAGGTGCGCTCAGACAACATAACCGGGTTTAAGAATCAGAGGATGGAGGCCTACTGCAAGGAAAAGGAATTGTGCATCAATTTACCTCAGCTTATACCCTCAGATGAACGGCGTTGCTGAACGAAAGAACCGCAGCTTGATAGAGACGGCATGGACAATGCTGGCAGACTCGAAACTGCCTATCCAATTTTGGAATGAAGTAGTGGCAAATGCATGTTATACTCTTAATCAAGTTCTGGTAGTAAAACGCTATGGAAAAACATGCTACGAGTTATTACAACGATGTAAACCTAACTTGGAATATCTCGAGCCATTTGGCGCTCCGTGCACCCTGCTAAAGAAGACTCAGGAGGGAAAATTCAGTGAGAAGGTTGATGAAGGGATCTTTCTTGGATAGAACATATCGAACAAGAGAGTTTACAACAACTCAACAGGCCAAGTAGAGGTGTGGTGTAATGTTGATGTTCAGAGATATATCACACCACCTGCTGGAAAGGGCCTGCCTACTTCTTCGACTATGATGGATTCTTCAAGACCTTCCACATACCTGTTCCCGCTTCAGAAGACGAGTTGGCAAACAAGATGATGTACGATGTATTGAACACACCATCTCAAGATTCAACAAGTCATGATACTACCAACTCAGGGGGAGCAGTTGATGCGAGTGACTCTTCCTCTGATAAAGACAATGAAGAAAATGATCAAATCAACTAGAATGTACAGGTTCCGACTACCACAAGTTCACCAGCATCGACTAGTGATACTTCGGAATCATTAGAACCTCAGACTCCTACTGCCTCCGACCTAGAACCAAATGCTTATAATCTTGACTCTGAGGTGGTTGTTCCAACAACTCCTGGATCACGTCTAAACGTCTATCATCCATTGGATAACATTATAGGAGATGTGAGATTAGGGGTTTAGACTAGAAATCAGCTATACTCAGCTGACTATGCCTCCGTGATGGAAAAAGGATACCTTCACGACAGTGCATAGCGCTGCTTTGTGTCTCAGTTTGAGCCAAAATATGTTAGTGAAGCACTAAATGATGAGGCTTGGGTTAGGGCCATGCAAGAGGAACTTCTTCAGTTTAAGAAGTTAGGTGTATGGACATTAGTCGATAGACCTAAAGGTGCTAAAGTCATTGGCACCAAATGGGTCTTGAAATGCAAGAAAGATGATCAGGGGTGATCATCAGAAACAAGGCTCGACTTGTTGTTCAGGTTTTCGACAAGTTGAAGGTATTGACTACAATGAAGTATTTGCACCAGTGGCAAGGATGGAAGCCATCCGCATCTTTCTTGCATATGCATCGTATATGAAAATCAAAGTTATCAACTTGATGGAAGAGTGCATTCCTTCATGGTGAGATCAGAGAAACAGTGTATGTCAGTCACCCGAGGGATTGAGGATCCATATCATTGGGATAGAGTCTACAAACTCGATAAGGCTCTCTACGGGCTTCATCAAGCTCCAAGGGCTTGGTATGAGAAACTTCAACTCATCTTATGAAACACAGATTTTGCAGGGAGTCATTGACCGCACATTGTTTATCAAAGAAAAAGATGGAGACTTACTGCTACTAAGATCTACTAGATGACTAATCTTTGGTTCAAAGAATGAAGAATTATGCAAAGAATCAAAGCAGTTATGAAGGCGGAGTTTGAGATGAGTGTGCATTGGGGAGATGAAGTTCTTTCTCGGGTTACAGGTGGATCAGACACCAAATGGAATCTTCTCACATCAGACCAACTATGTAGGGATATCCTCAATCGGTTTGACATGGAGAATGCCTCCACAGCTGGCACTCCACTGGCTACAAACCATGATGTAGCACCCGATGAGAACGGTGATCTGGTAGATGCCACTATGTATCGAGGGATGATTGGATCTCTCATGTATCTCACTGCCTCAAGACTAGATATCATGTATGCTACATGTTTATGCTCATGATATCAGGCAAAGCCTAAGGTGAATCATCTAATTGGGGTCAAAAGAATATTTCGTTATTTGAAGGGCACACCCATACTTGGGTTGTGGTATCCTCATGATGATGACTTTGAACTTACAACGTATACTGACTTGGATTACGGCGGCTGCAAGATGAACTACAAGTCTACATCAGCAGGGCCAGTTCTTTGGGAGAAGATTAGTAACCTGGCAGTGTAAGAAGCAGACCTCGGTTGCTTTGTCAACCTGTGAAGCCGAATACGTTGCTGCTGCAAGCTGCTGTTCCCAAATCATATGGATTCAACAGCAAATGCGGGATTACGATTTGCATTTCACTTCCACTCCTATATTTGTTGATAACTCTGCTGCGATTGCAGTCACTAAGAACCCGGTCCAACATCCTAAGACCAAACACATCGGAATCAAATATCACTTCATACGTGACTGTTTTGAAAAGAATTTAATCGATGTGATAAAAATAAACACTGATTTTCAATGTGCTGACCTCTATAGAAAGGCTTTTGACAAACCCCGTCTTCTATATCTGTTAGTGGTCAATGGCGTTAAAAAGAAAAGTGCGGTCATTCCTGAAGATGACCATGTATAGTCCGATGCATCGCATCTAGGTTCTTTTATTTTTTAAATTTTAGTGTTATTTAAGTTTAATTCTCTTGTTTTTGTTAAATGAATGTTCATTAATTACACTTAGTCTCCTTTCTTGCTCATTAAAGTCCTAAAACGCAAATCCTTAGAGGTTTTAGTATTTTAGGGGGAGAATAGGTATGAAAAAAAACAAGGGAAAAGGAGAGGCAAGCCGATAATAAATAAGATCGTATGTTTGATACCGATTTAATGGGTGGAATATGATAGTACACAGGTACAAACCATTTGGGACTTTAAAAAATCAAAATTGAAAAAGATGCAAAGTTCAAGTATAAGTCTGTGTAGTCTGAGCAATATAAAAGGAAATATGATAGTTAAGCTAGCTACTACTAAGGTAACACAAAGAAAGTAAACCAAGAGGTTGCTAGACCACAGTTGATATGTCAGTAGATTCAACACAATAGATGACTAGACCTTTTGGTGATCTCAAGATTAAACTAAAATTTTTGACTTGCTGTGGGTAACACATTATTCCTGGTTAACACAATCAACAAGATTCCAATAAGGGGTGACGAGCAAAATAAACGCCACAAAAGTGTGCGTAAGACCAAAGCATGAGCAAAAGCACATGAAAAATGCAAATACAATCAAACTGATAACCTAGGTTGTTGGTGAGATTTGTGCTAAAAGAAGAAAAATTGCTCAAATAAGAAGATTGATTATGTGCCTCTCTGCAGTGCGGTGGCACTGACCTGAGGATAAGCATAACCTATATATTCTAGAACTCATTGTTGTTTGCGCCTCTCTGCTGTGCGATGACACTGACCTGAGGATTGGCTTCTCTTTGAAAAATTCTATGAATAGTCGCTTCTTGAACACTACCCTAAGACCACTCAAAAATCTCCTGAGGAATATTGATTACCATATGAGTGTGGGATCCACAAATGCTTGTTGAAATAAACAAACCTTAAAACGATCACCAAACTGTGTTGAAAGTCTGTGTATGGATTTAAGAGGACAAGTATACTGACAATCACTGTGGCTACAAGTCTTGAAAGTTCAAATCAGTGTGGGGACTAAGAGTACTAGTATGATTTCCTAAATTTGCTAAATGACTCCAGATGAAAAACAAGGAAAGAGCATCAAAGTTGTTTTTAATAACTTGTCCTGAATGATTTGAATATCCTGTATGATTCCAACTTAAATTGATCCATGTATGGTTTAAATGATTGAGGCTGCTCTCTCAGAATAATTATTCCTTAGAACTACATCTTAGGAATTAACTCTCACAAAAACACAAAAACATGTCTTAGTTGTTTTTAAGTTTTCAGTACTATTTCTTTTATTTCTGTACAAAGTTTGTCAAATTCTGTATGTTAGTATCGGACTATGTCATGGAAGTTGATAAGGGACCTTATCATCTAAAAGGTCTCATCTGAGGTGACAAAATGTCTTAAAAGGATCACGTCTGAGGTGATTAAAAGTTTTAAGTTAAAATGATCATGTCTGAGATGATCAAGTGTTCATAATGTTAAATCAACAGTTTAAATGGGTCTAAAAGTCAAATGGTCATAAAGTTAGAAAAATTTAAAGAGTATGACCGATTCGCACGACTGGACCATGAGTATGGACCAATCAGGTGAATGGACCATACTCATGCATTAAATAGCCGAATGGACATGAGTATGAGCCATTCAACCGAATGAGTTATCAGAATGTGCCATTCGTCCGATTGGGAGTGTGCGACTGAATCAGTCGATCGACTGAGCTTTAGTCGGCCGACTGAAGGTGATCGACTGAGTCAATCGCCCGACTGAGCTTCATTCGCCCGAATGAACTGAGCGAATGAGTCCAATCGGCCGATTGAACTCCGATTCAGTATAAAAGGTCCCCAGTCGATCGCATTCGTCTCACCACCCCCAATCGCCCTTAAATCGCACATCATACCGTTACTCTGCCCAAATTTCTCTAGACTCGAATATACTTCCTTCTTGATCTTCTAAGTGTATTTGCATCCATACAGGTATTATGAGATGAATCTCACAGAACCAGAGAAATGGTGCCCTAATTTGTATGGTCGATTGAAACAAGAACCGAATCTGTAATGACCTAATAACCTACTGAAACTAAATACAATGTTAAATAAGTTTATAGGTCATTAGTTAAGAGATTGCGAGTCTAAAGAACCATTAAACCATGTTTAATTTCATGAATTGGTCAAGATTCGAACCTCAGTTGATCGAACAGTGGGTCATGCGACTGGTCGTCTGGATGAACTCCAATCGCACGATTGAGCCGGCCGAATAGCTCAATCGGCCAAATGTGACATCCGAATGAGCTCAGTTGGCCGACTGAATCAATCGTAGGCTCCGCCAACCGATTGAACTCAGTTGTATGTTCATTCAACCGAATGAGTCAAGTCGTATGATAGGATAATCGACTGACCACAGTCGCATGATTCATTCGCATGAATAAATCAAAATGAATTCAACAAGATACTTAGAACTGATTTGTGTTATGTGAGTATCTAAAGATTATGTGTCTTGTATTTCATATTGATGGCAGCTAGATGGTCAATCAACCCAAGCACAACATATGTGCTCATCTAGATCATACTACTCGAATGGCCCGAGTTTACAGAGATCATCACATTTCTTAGGCGATCAAGGATCCAAAGGCCATCTCTACTCCTTGCACTCCCTACAGGTCTTTACACCAGGCGTTTTTGGGAGAATGCTTCTGTTGATCGATCACAAGAGCCGTATAGCATACAAAGCTCTATCTGTGGGATGGCTATCAAGATCACTGATGCCGATATTCAGAGAGTACTTGAGCTGGGGGACGATACTTATCATCCCACCAAGCTACATCCACTGATAGTAAGAGGATGCTTTCTGAGGATTAAGTATGCCGGGGACATCAACTCAGGTGTGCTCAATAAAAGCAACCTGTGTCCCCAGTACAAGTACTTGGCACATGTCATATTGAAGTGCATCGCTTCCAGAAGAGGTGGGTTTGATGATCTTTCAGACTAGATCCAGAATGCCTATGTGGCACTGGTGCTGAACTACCCTTTCAGCTTCTCGAGCATGATCTTCTCTTACCTTGTGGAGAATCTGGCGGCAAAGGGTAAGGAGGGTTTTTGCATGTACCCCAGATTCTTGTAGTTGATTTTCAATGAGAAGCTTCCATCACTTCCCAAGGAAAGCCACGATGCTGTGGTTTTAGAAATCATGGATGATAGGACCCTGGATCGTATGAGAGTTTACCGGGGTAAGCAAGTAAAGCCCCAGGTGAAGAGACTGATAGGCCATCTGGTCAATGAGAGTTATGTGGTGCCAGGGAAACGTAAGTGGCATCACACAGAAAGCGACTCCGACGACGAGCAGCTACTGCTCCCAGAGCATGACTCTGATGACGATGATAGCGGGGATGGTGGAGATGTAGGACCCACTCAACAAAGGGGTCCCACTGCTGATATTCTATCTCCAGCATCTGCCCCCACTGGAGACGGAGCGGAGATTGCTGGGTTCCACCAGGATTTCATGCATGGTGAGGAAGAGGAGGAGTCAGATGAGAAGCCACTGACTCGGACTGTGGGAAGTAAAGTCGTTCCCACAAAACGAGGGCTCCGGGCGATTGGTGAATGCCCAGGCGGATTGGGAGAGACCACTGATGATCCTACTTATACTCCGGATCTGCCAGGCCGTGCTCTAGGGGGAGCATCCTCCTCGACTGGATCCAGGAAGAAGAGGATGGCTCGGCCCCATGGCTTGAAAAGGAAGAAACGTAGAATCACCTTTATCACCACCACAGCCACCACCACAGCTACCACCATTCCACCTACCACCACTACCACTACATCCACTACCATCACTACCACCATTCCACCCACCACTACCACCACTCATCATACCACTTCCACACCTACTCCGCCAGATACACACTTCCCATCCACCACCATTACAGCTCATCCACAGCCATCCACATCGATACCAACCCCAATCTTCTTACATCCACTACCACCACCACAGGCCATGGAGTTGGGACCTCTTCACAGGTCCCACCTGTTTTTGGATCTGCTTACCCATCTGTAGGGTTGGAGGAGCAGTTGGCTAACCTTAACCGGTTAGTGCTGAAGCTTCTGGCAATGGATGAACAGCGAGCCTCTTAGCTTAATCAGCTGATGGAGGTTAATGCATCCCAAGCCCAAAGGATAGAGGCCCAGAGCCAAGAGATCACAGAGCTGAGAGAGATGCATACATCCTCAGTACAGAGGATACAAGATTTAAAGGCCCAGAACAAGAAGCTTATACTGAGACTGAAGGGATCCAAAGATGAGCCCCTAAAGATCCGAGAAGGAGATGGAGATGATGGTGATGACGATGACAGTGATGACGATGACAGTGATGATGATGATGATGGCTGTGATGATCAAAGGGATGACACTGATGCAGTGATAATGTCAATCATGATGATGATGATGAAGAAGGAGATGCAGTTGCATCTACATTAGCTCAAGGTCAAGAGAGGCGCACAAAGAAAAATCAAAACCAAGGAACCCCATCATCTTCTGCTGATCCTACTGACACACCCTAATCAAGACAAGAGTAATGCATAGCTGTTTATGTTATTTAAATCATGTGTATCTGAATATTATATCAATAAATGTAATTAATGTTTATGGTTATTATTGATGTTTACTGCTTTGATTGTTGACTAATGATTGATGTGTTACATGTTTTAAATCAAGCAGATCCACATTTTCAAGGAGGTGAATATGATGTTGCTCCCCTCCAACAGATCAAGACTCAACTCACAATGATTCTTGATCTGCAAGGGATTGTTAGGAGATCGGTGAATTACACTCCTAAAGAAGGAGAAATAATTCATGATCTCACCGATGAGCAACTGGCTGAAATGTTCCGACTCAATCCTGATGAGATTGTGAAAGATGATCCAACTGTGCAAAAGGAGAGTGATGATGAGCTTCAGGATGTCGAGGAGATCGAGTTTGAAGATGTCACTACACAAACCTATCTAGAGTACACTAACAATGAGGGAAATGTCATTCTTAATCTGGGAGAAACTCTTGTCAGTGACACTTCTGAGACTCTAGAGAAAATGGAGAAAGAGTCAAAAAACGATAAAGAGAAGGCCCAAGCCTCAGACACAGAAGTCAACATCAAAAAGGCTGAATGGGCAGCATGTTTTGAAGAAATCAGAGCCCAACGCAGCGCTACAATGTCAACTGTCTACACCAAACTGTATAAGGTCAACAAACATCAAAAGGTGGCAGGAAGAATCATAGCGTGGGCACATTTTCCAGACCTCAACGTTTACGCGGTTAAACATGAGAAAGGAATTGAGTAATTCAGATTTCCACACGATCTGAAGACTCTTCTAGGTTTTGAGCTCAACCAGTTAGCAAAGTTAAACTTGCTATATGCTGACCCTCGTAAAATGTCAGGCTGGTTTGAAGCTGCTCTAAAGAAGGAGTACCATACCAGATGGGTCAACTTCAAACCTCAACAACCAACGAGGTACATCAGAAGATCTGAGGTTGATGCCATAACCGGCAAACCTAGAGTAGTGTTGAAGTGGAGTCCACCACTACAATGTCAAAGATCCCACTATGTGAGATGCCACAGGACATCACTCCACACTTCAATGATGGTACTACAATTGGAGAACGGGAAAGGCCGTAATAGTGTTGAACAGGAATGGCAAAAGGAAACCATAAGGGTGTTTGACCCGATGTGGCTCACCAACTTGTCAGCACAAGATGTTTTACTTTATACAAGTGGCCACTGTTCTACGACCCATAGGATATTGTATAAGCTTTACAGTTCCAGAAAGTGATAAGACTCTATTTTGCTTTTGAGATAAACACAGGAGTCACCAAGAAGCTAAGTACAAGAAGTTTGAGGAAATCATGAAAGATGTTAGACAATAGATAGATCTAGGTCCAAGGGGGAGTTTGTTGATACATATATGTACCTAGATCCTGATCTGAATGTACTATGTCTTACACTTATGTAATTATTGGTACTTAATGAAATACAAAATGTTTGGTTGTGTCTATAATGTTTAATATTTCATTAGTGAGTTGTTTAACACATATTGACTTGATTATATAGTTTGTGATTGTTTGAAGTGTTATGCATATGTTATAATATTGAATACATTCAAACTTGGTGAAGTGAAGTTCTCATGCATCCGACTGGATCATGCCCCCGAACAGTGGTCATGCTTCTGAATGTCCATGCTACTGAGTGTCCATGCGCCTAAATAGTTCATACGCCTGAACAACTTCATGCATCTGACTCAGTCGCACGACCGAACACTCAGTTATTTGAATGGATCAACCGCATGGCTCAATCGCACGAATGAACCATGCTAATGGTTTAGTCGCCCGAATGAGCAACCTTAACCTATAAATACCACCTAATTCGTGGAAAAACACAAGCATTCAATCCACTTGGACTCCAGACGTACCCTAGCCGTCCAGAAGCCTCTAAGTTCGTACTCCAAGTTCATAGAACGCTGTAGATCGATTCCTAATCGATTCTTGACGTTAGATTCAATACGTTATTGTCTCTACGGGCGTTCTCACTGATTGGATTGCTAATCAAATAGGATTCTACACTATTTGGTTTGGTTTAACACGTTAATCAGTTGGTGTTTGGTCAAATACCAGATCCTAACAAAATCGATTCAATTCAAAAACACATAACGTTTCTGTAATCATTTAGAGTTTAATCATCGAATCAATTGAGCTATAACAACCATAACTCAACATCAATTTAAAACCATAACCTCCAATTGAACTTAGTAATCGTTTGATGTGAACCAGTAGCAATTGATACTATTTAATCGAGGGTAAACAACCTATTTGGTTCGCTTCATCTATTGCTAAACTTAATCTGTTATAAAGTGTACTCACACATCAAATTCATTTCCCATTCACATCGCGACCTGCAACTGGGTCGATCACCTTCTTGTGGTCAATCTCAATGCAAATTGATTTAGGCCTTTTGTTCTTCATAATCTAAAGAAGCTTAATCTATAATTAATGGGTAATTATCCACTGAAGCATCTTGAATCAACTCATCTCTATTGCGACCTAATTCTTTTTTATATTCATCGATTTCATCTTCAATTCTGGTAATTAGATCTATACATAATCTCGGTTTAACATGGGGAAACAAAGCCCTAATGTTAATTTGATTAACATGTTCGAATTGAAGATCAATTTGATGGCAAACGATTCTAGGGTTTATAAGGATTTGGGAAAATTATTTGAAGAATGGTTTTAACAATTAATTTGCGTTTTAGACAAGAATCGGGCTTTGGCCCATTGGTTAACAACAAACACTTACACATGGCAGGTCAGGGTTCTAACCCCGCCCCTGCCATGTTTTTATTTTAGCAGCTTTCTTTTATATTATTATATTTATTAAATCAGAAAAATTATTATTATATTAATAAATCTAAATAAAAATATTTTGTTAAATAAAATATTTTAGAAATTATAAATTAAATTTTAATATTTTAAAACTTATAACTCTTAACTTTAATTACTTGTTAAAGAATAAAAAGTTTATAAAAATATTACTAATCATTTATGTTATAATTATATCATAGTTCAATGATTATTAAAAAATTAATTATGCAAATGATTATTTAGATGATTATTTATATAGTTAATTATTCAATGATTTAATTAACCATGTTAAATCATAAATAGTTAAGTTTATTCGTTAACTTTTATTTACTTTATTCTTATTTTTTAGGGTTTTGTATTATAAAACCTTTATGATAAATCATTTTAAATAATTCTAAAGTCATTTAAATAAGTATTTAATTAATTCTTTTATCAAGTTTTAAATAATTAATTATTAAATTAATTATTTCTTTTCACATATTATAGTTAATTTCTATTAAATCAATAATTTAAATTGTTGAGACCTTTTTAATCATTCATGGACTTCATTGATTTATATTATCTTTATTAAACCAAAACGTAAATGATTTATTATTTTATTTAATTATTTAAACCCCCAAATCCAATTGAAACCCTAGTTCGTGTCTAACTGATAATCTTATTATCAAACTTAATCTTGGAATCTATACGTTTAGGCAACTTGTAAAAGAAATCGTTGGAGCCTCGTCTACATTCTTATCATCATATTATTTACATCTGTGAGTTTCCTTGCCCCTTTTTATATTTTTCACACTATTTTAGGGTGAAACATGATACTTATACATCATACACTTATAAATGTTTGAGACTTGTAATGCACTTGCAATTCATCTTTATATTTTGTCATGGTTATTTGTGTGTTGTAAGTGATTATATGAGATACATAGTTTGTTTACAATCATTAACTATTGCTAGCCTAGCGACGTCTTAGATCTTTGGGCCTGACAAGCCTATTTGGTGCTAAAGCCGAGATATTGCCGGCTCCTGATGACGTATGCTTGTTCATCATGGAACCAAATACACTTAGCCAATCTTATATAATTGTAATCAAGTTGAGGTTTGGTTGTAACGATATGTGTTCTATAACCTTACTAACTTATAACCTATGACATGAATTTCTACTTGTAACTTTGTTATATTATGTATGAAAACCTTGGAAACTCACCAACTATTTTTAGTTGACCTTTTATTTTCATCATGTTTCAAGCTTGATGCTTGAAAATCTTCTTATGCTCATATAGGACTTGGACCTAGATTAATTGAAATACTTATGTTATTGGTTGTATTTTGATTGATTTGTAATTACTTATTTGTCTTGTAATGTTTAATGAATAATGACATTTAATATAATTTCAACTTAATTGTTCCATGTGCTATGAGAAATCGTCTCCCATTCGTCCGCCCCGATCATTCCGCCATCGGTCGGGTGTGACAGATTGGTATCAGAGTTAGCAGTTAAGTATGGTACACCTGCTGCCAAAGGACCTTAGAAAGCCAATGAACGGTGGCCTCTTGTTTCATAGCTCATAAGGGGTCTTTCATGTGGCTTAACTACAAGAACTCTGTTCTGCACATAGCATGCAGTGTTGAGTGCCTCTGCCCAGAATGTTAGAGGTAGCTTTGAATCAGCTAACATAGTTGGGCAGCCTCAATAAGTGTCCTATTCCTCCTCTCAGCAACACCGTTTTGTTAAGGAGTTCGGGGAGCACTGTATTGTCTGGAATCCCTTTTGAGTTACAGAATAAGTCAAGAACGAAGTTCTTAAACTCAGTCCCTTGATCACTTCTAATTATTTTAACCTTGTGATCAATTTGATTTTCTATTTTAAGAATAAAAGATTTTAATGTTTCAGTAGTTTCATCTTTAGTTCTTAAAAAGAATACCCATATGAATCTTGTAAAATCATCAACTATCACAAGGCAGTATGATTTCTTCCAATGCTCATTAGACTTGTGGGACCAAAAAGATCCATGTGCAATAAGTGTAATGGAGTAGTGATAGATTTAACACATTTGGATTTATGAGATGTCCTGTGTTGTTTCCCTTTTAGGCATGCAACACAGTTATCTTTGCAAAAAACTTCTTTTTAGGCAAACCATGTACCAAGTTAGTTTTAGCCAATTTGTTCATTGTCTTAAAATTTACATGACACATACACTTATGCCACATTGTTAACTCATCACTATCAGCTTTGGAAAGAAAGCATGATACATCACCATTGGGGAAGCATTGTTCATATCTAGCTTGTACATATCCTCTTTCCTAGGAGATCTAAGAAGCACCAATTCCGGAGGAATTGTCATCCCTGTTTTGAGGATAATGCACTTATGTTCTGTGAAAAGCATCTGGTTCTTTTGATCACAAAATTGAGAAACACTTAACATATTATGTTCAAGCTGCTTGACAAAGTGGACTTTGTCAACTTTTAATTTACCGTTAGATATACTCCCTCTGCCAGAAATATATCCTCCGGCCTCACCTACGAATTGGACAGGACCTCCATCATAGTTTTGAAACTGTTGAATGAGAGATCTGTTCCCTGTCATGTGCCTGGAGCATCCACTATCTACAATACATACATTATTGTTCTTGTCAAATGGATGTCCCTACACATAAGATGAGATTGTTAGTTTTGTTTGGAAGCCCAAGCCTTGCTGTTCTTGGGTTCTTCAAGGATAATGACATAATTGAACCAAATGTTATGCATGGGGGTTCAATAAAGGTCTTTGAAGAAGAGGTTTGGGTTGCAGCATCTTCCTTGATCTTCCAGTCCACCCTTTGGCTGACCTTGGAGGATGAGCTTGTTGAAGCTTTTGTAGCATGGCCTTCTTCCGAAGCTTCTTTCTTTTTGGAAGAAGCTTCACCACCTTTTCTTCCAAAGCAGTCTTCTTCTTGGATGGTTTCAAGGGAGTTTTCTTGTTCTTCCGAACCTTAATGGCTTTTGCTTTCGAGGTCATTTTCCCTTTGGAAGAAGGAGTTTCTTCCGAAAGCAACCTGGCTTCCGAGACTAGCCTTCCCTTTTTCATTACTTGAACCATTTGAAAAGGTCCAAATATGAATCCTTCCTTGACTCCTTCTTTCCTAACATTATTTGCATAATGTGTGCTTGCGGGATTGTAGTAATAATCTTTTGCCATGTGATTTTGCAGGCCACACATGATGCATGCAATGTTATTCTTTTGGGAAAGTGAGGGTTGCTGTTTATTGGGCTTCTTTTCTTCATCAGCAACTTTTCCCTTAACTTCTGATCCTTTGGTAGGACAGGAATGCGGTATTACATTCCTTTCCTGAATCATAAGTACCTACCACTTGGAATCCAGCTGAGGTAAAGACACCCTTTTGCTTAGGGTCAATCTTCAGTTTGGACTCAACCACCTTCTTGGCAGTTCTTCTAGCAGCTTTAGCTCTTCTTCTTCTGGCTTTAATTGTTAGGATTTGATCTTCACAAGAGGAGATGGGTACATCTACCCGTCCTTCCTTGGGTGGCCACTATTGATGCCTCATCCTTCAACTCTGGAAAGGAAGGGTCAGCAGTTGGAACCTCTTGCTCTTCAGTACCACATCTAGGCTATCTAATAGACTCATAGGAGTGTGGTGGAGCGATTTCATTGGTTCCCAACCCTCCTTTGTTTTGATAACAGAGTTTGGAATGGGAGGATCATGCAAGAATAGCTTGGAAGTTCTGCTCAGAAATAGCATGCTTCCTAGCCTGAGCCTCAGCAGTGACAAGCTGGGCTTGAGCCTCAGACAATTTGGATATCAGATCCTTGATTTGAGTCTTGTAGTTGGTGTGTTCATGTTTTAAAAGAGATACAGTTTTCTCTAACTCATCAATTTTCTTTTGATAGTCAGATTCGGCTCTTTTAAAACAGATTTTAGAATTTTAAAGACTCAATATCGGATCTGATTTCCATATTGTAGTCCTGATAAAGTTTAACTTTAGCTATACAGGCTGGAGTACAAAGATGTTCATATACCTGGGCATCATCTATTCTGGCCATGAGAGCTTGAGCAGGAGTCACATCCTGTATCATGAAGCTCCAGTCAACTTCTTAAGCCATTGCAGTTGTTTCAGTTGACCTCTCAGTGGGCTTTGAGGTTGAGGGATGTGTGGAGGCCTGTGGGGTTCCCGGATTGGTCTTGGGAGCCTTGCATTCCCTTGCAAACTGACCCAGTTGGTTACAGTTGTAACACTTTGCCTTGGTTTTGTCAAACCCGAACTTGCCGGTAGTTGGGTTTTAAGGGAAATGCCTTCCAGTTCTCTTAAAGAACTTCTTCGCTCTGTAAGTTAAGAGAGCCATCTGCTGGACAATGTCCACGTACTCTACATCATCTGGACTAAAACACTCAAGATCATCAAAACAGTATTAAAAATCTCCTGAGTATCCGCTTCCTAAAACAAAGGCACAACTTTCCTGGAAGGAGTTGTTTTGAGCCTGTTGAGACCTTGGAGTCTCAGGAAAAGTGATGTAAGGTCCAGAAGAGCAGGATGGCTGCTGATAAGTCAGGAAATGCTGAGGTTGAGGGGTTAATGAGCCTTCAGCAACCATTAAAGCGTTGCTAGCAGGAAGACTCATGGATCTGCTTGTTTTGTGGCCCTTCTTACTCTCCATCTCTAGGCAATATCCATCAAGGATGCCGTAGAGCTCAGTCATGGAAAGAGTGTTCAAGTTTTCTGTTCTCTTGATAGAGACACAGTAGAATTTCCACTCATTGGGAAGAGCACTCATGAACTTTCTGGTGAGATCTCTAAGTTCAGGAGTGATTTTCACAGACTGAAGGGAAGAGATAAGATCCATGTACCTGAAGTACTGCTGGCTGAGGGTCTCTCCAGCAATATGAGTGAAGTTCTCGAACTGCTACTTCAGTGAGTCCTTCTTTGAGTCGTTGGAGCTTGAGTACATCTGAGCAAGTGCATCAAACAATTCATTGGCAGTCTTGCAATGCTCGAACCCCACCATAATAGAGTTTGGTATTGTAATCATGAGAATAGTCATAGCATTGCTATCGATCTCCATCTTCTTCTTGTCTTCATCATAATAGTCCTTGACAACCTTCTCTATTATGGCATCATTTCCACCAGGTGATGCCACATTTGGCTTGTACGGTCCATTGACAATGGAGTTCCATAGTTTGTTGTCTTGGTATCTAATGAAGCCTTCTATTCTTCTACTCCAAGACCTGAAGTTTTCAGGGGTAATGATGGGAGCTTTCATCATTGTTCCCATCCCTACCTCGGATTTGTTAAGGGCCATTTGAGTGAGTGAGTGTAGGGAGGAGTAAAAACAGGTTGATTTGGATGGTAAGATCACGCAATCAAGAGCCTGAGGAGCTCTGATACCAATTGCAGGATCGGTGTTTGTCACTTAAACACAATGTTTTCTCTCAAACTCACCTAGAACAACACTCGAATATGAGAAGAATCAGTAAGATTTGATCACGATATATAAAGTAATAAAGAACACAGAAAGATAATTTTCAAGATACTTTTATATATTGATTCTCAACTCAAAATACAAAACTCTTACAAGCATATGATATGTGTCAATGAATTACAAGGAGAACCTATATATAATACTATCTATAGCCGGATATACTTTGATACCAGCTGGGATCCTATAGCTAAAGTCTATACTACAAGACTAAAGTCTATACTTATCCTGAAAAATTATTACAACGATGCTCTCAATTCTAAATTAAACCCGTAATCATAACAACACAATTCTCGTATCAACTTTAAGCTAATAAAACTTTGAAACCTAAAAGACATAATTAAACAACAATCGATCATCCTGAAACCCCATAAAAGTTGTTTCATTGAAAAGCCCTTATGAATTCCTTATCTCATTCAAAAGCATACTAAACTTGTCTCCGAGTCTCGTATCACACTAATACTTAGTGTTTCCCTCATGACAAAACCTTTCCAAATGTCTTGAACCATTTAAGATACACACGTTTATCAATTAAACATTCTAGATTAATCTTGTACCCTTTGCCAAGGAACACATGAAATCGTGAATTAAGTAACTTAACAAACTTAAGTCTATCAAAACATCATAACTAAACTTGCTGAGTTTAAACGCTTCCAAGAGTTCACTTGTAAACGTGAAATGAAATCCAAGTCTCCTCATGTCCTTGAAATTAGTCCCCTTGGGATTAATTTTTGGGACGAAATTTCTAAAAGTAGGGGAGACTGTAACATCCGCTAGTTTTCAAATTATAATTCGAACCCGAATTCATTTTTAAATTTTCATATGATATAAATTGCTTTATTAAACTTTTATATTCTAATGAATCATGTGGATTATAAATGTAATCAACATAAAAAATTACTTTTAATTTTCATTTATTAAATCACATAAACAAGTTATAATAATTTATAACATAGAGTGTTATAAATTCACAAATAATTGGTATTTATGAGTTCTAACATGGAAGAATAATTATATATCAAAGTTTATTACAAAACTTATAAACTCTTTAAAAGTTGTAAATTTGTATATTCATTACAACTTATAAATTTATAAGTTGTAATGAGTATTAGAGTTAACATTAATTAATTAATTAATTATTTCTTTTTCTGTCTATAAACTCTTTAAAATTTTAGTAGACAAATTTAATTATAAATTGATTTAATAAGTTTGGGGCCAATTTTGTAATTTTTAAAACTTAATTCAAAAGTTACTATCATAAAATGAACTTTCAAAAACCACAGGGACCAAAGGTGTAACTTCCCCAAACAAAATTCCCATCCCCCACCGTCGGTTTCCCTATTCTCCGGTGCTTTCTCCGGCGACGACCAAAACACCCAAAATTTCGAATAAAGTGCAATTGAACCGTTCTAAACCTCTCGCGACCTGGTTTCGAACATGTACCTCTTTTAATTCGTTTAAATCCAACAATAAAGTCTTGATCAAATGAAACCGAAACTCAAATCAAAATATAATCGGTTACAACTAAAACATATGCAAAATCGATTGAATTCAACAACACATAACGTTTCTGTAATCATTTAGAGTTTAATCATCGAATCAATTGAGTTATAACGGCCATAATTCAACATCAATTTAAAACCATAACCTCCGATTGAACTTAGTAACGGTTTGATGTGAACCAGTAGCAATTGATACTATTTAATTGAGGGTAAACAACCTATTTGGTTTGTTTCATCTATAGCTAAACTCAATCCATTTTAAAGTGTACTCACACATCGAATTCATTCCCCATTCACATCGCGATCTGCAACTGGGTCGATCACCTTCTTGTGGTCAATCTCAATGCAAATTGATTCAGGGCTTTTGTTCTTCATCATCTAAAGAAGCTTAATCTACAATTAATTGGGTAATCATCCACTGAAGCATCTTGAATTAACTCATCTCTATCGCGGCCTAATTCTTTTTTATATTCATCGATTTCGTCTTCAATTATGGTAATTAGATCTATACATAATCTCGGTTTAACATGGGGAAACAAAGCCATAATGTTAATTTGATTAACATGTCTGAATTGAAGATCAATTTGATGGCAAACGATTCTAGGTTTATAAGGATTTGGGGAAATTAATTGAAGAATGGTTTTAACAATTAATTTGCGTTTTAAGACAAGAATCGGGCTTTGGCCCATTGGTTAACAACAAACACTTACACATGGTAGGTCAGGGGTTCGAACCCTGCCCCTGCCATGTTTTTATTTTAGCAGCTTTCTTTTATTATTATTTTTTATTAAATCAGAAAAATTATTATTATATTAATAAATCTAAATAAAAAAATATTTTGTTAAATAAAATATTTCAGAAATTATTAAATTAAATTTTAATATTTTAAAACTTATAACTCTTAACTTTAATTACTTGTTAAAGAATATAAAGTTTATAAAATATTACTAAATCATTTATGTTATAATTATATCATAGCTCAATGATTATTTGAAAATTTAATTATGCAAATGATTATTTAGATGATTATTTAAATAGTTAATTATTCAATGATTTAATTAACCATGTTAAATCATAAATAGTTAAGTTTATTCGTTAACTTTTATTTACTTTATTCTTATTTTTTAGGGTTTTCTATTATAAAACCTTTATGATAAATCATTTTAAATAATTCTAATGTCATTTAAATAAGTATTTAATTAATTCTCTTTATCAAGTTTTAAATAATTACTTATTAAATGAATTATTTCTTTTCACATATTATACTTAATTTCTATTAAATCAATAATTTAAATTGTTGAGACCTTTTTAATCATTCATGGACTTAATAGATTTATATTATCTTTATTAAACAAAACGTAAATGATTTATTATTTTATTTAATTATTTAAACCCGTAAATCCAATTGAAACCCTAGTTCGTGTCTAACTGATAATCTTATTATCAAACTTAATCTTGGAATCTATACGTTTAGACAACTTGTAAAAGAAATCGTTGGAGCCTCGTCTACATTCTTATCATCATATTATTTGCATCTTGTGAGTTTCCTTGCCCCTTTTTATATTTTTCACACTATTTGGGATGAAACATGATACTTATACATCATACACTTATAAACGTTTGAGACTTGTAATGCACCTGCAATTCATCTTTATATTTTGTCATGGTTATTTATGTGTTGTAAGTGATTATATGAGATACATAGTTTGTTTACAATCATTAACTATTGCTAGCCTGGCGACGTCTTAGATCTTTGGGCCTGACAAGCCTATTTGGTGCTAAAGCTGAGGTATTGTCGGCTCTTGATGACGTATGCTTGTTCATCATGGGAACCAAATACACTTAGCCAATCTTATATACTTGTAATCAAGTTGAGGTTTGGTTGTAACGATATGTATTCTATAACCTTACTAACTTATAACCTATGACATGAATTGCTACTTGTAACCTTGTTATATTATGTATGAAAACCTTGGAAACTCACCAACTATTTTTAGTTGACCTTTTATTTTCATCATGTTTCAGGTTTGATGCTTGAAGATCTTCTTATGCTCATATAGGACTTGGACCTAGATTAATTGAAAGACTTATGTTATTTGGTTGTATTTTGATTGATTTGTAATTACTAATTGTCTTGTAATGTTTAATGAATAATGATATTTAATATTATTTCAACTTAATTAGTTCCATGTTCTATGAGCAACCGTCTCCCATTCGTCCACCCCGATGATTCCGCCGTCGGTTGGGGTGTGACAAGAATGGATTACCATTACCTGTTTTCTTAGGCTTAACACATTCATGTTTAAAATGCCCCTTCTCTCCACAATTAAAATAGGTAACTTTGGTTTTATCAAAACCAAAGGTAGTGTCTTTTGTGGCTATCAAGTTCTATCCAGTTTTTTTCACAAACTTTTTCGCCCTCTAGATAGCACTAGCCAATGCCCACATGATATCCATTCTTTCGAGTTCAGTTTCATCTACCTGCTCATAGTCTTCATCGGCGAGATGGCAGTTTCCAATCTTCCCTGCAACTAGACCATCATAGGAGTGAACTACCGCTGCTAGGAGATCCATATGTTCCTTTGCCACCTCTACAGTAATATTACCGAGATTCTCGGTCTTCAACTTCGTAGTATTTTCTTCAGGTGCTATATATTGGGTGCAAGATGACCCTGACGTGTTAGATCCTGAAGTTGTGACTGGGAAGGAATGGTTGAATTCGACACGAATACCGTTTGAAGTGGTGCTCCAGAACTTGGAGTGGGAGATGAGTTATAAAGTGACGGGTTTTGATCGTATAATCCTTTCTGAGATCTGTACTTCATCCTCAATTCTTCCTCTCTTAGCTTCAGAATGAAATCGTTAATATCCAAATTTGCTAACATATCATTCTGTCTTAGATTTGACACAAACAAAACCCACTTCTCAGGCAAACCATCTGCAGAACTCGACACCTTGTCTTCCATGGACGTGGTTACCCCATGAGTGTGCAGCTTACTCATCAAATGCTAGAAATGGTTGATGATGTTATCCAGGCTCTCTTTTCCTATTGAAGAGAAGTTATCAAACTCCTTCTTCAAATCCTTTGCCTTTAATGCCTTCAACGTCGCATTCTCGTCATATTGTTTTTCCAGAGCCTCCTATAACTTCTTGGCTTGTTTGTTCTCAGAAAACTGATGGAATATATCCTTAGGAATTGATTGAGTCAACAAAGCATACACCTTCTTCTCTGCATTGTACTTTACCTTTTGGCTATCAGTCATGCCACCCAAGGTATGTTTAACTCCATCAGCACAAACTGGCATGCTGTAACCTGTCTCGATTGATTCCCACAGATTGGGATCAACTCCATTTAGGTATATCTCGAACCTTTGCTTCATTGTGGGTAATCATCTAATGTTATGAGCTTAGGGGGCTTATTGTGATTACCAATTTCATTCTCCAGAAGCAATAGATTCTGGATTTGTGAAATCCTACCGGCAGTAAATGCTGAGTACTGATCTTTTGTTTTTATTAACTTTGAACTTTAACCTGAAACTTATTCACTCGTGCGAATAGAGAGGCCCGAGTGAACCAATCGTGCGATTGAACAAATGCGGATGAGAAAATCATGCGATTGGATAAATGCGGATGAACAGTCGTCTGATTGGGCAGATGCGGATGAACAATGTGAATGAGATCATTCAGTCGTACGAATGGATGGGCGATTGAGTTCAATCGTGCGTATGGGAGGTACAAGTGAGTTCAGTCATGCGATTGAGTCAATCGTGCAACTAAAGGCTGTTGTTTTTTAAAATTCGAGGGTTTTTGGTACTTTGACACAAAAATATGATTTTTCACAAACCCTAATCTGCCGTAAGCCGAAAAACGTGAACTTTTAGATCTGGAGAGGTCGAAAACACTGTTTTACTCAAAAAGATGGTGTTTCTAAATGAAAAACATGATTTTTTACACCCGAACAATCAATCACACGCAAAATCAAGAGCCAAAACTCTGATACCACTTGTTAGGACCGATTACGTACGGAGTACTAACTGATTCTACGCGTATACCAACTCAAATAGTGCGGAATCCTATTTGATTTTCAATCCAATCAGGAGAACACAGTTTAGATCAATCTAACGATTATTGAAACATAAAGAATGATTAGAGAACAATCAACTGCGATCTATTAACTTGGAACAGGTTTTCTTGAGTCTTTGGACGGCTAGGGTACGATTATGTGCGTAGGTATTTGAATTGTTTTGTTTTTCCACGAATTAGGTGGTATTTATAGGTTAGGGTCTTCCAATCGTACGACTGAACCATTAGCATGGTTCAGTCATGCGACTGAATCATGCGATTGATCCATCCGCACGAGTGAAGGTCCAGTCGTGCGACTGAGACAATCATATGTCTCAATCGGGCGATTGATCCAGTCTCCTGGTTGAGTCGTGTGACTGGTTCATTATCATGAAGTATTCATACATATGGTCCATTAGCATGGTCCATTCGCATGAGAACTTCACACGATTAAGTTTGAACATGTTTCTCAATCATTATTGACTAAGAATTATGGTCAAACAACCACAAACCTATATAGTTAGTTCACTATAAGTTATCACATAATAATAATGAAATATTAAATATTATAAGCTGACAGGATCAGTGATCTCAAGTTTGATGGATTAGAGTGTAACGCAGCGGAATAAGAACAAGAATTAGACAAATTATAGCAAGAATTTGATATTCGTATGCATTAAGAACAAATACGGTTGTAACGAGAGAATATATTTCTGTGAAAAGGAATGTTTCAATAATATCAAATGTTTCTGCTCAATCATTCACAGATTACAATTAGGTTAACACTCCTTATATAGAGTGCAATCACTGCTGATATCACGGGATAGTGACATCTGGCAGATTTATTACAAAAATAACTAAAACTTAACAAACTACTGAAATGTTCACAACTATTGAGAACATATCAGAGTGCTAAGTATAAAACATAAAACTACTGATACGAAACTACTGAAACTACAACGACTGAAGAACAAGCTCTTCAGTCGTTTTACAAAACTACTGAAAAGAAAAACATAAAACTACCGAAAGAAAACCGTCACAACTACTGAAGAAGACCTCTTCAGCTGTTGTGACAACGTCTGATACTTGGTCTTCAGTACTTGTCTTCAGCACTTGTCTTCAGACTTTCTTCAGTACTTGTCTTCAGACTTTGTCTTCAGCACTTGTCTTCAGACTTTGTCTTCAGCACTTGTCTTCAGACTTTGTCTTCAGCACTTGTGTCTTCAGACTTTGTCTTCAGCACTTGTGTCTTCAGACTTTGTCTTCAGCACTTGTGTCTTCAGACTTTGTCTTCAGCACTCGTGTCTTCAGACTTTGTCTTTAGCACTTGTCTTTAGACTTTGTCTTCAGCACTTGTGTCTTCAGACTTTGTCTTCAGCACTTGTGTCTTCAGACTTTGTCTTCAGCACTTGTCTTCAGACTTTGTCTTCAGCACTTGTGTCTTCAGCTGTTGTGGACTTCAACAGTTGTTGTGACGTCTGTGGGACTTAAGGTTTTTCTGATCCGGCTCATTGGTTCTTTTGGTCCAACAAACTCCCCCTGAACCAATGCAGCCAAAACCTTAACTTTATTGAGGTCCCACTTATTGTTGGCGATAAGATTGGTCTTTTTTCCTTCTTGATCAGCTAAGAAGATGACCCAATTAAGCACTGGCCTGGGAATAGATTTCTGAAATTTAGTTGGCATAGTATGGATAAGAGCCCTGACTTTGGGGAACTGGACACAGGGCTGTGGTCCTATCCATGAAATCTACTTCTTATGTATAAGCCTGTAGGATTCTCTGGTGTATGCTCTGAGAAACATAATTTGTTCTTCCATGGTAAGATTTTCAGCTCCACCATCAAACAGTCCTTCACGCCCATACAGCTCTGAAATGTACTTAGCCTGTTTGCCATTTTTGAGCTCAACTGTTATAATCTGTCTGTATGCAAACTCATCTGGGTGAGTACCTTCAAGTAACAGACTGAGCTCATTTTGTTTGAAGTTCTCAAGCCTCTTGTAGACTAACCCCTTTTTAATTACTCTGTTCTCTAACATCTTTTGGGGTGGCTGTTTAGTTTCATAGGCCTTCTTGAAATCTTCTACAATTTCCCAGGGTGATACTACAAGGACCACTGTGATCTCTTCATCTACGATCCTTTTTACTTGGCCTTTGTATCTCGAAGGAATGTCTTTCTTCACAATTCTGTGAGCCACCCTAGGATCAGGCCATATTCTCACCTTTTCCTTTTGATATTGAAATGTGTTAGCAAGGGTGTACAATCTCAGAGCTTCTTTCTTCATACTGATTATTGATGAAGAAGCAGCATAAGTTTTGTCTATGCTTTTCAGCATCTCATCATCATGAAGCTTTTGCTGCTGTTCTTCTTCTATCTTTACTCTCACAGCTTCCATCTGTGAGGTGGAGTGATGGGCATAGGTTTGGCTTTAGGCAAAGTTAGGACTGCGGAAAGAGGCAGCCTATCTTCTTCCTCATCATCCTCTTCTTCTTCTTCTTCTAGCCTCAACACCCTTCTCTTCTTCTTCTTGGGTGCATCATCGCTGTTGGTTTTGAGGGTAAAGGAATTGGTTTAGTGGGTTGTGGTAGTGGTGATTTTGAAGTGGGAGGTTTTGCAGGTTGTTCTAGCATTCTTGTAGTGAGTGAGGCTTTTGAGTGTTTTGCTAGTTCCTTTCTGTTCCCAGCACCTACCTCACCAATCCCTTAGTGTATGCTTCAGACGAACAGATCTTGGTGGTTATTGCCAAGATACTGTCCCTGGTCCATGACTTAATCTCAATCAATGATCTCCCAAGGTACTTTGCAATGAATCTGATCATGATCTCTAGTCTTTCTCTTTCTAATGCATCATAATTTGCCCATCTTGAGTTAATTTCTTCAACTTCAAGTCTCCTAATCTCCGAGTCAAGCTGTGCAGTATCAAACCCCTGTCTATACAGTTGATCAATAATGGAGTCCATTGATTTACTGTGTGTAGCATCTGCCGTTTTGATCATCTCATCGAGTTCAAGTTCTTTTTCTTTTCCTTCAACCTTCCTCTTCTTATATGTGACATGAAAGTCTTTGTGACTTTCACCCACTTGATCAATGTCAGCTCCCTTCACAAACTCCTCTTCCTTCTCAGTCTCCTTTTCTTTCTTCCCCTCTATGCTCTTTCTCTTTGCTTTCACTGACTGACTCTCCCCCTTTTTGGTTGCATTGGTTGCAAGGGTTTGAGTAGCAGAAAGCCTTGTACTCACAATCTCCTCCACCAGGATTGTATGATTGAGGGAAGCCTCTCTTCCATGGTTTTGATCACAATGTCTGTGATCATTGGGGTGATGAGAGGTAGGGATTGCTGAAAGATAGCAGCTGTTTGCTCAGAGGGGTTCTGTCCCTGAGAAGCAGTGCCAGAAATAGAAGCTGGTGGCTCGGAAGTTTTGAGTGGCTGGGTGTGTGGGAGACCTTTAGGTGAAGATTCCATCTGTGGGTTTATGTTGGTGGCAGATGGACTTGCTTTTTGAGAGAATTGGTTAAGTAGTCTTTGTAGTCTACTGACTTCTTCCTCAAGAATTGTGTTCTGGGCCAGAACATCATAAAAGAAGCCCAGGTCATCATCAGCAGATGCTGAATCACCTGACCTCCTGCTTGTAGCAGGATGTACATGCACTAGGTGTAGACCAGTTTTAGCATGTGCCCCTTTTTCTTGGAACTGGGGACTTCCAGCCTCAGGATGATGTCCTTCATCAGTTGTTGCCTCTGGTGAGGTCTTAGCTATGTTACCAGCCTCAGTTTGATCATGTGTTGATTCAGAAGAGGTGGCAGCCTCACCAGATGTTCGTATCTGCATATCCACACCAGGAGATAGAACAGTTAAACCCTGGTGCTATGGGCTGTCAGAAGCATGTTGATCCTCTTCCTTAATTGCTATGGTTTTCCCCTTTGTTGGTGTTTGTTGGGGAGGAGGAGAGGCATGCAGCTGAGTCAGCACGTTTGCAACAATGAGAGTAGGACTTTGTGGGGCGGTTGCAGTGGGAGATGGGGTAAAAGCAGTATGCACCTGGGGAGAATAGTGCTCTTCAATGGCAATCTCCTCAAATGAGGAAGATCCCAGATTAGTGGGTACCCCTTCTTTGGTTGCTGCAGGCTCCTTTTGAGAGGAATCCTGAGCGACTGTGGCTGGTGAAGTCCTTGTATCCACTAGGGGTTATAACCAGTGGATATAGCCTGCGTTTGTGTTGCAGGGGCATCCTCAGGGGACTCATTTCCCTGAGTAGCCTTTTTTGACTTCTTTTTAGTGGGTTTGGTGGGGACTTTGGATTTGGAGGTGGTAGCGGTGGGTTCCAGCTGCGTGGGTTTGCGCAGCTTGGCAACCATTTTTAGTGATTGGTCAGAGTTGTGCCGGGAGTATACTTCAGGCAATACAGCCGTAGCAGGGACTCCCAGGCCAACAAGTCCCTCAGCTTGAAGCTGGTTTTCAATTATGGCCATTATGAACCGAGGATATAATATCCATGGTTAGCAAGTTGTTTTTAGGCCATATCCTTGAGCTCTAAAAATAGTATTTAAGAACAATTTAAAGGTTGTTGCTCAAGGATGGAGTACATTACCTATTGCCACCTTGTGAACATTTGATCCCATGATGAAGTCTTGGGGGCAAGGCAGACATTTACCATGTGAAAGATGAGACGTTTGGCATCTTGGAAATGTTTCTTCAATATGGTAGATGCACTCAGGTTACCCTGGTATCCATGGTGGGCAAATGATTGATCTGTTGTGCCCTTTGGATAACCAGTTGGGAAAGTGGCATCATCCAGATTGAGGGTTTGGCGAAGAGTGTCTGGAGTAATGACCACTTTTTGACGATGGACAAACGATTGAAGAGACTCTGTGTCATTCTCCTCAGAGACAGGAGTGACGTTTGTCCAGAATTGGTTAAGAGATTCGGCATATATGGTGGGATTCAACAGAAAAGCCGTTTTGTAAGGTGACTGAACCATTAAATCAATGGCGTTGTGAAACTTGGTCCAGTATGGCGATTTTGTGAGATGTGCGACACAGTTGTGTCGTGGTTTTAGTTGCATGGTGGTTTTAGTCGCCATTGATGAAGAGAGGTTACAGAGTTTTTGAATGTTAGGTTTGAGAAGAGAAGAAAGGAAAAACTCTGAAGGTGGGATAAGGTATTTAAAGGGTAGGGTTAGAAAACGACTGAAGGTTTTGGTGTTAGTCATCAGTTGTTGAAACTACTGATGACGTGGTATTAACTTTCAGTGGTTTGGGATGACTGACCGTATTGGTGTGATCAGCAGTTGTTATAAAACAACTGAAGACTTGGTTTTAACCGTCAGACGTTGAAACAACTGAAGTCTCAGATTTAGTCATCAGTAGTTATAAAACTACTGAAGACAGTTTTGACTTCAGGTGGTGAAACAACTGAGGACTTGGTATTAGTCATCAGTAGTTGGGAAACTACTAAAGACTTTGGTTTTACCATTAGTTGTTGTAAACAACTGAAGACTTGGTGTTAGTCATCAGTAGTTGTGAAACTACTGAAGACATGGTTTTGCTTCAGTTGTTTAGAAAGAAACAGCAGTTGGGAAACTACTGAAGAGAAAAAGGCTCATCAGTAGTTGTCGTCAATTCATTGCTTTTCAGCTGTTTCATACTGTCCTCAACACGTACTCATCAGACGTTTTCATCTGTTTTCAAATGTTTCATAGGACATCAGTACGTATTTGTATTTCTGACATCAGTAGTTGTAGCTACATCAGCTGTTGTAACTACATCAATTGTTTTATCAAATAAAGTACTTGAGTACTGAGAAGTTAAGCTCTAGTAGTTTAAAGAAAACTTCCGGAGGGAAAATAACTTTAGTACTTATATATATGACAATAATAAACTAATGATCATCAGTACTTGTGAGCTGAGATCATCAGTAGTTGTCACTTATTCTAGCTGCAGCATACCAAGCCTTAACACTAGGTTTTGGAAAGTTGTGCTATCTAAGGGCTTAGTGAAAATGTCTGCAAGCTCATCAGCACTAGGAACAAATTTTGGATCAATCAGACCTTTTTCAAAACAATCTCTAATAAAATGGTGTCTGATTTCAATATGTTTAGTCCTAGAGTGCTGGACAGGATTCTTGACAATACAAAGAGCTGAAGAGCTTTCCATTAACAATGGGGTCTTAGTCTCTGTTATGCCATAATCCAATAATTGGTTTTGAAGCTAGAGTACCTGAGATGTATAGCTTGCAGCAGCAATGTACTCTGCTTCAGCAATTGATGTAGCAACTGAGGTCTGCTTCTTACTCTGCCAAGAAATCAAGCAGTTGCCTAAGAATTGGCATCCTCCAGAAGTGGACTTTCTTGTCAACTTACACCCTGCATAGTCATTGTCAGAAAAAGCAACTAATTTACCAGAATGTCTAGTAGAATACCATAAACCTAGAGATGGAGTGCCTTGCAGATATCTAAAGATCCTCTTGACTGCAATCAAATGAGACTCCTTAGGTGCAGCCTGAAATCTAGCACAAACACATGTAGCAAACATAATATCTGGTCTAGAAGCTGTTAAGTACATCAAGGACCCAATCATACATCTGTAAAGTGTTTCATCAACCACTTAACCTTTCTGATCTGTATCCAGTTGTGTGGTGTTGCACATGGGAGTAGAACAGGGCTTACACTTTTGTAAATAAGAATTTTAAGTAATAATCAAATTATATTGAACATTAGAAAATCTATAAATATCCAAAAACTTCTTTGTATACAAAATTTGACGTTCTTTTTGTAATTTTACCATCATCGTCTAATATTAATAATTTTAATTTATGTCTACTTGTAACTTGAGATAATGAAAATAGAGATTGAATTAATGTCAAGGAAAAACATGAAATGATTACACAAAAGTTTGGACTATCTTTGTGACTTCTAAAGTTTGAGGGCCAAACATGCAATTTGTTTAAACCACAAGGACCATTTATGTAATTTTCTCTTTTCTTGACCAAAAAATAATCAATCTCTTGCTTACATCAATTAAAACTAAATCAAAGTTTTATGCTTTCATAAACAAAAACATAAATTAATCAATTAAGCAAATTGATCTTAAAAAACCAAAATACTAAAATTTATATTGAAACAAAATTAAATCCTTAAATCGTACAAACCACTACTACTATTGCAATCGAGATTGTATATATGAGTATTGAATTGAGACTTTGCAGAAGAGCTTTTGTGATTTAAAACTTGGAGTGTGAATGATATTAAATAGATCAATGAATGCATAAAAGGATTAGTGAGTTGAACTTGAAACATAACATGATTTGAGATAAATCAAAACCATGATATGCTTGTAAATTGAAAACAATGTCAAATGGTTCATCGCTTGAAAAGTGATATCATGATTTAGGAAAATCAAAACCCTGAATTGATTATTTGAGACCTTTGGTTTGATAAAATATAAAATTGTTTCTAAATAGAAGACGAGTATGGGGTTTCTTCTCATTTGCATAGTATGAGTGACTTATTCCACTATTTAATTACTTGTTTGAATAAGCAAGAATCCAACACATTTCAATTCACAATTGTTGGATAAAGTCAACTTGTTTTTTGATGAAAAAATACAGTCAACTATAATTTATAACTTGTGTAAGGCCACATTCCCGGGACGCTTACAGCTGGTAAATCATTGCACATAAAACATATATTTTCATCATATTACATAAAAACTTTGCAGCAGAACATTTAAACAAAACACTCCATTTCAATATAATAGCTTTTGCAAAATAATACATCGTTATCCAATTACAAAACCCAAGTTGCATTACATCACAAAAGCATTATAAATGGATGTCATCCCAAAAGAGTTGAGTAGCCACCTCGTGCCATCCTCAGCAATCATTACCTGCCAACTGGAAACACATAAAAGTCAGCGTTGCTAAGTGAGTTCTAGTTTTAAAATAAAACATACTTTTCTTTCGTTAAAACCGTTCTTTACTTTCATGAGATCATACATCATACGTACACATAGATAATATCATTATTATCTTCTTTAACCGTTCATACATTCATTCGTTAACTTTTATTCATTTATCGTACGTCATTAACTTTCACATTCTTTCATCATTACATCTTTTCTTTCCTTCAGTCATAAACTTTACCCTGCTATTCCTGTACTGGACCTAGGTCTATCATAGACCAGCTATAACGGTGCATCGCACCACCATCACAGTACCTAGGGTAGAGTTTGGGTGTACCAACGCCGTGTGCAATACCCTGCTATTCCTGGTACTGGACCTAGGCCTATCATAGGCCAGCTATAACGGTGCATCGCACCTCTGGTCACAGTACCTAGGGTATGCAGCAATGGTTCTATACAAATGGTCAATCACAAGAAAGACCCCAATGTGCATCCTCCCGAGGTAGCGAACCTGCACACCGTTGAGCTAACACCTTTTTAATGGCGTGTCCCAACATACAAGGCTTGCAAGACTTTCTTTACTTACATCATTCATTAATGCATGCATTCTTCCTTCATGTTCCTCTTTTCTTTATCTTTCACTTTACATTACGTAATACTTTCATTCATTCATTAACATTCAACGTAAAGTCACGGGAAAGATAAACATACATCATAATAAGGAACATCAACATACACAGTCATCATCATACAGGGCAACATCATACATAACATACATCATGCATAAACATGCAACATCATCATCATCATGCCCAACGTACCCTCTAAGGACTCAATAGTCATCTTACATGAACTTACGGGAACTTTCACGTCAAAACTTACATCTGCACTTTCCCCCGAAAGTCAGTAATTAAACTACACTTCCCTCGGTACACCAGCCCTACTTGGGCGTATGGGCACCCTTCAGTCGTATGGCCTCCAGGCGACTGAACAACATGTGATTGAACCAATGTGGATGAACACCTATGCAAATGAACACCCAATCATGCGAATGAACTAATGCGAATGGACTCAATATGGATGAGTCCCATGTGAATGGACCTAATGCGGATGGAACTAATGTGGATGAGCATTTATGCGAATGGGCTCTCAGTCGTGCAAATGAACCCTCAATCGTGCGAATGAACCCTCAGTCGTGCGAATGAACCCTCAGTCGCACCTCAATCGGCCGTATGGCCTCCATTCGGTCACCTAGCCCTAGCTAATGCACAATGCAGTTCATCCTGAACCCGATCTGCCATTTTCGACCTCCAAGCTCATCTAAACCCATTCTAAGCCCAAATCGACCATCCTAAACCTTAGGAATGCGTACCAGAACACCATTCAAGCACACACAAGTCCAAACACAAGACCCAAACGAATCATACACATACCCACACATACATAAACGGGTCAAACACATACACACATTTTAAAAAACCCTATTTTCAGATGTGTTCCAGCCCCAATCATTCAAAATGTGTAAAAGAGGGGTCCTATGTAAGGCCCCGTTCCTGGGATGCTTATAGATGGATCCTCATCACACATAAAACATATAATTACATATATTTCAATCATTAAAACCGTTTTTTTTACTTTCTTTCAGAATCAAACTATACTTTTCATTCGTTCATGATCATACATCATAAGTACATACAGGAAATATCATTATTATCTTCCATTACATTCGTTAACTTCATCCCTTTATACGTTCGTCCTTTCGAGTCTGTTGCGACAACAGAGTCGCTCATTCCATTAACAATCACAACTATTTGCATGCTATCTGATTCTGTTGCAACCATAGGGTTGCTCACCCCAGTTGCCATTTTCAATGATAGCACGCTATTCGAGTCTGTTGCAACCATAGGTCGCTCACCTCATGGCAACTTCACGATAGCTTGCTATCCGAGTCTGTTGCACCCATAGGGTTGCTCACCCCAATTGGCACTTTCCATGATAGCATGCTATCCGAGTCTGTTGCAACCATAGGGTTGCTCATCTCATGGCAACTTCACAATAGCACGCTATCCGAGTGTGTTGCAACAACTGGGTTGCTCACCTCAATTATGTGCTTGCAAGCCTTTCCTTCGTTCATTCGTCATTCAATAATGCATGCATTCTTACTTCGTGTTCCTCTTTCATTATCTTTCACTTTACATTACATAATACTTCATTCATTCATTAACATGACATATAAAGCCAGAGGAAAGATGAACATACATCATCATAAGGAACATATCATACAATCATTCATACCACCAATCATACATCACATCATACAACATAAATGACTTCAAAAAGTCAACTTACATAGCCCTCGGGAACCTCCCAAGTCAAAGCCTACATTTCACTTTTTCCCCCAAAAATCAGAAAATATTCTAAGTCCTTAGGCGCATGGGCACTATGTAGCGCATGGGCACTATGCAGGCACATGGGGAACACTTAGGCGCATGGGCAACTTTCAGGCGCATGGGCACTATGCAGGCGCATGAGTGCCTAGGCGCATGGGAATCCTGGACGTCTGGACACTTAGTCAATTCCAGCCCAATTCTAGGCGTATGGGTACTATTCAGGCGTATGAACTTAGGCGTATAGGCTAATCAGTCGCATGGACACTTAGACGCATGGGCCACTTGGGCGCATGGCCTAACACTTAGTCGTCCGACTAATATTTCTAGGTGCATGAACCACTGTTCAGGCGCATGGGCTATACTTAAACATTTCTAAGGCAATTTTAGGCGCATGAGCCTTATCTAGGCGCATGAACTCCCTGTAAAACATGTTTCTAGGATGTTTTCGAACCCAATCATCAAACCCATATGTTCTAGGTTTACCAAGGCTATTCTAAACAAAAACAACCTATAAGCATCTAAGAATCACCATCCAATATGCATAATACATACGGGCATACATACTCAAATATTGTAAAAATTATTTAAATACATTTTTCAACCCCAAAGATGTTTAAAAACAAGTAGAAACCAGGGTCTAGAACTCACCTGATGCAACCTGGGTGTATCTTCCTTCCATCCCTTTTGCAATGAGTTTAAACACCTAAAACCCCCCACCAAACACACACACCCGAACACACGCAAACATATAAGCATAAACCCGAGACCAAAACCCAACACAAACACTTAAAAACCACGAATTCATACCTTAATTCGACCTTCTTCTTCTTCTCCTTCTTCTTCCGAGAGTTTCTGCTCTCTCTCTTTCTCTCAATCCGAATGAAAAGTGATGTGAAGGGAGGGTGGGTGGCCATGCCCACCTTTACACCAACTTTTAAAAGATTTTGTCCTTTTGCACACTTTTAGTCCCTCCACTTAGGCATTATTGCTTTTCTTTCTTTTATTCTTCAACCTCTTATTCTTCCTTTTCTTTTTAAGAAATAACTGAGTGTTACAAGTCCACCCCCTTAAATAGGTTTCGTCCCCAAAACCTGTTATTCCTCAAACAGACGAGGATAATGTTGCCTCATCTCCTCCTCAGTTTTCCATGTAGATTCAGATCCCTTCCTGTGCTTCTACTGTACACGCACAAGAGGAACCACTTTATTCCTCAGTCTCTTCTCTTTTCGATCGATGACTGCCACTGGTTGCTCTACATAATTGTGCCTTTCATCTACTTCGACGTCTTCCAGTGGAACAATCAGGTCATCATCAGCTAAGTACTTTCTCAGATGAGATACATGGAATGCCGGGTGAATTCCACTTAACTCATCGGGTAACTCCAATCTATAGGCCACCTCTCTTACCCGAGCAATGATTCGGAAAGGGCCTATAAATCTTGGGCTCAACTTGCCCCGCTTCCTGAATCGGATAATACCCTTCCAAGGTGAGACCTTCAACATAACCCGGTCACCCACCTGGAACTCGATCGGACTGCGTCGTTTATCGGCATACGACTTCTGTCTATCTTTGGCAGACTTCATAAAGGCTTTAATCTTTTCTAACTTCTCGGTCGTAGCCTCGATCACCTCGACACCTCCCAATTCTTTCTGCCCAATGTCTCCCCAACATACGAGCGTCCTACATCTCCTACCATATAGCATCTCATATGGTGGCATGCCAATACTGGCATGATAACTGTTATTGTACGAGAATTCAGCTAGCGGTAATTGGTCATCCCAACTTCCCCCAAAATCAATCATACATGCCCGAAGCATGTATTCCAGTGTCTGAATGGTCCTTTCTGATTGACCATCAGTTTGGGGATGATAAGCCGTGCTAATATGTAACCTCGTCCCCATGGCATCGTGGAATTTCTTCCAGAATTTAGAGGTAAACCGGGTGTCACGATCAAACACAATAGACACCAGCACGCCATGACGAGTTACAATCTCCTTAATGAACAAGTCAGCCACCTCTCGGATGAATATGTCTCGCGGATCGGTAGGAAGTGGGCACTCTTCATCAAACGGTCAACAATCACCCATATGGCATCGTACCCCTTCGTAGTACGTGGCAGCTACGTAATGAAATCCATGGTGATGTTCTCCCACTTCCATTCCGGTATATCCAAAGGTGGATCTTCCCATACGGCTTTTGATATTCGGCCTTCACTTGCAAACAAGTAAGGCACTTACTCACATACCCCACCACATCGCGCTTCATACCCGCCACCAATAATCCTTCTTCATATCTTGATACATTTTTATGGCACCAGGGTGGATGGAGTATCGAGTTTTATGGGCTTCATACATTATCTTCACCAGTAGATCCCCAAAACAAGGAATCCACACTCGTCCAAATCGGTTTTTAACACCGAGTGTGTTTTCACCCAATTCCCCAACCAGACCTCTCATTCTTTCAGAGTTTATATGATCTTCTTTCAATGCCTCATCTTGAAACTCCTTGACTTGCTTCATCACATCAGAGGTCATGATTAGTTGATAAGCTTTCACCCGAATCGATTCGGGCCTCTCCTTTCGGCTAAGAGCATCCGCCACCACATTAGCTTTGCCCGGATGGTAATGGATCTCACAATCATAATCCTTTATGAGCTCCAACCATCGTCTCTGCCTCATATTCAGGTCCTTCTGCTCGAAGAAGTACTTTAAGCTTTTGTTGTCGGTGAAGATGGTGCACTTCATTCCATACAGATAGTGCCTCCAAATCTTTAGTGCAAAGACCACGGCTGCTAGCTCCAAGTCATGAGTAGGGTAGTTGACCTCATGAACCTTTAGTTATCGGGATGCATAGGATATAACTTTTCCCCTTTGCATTAACACACACCCCAACCCCGAGTAAGAAGCATCTGAATACACCACCAAATATTCGCTTCCATCAGGTAACGACAAGACAGGAGCTTGAGTCAACCTCACCTTTAACTCCTCGAATGCTTGTTCTTGAGCTTGACCCCATATAAACTTTACATCCTTTCAGGTCAACTTGGTCAGTGGAGAAGCGATCTTGGAAAAGTCCTGAATGAACCTCGATAATACCCCGCCAGCCCCAACAAACTACGAATATCGGATGGCGTCTTTGGATACTTCCATTGCATCACCGCCTCCACTTTTTCTGGATCCACCATAATCCCCTCAGGATTCACCACATGACCCAAGAACTGAACTTCGCGCAACCAGAATACGCACTTGGAGAATTTTGCATACATTTTCTCCCTTCTCAACGTCTCCAACACCTCTCGAATGTGATCGGCATGCTCCTCCTCGCTCTTTGAATAAATCAGGATATCATCAATAACACAATCACTGATTTATCTAACATTGGCCGACACACTCGATTCATCAAGTCCATAAAAGCAGCTGGCGCGTTGGTCAACCCAAAAGACATAACGAGGAACTCGTAGTGTCCATAACGCATGCGAAAAGCTATTTTAGGAACATCCTGCTCCCTCACCTTCAACTGATGATAACCAGATCGAAGGTCTATCCTTGAAAACCAACTAGCACCCTGGAGCTGATCAAACAGATCATCAATTCTTGGTAAGGGGTACCGATTCTTTACCGTCAACTTGTTCAGCTCTCGGTAGTCAATGCACATCCTCATGCTACCGTCTTTCTTCTTCACAAACAGGACCGGAGCACCCCAGGGAGAGATACTCGGTCTAATGAACCCCTTATCGAGCAGCTCTTGCAACTGCTCCATCAGCTCTTTCATTTCAGTCGGAGCTAACCGATACGGTGCTTTGGCAATGGGTTGAGCACCGAGTATCAAATCAATTTGAAACTCAATCTCACGGTCCGATGGCACACCTGGTAAATCATCTGGAAACACATCCGGAAAGTCACACACACTGGTACATCAGATAGTTGTGGTGTTGGCACATCCACATCCTTTACGTAGGCCAAGTAGGCACTACATCCATGCCTCATGCATTTTCCCGCCACCGCCCTCAAAATCACTTTCGGGATCATCATGACTCGATCGCCATAAACCGTCACCTTATTCCCGTCAGGCGCTGTCAGTCGGATCATCTTCTTGCGACACACAATATTCGATTTGTAGTCCGCCAACCATCCATTCCTAGGACTACATCGAAACCGCCTAAGGTCATCACGAATGGTCTAACAAGAAACTTATGCCCGTCTAGTTCTATGTCACAACCTTCTATCACCTCAGAAATCCTCGTAGACTTACCTATGGCAGTTTCTACCTCGAAGGGCTCATCAATACGTCTACTCTTAATGGGAAACTTAGCACAAAAGGTAGCAGAAATGAAACTCCTACTAGCACCAGAATCTAACAACACAGATGCAAGAGTTTGGTTTACTAGAAACATACCTAACACCACATCGGGGTCTGTCCTAGCCTCCTCCCGAGTCATCGTGAAAGCTCGGGCGCTTGCCTTCTGCCATTCTCCTCCAGCCTTCTTCGCTCCCGAACTTTCAGCCCTTGGCCTCTTACAATCTCTGCTCAGATGACTATTCTCCCCACAGTTGTAAAACCTTGCAACCCCATAATATCTAGCCATATAGCCAGGCTTCCCACACTTGAAGTAGCTGTTTGATCCCCATTTGCATTCTCCTGAATGCTCATTCCCGCATTTACCACATTTCTTCAATCTTGCACCAGATGTGACCACACACCGGTCATCCACCCGTGCACTCTTGTTCTTTATCGGGGCACCACCCCGACCAAACCTCTTCCCATACCAGTTTG